>CM062296.1:782432942-783090462 GCA_031216915.1 Pictodentalium vernedei | reverse complement strand
AAAAACGAGAACCAGAAATTCCTGTTCCTGTTCACAGGTACTCGGCACAAGCTGGGAAATCGAAAGAAAAATGATATTTGATACCATTTTTGAATCTATGCTGACGTGCCCCTGTAATGGTATATAAATATTAACAAGGTAAACAACTCGCTTTTCGAAAACGATAGCACTCATCTTCATTTTTCCCCCCTTAAATTTGATTCACACAACGTATCCAACAATACCCAGTATCAGTGGAAAGGGGAATGAATAAGCTTCACAGTGGTGTATTACATGACCGTTGGGTGTTCTTGGGTTGTTCATGATAACTGGGAGAAGTCACAGAAAAGGCTGAAGAACATTTAGTCGGACAAGAAAGTGCACAGTGAAATGAGGTTTATCTGATTTATTATAAATAATTTGAGGTCCCATTGTATATGGAGGGCAGATTCAAATATTAACCGTATACCTTTATCAATTACTAATCTCGGATCCACGTTTATTAATTTCTGGAGTTCACATTTAACGTTTATACACTTTTTAGCCGTAACTTTGACATCTTTTCCCAAGTTGACCTGAGTGGACGGCATCCTTAGATACACGACTTGCGCAAAAGCTTTCCCCATTCTCCCATTGGCTTATTTTCACCAATGATTTTCTCGGCATAAATAGTAGCCAATGGGATGTCATTGTGCTTCTATGGATGCCGGTAGCTTTTTTAATTCCAAGGGAACGTTAAAAAAATGTATAAACGGCAAATGTGAACTCCAGAAATTAATGAATGTGGATCCGAGATTAGTAAATGATAAAGGTATACGGTTAATATTTGAATCTGCCCTCCATATACAATGGGATCTCGAATTATTTATAATAAATCGGATAATTGTCGCTCATAAACCTCATTTCACTGTGCACTTTCTTGTCCGACTAAATGTTTTTCGGCCTTTTCTGCGACTTCTCCCAGTTATCATGAACAACCCAAGAACACTCAACGGTCATGTAATACACCACTGTAAAGCTTATTCATTCCCCTTTCCATTGATACTGGGTATTGTTGGATACGTCGTGTGAATCAAATTTAAGGGGGGAAAAAACGAAGATGAGTGCTATCGTTTTCGAAAAGCGAGTTGTTTACCTTGTTAATATTTATATACCATTACAGGGGCACGTCAGCATAGATTCAAAAATGGTATCAAATATCATTTTTCTTTCGATTTCCCAGCTTGTGCCGAGTACTTGTGTTCCTGTTATTAAATTAGGAGTCATAATTTTGGCCCTAATCATTGGACCAGACTGGTTTTCGAACTTCATTTGTAGATTCTTTAGTTGAACTTGAATATTGGATACTAACCCAATAAATGACTATTTGTTGAAGTTATCATGCTAATGAACAAATAATTTGTTAAAACCTACTAATTAAGAGACATAACTCTGCCACTGATCATTGGGTTGGGCTGGTTTTCAAACTCGATCATATAAAAGTGTTAAGAGCAACAGACATACTGAATATCAAACCAAATGGATAAAATTTATTGAAGTTATTGTGTTAACAAGCACTTTGTTATGGAATGACGGAATGGCAGACTGAGAAGGGTAACAGTATATGCCACCAGATTTATTATGGCGGGGCATAAAAAAACCCACACAAAAAACATATTTTATTGTAGGGCCCTGTGAAGCTTCAAGATTCGATTGCATTTCAAATGTTTAGCTGCCTGATTGTTTCCTTTCAAATCTTTTTACAGGAGTATAGCTTGGTATCAGACGTCTACGTCATCTTAAAAAATGCCTAGTTCAGATGGAAATTGTACATGAGTAATGCTGAAATTGAAATTTGAGAATGATTTTCACTAGACAGTGGAGCCCACTTAATTGGATATCTCTTAACTGAATAACCCTGTTAATTGAATACAATTTCCCAACACAAAACCATTTACCATACCTCCAGTACAAATGTGACCTGTTAATTGAATATAGGTTATAGAGTAAAATCCTGTTAATTCAATAAAAAATCTTGTAACCTGTCGAGAAATTGACGGGACTCTCCCCAGTTTTTCTTTGTTTATAGACCTATTTGGCCTTAGTACATCCAGTACAGGCATATTAGCCATTATATCTTGTTTGATAGAGCTCATGGAGCTCTGTCAAACAAGATATAATAGAATAAATGCTAAGTTTTTCTCTAGAACACAGGAAAATGACACAATCCCTGTTAACTGAATACTCCTGTTAAATGAATAATTTTCATTGGGAAAGTGGCTATTCAATTAACAGGGTTCCACTGCATTAACATAAATAGCATCTGCACACATGCGACCACCCATGCTAATTCCAGTCTCACTTTTCACTTCCAATGTTGAAATCAAATTTAAAATGTCCAAATAATGTTGATGATGAGCTGTTTTTAGCAGCTGGGCATATGCAGTGCCAAGTACTGGTAATTCTCACATCCATTTCTGTTTTTGAACCCTAGGCCTTTACCCAACCTGAAAAGCAGATGCTTGCAAACAAAATTCTTGAATAACTAATTTTTTTTCATTTTTTGTCCCAAAAACATAGGTTGTGACCCCTCTTTGGAATGAGCTCAATGTGCTATTTTCAAAGAGGGGTCATAACCAATGTTTTTGAGACAAAAAAATGAAAAAAAAATGAAAATTAATTAGCGATTTTTGTGAATAGCGCTGGCTGGTTTTGACCGTTGCTTTGGGTAAAGGGTTAACTTAAAACCTTACTGGGTAACATTCCAACTACATCATCAAGGTAAGCCTTCAACATAGTTGCAATATTTTATCAATTGGGATTTACATCATCAAAGTCGGAACAAATCAGGTTTACCACACCCCTAACAATCACTCATCAAGATGCCCTTGATTCGATTCAAGGCTTGATTTGATTTCAAACAGACCTGATTCAATTAAAAATTGATTCAAATCAAAAATGAGTGATTTGCAGGGAAATAGTTTATAAGAACACATTTTGACCAAAATTAGCCAAGTAATTAACCCTTTACCTAATGAAATGGAGCATCCACCAGTGTAATCTGTAAATTCAGCAGTTGAAAAAAAAATTTTTTCAATAAAATCATATCATGTGACATCTCCTTGAAATGAGCTCAATTAGCTCGTTCAAATGAGGGGTCACATAATCCGGTTTTGTCAAAAAAACTTTTAAAATTTGAAAAAATAATATTTAAAACTAGAGGTACTGTGAGCAAGCTCACAAAGTGATACCCCCCACGCCTGTGTAAGAAAAAGTGGAATTGTACAATAAGGGACACACACACGGTGTGTGCACAGTGGCCTATATCTATGTATGTATATTATATATATATGTAGGTATGGGTCTGTGTGTACATATCGAGTGTGCGTTTGCCCGCTTCAGTATTGAAAGTGCTAAAATACTCTGAGGTGGCCTTAAATTGTTACATTGATCATTAACTGATAGCGTTATGGATCAGTGGTTCTTACTTCATTGACCACTATTGTGAGAGACATGTAGTTTCTCGTGCTCGGCGGTGTTGACTTCGCACGAAATAATTGCGTCTGCAATATTATATTATTCTGAATCGGAGTCTAGTGGATCAGAACCGTGTGGAGCTTCCTATAGGTGAGTCGAATATTTATTTCTCCGTAGTTGTACCCTGCCGGGGCCGGTCATATTTTATGTAATTTACCGATCCTCGCCGTAAGCCGAAATATGTTATAAAAGGCTATATTAAATTGGTTCTAGGATTATTCACGATTGATCCAGGGCATCTTATTGCTGTTGCGATAGGATGCTATGGCCTAATCGTGATCTTTCGGCTTGGGGCGAGTTTCGGTGGCCCGATGGATTGTACCCCCCCCCCTCTCCTTTTATGGCATTAGCTTGAATGTACAGACGTGAATACTGAGATAACGCTACCCTCAGTGAATATTTAGCAATATTTAGGAGGGTAGGTGGGTCACAAATAATGAAGTAACCCTTCTGCTGGGTGACATGTGAAAGTAAATATTTGGTATTGCCGTATCTTGGACTCCCCTTCTTTAGTTAAGGGTAGTAGTCATGTAGTCTGGTGTGCATATTTTAAGGCGGCATAAGTGCCAGATTGTAGGGTTTTTCCCCCTCTTTAGTAGGGGACGTAACTATTATCTCACCTTGAAGGGTGAATGAAATGAGTTGGTCTGTACAACTTGAATGTAAATCTGAATGTACTGCTGAATTGTGGGAGGGTAGAGACGATTTGGGGATTTGTGAATAAATTTGCTAATAATTTAGTGGAATTGGTTTTTTTTGTATTTTTAATTCCTATTCTGTTTCAGAGTCCTAGTCCTAACATATATCTTAACACAAAACACGGTTTAAGGGTGGATTGGAATCATAGGAAGATGTTTGTTCCTTGGTTGACTGTTGTGGCGAGGTTCTCAGTAAAGGCTCACTTATTGTAAGTGAGTCCGGCCCGAGAACAGCGGCACAGCACGGGTGCCAGGGTAGTCTGGAATAATTTTGTAGAGGTTCTAGGTGATTGATTACGCTAACTAATTTTCGGTTTGAAATTGCGAACTTGTAACTAACCCCTCGACAACAAATCTGTGCTATGGCTAGACCTTGTTTGGCTTTGTGGCGTGGCTCTCGCCCGGAACTCACTTCATGTAAGTGAGTTCGGGGCCGAGAGACTCGACACAAAGTGAGAGCAGGGCGGGGTGGGTCGAGTTTCGCTACAGATTTTTGGCGTCGCCGACAGGATAATTTTTGTATTCGACAGGATAATTTTTGTATTCGACAGGATAATTTTTGTATTCGACAAGATAAATTTTTATTTTCAACAGAATATAATTTTAACCGATTAAATTTGGTTTGGCAGAGTAAATTTGAACCAACGTTTTGGATTGAAGGGTTGTGTGATTGAATCCGAGATATTTATATCCTAGTGACCATAATTTGTTAGGAATGTTGTAGGACTAAAATTGGACTCCTTGTTGTGAATTAATGTAATTGTTGGGGGTGTGGTCCTTACATATATATAAAATGGCTAGTGGAATTAGTAAAGAGCTAGGTGATTATATGTATGCCTCGGAGGCCTTGACCGCTGATATGACCTCCAAAGGTGCTAGATCGAAGAAATTACGTAATATTCCTCCTACTCCTGATCCTACCCCTGATGGGAAGTTTAATAAGGTTGATGAAGTTATGTTGAAATGTCAACAGTTGAGTGACGAATTGCAGAATTCTATTGTTGAGTTAGGTGACCAAACGGAGGATTACGCTGCAATCTTTGATACACCTGGGACGGTTTCGACAGGGGCCTCTGTGCGTCGAACTTCTGCAGGGCGTGCGGTTGATATGATGGGATTGCCCAGGGTGGTTCAACCTAAGAAAATTCCTGGGGAGAATCCGAAAGTATCGAGTTTGCCTAGACATCAGCATGGGGCAAGAGTTATACAGTCTGACGATAGGCATGGTGAGCAAGCTTATCCACGTAAACCGATTGTTACGCCCGATATGTTTAATGGAACCACCAGTGTAGCTGATTGGTTATCCCATTTTGAGAAATGTGTTGGGATTAACCAGTGGTCTGAAGACCGGGCTCGTCAATTTTTAGTGGTATCTTTAAGGGGCGCTGCCTTGCAGTTTTATGAAGATTTGGACCCGGAAATCAAATCCAATTCTCATAGAGTTATGCAGAGTTTGCGCGATCGTTTTGATCCATTTAAGGGGACTGCAATATATAGGGCCCAATTAAGGTCTAGACGTAGGTCACAGCGAGAGACTTTGCCTGAGTTAGCGGGAAGTATTAGACGCTTGGTGAGAAAGGCGTATCCAGGGGTTCCCCTCGATGTTAGGGATGACTTGAGTAAGGATAGTTTTATTTCCGCGTTGACGGACAATGAAGTTAGGATGCAAGTGTTGAGGGCTAAGCCTGAAACCCTTGATGCGGCAGTGCGTGCTGCTTTAGATGAGGAGTCGTACAAGAAGGTAGAGGTACCTTCTTCAGTTGGTGTAGTTGGGGAATCGGAAATTTCTAGTGAAATTGGTGCATTAACCCAGGCGGTCGAAAGTTTGCAGGAACAATTGAAAGAAATGCAGGTTGAGCAAAATAAATTGCGAGAAGAACTTTTCAGGCAGGATCGTGGTCAGGATAGGGATAGTTTTTATAGAGGTCGTTTGGGCCGAGGTGGTTATGGAAATGGTAGAGGTAGGAATAGAGGTAGAGGTAAAGGTGACTGGTCCCATAGGTCCAATTTAGATAACAATCAGGATTTAAACGGGTAAAGACTGAGGTAGGGGTCGAACCTCAGTCTGTGATAGAAAGGACCCTCCCATCAGAGAGTATCGGTCATAGTTATCTGACTCTTAAGGTCTTGAATGAAAATGTTAAGTTCCTACTGGATACTGGTTCAGCGGTAAGCTTAATCAGTACCAGAGTGTTGCATGAAACTTTAGGTATTGAGCAGTCTCGAGTTAGAGAGGCTCCTCGTAGTGTTTTGGGGGCGAATAGGCAGCCCCTTGATTTAAAGGGGTTGGTGGATTTGCCTGTAACTGTTGGTAAGTATCAATATGTTCAAACATTTTACGTGGTTAATCTGTCCTTTGATGCAATTCTGGGAATTGACTTTATGAATAAAACTAATTCAGTGATTTCTTTGCCGGACAAAACTGTTATGATCCAAGGGGTTAAATTTTCCCTTGAGTTTTTGAAAGAAAATGATAAAATTCACGTATTATTGATTGAGGGATTGACAGTACCTCCCTTTTCTGAAGTTATAGTGCAGGGCCGAGTTGACGGTCCACCGGTTGGACAGAGCCTGTGTGAACCCGACCCAGGGTTCATGAAAGGTCATCACGGATTAATGTTGGGACGAAGTGTTGTTGATGTTAGTCAGCCGGAAGTTCCTGTTAGGCTGATAAATGTTTCTCAGACCCCTCAAAAGTTAAAAGGTGGTGAGTCTGTGGCTGTTCTTGAGAATGTTGACATTTTAGGTGAACAAATTAAGGAGGCTTCCCCTTCGGATGATGGGAAGTTCTCTTTGTTACAAACCTATGACAGAGCGGTTTTGACTGGAAATCAAGCGGAACAGGTCAATGATTTTTTAGAGAAGAACCGCGACGTATTTATACAGTTCGAAGGTGATTTGGGCCGCACTGATCTCATTCGGCATGATATTTGTACGGGTGACCATCTTCCTATTAAACAGCGGGCATATCGGCTCCCTTTTCACAAAAGGCGCGAGGTTGAGCAGCAGATAGATGTTATGCTTAAGCAAGGGGTAATTCAACCTTCCTCTAGTCCTTGGGCGGCTCCTATAGTTTTAGTTAAAAAGAAAGACAATAGTTTTCGTTTCTGCGTGGACTACCGTAAATTAAATGCCATTACAAAAAAAGATGCCTATCCTTTGCCCCGTATAGATGAGAGTTTAGAGGGTATGGCGGGGGCACAGTGGTTTTCCACTCTAGATTTGGCTTCTGGATACTGGCAAATGGAGCTAACTCCTGATGCCCGGGAGAAAACGGCTTTTACTACTGGCGTTGGGCTCTATCAATTCACGGTCCTCCCTTTTGGGCTCTGTGGCGCTCCTGGGTCCTTCGAGAGGCTCATGGAGCTAGTTCTCAAAGGGCTACACTGGAAGACTTGTCTCATATATCTTGATGACGTCATCATATATGCGCGGTCTTTCCAGGAGCATATTGAACGATTACAAGAGGTTTTTACTAGAATAAGGTCTGCAGGATTAAAATTGAAACCTTCTAAGTGTGCGTTGTTTAGACGTCAGGTTTCATATTTAGGTCACATTGTTTCCGCGTCGGGTGTGTCAGCTGACCCGGAGAAAATTGCGCGCGTAAAAGATTGGCCTGTTCCGACTTGCTTGAAAGATCTTCGAAGTTTTATCGGGTTATCCGCGTATTATCGAAAATATGTCTCACACTTTTCTACTTTGGCTAGTCCTTTGACCAAATTGACTCGTAAGAATGAAAAATTTGTTTGGGGCGAGGCCCAACAGGAGGCTTTTGAGATATTAAAAGACAAATTGTGTCAAAGTCCAATTTTGGCTTACCCAAATTTTGAGCACGAATTTATTCTTGACACGGATGCGAGTGATTTTGCCTCTGGTTCGGTTTTGTCACAGATTATAGAAGGCAAGGAGCAAGTAATAGCTTATTTCAGTAAAACTCATTCCCAACAAGAGAGAAATTATAGTGTTACTAGGAAGGAGTTACTGGCAGTAATTAAAAGTGTTAAACACTTTAGACATTTCCTCATTGGCAAGCATTTTACGCTGCGAACCGACCATGGGTCCCTGCAGTGGTTGTTTAATTTTAAGGAACCGGTTGGGCAGGTGGCGCGTTGGCTGGAATATCTCAGTGGGTTCGATTTTATGACGGTTCATCGTCGCGGTGAACAACATAAGAACGCAGATGCGCTGAGTAGGATTCCTTCCTGTAACAAACATGATATTAACACTGTTGAGTTTGAGTCTGCAATTCAATTGACTAAGGAAAGTCCGGAGGCTGATCCCCTTATTAAAAAAAATTCTCGAAATGAAGAAAACGGGCGAGAAACCTGGACTTGAGAAATTAAAAGGAGAATCCCCGGAGCTTCAGAGGTATGTGAGTCAGTGGGAACAATTTTTAGTGGAAAATGACATTCTTCTTCGAGAGTGGAAACAAATAGGGTCCCCCAGCAAATTTTTGTGGGTGGTCCCAAAAGACTTAAGAAGTCAGGTATGTAAGGAGCATCATGACTCTTTAGTGGGTGCACATTTGGGCGTTCATAAGACATATTCTAAAATTCGAGAGCGTTTCTTTTGGATAGGTTTGCGTCGGGATGTAGAACTCTGGGTTCAGTCTTGTCCGAATTGTCAGTGTCGTAAGCCACCGGGCAAGACCAGTCGAGCTCCTATGGTAACAGATAAAGTTTCGGAGCCTATGGAACGAATTGCTTTGGATATTTTGGGGCCATTACCTGAATCCGTTCAGGGTAATATTTACATTTTAGTTATATCAGATTATTTCTCCAAATGGACGGAGGCTTTTGCTATCCCCAATCAAAGGGCAAGTACAGTAGCCGATGTGGTAATTCGAGAGTGGATTAGTCGGTACGGAATGCCGAAATTTATTCATTCAGACCAGGGGTCAAATTTTGAATCTGATTTGTTTCAGGAAGTTTGCCGCTATTTTGAAATTAAAAAGACTCGTACCTCTCCCTATATGCCCCAAAGTGATGGCCAAGTTGAGAGGTTTAATAGAACTTTGGCGGCTATGTTAGCTTGCTTTGTAGAGGATAATCATGGCGACTGGGAATACTATCTTCCATTCGCCATGATGGCCTATAGAAGTGCCAAACATGAGACGACTGGGTTTACTCCCTTTAGTGTCATGTTTGGTAGAGAAATTACTTTACCTACAGAGTTAATCGCTGGTAAGATTCCTGATAGGGATTGGGCTCCCTCTCAATATGTTAGCGATTTGGAAAGTCGTCTAGCCCAAATATTTCAATTGGTCTCGTTGAAATGTGAATCCGAGATTAACAGAAGAAAGAAAATATATGACAAGCGAGTTTTCGGCAAACCTTTTACCGTTGGGGATAGGGTCTGGCTTTATTTACCTAGAGTAAATAAAGGTCAGACCTCAAAATTTGCAAAATTTTGGGTTGGTCCCTACATCATAAAAAGCAAACTCTCGGACGCAAATTACCTTGTGGTTCGCGTCGGAGGAGGTAAACCCCAGGTTGTACATTTCAACCGGTTGAAGAAGTGTTTTTCACGTAATTTAAATTTGGGTGCCCCCATTGCTCCCACACCTGATAGTCCTATCGAGAGTAATGTTGACTGGCCCTCGGTGGGAGATCCTGAGGGGAGAGAGACGTTCGACGGGGAAGCTCCGACTAGTAGGCGTGGTCGTACCCTCCGGCGACCACGTCGACTAGGTTCTCAAGACTTTGTTTTTTATTAAGTATTTTTTTTCTTTCTCTCTGCCTGACACCACACTTGGTATTTGAGTTAAGTGGCAGTTCTCGGGGGCCTGAATATATATATATTTTGTTGAGCGCAATAAAATGTAAAAATTTGATATGATATTTAGCGCTTATGTATTGGCCTCCGAGGTGGTGCTGCCTTTGAAGTGTATTTAGTGTGGAACCAAATTTTCATGTAGATAATGGATAGATGAGCATTATTGGCTTGTCCATAATACGAGCTTTGTTGCATTATTTTAAATTGCGTCATTTCCCTGGTGTGGGGAGTTGCCGTATTGTATTGGTTCCGAGAAATTGGGGTTTTTTTTATTGGCTGTTGGAAATGGCAAATACAAGTGTGGTCGTCAAATTTCTATACCTGTTAAGATTTTTCTTAAACCCGCTGACCGGTTTGTTTTTTTATTTCGGTACGCAGGAGGGTTGGGATGTTAATAATTGGGGGGTTTTCGTGCGCGTGTGTATGGAGGGCGGTGAGAGTTATATGTTAGGGTATGATTCGGAATATAAGAGTTATGGAAGTTAAGGCACTGGTGCCAAGTATAATTGGATTTTTTTTTTTTTCGCGAGAGATGTGTCCGTGGTAGAAAATAAATCAATTGACGGGTCAGCTTGGTTGGAGAAATTATCTTTCGGGAAATATTGAAATGGTTGTCCTTTTTAGTTGCTGGGTCCTCATCTTATCTATGTAGAATTATTGTATGAACAAAGATACTGTTCTGTTTGTAAATTTTCTTCTTGTAGCATTATGGCTTTAATAATGGGCCATTCCTTTATAAGAAGACTTGCAGCATGGTCAGGGGAAATACCTGGACGTCTGAGTTCGCTGGAAGCATATGGTGTTCCTGGTGCAACTATCCAACAACTTGAATGGATTTGTGTGGAGAGTGCAGAGACCGTACTTGTGCAGGTTGGCGAAAATGACATTGACTGTGATACTTTTTGTTTTTCACATTTTAAACTTTCTGTCGAAAGACTTTTAGAGAATTTGTTACGCCAAGGCGTTAAAAAAATTATCATTCTAGGACTGTTTCCTCGTGTGAAGACCAGAGTGTCTGGTATTGTGTACGAACTCCGTAGGGTGGCTGTCACCCAGTTTTACGAAACACTTAGAAGGTCTAATGTATTTTATAAAGCCTTATTTAAGGTGTCACGTTTACATTTTGCACGAGATGGTGTGCATTTGAATAACCTGGGTCAATGTCAATACCTAAAATACCTTGCTTTGGTCTTGGAGGAGCAGTGCTCCGTTGAATAAAGGTTCTACAAATAATCTTACCAATTTCCCGGGGAAATTGTGTAAAAGCTGAATGCTTTAGAATAAATGACATAAAAAGAATTGTATGTGCCTGATAAAGGTCATTACATCCAGAAAGTGAGATGAGTTCCTTGAGAACTTTCAGTTGTAATAGAAAAGATTTAATATTCCTTTGTTTTGGAAAGATAACCTTGAACTAAACTGGGTTCTAGATGGGACCATTATAAATATTGTCATCGTTTTATGCTTGAATGAGCTCAATCTGACGCTTACATCTCCTGTTGCATGACCTCGTCGGCTTCAGGCAGTGCAGACCCTGTACGTGGGTCAGTGCTGGTCGGGGACTCATTTCGGCCTAAAGCTATGACTGATTTCCTAAACGGAACCCCAGTTGGATGGATTTAAGGTGAATTATTTAAATAGTGATTTATTAATTTTTTTTAAAAAACGAAAATACATAGAAATTATGAAGAAAAATTTATGTGTTTTATGAGGAACCAGCGACTACTTTTATTCAGCCAACAACTATTTCAATTCAACTAGCAATTATCTGGCTATTTTTTTTTAAATGGCCAGTATAACAAAATCTACTACCTTTGTTTGCGGAGGGGTGTATATATCTTTCCCCTTTTCCTTTTTCCTCTCCTATCTTTTTCAACAGGGACGTTGAATCTCGGGGTGGGGGTGGTGTAAGAAAAAGTGGAATTGTACAATAAGGGACACACACACGGTGTGTGCACAGTGGCCTATATCTATGTATGTATATTATATATATATGTAGGTATGGGTCTGTGTGTACATATCGAGTGTGTGTTTGCCCGCTTCAGTATTGAAAGTGCTAAAATACTCTGAGGTGGCCTTAAATTGTTACATTGATCATTAACTGATAGCGTTATGGATCAGTGGTTCTTACTTCATTGACCACTATTGTGAGAGACATGTAGTTTCTCGTGCTCGGCGGTGTTGACTTCGCACGAAATAATTGCGTCTGCAATATTATATTATTCTGAATCGGAGTCTAGTGGATCAGAACCGTGTGGAGCTTCCTATAGGTGAGTCGAATATTTATTTCTCCGTAGTTGTACCCTGCCGGGGCCGGTCATATTTTATGTAATTTACCGATCCTCGCCGTAAGCCGAAATATGTTATAAAAGGCTATATTAAATTGGTTCTAGGATTATTCACGATTGATCCAGGGCATCTTATTGCTGTTGCGATAGGATGCTATGGCCTAATCGTGATCTTTCGGCTTGGGGCGAGTTTCGGTGGCCCGATGGATTGTACCCCCCCCCCTCTCCTTTTATGGCATTAGCTTGAATGTACAGACGTGAATACTGAGATAACGCTACCCTCAGTGAATATTTAGCAATATTTAGGAGGGTAGGTGGGTCACAAATAATGAAGTAACCCTTCTGCTGGGTGACATGTGAAAGTAAATATTTGGTATTGCCGTATCTTGGACTCCCCTTCTTTAGTTAAGGGTAGTAGTCATGTAGTCTGGTGTGCATATTTTAAGGCGGCATAAGTGCCAGATTGTAGGGTTTTTCCCCCTCTTTAGTAGGGGACGTAACTATTATCTCATCTTGAAGGGTGAATGAAATGAGTTGGTCTGTACAACTTGAATGTAAATCTGAATGTACTGCTGAATTGTGGGAGGGTAGAGACGATTTGGGGATTTGTGAATAAATTTGCTAATAATTTAGTGGAATTGGTTTTTTTTGTATTTTTAATTCCTATTCTGTTTCAGAGTCCTAGTCCTAACATATATCTTAACACAAAACACGGTTTAAGGGTGGATTGGAATCATAGGAAGATGTTTGTTCCTTGGTTGACTGTTGTGGCGAGGTTCTCAGTAAAGGCTCACTTATTGTAAGTGAGTCCGGCCCGAGAACAGCGGCACAGCACGGGTGCCAGGGTAGTCTGGAATAATTTTGTAGAGGTTCTAGGTGATTGATTACGCTAACTAATTTTCGGTTTGAAATTGCGAACTTGTAACTAACCCCTCGACAACAAATCTGTGCTATGGCTAGACCTTGTTTGGCTTTGTGGCGTGGCTCTCGGCCGGAACTCACTTCATGTAAGTGAGTTCGGGGCCGAGAGACTCGACACAAAGTGAGAGCAGGGCGGGGTGGGTCGAGTTTCGCTACACCTGTCAGAATGGAATTATATTGCTTCATGCACATCTTCATATGGAGTTCTTCCGTTGTGTAAAGTTAAATGAAAATTCTTCAAATGGTTTAGTGGGAGTTGCGCTTATAAGGATGGACAGACAGACGGATGGACAGACAGACGGATGGACAGGGTGATTCCTATATACCCCCCCACCCCCCAAACTTTGTTTGCAGGGGGTATAATAATAAATTCTGATATTGTCTGTATTTGCTAAAGAGTTAACCAAATCCATTTTCAAAAAATTTACTTTTCCCGGGACTTGAATTTCAGTTTGGAAATTTAAGTATGTTCAAGTATCAGTAATAATCCTGGATGACAACTGAATCTAATAATCACTAATACTTACACTGTCTATGTTGCCAGCAATAAATTCTGCACACTGGTCTTCAAGTTTTGGAAGAGAGAAAAGTCGAGATATCCTAAGAACATTGATAACATTGGAAAGTTCTAAATTTTTGGAGATTGTGTTCGCACAAAGTTTTTTCAATCCTGGCAGCAGAAACTGATCAGCAGCACATAGTATATCAATGCAATTATCAGCATTTAACTGAAAAAATAAAATTTCAATAATTTTCCCGTAAAAAAACTACAAATATACAGTTAAAACTAGAAGTCCTGTCATGAAATGCACACAAATAGCAAGTTGATATGTGTGTTAATGTATGCGTTATGGCCCAAGTAAAGCTATCAAATTCTGTACATATGGCCTGTGCACAAGCAATGTTTCAGCCAATGGACCTCCGAGTAACCCGGAGGTCCATTGGCAGAAATATTGCATGTGTTTGCTATCAGTAACCAAGAGAACCTGCCGTGCTTTGGATGCCATTCGATATGGCAATTGCGCGCAATTCCAACGCGCAATTAAGCCTAGATAAGCGCACTATTCGTGACAGGACTTCTAGTTTTAACTGTATGCAGTGAATTGTTCATATAATCAGCAGAGAATAAAATCTCGAATTTTGAGATAACCTATTTACTGTTCATCTGAATATAATAAAGAGGACTG
Source organism: Pictodentalium vernedei (assembly GCA_031216915.1). Taxonomy (NCBI): domain Eukaryota; kingdom Metazoa; phylum Mollusca; class Scaphopoda; order Dentaliida; family Dentaliidae; genus Pictodentalium; species Pictodentalium vernedei. Next base: position 783,076,098 of record CM062296.1, on the reverse strand, counting down.
ATTACAGTACAGTGGATGGGTTAAAATCTATGAGTGGGCATTTTTCCATGCATGTAATTTACAGATCATCCACTATGACAGCTAGCAAAATTTCCACCAATGAAGCACCGACATTTTTCCACCAATGAAGCACAGGGTAATGCTGGTGCTTCATTGGTGGAAATTTTGCTAGGTGTCATAGCGGATCATCTCTGAATTGTATGCATGGAAGAAATGGCAACCCCAGGGTTCTGTCCCATCCACAATGGAACTACTGTATGACAGTTCACAGATTTCGAAAGCATATGTGGCAAGCAAATGGGGCATCAGCTGTCTTAGGGAATTCGATCATTGAAGAGAGGGGTCTTCCCACCAGAATATTTTAAAACAGTGCTATCAAATAAGGTAATAAGACACAACTTTTTGACAAACTGTTTGTAGTTCCAGACGAACAACTTTTTAGTTATCTGTTTTTTCATTTAGATAACCAACCACCAAAGGAATGATAAAATCATTCCTCTCAAATTTTATGGCCTGAATCAGTAATAACTCTTACTCTGATGAGTGAGTTTTGATCTTTTCATAAAAAAACAGTCATGGCTACTGTAAGTACAGTTGGGTAGTATATGGAAAATTTGGCATGGTATTGATATTATGCAGATACTGATATAATATACCAAAGGAATTAAAGGAATTTAAAGTTGTCAAATTTTTCAGCATGTTGTATTTCCAGCCTAAAATCAAAATAGGAAGGGTTTCTCTGTGGCACTAATGCAAAATGGCAGACACACTGGGTAAAAACACACACATGAGACTTGATTTGAACAAATTTGAATAAGACCCTCATTAAGGACGATGTATACCAAATATCAAATGCATGGTGGATCTGACTGAATAATTGGATTTTCAAAGAATGTTTCTCATACTGAACTAAGTTAAAATTCATCCTCCCAAATGGAGCCAAATCTGAAAACGGAGTTAATTTGAACAAACTTGAATCTGACCAAGTAAGTATGCTGTATACCAAATATCAAAAAAGTAAGACTGGTGGAGCTGATGGAGAAGATTTTCAAAGAATATTCTTCATACTGAAGTAACTTAACCCTTTACCTAACATGAAATACAGACAACACTTGCAAAAAGAATTCTTGAATAACTCATTTTTTTCATTTTTTGTCTCAAAAACATAGGTTATGACCCCTCATTAGAACAAGTTGAATGAGCTCGTACCAACGAGGGGTCATAACCAATGTTTTTGAGACAAAAAATGAAAAAATAATGAACATTAATTGGCGATTTTGGAGAATAGCGCTGGCCGCTTTTGGCCATTATGTTGGGTAAAGGGTTAAGAAAGGTTTTGAAAAATGATGTCTGTTTTTCAAAGCCCCACTCCCAGCATACATCCATTGGGAGCCCAAATATGGTCTCAGGGACCTGATTTGAACAAAATGGAATTTGACCCCTGAAGATTAGGAACTTCTAAAGATTCTGCCTGTAGATCCGAAAACAAAGATACTTGAAGAAATTTCCTAAGATTTCACTAAGTCAAATTTTGACTTCCCATTGGGAGCCCAATGATGAATCTATAGACTTCATTCAAACAAACTTCAATCTGCCCAATCCTCCAAAGGATGCTAAATACCAAATGAAAGTTAAAAAATTTATAGTAATTTATATATTTTTTATACTTACCAATGACCCAGACTTAGCTGGTGCTAACTCCACAAAAACCAGGGCCAAACACAAATTTTGCCCCCCAATCCCCAAAATTTGCATCCAAAACAAAAAGAAATCATGTCCTAAAGGACCTCCATAGTACGACTCTACTGCGCATGCGCAGTGACGCAGTCGTCCCGAAATTGGCGCCAAATATCATTCTTACTGGCAGTGCCTGGTCAGCGCTATGTACTCAGCGGGGAGGCAAGAGTTCCCAACTCAGGGAGGGCCATCCCCGTCTGGGTCATTGGTAAGTATAAAAAATATATAAATTACTATAAATTTTTTAACATTTTTATACTGTACCAATGACCCAGACTTAGCTGAATAGTAAACAGGCTGGAGGGCCTAGGACATAGAGGAAAATCCAATAAGCTCAATTATAAAATAAAGAGGTAACTCCTTAAGGAGAAAAGGAGTATTAGGCTTTACATGTATCTTTCTTATTTAATATTTAAATTAGAAAGATACACTACCCTTAATAATTGAGCACAATAACATTCATGTTCTCTATTAATATCCAGTATAACCTTTATACTAATTATATTTAAAACAAGCCAATAAATAAAGTAGTCCAGAGAATTGAGACTCTTTATAATCATTTAAAAGTGTCCGAGTATTGTATATTAAAGCCCGTTTGACACTTGACATATACAAATGCTTCACACCGAGCTACACTTTAAAAATAAGACATGAATGAAATTAAACATTAATATTACACTTTAAAACCATCCCGGAAGCGACTCAGAAATACTGTCTTGGAGGAGGCATTCCCTTGCTTTTCACTATAAAGCAGGTGACCTAAGGGAACACCCGCCCCCCCCCCTTCCCCTTGCCCTGGGTCAAATAGCCCAGAGCGAAGAGGGCAGCCGGACGGAGTCACTGCCGGAACAGAAAGCCTGCATAACTATAGTTGCAACTGTTTAGTGGACGACATTCTGAGCAACAGATAACGGACCTAAACAATGCAGGTCTCCAGAAATGGACTCAATATTTCTGAGATAAAAATTAGTAAATGTGGATGGCTGAGACCAATAAGCAGCCTTCATTAAATCTGTAATAGCAACACTATTAGCATAAGCCCAGGAAGTAGAAAGAGCTCTTACTTCATGAGCAGAAATCTTAAGCACAGACTGCTGAGAAGAAGATAAATCTTCATACGCAGTACGGATAGTTAACTGAATCCATCTAGCAATAGAATGGACTGAAATGTCCTTTCTATTAGGCATCAAAGACAGAAAGAAACATTTCCGTCCCTTTCTGATGAACTGAGATCTCTGTTTATAGATACGTAGTGCTCTAACAGGACAGAGTAAAGGCCTACGCCCGTCTGAAGACGGAAGAGCCTTAATAACAATAGGTTCCGGATATTTATTAGGAGCCTGATTCTTAGCTAAAAAACCGACGTTAGTAGTGAAGGTGATAGTGTTCCCAACACTACGATAATGAGAATCATCCACCGATAGTGCATGAAGCTCACTGACTCTTCTGGCAGAAGAGAAAGCTAAGAGAAAAGCTGTCTTATAAGATAAGAATTTGAAATCTACTGTCCCAAGAGGTTCAAATGGCTTTTCCTTCAATTTAAGGAGAACCCAAGCTAAATTCCACTTAGGAATTAATCTAAGAGTTCTGGGTCTATTTATCGAAAAGTTTCTAACCAATTTCGATAAAGAGACATTAGATCCAATTTGTAAACTATCATGATGTGCATAGGTATCAGATAACATAGATCTATAACCCTTTATAGTAACCGGTTGCAGTTTGATTTCGTCAAACAAGTATACTAGAAAGTTAGCAATGTCTGGTATAGAGGGATCAAATATATCAACAGAATGATCCCTACACCAACGACGGAAAACCTTCCACTTAGCCGCATAGTTTAGCGAAGAGGAGGTCCTCCTACAGTTAGAAATCGCGTCCACTGCTCGTCCTGTAAAGTGCTTGCCATGCAAGAAGGACCGCACAACAGAAAAACGTGAAGGTTGAGACCTTGCGGGTTGTGATGCAGTTGGCGCGATTTCCCCTGCCAAAGAAGATCCTCTCGTGGAGGGAGCTTCCGCGGTAGGTCCCACAACAGACACCTGAGTAGATTTATCCACGGTCTCTGTGGCGACAGAGATGCTACCAACAGAATCTTGCATTGAGATTGTTTTATCTTTAGCAATACTTGTTGAATTAACGGCGCTGGAGGATACGCATATCCTATCATTCCGTCCCAAGGGATCGATAGAGCGTCTACAGCAAATGCTCTTGGATCCGGACACGGGGACACATACGTCTGCAACTGATTGTTGAGATGTGTCGCAAATAAGTCTATCATTGGCCGTTCCCATTGGTAGCAAATCTGATTGAATACTTGTTTGTTGAGAGTCCACTCCGACGGCAACAAGCGACCCTTTCGAGAAAGGGAGTCTGCTAGCACATTCAGACGACCCGGTATGTGACGGACCGAAAGAAGAACGTGATGTTCCAACGCAAACAGAAGGATTCTTTCCGTTAGATTGAACAACGGAACTGAATGAGTGCCTCCCTGATTCCGAATATACGCCACTACTGTCGTATTGTCGGATAGGATTTGGACATGAGCATCGTGAATAATGTCCATCCAGTGACGTAACGCAAGCCAAATTGACATCATTTCCTTGATGTTTATGTGCTTGCACAGGAATTGCGGATCCCAAAGACCCTGGCATCTCGAATCCGTTGGGATTAATGATGCACCCCAACCTGTTTGACTGGCATCCGTCATAATGGTAAAACTCGGATCCGGCAACTGCAGCGGAACTCCTTGAGTTAACCACTGAATGTTTGCCCAAGTCTGAATCTCTTGTTTCACTTGATCTGACAAGAGAACGTCTACATCGAGCGAATGAATTTTCACACTCCAATTCTGAGTCAAGAAAATTTGAAGAGGCCGTGTGCGTAGCCGTCCCATCGGAATGAGATCCGCAGCGGCTCCGCACAGACCTATCAGTCTCATAAATTCTCTCGCTGTGACTTTGTCTGTATTTAGACAATAGCGAGCGTAACAACTGACTAATTTCGCTCTGGTTAACGGCAGACGAACGAGATTGTTGTGCGTCTCGAAGCTCATTCCCAGATGAGTGAATGACTTGGACGGCACCAGATCAAACTTCTCCTCGTTTACTATGAAACCGAGACGTCGGAGCAATAGAAGAAGATTCTGAACATCGTTCTGAAGCGTTAACTCGTTGCCGTACCTCTGAAGAATGTCGTCCAGGTAGGCCGACGTTACCGCAGACGAATGAGCTCGGAAGTAAATCATTACCGAGTTCATTACTCGAGTGAAAGCCCAGGGTGCTAGATTCAATCCGAAGCACATGGCCCGGAACTGATACACCACTCCTAGGACTGCGAAGCGTAGATACTTTCGGAATGTCGGATGTACCATGACGTGAAAGTACGCATCTTTGAGATCTATGCTCGTTGCATAATCGTTCACCCGAATACTCGCTCTGACCGATCGAATCGTCTCCATATAAAACTTCGGAGCGATGATCAGCTTGTTTATCCAGCTCAAATCTATGACTGGACGGAACGAGCCGTCTGGTTTCGGAACCAGAAACAGATGGCTGTAGAATCCCAGCGATTCCTGGTTTTCTACGACCTCTACCGCGTTCTTCATTAAAAGAGACTGCACCTCTGATAGCAGAGCGTCTCTTTTCTGAGGGTTTGACGGAAGATGAGTCCACTTTGGACTTCGAGTTAATGGAGGCTTTCGTTTGAAGGATATCTTTAGACCTTCCGAAGTCACTCCTCTCACCCAAGGGTCGTCCGTAATCGACGCCCACTCTTGAGAAAAACTCGACAACCTTCCGCCAACCGGAACGCGATAGAGGTTTGAGCCATCACCTCCTGGATCTGCGAGGCCTGCGGTAGGAGAAACCACGTCTTCCACGACCCGCACCTCGCCTCGTCAACCTCGGGGCGTCCGACCGATTGTCCCGGCCTGAAGGACGTCCCGAACGAGAGTCGCTATCCTGACGGTCTCTCGAATAAGAGCTAGAGGACGCACCGGAACCTCTATAGGAACCTCTCTTGGGCGGATAAGACCCAGAAGTGCCCGCCTTATTCGTGTCTGCTGAATCCGACCTTTTAGGAGCGGATCTAAACAACAGAGAATCACTAGCTTTCTTTTTAATATTATCATAAATAGCGGAAAGCTTGCCGTCAAAGAGAAGATCTCCTGAGACCGAAGCGACTCTAAGAGAGTTCTTCACCTTAGAATCCACTAGTGTGGATGTAGACAGGGCTGCGTCACGTCTAACCAACTCCAGATTAGCCACTGAAAGGGCGGAGTTACACGTGGAATAAGCTACTGCCCTTGAAAGAAGTCTTAAGGAGGATTGTATATCCTGAAACTCTTCCCCTTGAAGACGCAGTGATAACGCCTTCGTAAGGTGATCTGCGTAAGATAAGGCATCTAAATTGGCTCTGTTAGACGCAATAGCTGTTTCCAACACTGCGGTTGGAATAGAAGCTGACGACGGTAATGATAGCTCTAAGTCTTCCGCCTCGTCGTCCATACGCAGAGGAACTCTCGGTATACCCTGACCTGCCGTGTCGAATTTATTCCTTGCATTAATGAAAGGCAGGTTGAGAGTATTTGCGGACAAGAAGCCTGCTTTCCCTGTCCTGGAAGCAAGTTTAAAAATAGCGTCGTTCAATAATTCAAATGTTCTTGCAACATTATTGGACTGCGACGGAAACTCGGGAGCGATGTCCCTGAACCGCTCGAAAAAATCAGAGTCCAATGACGCTATAATTCTCCTGTCCGGAAGCGCAGCAGTCTGGCCCGACGGAACAACTTGAGGAAGAAAGTGCCGGATGAAGTCTACGGCAGCTTTGTGTTGTTCCGAAAGGGATAGCTCCAATTCATCCGTATCCCTTTCACCATCCGGTCGGACCTCCCGATGTTCCCGGTCGTCCGCCCCCGATGCTTCGGCGGAGCGTACCGACCCAGCGCCGTCGGATAATTCTCGATCCGACACCGTCTCTGTCGGCTGCTGGGATGCTGCGATAAGCTGTGCTATCTGCACTAGAATGTCCGACGTCGAGACCTGCGGAGGAGCGGTCTTTCGCTGCTTTGCCGAGGGCAGCTCCGCATCAGATGGCTCCCGCATACTTTTCCTATGCGAACGTCCGGAGTCCATCGGTCTCGAGTCCCTGGCTGCCGGATGGTGTGACCTGGTCGCCGAATAATCCTTCATCGGCGAAGCTGGCAAGATATCGGAGGTCACGCAGCCAAGGTGCGGTCGTGTGCGCCGGCGAGAAGAGGAAGCCTTAACAGTCTCTGCGGACTGCTTATACAACGGAGCGTCCCGAGCGACGGACGTATGCTCCGCTAAAGACACATTTTGTACCACAACATCTGGTCCCAGATGTTGTTGTACGAGAGAGGGGCCTCTCTCGCTCGCGGCCCGGCTGGACCTGGACGAGCTAGGAACCGGACTAAAAGGCTTCCTCCGTTCTCGTTCACTATCCGCCGTCACTGGGTGTGCATCTATTATTTTTATAGTGCTCGCATCACCCAAAATTTCCTCTTGGACCGCATCGGACGAACCCGGCTGCCGAACCATTCGGTGAATGGACGCTACACCGGGCGAGCTAGCAGACGACATTTGTCTAATCTCCATGAGCACTTTTGCCGCTAGCTCTGTATTTAATTGTGACGACGGACGCACACTTGAAGAAGATAACATGGAAACATCACCCTGTTCTGGTTCCTCTGAAATAGAAACTGAGAGAGTAGAGTGACCTTGTGGAGAAAGAGCCGGCATCGCTCTTTCTCCAGAAACAACATATCGTGACACACGTTTCCAATGTTTCTCATCCCAATGTTCACATACAGGACAGGGATTAATGCGAGAACACTGACTACAATTTATGCAATAATCATGAAAGTCAGAGGAAGATTTCTTCCTATTACAATTTGAACAAGTTCCTTTCATTGTGAAGGAACAACAATAAGTCCTAGTTACTCGCAAAAACCCCTGACACAAAGATACATAATAACATGATCCATTAATAAATGAAAAAACAATTGCAAAACAAAATAATTTTGAAAAAATATTTTTTCAGAGAAGCCCAAGTTGCTGAAAAGTAACGTTGAGCCCCGATGGATCCGATGGCAAAGTGTGGTCAAAAATTTTAAAATTATATAAAATAATTAATGAGACACTTTCGGATAATATAAATGTATCTTATAATGAGATAAACTACCTCAAAGGCAAACAGCCCCCCTCAAAAAAGGCTGTTGCCAATGAAAACAAACAGTGTAAACACAGAAGAAAACATGACTCCAGGCACTGAAAAAAAACTGGCCCGGAATCAGTCCTCAATTACACTCTATCTGATGCAAAACAGAGACTCCCAGGGGAGAATCTGCAGAACATCAGATGGAAGATGCAGAACACAAACGTTATACACCCATGGGTGAAAACGTAACTATGGGGAAAATAACAGAAAACATTCTGTAACCAAGCAACTCTCCCAGGGAAATTTTAGAAATGAAACTTCTCAAAAATATGCCAAAAGCATGGGAGAATTGCAAGGGGGGACTTTAGAAGGTTAGGGGAGAGGAAACACTGAATAAGCAGTGCAACAATTAGCAAGAATGACAACAAGAGGCGTTTGCCTCGAAAATAGGCAACTTAACATAATTTTAACAAAAAATTTTAAGTACAGCCCTGATTATTTTTTGCCACTTCTTTTTTCCTCTCCTCCTTCTATCCTCCTTAGAATCACATTTTCTCCAAGAATTACGTGTCTGGCATCCTTTAAACTGAGATTTACAAGCACAAAGATCAGTGAGATGTTGACTGATGAAGGGCCAAACAGAGAATGATATTTGGCGCCAATTTCGGGACGACTGCGTCACTGCGCATGCGCAGTAGAGTCGTACTATGGAGGTCCTTTAGGACATGATTTCTTTTTGTTTTGGATGCAAATTTTGGGGATTGGGGGGCAAAATTTGTGTTTGGCCCTGGTTTTTGTGGAGTTAGCACCAGCTAAGTCTGGGTCATTGGTACAGTATAAAAATATGAAAAAAAGTTTCTGTTGGGTGAATCTGAAGAAGAGGATTTTAACCTTTTACCCAACTAACGGCCAAAACCGGCCAGCGCTATTCTCAAAAATCGCCAATTAATTTTCAAAATATTTTCATTTTTTGTCTCACAAACATAGGTTATGAACCCTCGTAGGAACGAGCTCATCGAGCTCGTTCCAACGAGGGGTCATAACCTATGTTTTTGAGACAAAAAATGAAAAAAAATAGTTATTCAAGAATTTTTTTTGTAAGTGTCGTCTGCTTTTCATGTTAGGTAAAGGGTTAAACAAATTTTCCTCATATTGCACTGAGTTATAATTCGGGACCCCATAGGGAGCCCAAATATGAACCCAGGGTCTTGATTTGAACAAACTTGAATCTGGACTTATAAGCATGCTGTGTACCAAATGTAAAAAGATTCTTACTTGTGGATTTATTTATTTATTCAATCACTAGTAATGCAGAATTTGTTTACTGCAGTAAACAGGCAATGTTCCACTTCCCAGGGTTCCATGAGGGATCTGAAGAAGATTTTTTTAAAATATACCCATAGTGAACTAAGTTAAAATATGCTTCACAAATATGAACCCATTGATATCATTTGAACAAACTTGAATCTGACTCCCGTAAGGATGCTGAATACCAAATACGAAAAGATTCTGCCTGGTGGATCTGAATAAGAAGATTTTTAAAAACTTTTCCTCATACCGTTAAAATTTGGGTTTCCATAAGGAGCCCAAATATGAACCCATGGACTTGATTTGAACACACCTGAATCTGGCCACAATAAGAATAGCGTATACCATACATTAAAATATTCTAACTGGCGGGAAGCAGAAATTATTTGAAAAATATTCATTATAGTGTATGAAGTTAAAATCTGGGCTCCCATAGAAGCCCAAATATCGACCCAGGGGCTTGATTTGTACAACATGAATCGAACCCCCTCAAAGATGCTGTATACCAAATATTAAAAGATTTTGACGAGTGAATCTGAAGAAGATTTTTAAAGTATTTTCCTCATATTAAACTAAGTTAAAATTTGGTCTTAGGGAGCCCAAATGAGAACCCAGGGACATGATTTGAACAAGTTTGAAGCAGTTCTCTCAAAAGAGGATATTGCAGAGCAAATATCAAAAGATTCTGATTAGTAAATTTGTAGATTTTTTTTAAAAGTGCTGACTCAAACCCCCCACCCCCCCCTCCCCTCCCCCCACTAATAAAAACATACTCTCAGGTGACGAATAAACATGCAGGTGTGTTTATTAATTTGTCAAAAAAATACAAACCATCATGGTTTTGTGACCCATCATGTTTATTATTTTCCCCAATTGAGGCGAAGAAAAAAACATACCTGTGTTTGAGTAACCCGACCGACAGATCCTAAAAAAATTATGGTGACCCTAAAATTTTTATCGAGTAAAAGTCAAATGTGAATTTGAAACCGATTTTGGAGTTCAAGGTTTCAAAATTACGTGTACCAATCAGGAATCGCCCAAGGTAGCAAAAAGGGTGCTATCTTCGCATTGCACCGCTCACTTTGCCTAATTCCTAAGTTTGGGCAAAATCAAAGCTGCCATGTGATTTAACTGATTTTGTATTTTTGAGAAGTTGCTGTAAGAAAAGAGGTCTGTCTTGAGACATTTCAATGCAACCCTTAAGTTTACTGTTAGGTGACAAAACAAAGGACATAAAATTATTTGATTCTCAAACTAATGTTTGTGTTTAAAAGAACAGATTATAAACATAAAGAAATGAAATTGAAAAAATAATTCTGTAAAAAACGAACATCTACAGTTGAAATTAGGAGAGATATTGGTCAAAAAATTGAATCAAGTAAACTAACAAAAGTGATTGGAAAATCATGATTTACTTCAAAAAAAGTTAACAAAATCACAAGAAATATGATTTGTGCTGTGTTTCTTGCATTTCACAGCATGTGAAGCAGTAACAAGAAAACCGGGACAGTGATGCAATGTCTAATTACCGAAATATGCACAGCAATTGCATAAAATCCCCCCAAACCATGTTAAGATCATCGTGACTTCTCAATAAATAAGGAAATGTTGTTTTTTGCCAAAATGTAGCTTTTCTTGTGAATTCTGCATCTCGACAATGTCCCAGATCTCACTGACAGAACAGGCAAATCCCACCAGTGATTGAACCATCATCTGAAATAATGTGAAATAATGGGCGTCTGAAATAAAGTGTGGGGGGGGGGGGGGGGAGGGAACCATGTCAGTGAAGAGTCGACGGAGGGTTGAAAACTCAGGACTGAGGGCACCTTACTTGTACTGATGACAGGAAGTCAAAAGAAAAATTCTTTTCAAATTTAGGGGAGTGAGGAGCACGTGGGATTTGGGGAGGGGAGGGGGTAGTTGCTGAGCCCCCTAGAAATTCCATGGCTCCCCCACTGGATCCCACTGACTGACATCCTGGGGGGTCATGCTGTGAGGAGTGGAGAAAGGGAGGACCCAGGACTGAGGGCACTGTACTTGTACTGATGGTAGGAAATAAAAATGAAAGTGTCAATGACACTGTAGCTCAACTTGTTAAGACATGTACATGTATAGTATGTGACACAGCAATGACAAACATCTAGGTAATGACCTGATAATAAAGGTACATATAAAGTATTGTAACGGTCTGTACATAAATACTGACCGTAGCCTGTAACAAATATACAGGTAAAGTATTGTAAAGGTGGGTGACAGTCAGATGCTAAACTAGAAAAGAAATCTCTGAGTCCCAGAGTGGGTCTGACTGAACCCCAAAATATTTGTCCTCATAGCACAGTGAAAACAAAGGCACCCCAAAACACTCGTTCCTGTCACAAGGTGATAACAAAGGTACCCCAAGAAGTTTCGTGAAGATCAGTTCATAAATACAGACTCTAGTCCGAGCCGTATTGACATGTGCACTTACTGTGTATAAGTAGCACTGAACAAATCAAAGTCCATCTAATTTGCATAATTTCTGCACGAGAAAACAACCCATATTATATGTGATGTATTCTATGTTACTAAACATTCCTACAAAAATTTATTCAAATCAGAACTTTCATACAGATGTTCTGTACAAAAAACTGACTGCACTAATTTTGGTACAAAAAGGCTGCTGGTGGCCATCTTGAATTTTGGACTGCACCCAAAAACACTCGTTCTCGTCCCACGGTGATACCAAGAAGTTTCGTAAAGATCGGTTCATAAATACGGCCTCTAGCCTGAGCTGTATAGAAGTTGTGTACAAAAAAACTGATTGGACCTAATTTCGGTACAAAATGGCCACTGGCAGCCATCTTGAATTTTGGACCGCATCCAGAAACACTCGTTCTCATCCCAAGGTGATAACAAAGGTACTCAAGAAATTTTGTGAAGATCGGTTTATAAATACAGCCTCTAGCCCGAGCTGTATTGACACAAAGAAACCTGTATTATATGTGATGTATCCCATGGTACTAAACATTCATACAAAAAATTATTCAAATCAGAGCTTTCATATGGAAGTTCTGCGCAAAAATCTGATTGCACCTAATTTTGTACAAAATGGCTGCCATCGGCAGTCTTGAATTTCGGACTGGACCCCAAAACACTTGTTCTCGTCTTACGGTGACAACAAAGGTATCCAAGAGGTTTCATAAAGATCGGTTCATAAATACGGCCTCTAGCCCGAGCCGTGTGTACAGCACAACAGACGGACAGACAGACAGATGGATGACAGGCCATGACAATACCTCAAATTTGGCTTCGCCAAAGTTGAGCTAAAAATGTCTTAAATCTGGATGATGAATTGAGAAAATCTTGACAATTTCTTTGGGTGTGACCATCGGCGAGGGCCGATTCTGACTACCGATTGTCAACTGATGGGTGCTTATCGGCCGATGCCCAATTGTTTACCGATTAATCGCCTCATCACTACTTCTTTGGCATATACAAAGCTCAGTACCTTGTATGAAATAAATTGTTCCAGTTACTTTGGATTGCACAAACTACTGGCATTCTTAAGAGATACTACTCACAGGTATGCAATAAATACTTACATCGCAGTTATCCTGATAGACATAATGCACTATTCTCAAGAATACTTCTGGTGAAACACTGTGTAATGTTATAACTGGTAAGTTATTTATGTTTTCACTCTCATGAAAGTGATCCTCCACAAGGGCTTTAAAATAATCACTCCTTCCGCAGAAAAATACCTGTGAGAGAAAAAGAGTTATCATTTCTAACATCTGATATTCCTAAACGATGAACAATGTAAATTCAGTATCAAATTATAAATGTCTATTTTGAGATTTTGCTTCAATTTTTATATATACTACTCAAAGTTTGCTAAGCACCACATATTTGACACATCATTGTGAAATTTTCTTGTGACACATTTGCGATATTTTTCGTGAATATGATTGAGGAATGTATTGAGATGGTCCCCAGTGTTTACATTAGCTCTCTTGACAGGCAGACCTTTCGTGGCAGTCATGGAAAGCATGTACCCCTTGATTTCCATGATGTTTTTGTGTACTGTCTACATGTACATGTGATGTGTAGGGTATTCAGTCTTCATTTCAACACAAACTCTTGTGATTTAATGATTGAATATGGCAAATGCAAATGTAAGAAGACATTTGTCTGAAGCAGAAATGTGGCGGGCTGTAGGGATGGTGGAACAAGGGGCTACCCATCGTCAGGTTGGTGAAGCCCTTGGTGTGCACCATACGGTGATCACCAGAGCCTGGGCAAGATTTAGCAGTATGGCACACCAGTCAGATGACATGGTGGTGGCAGAGACAGGGCAACATATGCAGCTGAAGACCGGTTTTTGATCATTCTGGCCCGTAGGAACCACTTTGACACAGCAACCCAGCTTCGCAGTGACCTTCAGAATGTATCTTGGGTAAATGTTTCGATGCAGACTATCCGGGCAAGGTTGCACGAAGGTGGTCTCCGATCGAGGAGACTATGTATTTGCATCCAGCTGTCCCAAAACCACCACCAGGCACGATATGAATGGGGCATGGATCACGTTGGATGGACCAGAGAAGATTGACGACCTGTCCTTTTTACATATGAGTCAAGGTACTGCCTAGACAACACAGATAGGCATTCTAGGATATGGAGAAGACCAGGATAGTGATTCCATGCAGCCAACATTGCTGAGCGTGACCGCTATGGTGGAGGGCCAATAATGGTCTGTGGTGGCATCAGTTGGGATGGACGTACAGAGCTGTGTCTTTGACCATGGTACAATGACTGCACAGCGGTATATTGATGAGATCCTGGATGCTCATGTCAAATTGTATGCAGGTGCAGTGGGTAATAGATTCATTCTGATAGATGATAATGCCCATCCTCATGTTGCCCATGCTGTCCGAGAGTACCGACAGAGGGAGGGGATTGAGTGTATGGACTGGCCAGCAAGATCCCCTGACCTCAATCCAATCGAACATGTCTGGAATGAGTTGCAGCTTGCAATTTCAGTCAGTCCAGTCCAACCAAGAAGTGTCCAGGAGCTTGGTGCCATCCTGGTCCAAGAATGGAACAGCATCCCACAACGGAACATCTGGAACCTGATTGGGAGCATGAGAAGGTGTTATCAAGCTGTAATTAACAATAATGGGTCTCATACTCGATATTGAACCCATATCAGTTCGCTCCGTCAACTTTTTGGCAAATTTGAAAAATTTCCTCTTTTACCAATAATATCCATTTTCCATGGTTATCGTATTCAAAAGCTAAAAAATAATTGCAAACACAAAAAAAAATCTTAAATTCTGTGCTTAAATCATTTAAAGATATAATTAAATATAAAATATATACATTTTTCATAACAATAGGTTGATATACTTGGTGCTTAGCAAACTTTGAGTAGTATATATTAAAATTCTCTCAATTTTGGAGAACAGTCTGGAAGTCCTGAAATGCAGCATACCAGGCACGTTTGCAAAGACTATATTCTGGAAATATAATTCAACTGGACAATGGAAGCATTTCATTAGGCCCCACAAAGTAGATCTTCTGTTTCCCAGGCCATTTTTTGTAAAATTGCATGTGGACAGGCAGTTTTTTATTTTATTTTTAATTTTTGTAATTATTTCTTTGCCATCCAAAGTTCATGTTCTTGGTTTGTTTTATGTTTTAGGCCTCATAATCTACAGAATGGCAAGGGTGGTGGTGTATTTAAAAGATACTAAAGCAGTGCAAAGCCTTGTTGCACTTAAGGGCCAAATTGATCAATTTTATTAACTTGGGTAAAATATCAAGACATAAACTATTTAATTTTTTAAAGTTTGTATTGGTTAGAAAACGAGAGCATGCAGTAGGGCCTGAGAAACAGATTTTTAACCTTTATTGGCCCTTAAGGTATTTTGGATATTTCTTTCAACCTGTATTTTTATTGTACACCTTGAAACCACTACACACTTGACACGATGCAATTGTTTTGAGTTATGTGCTGTTATAATTAATAGTTTTTCTTCTCAGTTTTCTGTAATCAGACAGTGTGTGTCGATAATCACATCCTTACTCAGGGTTCATTGTTTTAAAAGGACAATAAGCTGCGATTTTGAAAAAAATTAGGTTGACCATTTAATAAAACCACAATTTCTGTTATGCAAAAAGTACCTGATGTTTTAAATATCATTCATATGAAAGTGTCTGATTCAATTAAATAAATTAACAAGCAGTCGACAATTTATCAGATATGCGAAAAAGGCTGCACTTTTTATTTGGATATTTCTTTCAACCTGTTTTTTGATCGTATGTCTTGAAGCCTTTACACACTTGAGACAATGCAATTGTTTTGAGCAATTTGATCTTATAATTAACAATTTTTCTTCTTAGTTTTCAGTTATATAGCAGTGTGTGCCGATAATCACAGCCTTCTTCTGAGTTCATTATTTTAAAGGGACAATAAGCCGGGATGTTGAAAAAAATGAGTCGATCTTTTAACAAAAACACAACTTCTGTTATGCAAAAGTACCCTGAATTTTTTAAACATCATTCATATGAAATCATTTGATTCAACTGAATAAATTAACTTGAAGGCAAGAATTTATCGGGTATTTGAAAAAGGAGGCTGCTAACATTTTTCATTCTGAACTGGTTAGCCAATTACTCAAGGAAAATTCTGGTACACTACAAACAGCAATATCATTTTCCATATTCAGCATTATTTGCTTTTGTATACAAGTGTTCTATGTATAGCATATGTGTTCAAACAAGTTGATCAGGATTGTTGTTTTTGACAAATGTGGTGTGAGTTTTAATGGAAGCATAAATGTGCAATATTAAAAAAAATAATGCAATGCTATTGAACTAATAATGTCGATTATTGCTAAAATAATGCACAGTTGTTGTTCGTGGAGGTCACTAATTGGGACAACACTGAAAGTAAAATAAAAGTGTCAATGACACCGTAGCTTAACTTGTGTGTTGTGTTTGATGAAAAGGATAATGTTCAATGTTTATGAAAGGATTATGAAATAAGACAAGAATTGTGATAATTGGGAATATGTTCATTTCTGTTCCATGTATGCTATGTTTATGATAAAAATAATATGAGGTGTACACTGTACTAAAGAGCTGAGGGGTGGGTTAATATGACCTCACAGTTAATGTATGTGGCCCTCACAGTTAACGTATATCAACAAAAGTTACCAAGTTACAGTGAAATTATTCCAAAACGAGTCATCCTATCAAGTTACATTAAAATCCCTTCATAAATATAGACTGTGCTAAAGGTTTTCGGGCTTCGAGCCCCTGTAGCCGTCAGTTTCCCAATTGCGTCCAAAGGGGACGTTCTCATCTAGACATTATATGAAGTCAACCTACCAAGTTACAATGAAATCCCTTAATAAATATGACCTGTAGACTGTGCTAAAGGTTTTTGGGCTTTGGGCTCTGGCAGCCATCATGGTTGAATGATCGCAACCAAAAGAGGACATTCTTATCTGGGCATCATCTGAAGCGATCCTACAAAGTTACAATAAAAACCCTTCATAAATATGACCTGTAGACTGTGCTCAAGGTTTTTGGGCTTCGGGCCCCTGAAGCCATCACAGTTGACCAATCACAACCAAAAGGGGATGTCATCATCTAGGCATTATATGGAGTCACACTTACGGGTTACAATGAAGTCCTTCCATAAATATGACCAATAGACTATGCTAAAGGTTTTGGGTTCGTGCAGCCATCAAGGCTGAATGATCGCGACCAAAAGGGGACGTTCTCATCTAGACATTATTTAGAGTCATCCTACCAAGGTACAATGAAATCCCTTCATAAATATCACCTGTAGACTGTGCTAAAGATTTTCGGGCTTTGGGCCCCTGTAGCCAACACAGTTGCCTAATGGTGTCCAAAAGGGGCTGTTCTCATCTAGACATTACATGAAGTCAACCTACCAAGTTACAATGAAATCCCTTCATAAATATGATCTGAAGACTGTGCTAAAGGTTTTCAGGCTTTAGGCTTGGGCAGCCATCATGGTTGAATGATCGCAACCAAAAGGGGACATTCTCATCTGGACATCATCTGGGGTGATCCTATGAAGTTACAATGAAATCCCTTCATAAATATGACCTGTAGACTGTGCTCAAGATTTTCGGGCTTCAGGCACCTGTAGCCATCACAGATGACCAACCACGACCAAAAGGGGATGTCATCATCTAGGCATTATATGGAGTCAACCTAACAAGTTACAATGAAATCCTTCCATAAATACGACCTACAGACATGCTAAAGGTTTTTGGGCTCGGGCAGCCATCAAGGCTGAATGATCATGACCAAAAGGGGACGTTCTCATCTGGACACTATTTGGAGTCATCCTACCATTCATAATTATGACCTGTAGACTGTTCTAAAGGTTTTTGGGCTTTGGACCCCTGAAGCCGTCACAATTGCCCAATCGTGTCCAAAAAGGGATGTTCTCATCTAGACATTATATGAAGTCAACCTATCAAGTTACAATGAAATCCCTTCATAAATATGACCTGTAGACTGTGCTCAAGGTTTTCAGGCTTTGGGCACCTGTAGCCATCACAGTTGACCAATCACGACCAAAAGGGGATGTCATCAGCTAGGCATTATATGGAGTCAACCTAACAGGTTACAATGAAATCCTTCTATAAATATAACCTTTTGCCTATGCTAAATGTTTTTGGGCTCGGGCACCCATCAAGGCTGAATGATCATGACCAAAATGGGACGTTCTCATCTAGACATTATTTGGAGTCATACTACCAAGTTACAATGAAATCCCTTCATAAATATGACCTGTAGACTGTGCTAAAGGTTTTCGGGCTTCGGGCATCTTTAGCCGTCAAAGTTGCCCAATCATGTCTAAAAGGGGACGTTCTCATCTAGACATTATATGAAGTCAACCTACCAAGTTACAATGAAATCCCTTCATAAATATGACCTGCAGACTGTGCTAAAGGTTTTCGGGCTTCGCGCTCGGGCAGCCATCATGGTTGAATGATCGCAACCAAAGGGGACAATCTCATCTGGGCATCATCTGGAGTGATCCTAAGAAGTTACAATGAAATCCCTTCATAAATACGACCTGTAGACTGTGCTCAAGGTTTTTGGGCTTCGGGCACCTGTAGCCATCACAGTTGACCAATCATGACCAAAAGGGGATGTCATCATCTAGGCATTATATGGAGTCAACCTAACAGGTTACAATAAAATCCTTCTTTAAATATAACCTTTTGCCTATGCTAAAGGTTTTTGGGCTCGGGCACCCATCAAGGCTGAATGATCATGATCAAAATGGGACATTCTCATCTAGACATTATTTGGAGTCATCCTACCAAGTTACAATGAAATCCCCTCATAAATATGACCTGTAGACTGTGCTAAAGGTTTTCGGGCTTTGGGCACCTTTAGCCGTCAAAGTTGCCCAATCATGTCCAAAAGGGGACGTTCTCATCTAGACATTATATGAAGTTATCCTACCATGTTACAATGAAATCCCTTCATAAATATGACTTGTAGACTGTGCTAAAGGTTTTTCGGGCTTTGGGCAGCCATCATGGCTGAATGATCGCAACCATAGGGGACAATCTCATCTGGGCATCATCTGGTGTGATCCTAAGAAGTTACAATGAAATCCCTTCATAAATATGACCTGTAGACTGTGCTCAAGGTTTTCGGGCTTCAGGCACTTGTAGCCATCACAACTGACCAATCACGGCCAAAAGGGGATGTCATCATCTAGGCATTATATGGAGTCAACCTAACAGGTTACAATGAAATCCTTTTATAAATATGACCTTTTGCCTATGCTAAAGGGTTTTGGGCTCGGGCACCCATCAAGGCTGCATGATCGCGATCAAAATGGGACGTTCTCATCTAGACATTATTTGGAGTCATCCTACCAAGTTACAATGAAATTTCTTCATAAATATGACCTCTAGACTGTGCTAAAGATTTTTGGGCTTCGGGCCCCTGTAGCCGCCACAGTTGCCCAATTATGTCCAAAAGGGGACTTTCTCATCTAGACATTGTATGAAGTCAACCCACCAAGTTACGATGAAATTCCTCAATAAATATGACCTGTAGACTGTGCTAAAGGTTTTTGGGTTTTGGGCTCGGGCAGTCGTCATGGTTGGCAGATCATGCCCAAATGGGGAAATTCTCATCTAGACATCATAAGGAGTCATCCTACCAAGTTACAATGAAATCCCTTCACATTAAACATGACCAGCAGACTGTGCTAAAAGTTTTTGGGTTTCGGGCTTCGGCAGCCATCACGGTTGATAGATCATGCCCAAAAGGGGACGTTCTCATCTAGGCATTATACAGTGGCATCCTATCAAGTTACAATGAAATCCCTTCATAAATACGACCTGTAGACTGTGCTAACGGTTTTCGAGTTTTGGGCTCGGGCAGCCATACCAGTTGCCCGATCGCAACCAAAAGGGGACGTTCTCATCTAGACATTACATCAAAACCTGCATATGAAATTTTGTGACGATCGGACAAGAACTGCAGGGTGTAGCCCGTGCTAAAGGAAAATGTGAACAGACGTCACAGACTCACAGTCACAGACTCACAGACTAACAGACTCACAGACTAACAGACTTCCGCACGCGTGATGGCAATAGCTTATCTTGACTATGTCAAGTTAAGCTAATTAGAAGCCATGTGTATTCGGGGAAATTATATCACATTTTTGTTTATTTTTGATGACTTTTGAGCAACTTCGTTTATATGATCGCTATGTTTTATCTTTGAAAATTTGTCTCTATTAACCCTTAAGGCTTTGACAACTATCCTGAATTCCCACCATCCCACAGTCTCTATATGTCCAGTAGATTAGAAGTGGTTTCTAGTCAAGTCTTAGCTAGATACCATTACCTACCTAATTTGTCTTTTGTCAACATGACTTTCTCATGGTGGCATGTTAAGGGCACCTGTTCTGAGGTCATAAAAGTCAGAAATAGGGTAAAAGTTTTTAATTGATATTGAAGTACTTTTGCACTGCTTCTGATGTCTTAAACTCTGCATGCAGTAGGTATATTTTTAGATGATCTTTCACATCCAAGCAAAATCAGGAAGTCCATATTTTTTCAAATCAGTGGCTTACTGTCTCTTTTAGCAGGGGGTTAAGTTGGGGACTTTCAAGGAGCCTTTCAAGCCATTATCAAGGACCTTTTAGACATTTTTTGTGATGATTCCAAGCTATATGCAAATAGCTTTGTGTAAGACTTCTCATTAAGATTACAGATAACATGTGGAAGCCTAAAGTTCAGTCCTTTCACCATCAATGGTGAGCAGCAGAACAGCAGGGACTCATACTGATGTTTCACTAATAGTGAACAAGAAAAGTCGCATAACCTCAGCAGTTGTTTTTTAGTCATGTGTCGTCTGCTTTTTTAGGAAGAGGACACTTGACTATAAACAACTGCTGGACCACATTTCTTAATACTTTTAACATTAACAAGAGGCCCCAGGGGGCCTGAGGGTGCTCACCTGACATGGTAGTCTAAATATCAAACCAGGGACTTGACTTGAATAAGCTGCATACGCCCCTCCTAAGAAAATCATATACCAACTAGATGAAATGATTGTGCCCACACAATAAACAGGATTTTCCTTCTATTTTCAGTTCCTGCACTTGTACGTCCCAAAATTGAGATAAAAGCATAAAAAACAGATTTTTTTTTATTTTTGTTTGGAAATTTTCGAAGTCCCAAACAAAATATTTTCCGACTAAAATTTTATTTTTTCTTCTTAAAATTGACCAAATGCATAAAAAAACAAAAAACAAATTTCCGGATTTTAGTCCAAAATTTTCTAAGTCCAACCCGAACCCCAAATTTTTAGTGTAGAAAAAAAATCTTTTTTTGTCTTAAAATTGACCAAAACGCATAAAAAAACAAAAAATTAATTTCTGGATTTTGGTCCAAAATTTCTAAGTCCGGACCGGGACACCAAATTTTCAGCCTAAATATGAACCCAGGGGTTTGGCTTGAACAAACTTGAACTCACCCCCCTAAGCATGCTGCATACCAAATATCAAAAGATTCTTATTGGTAAATCTGAAGAAGATTTTTAAAGAATATTCCTCATACTGCACTAATTTAAACATTTGGGCTCCCATAGAGAGCCCAAATATGGACCCAGGGAATTGATTTCAATAAACATGTGAAACAATCTTCCAAAGATGTTATATGTGAAATTTGAAAATTTTTGGAGCAGTGGTTTGGGAGAAAAGTAGTCTTACATGTTTTTCCCATTACGCACAGTGTTAAAAAATGCTGACTCCGCACTTTTTCAAAGTCCCAAAAAAGTACCCCATGATAAAACCGATAGCAATTTTTTTTACCATTCCATTCTGTTGGTCCTAAGGAAGCTTCTAATTTGAATTTTTGCAGAATAATTTTTCTTAGCCCCTTAATCCCCCCCCCCTCCCCACCCGGATGCACACCTACCATCGCCAAACTAAAGGTCTCGGTTAACACAACTTGATGAAAAAACACTTCAAGACACATGCAGTGGTCTAAGACATCTAACTTTATTTGGGGACATCCTCAAATGAAAAACAGGTGTCCCCCAAAAATTCCTGGATCCGTCCCTGATAGTAAGATAAATTTGTCATCACTACTATGTGTGGACAAAGAAACTTGTATCAAGCCACGATGATGTTGCTATTATGTATTGCGACTCACCTTAAAGCACTCTCTGTGACATCTAATAGAAACACCATCTTGGCTTGATGCAAGTTTCTTAATTAACACATAATGATGATAAAAAACATTGATCAGACTGCAATTGGATCACAATATACTTACATACAGGGACTGATCAGAACTATTTAAAATACGCTCTAGCCTCGGAGCCTATTTTTTCAATTCATGCACCAGATTTCAATTTACGGAGTCACACTGCTGTTTGTAACACACACTGCAAGTATGTAATAGCTCTCATCATTTTCATTTAGTACACTATAGCAAACATTAATCTTCACTGTGGTTTTTGATCAAGTCTTGGCTGCCTATTTAGGCAGCCAAGACTTTATCAGAAACCACAGTGAAGATTAATGCTTGGTAATTAAAACTTGAAGTATTAACTTAAGCACTCTACAACAATGATAAATGATAATCATATATATAATACATGTAAGAGTGTCTCTCTCGATTATCCATCGAAAGAATATCAAAATATGATCTGAGAAGTTACGCGCCAACTGAGAAGCCTATTTCTGAGATTTAAGAGCCAGGTCCTGATGTTTCAGAACCAAATACGCACTGGCACATGCCCAGGTCGGTCCCTGTACATACCAGTAAAATACAGCAGTCAAGACCAAATCAAGATAAATAAATAATTGAAAATAGCATCATGGCATCAATGGGATTTTTTTCACTGGGGAGATTCTGCAATATTGCATGGATGAGAAGCTTTCTTCTGAAAGACTGGGTCATGATCTGGTTGAAATTCTGTCCACTTTTGTGATCACAGTAGTGTATCATGTAATTAATCAATGGCTTTGATCAACAGCAAATGTTAGGCTATAAGTATCACAATGAGTCATAGCTAGCAGAATCAGTAACTTCAACACCACATCAAAGTAATGCCTCAATTGGATCCAGGGAATAGAAAGCATATAATGATGATGCTGTACCTGTTTTAAGAGTAAAAGTTCTAAAGAATCATCAATAGTTCAAAATATTTTGATGTGGAGAAGAAGATTCTTTAAAGAGAACTTCTCATATTGCACCAAGTTAAAACGCGGGCTCCAGTACTGAGCCCTAATGCAGACTTAATTTTAATAAACTGGTATCTGACCAATGTCTCCCCCCCCCCCCCCCCCCCCACTTCCTGGATGCAGTAGACCAAAGTGCCAAATAAACGATTCAGATCAGTGGTTCTGCAGAAGAAAATTTTGATTAAATTTTTTTAAATGTGCTGACTCTGCATTGTTTTGATTCCATCTGCAGTACACTATGACAAAACAGATGGCCATTTTATTTACCAATCCATTCTACTGGTCCTCAGGATGCTTCATACCAAACAAACAGACCTCTGTTCGTGCGGTTTTGGGAAATATGGGCATTTGAAAATATTTCTATTGTTAGCTCTTGAGCTTCCCATTGCCAAGGCAAATATTGTTCCATGAACTCCATTTGAACAAACTCGATTCTACACCTCAAAGGAAGCTCATTACCATATCAAGTCATTATTTATTTATTTATTTATTGGTGATTAAGGTTATATACTTATGCACAATGGCTAATAACTACCGAACATCGACGAGCAACTGTCAGCTCCTCAACATTGTAACTCTGTTCAAGCTCTGCTCAAGCAGAGTTACAGCAGTTGAAGACATGTGCAACATCGACGTGCAGTATGCCTTAGTACACGGCGTATTAGTGCTCCCATGTAGGCAACCGGGATAAAGTGCCTTGCCCAAGGACACAACGTGGGTCAACCCGGACGGGGATCGAACTTGGGACCTCTAGCATAGAAGTCCAACAGTCTACCAATGAGCCATCATGCTCCCTATCAAGTCATTGTACCCAGTAGTTCATGAGAAGATTTTTTTTAAATTTAAGAGCATTTTCCCCCACCCCTCCGTATGGGGCAGGCATTATCCAGCGGTTTGAGAAGTCAAAGCATCATGTTCATGGATGACGGACATCAGATGGTGAGTGATCACAATAGTTCACCGTGA
Organism: Pictodentalium vernedei; assembly: GCA_031216915.1. NCBI lineage: Eukaryota > Metazoa > Mollusca > Scaphopoda > Dentaliida > Dentaliidae > Pictodentalium > Pictodentalium vernedei. The sequence goes on along the minus strand of CM062296.1, from coordinate 783,052,157 downwards.
CTTTCAGTTAGGTGAGTGCTAATAACAGATAATTGCTCAGTCTATCTTTAAAATATAGGAAACAGACCAAATTCCTGTTAATTTATACTCCTGTCAATTCAATAATTTTCACTAGCAAAGTGGCTATTCAATTAACAGGGTTTGACTGTACTGTGAATAAGTGAAGTTTTCATACCTTGTGACAGTAGAAGGAGTAACCATCAACATTAAAACATAAATCAGCAAATAGGGATGATCTGTCCTCTGGTTCAAATGGTAGTTCTCCATTGATCTGTGAAGATAAGAAAAAAAATTCTAAAATTTCATAAATGATGAGTTTGATAAATATCAAATAAATTAACTCTTAACCTGCTGAGTATGTTTAACACTTTACCTAACATGGAACGCAGATGACACTTGCAAAAAACATTCTTGAATAACTAATTCTTTTCATTTTTTGTCTCAAAAACATAGGTTATGACCCCCTGTTGGAATGAGCTTGATGAGACAAAAAAATGAAAATTAATTGGCGATTTTTGAAAATAGCGCTGGCTGGTTTTGGCCATTACGTTGGGTAAAGGGTTAAGATATTTTTCATTATATCTAGTCATGGTTGCACAGCACAGTTTTGAGCTGACACACCAAATTTCTCAATCAACCAGGACAGAACATGTACCGTCACAGTGACGGCACTGCGAATTCTGAGAATTCTGAGAATTTCGCTGAGGTGATATGAGCAACACAGTGACATCATTTCAACGTGGCTACTGCCTACCAAAAGGTTGTTCAACACAATTACTGATTAAAAACAATAATTTATTGGGAAAGTTAAAAAATTTATAGTAATTTATATATTTTTTATACTTACCAATGACCCAGACTTAACTGGTGCTAACTCCAACAAAACCAGGGCCAAACACAAATTTTGCCCCCCAATCCCCAAAATTTGCATCCAAAACAAAAAGAAATCATGTCCTAAAGGACCTCCATACTACGCCTCTACTGCGCATGCGCAGTGACGCAGTCGTCCCGAAATTGGCGCCAATTATCATTCTTACTGGCAGTGCCTGGTCAGCGCTATGTACTCAGCGGGGAGGCAAGAGTTCCCAACTCCAGGGAGGGCCATCCCTGTCTGGGTCATTGGTAAGTATAAAAAATATATAAATTACTATAAATTTTTTAACATTTTTATACTGTACCAATGACCCAGACTTAGCTGAATAGTAAACAGGCTGGAGGGCCTAGGACATAGAGGAAAATCCAATAAGCTCAACTATATAGTAAAGAGGTAACCCCTTAAGGAGAAAAGGAGTATTAGGCTTTACATGTATCTTTCTTATTTAATATTAAATTAGAAAGATACACTACCCTTAATAATTGAGCACAATAACATTCATGTTCTCTATTAACATCCAGTATAACCCTTATACTAATTATTTTTAAAGCAAGCCAATAAATAAAGTAGTCCAGAGAATTGAGACTCTTTATAATCATTTAAAAGACAGAAAGAAACGTTTCCGTCCCTTTCTGATAAACTGAGATCTCTGTTTATAGATACGTAGTGCTCTGACAGGACAGAGTAAAGGCCTACGCCCGTCTGAAGACGGAAGAGCCTTAATAACAATAGGTTCCGGATATTTATTAGGAGCTTGATTCTTAGCTAAAAAACCCACATTAGTAGTGAAGGTGATAGTGTTCCCAACACTACGATAATGAGAATCATCCACCGATAGTGCATGAAGCTCACTGACTCTTCTGGCAGAAGAGAAAGCTAAGAGAAAAGCTGTCTTATAAGATAAGAATTTGAAATCTACTGTCCCAAGAGGTTCAAATGGCTTTTCCTTCAATTTAAGGAGAACCCAAGCTAAATTCCACTTAGGAATTAATCTAAGAGTTCTGGGTCTATTTATCGAAAAGTTTCTAACCAACTTCGATAAAGAGACATTAGATCCAATTTGTAAACTATCATGATGTGCATAGGTATCAGATAACATAGATCTATAACCCTTTATAGTAACAGGCTGCAGTTTGATTTCGTCAAACAAGTATACTAGAAAGTTTGCAATGTCTGGTATAGAGGGATCAAATATATCTACAGAATGATCCCTACACCAACGACGAAAAACCTTCCACTTAGCCGCATAGTTTAGCGAAGAGGAGGTCCTCCTACAGTTAGAAATCGCGTCCACTGCTCGTCCTGTAAAGTGCTTGCCATGCAAGAAGGACCGCACAACGGAAAAACGTGAAGGTTGAGACCTTGCGGGTTGTGATGGAGTTGGCGCGATTTCCCCTGCGAAAGAAGATCCTCTCGTGGAGGAAGCTTCCGCGGTAGGTCCCACAACAGACACCTGAGTAGATTTATCCACGGTCTCTGTGGCGACAGAGATGCTACCAACAGAATCTTGCATTGAGATTGTTTTATCTTTAGCAATACTTGTTGAATTAACGGCGCTGGAGGATACGCATATCCTATCATTCCGTCCCAAGGGATCGACAGAGCGTCTACTCCAAATGCTCTTGGATCCGGACACGGAGACACATACGTCTGCAACTGATTGTTGAGATGTGTCGCAAATAAGTCTATCATTGGCCGTTCCCATTGGTAGCAAATCTGATTGAATACTTGTTTGTTGAGAGTCCACTCCGACGGCAACAAGTGACCCTTTCATGAAAGGGAGTCTGCTAGCACATTCAGACGACCCGGTATGTGACGGACCGAAAGAAGAACGTGATGTTCTAACGCAAACAGAAGGATTCTTTCCGTTAGATTGAACAACGGAACTGAATGAGTGCCTCCCTGATTCCGTATATACGCCACTACTGTCGTACTGTCGGATAGGATTTGGACATGAGCATCGTGAATAATGTCCATCCAGTGACGTAACGCAAGCCAAATTGACATCATTTCCTTGATGTTTATGTGCTTGCACAGGAATTGCGGATCCCAAAGACCCTGGCATCTCGAATCCATTGGGATTAATGATGCACCCCAACCTGTTTGACTGGCATCCGTCATAACGATAAAACTCGGATCCGGCAACTGCAGCGGAACTCCTTGAGTTAACCACTGAATGTTTGCCCAAGTCTGAATCTCTTGTTTCACTTGATCTGACAAGAGAACGTCTACATCGAGCGAATGAATTTTCACACTCCAATTCTGAGTCAGGAAAATTTGAAGAGGACGTGTGCGTAGCCGCCCCATCGGAATGAGATCCGCGGCGGCTCCGCACAGACCTATCAGTCTCATAAATTCTCTCGCCGTGACTTTGTCTGCGTGCAGACAATAGCGAGCGTAACAACTGACTAATTTCGCTCTGGTTAATGGCAGACGAACGAGATTGTTGTGCGTCTCGAAGCTCATTCCCAGATGAGTGAATGACTTGGACGGCACCAGATCCGACTTCTCCTCGTTTACTATAAAACCGAGACGTCAGAGCAATAGAAGAAGATTCTGAACATCGTTCTGAAGCGTTAACTCGTTGCCGTACCTCTGAAGAATGTCGTCCAGGTAGGCCGACGTTACCGCAGACGAATGAGCTCGGAAGTAGATCATTACCGAGTTCATTACCCGAGTGAAAGCCCAGGGTGCTAGATTCAATCCGAAGCACATCGCCCGGAATTGATACACCACTCCCAGGACTGCAAAGCGTAGATACTTTCGGAATGTCGGATGTACCATGACGTGAAAGTACGCATCTTTGAGATCTATGCTCGTAGCATAATCATTCACCCGAATACTCGCTCTGACCGATCGAATCGTCTCCATATAAAACTTCGGAGCGACGATCAGCTTGTTTATCCAGCTCAAATCTATGACTGGACGGAACGAGCCGTCTGGTTTCGGAACCAGAAACAGATGGCTGTAGAATCCCAGAGATTCCTGGTTTTCTACGACCTCTACCGCGTTCTTCATTAAAAGAGACTGCACCTCTGATAACAGAGCGTCTCTTTTCTGTGGATTTGACGGAAGATGAGTCCACTTTGGACTTCGAGTTAATGGAGGCTTTCGTTTGAAGGATATCTTTAGACCTTCCGAAGTCACTCCTCTCACCCAAGGGACGTCCGTAATCGACGCCCACTCTTGTGAAAAACTTGACAACCTTCCGCCAACCGGAACGCGATAGAGGTTTAAGCCATCACCTCCTGGACCTGCGAGGCCTGCGGTAGGAGAAACCACGTCTTCCACGACCCGCACCTCGCCTCGTCGACCACGGGGCGTCCGACCGATTGTCCCGGCCTGAAGGACATCCCGAACGAGAGTCGCTATCCTGACGGTCTCTCGAATAAGACCAAGAGGACGCACCGGAACCTCTATAGGAACCTCTCTTGGGCGCATTAGACCCAGAAGTGCCTGTCTTATTCGTGTCTGCTGTATCCGACTTTTTAGGAGCCGATCTGAACAACAGAGAATCATTAGCTTTCTTTTTAATTTTATCATAAATAGCGGAAAGCTTGCCGTCAAAGAGAAGTTCTCCTGAGACCGAAGCGACTCTAAGAGAGTTCTTCACCTTAGAATCCACTAGTGTGGATGTAGCTAGGGCTGCGTCACGTCTAACCAACTCCAGATTTGCCACTGAAAGGGCGGAGTTACACGTGGAATAAGCTACTGCCCTTGAAAGAAGTCTTAAAGAGGATTGTATATCCTGAAACTCTTCCCCTTGAAGGCGCAATGATAACGCCTTAGTAAGGTGATCTGCGTAAGATAAGGCATCTAAATTGGCTCTGTTGGACACAATAGCTGTTTCCAACACCGCGGTTGGAATAGAAGCTGACGACGGTAATGATAGCTCTAAGTCTTCCGCCTCGTCGTCCATACGCAGAGGAACTCTCGGTATACCCTGTCCTGCCGTATCGAATTTATTCCTTGCATTAATGAAAGGCAGGTTGAGAGTATTAGCGGACAAGAAACCTGCTTTCCCCGTCCTGGAAGCAAGTTTAAATATAGCGTCGTTCAATAATTCAAATGTTCTAGCAACATTATTGGACTGCGACGGAAACTCGGGAGCGATGTCCCTGAACCGCTCAAAAAATTCAGAGTCCAATGACGCTATAATTCTCTTGTCCGGAAGCGCAGCAGTCTGGCCCGACGGAACAACTTGAGGGAGAAAGTGCCGGATGAAGTCCACGGCAGCTTTATGTTGTTCCGAAAGGGATAGCTCCAAGTCATCCGTATCCCTTTCACCATCCGGTCGGACCTCACGATGTTCCCGGTCGTCCGCCCCCGATGCTTCGGCGGAGCGTACCGACCCAGCGCCGTCGGATAATTCTCGATCCGACACCGTTTCTGTCGGCTGCTGGGATGCTGCGATAAGCTGTGCTATCTGCACAAGAATGTCCGGCGTCGAGACCTGCGGAGGCACAGTCTTTCGCTGCTTCGCCGAGGGCAGCTCCGCATCAGATGGCTCCCGCATACTTTTCCTATGCGAACGTCCGGAGTCCATCGGTCTCGAATCCCTGGCTGCCGGATGGTGTGACCTGGTCGCCGCAGAATCCTTCATCGGCGAAGCTGGTAATATATCGGCGGTCACGCAGCCAAGGTGCGGTCGTGTGCACTGACGAGAAGAGGAAGCCTTAACAGTCTCTGCGGACTGCTTATACAACGGAGCGTCCCGAGCGACGGACGTATGCTCCGCTAAAGACACATTTTGTACCACAACATCTGGTCCCAGATGTTGTTGTACGAGAGAGGGACCTCTCTCGCTCGCGGCCCGGCTGGACCTGGACGAGCTAGGAACCGGACTAAAAGGCTTCCTCCGTTCTCGCTTACTATCCGCCGTCACTGGGTGTGCATCTATTATGTTTATAGTGCTCGCATCACCCAAAATTTCCTCTTGGACCGCATCGGACGAACCCGGCTGCCGAACCATTCGGTGAATGGACGCTACACCGGGCGAGCTAGCGGACGACATTTGTCTAATCTCCATGAGCACTTTTGCCGCTAGCTCTGAATTCATTTGTGACGACGGACACACACTTGAAGAAGATAACATGGAAACATCACCCTGTTCTGGTTCCTCTGAAATAGAAACTGAGAGAGTAGAGTGACCTTGTGGAGAAAGAGCCGGCATCGCTCTTTCTCCAGAAACAACATATCGTGACACACGTTTCCAATGTTTCTCATCCCAATGTTCACATATAGGACAGGGATTAATGCGAGAACACTGACTACAATTAATACAATGATCACGAAAGTCAGAGGAAGATTTCTTCCTATTACAATTTGAACAACGTCCCTTCATTGTGAAAGAACAACAATAAGTCCTAGTTACTCGCAAAAACCCCTGACACAAAGATACATAATAACATGATCCATTAATAAATGAAAAAACAATTGCAAAACAAAATAATTTTGAAAAAATATTTTTTCAGAGAAGCCCAAGTTGCTGAAAAGTAACGTTGAGCCCCGATGGATCCGATGGCAAAGTGTGGTCAAAAATTTTAAATTTATATAAAATAATTAATGAGACACTTTCGGATAATATAAATGTATCTTATAATGAGATAAACTACCACAAAGGCAAACAGCCCCCCTCAAAAAAGGCTGTTGCCAATGAAAACAAACAGTGTAAACACACTAGAAAACATGACTCCAGGCACTGAAAAAACTGGCCCGGAATCAGTCATCAATTACACTCTATCTGATGCAAAACAGAGACTCCCAGGGGAGAATCTGTAGAACATCAGATGGAAGATGCAGAACACAAACGTTATACACCCATGGGTGAAAACGTAACTATGGGGAAAATAACAGAAAACATTCTGTAACCAAGCAACTCTCCCAGGAAATTTTAGAAATGAAATATCTCAAAAATATGCCAAAAGCATGGGAGAATTGCCAGGGGGGACTTTAGAAGGCTAGGGGAGAGGAAACACTGAATAAGCAGTGCAACAATTAGCAAGAATGACAACAAGAGGCCCATGCCTCGAAAATAGGCAACTTAACATAATTTCATCAAAAAATTTTAAGTACAGCCCTGATTATTTTTTGCCACTTCTTTTTCCTCTCCTCCTTCTATCCTCCTTAGAATCACATTTTCTCCAAAAATTACGTGTCTGGCATACTTTAAACTGAGATTTACAAGCACAAAGATCAGTGAGATGTTGACTGATGAAGGGCCAAACAGAGAATGATAATTGGCGCCAATTTCGGGACGACTGCGTCACTGCGCATGCGCAGTAGAGGCGTAGTATGGAGGTCCTTTAGGACATGATTTCTTTTTGTTTTGGATGCAAATTTTGGGGATTGGGGGGCAAAATTTGTGTTTGGCCCTGGTTTTGTTAGAGTTAGCACCAGCTAAGTCTGGGTCATTGGTACAGTATAAAAATATATTAAGTCTGAGCATACCCATTTCAGTATCAATTAAAACATATCCAAGGACATTCTTTAAAACAAGGTACAAACTTAAATTAATGATTAAAAACAGTTCTTTTACCCAATGACATTATCGTTTTTTAAGAACCTTCCAAAATTATCTATGGGCACTGTTCAAAAGATGTTACAAACTTAAAATAATAATTACAAACAGTCCATATATCCAGTAAAACTCACTAAACAGTCTGCAAAAAATAGAAAAACCACAAAATGCAACAACTTGGGAGTTATTTTCATTTCAACATTCAAAGTGAATCATGTGGCATCTTTTCGATTGAGTTGTTTCAACTCATTCCAAAACACTGTCACTTGAAGGGCATTTTTTAAAGTTTGCCAACAGCACAGTAATGCTCATATGGGGACCAGTACATTTTTTTCTGACATCAAAGGGCATATTTACTTTTGGGTGATTTATTATTCAACTCGGCTGGGTGATTTATTATTCAACTCGGTAATTGTGATGGAACTGCGTCTTTCTGGGGGATTCACGGTACATCTCAAAAGTGTGTGGTCTGTGCTATCTGTAATGTGCCAAGGCTGAGTCAACCAAGCTCTATTAGTTTCCAAAAGTACTTGCTCAAGGAAAGTGTCCTCCTAAACACTGGAATTACCCATAATTACTTATGCTGATCTGTACAGTAGGCTGTACTTCGTAAAAATTATATACATCCTGATTTTTTTTGCAGAATGTTTTTTTTTTCTAAATATGTTACATAAGGCCCCACAAAGTAGATCTTCTGTTTCGCAGCCCATTTTTTGTAAAATTGCATGTGAGTGGGCGTTTTTTTATTTTATTTTTGTAATTATTTCCTTGCCATCAAACATACATGTTCTTGGTTTGTTTTATGTTTTAGGTCTCATAATCTACAGAATAACATGGGTGGTGGTGTATTTCGTCCAGGCATGTCAAAGTACCATCAGTACCACTAAACTCAGTAATGGTACGGTACTGAGGATCGCAACATGGTACTCAGTACCAGTACCAATCAGTGAATCATTCCTCTCCAGTTTCATTGCTCCGCATATCAGGGCAAATGTTTTTCTGGATATGGATTCATTCGTAATTCGTATATCCAATAACGTTTCGATGATGGAAACACTCTAACAACACTGAAAATAAATCACCAGTCAGAACAGAACAGGAAACAATCGACACCGATAACGATCTTTGGTATTGCGTCTATTCAATTTATCGAGTCGCTTACAATCAAGCTATTACAGGGGCTCATTCCAAATGATAGTAAAGTGAGCCCCTGTCATAGCTTGATTGTACTACAGTAAGAACGTTTGTCATATAGAAATAAAGTCAATAAACTCAGATTAATTTAATCGATCATGATTTCTAAAACAAACAAAAATAACGAAGATGATAGCATAATGGTGGCACTCCTTGGGATTCCATTATTTGAAGAACAATAAAATAAAGAAACTCAATAACAGAATATTGATCTTTCAAAAAGGCAAAGTGTTCAATGTCAATCATGTGTTTGCAGTAACCTGGCATTGGTCAACATATTAGCCAGTGATGACAGATCAAAGAGAATGACGAAAGGCCACAATTCCCCAAAAGGAGAGAATCAGGAGATGTTATATTTCATCTCAAAGTTGGACCATTAACCCCCATGATTCAGAGTCTCAAAGTTATATATTTTATTCGTGGAATTTTTCACTTTTGTGGAACCTCATGACCTTTTTTTCTCAATTAACCAGGTTACCGGTTATGATACCTTGACCTCATAGCGTCATACGTTAACCTTTTAATTGAAAAGGTGCCATGAGGGCGAGGCCCGTGACTGAAGTTATGCACCGAATTACGGGGCATCATGGAATATTGATACATTTTATGAGCCGTCGAGCGAATCTACCTATAATTCGGGGAGTACCAATATGGTACCGAGTACCAATACAGGGACTGATACTGATTGACAAGCCTGATTTCATCCATTCAATGCAAGAAGGCTTTGCAATGCTAGAGCATTGCAAAGCCTTGTTGCACTCAAGGGGCAACTTTAGCAATTTTATTAACTTGGGTAAAATATCAGACAAACACCATTTAATATTTATTTTTTCAAGTTTGTATTGGTTATAAAAAGAGAATATGCGGCAGCAAAAAGGGCCCGAGAAACAAATTTTTAATTTTTTTAGGCCTAACTATGTTTCTTTTCTCTCTTTATTTCTCTCAGCTTTAGTAAGTTATTTACGTGTAAGACGATATAATGGGGCAATCATGCAGAAGCCCATTATTCATGCTTCTCCTTTTGACCCATTCTCCCTGTTTTCAGTTGACTTCTCCCTAAAATCAGCAGAGGGAGAAGTGTCTTCTCCCTCAATTTACTTCCAAGGCTAGGCACTGCTTCCATTCCATTGGTTTTGTGTCCTATTTTACCACTAAAGCAGAACTTGTTTATCGCAGAAAATAAACTCTTCCCAGATTCTCACGGGGGATACAGGTTGAAATACTGGTATTCTGTACAGAAAGTTAATTTAATCCTTCAAGCCCTATAAGATTAAATTATAATCCTCAACTGATTTTCCCATAAATTGTGTTGACATATCAGCCACTGCTAAATTTCTCTGACACAAGCACTTATGCATCAGTAGCAGATGTACAATGTTTAAAGGTTCTTTTTTAAGGAGGGAATGGGGGAAAACCAAAATTTTAGGAAGATGATAGATACTGCCTTGACAAGAAGCTCCATGCCAGGCTAGTGGGCCATGTATACTTGGGAGAAAAAAATGATAAATTTTAAGTAATTTGTATACTTTTTATACTTACCAATAGCCCAGACTAGCTGGTGCAAACTCAAAATTATCAAGGGCCAAACACAAATTTTGAACCCCCCCCAATCCCCAAAATTTGCATACAAAACCGAAAATTAAAAGTCCTATCTGGCCCTCCATACTTTTACTCTCTGTGCAAGCACAGTGGTCAGGAAGAGACCGGAATTGGTGCCAACATCATTCTTTGTAGATGAGCGTACTAATAATAACTCAGCGGGGAGATATGAGTGCCCTCTCAAGGGAGGGCCATCTTCATCTGGGCCATTGGTAAGTATAAAAAATATACAAATTACTTAAAATTTATATTTTTATACAACAACCAATGGCTCAGACTAGCTGAATTATAAAAAGGCGGAGGGCCTAGGACTTAAGAATTAGCAGACCAAATATAGCTCCTAAGCCTGCATTCCAAGGTGAAAGGAGAATACATTTAAAAGGAATTACATGTATGTCGGAATTACATGTATGTCTCTCTATACAATAATAGAGAAGACATATCATAAATAAGGAGCCATATCCAAGTAATTCCATATTCTTAGCATGAATGATTATGCTAAATGGGTGTAATGAGCCCCCAATTTTAAGGCTAGTCCAGACTAAGCCCCATAAATTAGGATGGCGTATTTGAGGGTGAGAGACTAACCCCCAAAAACATATGCCATATATAAATAATAAACAAGCTGTATCTAGGATCAGATATAGTCTACACACAAAAACATCTTCACTCATAGTTACACACTTATCAAGCCGGAGGAGATTTTACAAGAAAAATCCTCCCCCCCCCTTTTTTTTGAAGGAATATTCTTCAAAACAAACAGGAGAGAGCTCTGGAATCAGTGCAAAGCAATACTAAATAATCTAAATATATTCTCCCAATAAGCACCCTGTTATTAATTATTGGTGCTTAACGCCACTTCAAAAGCTAAGGCTATTGTGGCGATTCCGGTAATTAACAGAGCACGCTTCTCACGTATACTGGAGTCAGAATACGTAGATAGGATGAAACCGGTAATATAAAGTGTATGACCATACACTTGGCCAATTTAATACCAACCATACAGTATCTGAAGGATTAACATGCTTCAAAGGCAACCTCCAGCCGCTCCCGTTCATGTGTACAATTGATTCCAATAATAACACTCCAATGAACCGTTCGAATATACGAGAGTGTGTACTGTATCTTCATAGAAACATGGTTATAGAATATGGAACGAGCTATGATTAACAGACCCGTCACGTACCGTCCCCGAAATAATTCATAATTTCCTAGGTCCGTACAACCAATGAGTGTTCGGAGGAGAATATATTACTCTGAATAATGATCCCAAAAAAAGAGAACATATACATAGACAGCCTATTGGCAGTTCCATAACTGATCCAATTAGCTCCAAAAATTCTCATAAGCTCTATAAGCAGAGCAAGAATTTATATAGTCTGTCAACAATGCGTCTGCCTAATAATAGACATATTATGCACGCGAGCAATGAAATCCTGCATATACTCATCTGAATACAGCTTGTAACCACGGTATGACCGAGTGATACAAGTGTAACCAGGAAACTGAATGAATAATACAACGTTAATATGCAGTTAACTGAGTAATAAACTCATACGTCGTAAGAAAGGCCAGACTGCCCTGAGCAAAACTTTTCAGAGTGGACTAATTGCCACATTAGAGAATGTCGTCCAGATAACCGACATGTCAACCATACAGGTACACAAAGACTAGCAATTTTATTGATAAAGAATCATATGCTCGTATATGACTTATAAACAAACAACCACAGGAAACAAAGCAACTAAAAATTGGATGTGCCCATGAGGACGCCGTTAGAACACGACCCAGCCGCCAATCGAGAAGCCATGAAAGGCATGTATATACTAAATGCATACGAGGTTTACCGGAGGAAAAATATGTCTTGCCCTGTAATCTCCTCTTAACACATTGGCGGGGAGGGGGGAGGGGGAAGGGGGGGGATTGGGTCTGATTCGAATTCATACTGAACCTCCCTCACCCACATTACTTGAATCGTTCTTGTGTTAGTCATGAAATGGAATAGGAACCGCAAGGCTCCCTCACATCCGACAGACTCCATAATGCCACTAAGGACGGAGGGGGACACTAGAGAGGTAAATATGGCATTGATAACATGGCCGAAGGCCTCCGAACCTGTCGTGACGACAGCGGTTTCTTTATAGTAGTCGCAGCCTGCTGATCAGGTGATAGTATTGATAAATAAAATTCATCGCTACAATAAGCTGTTCTGAAAGGGAAGGGTAATCCTTTTCCTTGTCCCTTTCGCCATCCGACTGATTCAGCTGTGATATTCGGTCATTTGCATCTGCGTGAACAGATGATTGCACCGACCAAGCACCATCCGACAGCTCGCTGCCGGAGTCTGCAGGAGGCTGCTCTTGCACTTGCTTGTATGCTGCGATCAGCTGCGCAATCTGTGACAGCCAGTCCGTTACCGAGGCTTGATGAGTAGCGGTTATCTGTTTTTTTGCCATTTGCTACTCCTGGGACTCCTGGGAAATAGATCTCTTCTCCAAACATCCCTATGTACAAAGACAAAGCCTCGGGTCACGAGCTACCGGATGGTCCGACTTCACGGGCGAAGACTGGCTCCATCTTCACGCAACTGGCTGGATATCCGAAGTCAGGTAGCTAGCATGCGGTTGTGTGTGCTTTTATAACTTAGCGGAGAAAACCGTGACTGAAGCCGACCCCGACTGAAGACTAGATGGAGTGTCCCGAGCGGCGGGCAGATATATGCTCTGACTCATGCAAGTTTCTCAAATCAACATTTGGCCCCAAATGTTGTTGGGTTAGAGAGGGACCTCTCCCGCTCGCGGTCTTATCAGACCTTGCCGAGCCTCCCGAAAAGAAAACTTGGTTCCGGCTTGTGCAAGTTTCTCATAACAACTTTTGGCCCAAGAAGTTGCTATGTTAGAGAGGGGCCTCTCCCACTCGCGGCCTTGTCAGACCTCGCCGAGCCTCCCAACAAGAAACTTGCTGACTTCCTCCCTATTTCTGTTGTCGCTGGGTGAGCTTTTGTTTTTAAGGTGCTCGCTCTACCCAAATCTACACTTCATTCGACCCCAATGGACATACCCGGTGTCACGGCTCCCACGGACAGAGTAACCACTTCACCGGTCGAGCTAGCTGCTTGCAAGGGATTAAGAACACTAACTAGAGGCCTTATCCCTAGCTTAATTCATGAGCACCTTACAGCTAGCTCTATTTGCTCAACAGAGTACAACGGCGGTAGCACACTTGGGTGGGTATCACAATACCATCACCATGTTCATGTTCCTTTGAAAATAGAAACTGAAAAACTTGAATTATATTATGGTGAGAGTTCCGACATAGGAACCTCACCGCCAACAACGCATCGTGACACCCGCCTCCAACGTCTGTCATGCCATTATTACACAGTAGACAAGAATCCGTGGGAGTACATCGACTACAGGCAAGGCAACTTAGCATGTAAATCTGAGGAAGACTTCCTCGCCTTGCATTTAGAGCAGTAAGCTTTCATAATTACAATCAAAAGACAAAGTTGATAGCACTCCTACAAACTCCACAACAAAATATATGTTAAAGATACATGAATGATGACAATCAAGATTAAATTCAAAAATTTTTGAAAAAATGACTAAGTTCCCAAAGGGAACATAATGAGCCCAAGGGCATTCCGATAGAGCCTAAGTGTGGACAAAATCCAAATATTATGAGCAACATTACCGGAATAATAATCAATGTATCCTAGAGTAATTCGACAGTAATATAATATGAAATACTACATAAAACGATACATTGGATAGAAGATCCAAGACTAAAACAACTAACAGCCCTAGGGTGAGGACGTAACCATGGGGAATAAATATTCTGTAATACACGTTAAACTCCCAAGAAATTTAATAACAAATTTCGATAAAAAAATAGCCAAAAAGCTTTGGAGTTTAACAGGAAGGGTAGATGGAAGGATAGGGAAGGAATACTGAACAAATAGTGGAATAATCATTAGCAAGAATCATGACATCAGGTGTATGTCCCGAAAATGGGAAACATGAAATAATTTTTATAATTATTATAAAGTTACAGTCCTGAACATCTGTAACCACCGTAGTTCACTTCCATCATCCATTAACAGCCTTGGATCCACCAATTCTTGCATTGATTTGTATCTGGCATCCTCAAAAAAGGAGATTTCAAAGCACAGATGTCAACTCATTGTTACTGATTTTAGGGCCAAACAAAGAATGATGTTGGTGTTAATTTCAGTCTCTTCCTGACCACTGTGCATACGCAGAGAGTAAAAGTATGGAGGGCCAGATAGGACTTTTAATTTTTGGTTTTGTATGCAAATTTGGGGGATTGGGGGGTTCAAAATTTGTGTTTGGCCCTTGATAATTTCGAGTTTGCACCAGCTAGTCTGGGCCATTGGTTGTCATATAAAAATATATGATTATAGCAATGGACTTGTGGCCCATCTGCCTGAAAGTGTAGCACAAGGAAATGGTTAAAGAATCCTATCTCAGATCAAAGCACATGGAGAGGGAAGAGATGTATTGTGGGGCGAATTTCCCTCTGCCCCTGTCTGTAATCACACTGTTATGCTTACTTATTTGTGGATTAGACAATAATCTACAAATAAACAAGGCTCAAAATAAGTGGTGTCGCGTCGCTTTTTGCTATGCAAAACTTCAAAAAAGCTACACAATGTTCAATTATGTATAGCATTTTGCGATACAAGATAATCAACTGCAGCTGTTAGGCTGCAGTTGATTATCTTGTATCGCAAAATGTAAATGAAAATTTGCAAACAAATTTGAAAACTAGTTCACTGATGCTTTACTTCTGATTGTGGAACATTCCAGGCCTAACTCAGATTAACTCTCCATCAAGCATCAATAGCAACTTCATATGTAAGATGAATTCTATTGGTTTAAATTCTTCCTCTTTTTACAACATTTTGCATAAAATGTCCATTAAAAATAACTTCAAGCCCATCAAATTAAAAATCCCAACTTCCATTTTGAGAACTCTATTAAACAACCACGACGCCAATTGAAAATATCCAAGTCCATGCAACCCTTAAAGGCAGTTCAGTTAAAAAAAACAGTAAATGTTTCATGTGTTGCAGATCATTTGGAAATGCCCAGAAATGGATGGAAACTATTCTATCTACTTAGAAGAATTCAATACAAAACAGCATAAAATAACTCTGGTATACAAAAATAGCTATGTAATTTTTACAAAATGCTATTCATTTTTTGGAAATGTGTAGCATTTTGCTACGCAAAGAAAAAAAGTTATTTTGAGCACTGCAAATATACTGATATGAAACTTACCCATGTTCTGAATATTGGTGGTACTGCCTTCTGTGCTAGATATCCAAAATCAGACTGTAATTCTAGATTATCCAATGATGGTTCCACTACTAATGTAGTAACATTAACTCCAGGTTTTGTCGATTCTGAAAAAATGACAGAAAAGAATAAGGACAAAAATAAAGCCCCACAATCCTATTTGAACTTTTAACCCTTTACCTAACCTGAAAAGAAGACGACACTTGCCAAAATAATTCTTGAATAACTAATTTTTTTCATTTTTTGTCTCAAAAATATAGGCTATGACCCCTCGTTGGAACGAGCTCGTCATAGGTCAAAACCTATGTTTTTGAGACA
The DNA here is from genome assembly GCA_031216915.1 of Pictodentalium vernedei. NCBI lineage: Eukaryota > Metazoa > Mollusca > Scaphopoda > Dentaliida > Dentaliidae > Pictodentalium > Pictodentalium vernedei. The sequence continues at coordinate 783,036,331 of CM062296.1, read as the reverse complement.
AAAAATGAGAAAAATAATGAAAATTAATTGGCGATTTTTGAGAATAGTGCTGGCCGGTTTTGGCCGTTACGTTAGGTAAAGGGTTAATAAATGATGAAGATGCTAGCTGACTGTTCTGTTGACCTGATCAGTTCACAAGTGGGTAAATCATTGCTAGATATTTTTTTACATTTGCTGATGAAATACTCAAATGTGATACTGTGATACTGCAATCTAAAGCTGGAGTCAAATTCATGCACACCATCATTTACATTCACATTAAAGTTCACTTATCAGATGGAACTGAGTGATTTCAGTCCAATAATATAAAACACAAGGGTACATTTACATAAAGTATTTAAGCCTTGTATCATAATTATTTAAAATTTGTTGTGAATTGTCCCTCAGACTTTTCTCTTTAAGCTACACTAATGTAGGTACATAGCCAGGTATCCATATTGGGGGCTGGGGTGAGGGGGCACTTGGATCTTGGGGGTGGAGGGGAGCATGCTTATGATGGTGGTATATCGTGAGGATCAAAGTACTGAGTTGAGGGAAGGTATCAATGTAGTTTCCCTCTCACACTGATGGGACTGGGGAGTATATATTTTTTAAAAAGTTGAAAATATGCTCCAAATGACACTATATTGAAGCTCAAAAGAATGTCAAGCCTGCTATGTCATCTGTAATTTCATGAACTGACGCCCCTTGGAGATGGTAGAATTCCAGATGTTTTTGGTGTCCAGTGGGGAGTGGTGGGGGGAATGGGTAAACCTGTAATCCTCCATGGCTATGCCACTGCACTAATGCATTAATAACACATATAGAAGAGGGCAGTTGCATCAAAAACACAGTTTATGACCCCTCATTGAAACAAGCACAAGTTTTATGAATAATGCTGGCTGGTTTTAGCTACTATATTAGATACACGGTTAACTGGATGTATCAATGAGACCATTACCCATCTCATATGTCTTCAAGCTCTCAGGCCACCAGTCTACAGTATTATAATGTCATCAAAGATTCGATTAAATGAATTCTTGATTAAGAAACATTTATTGCATAGATTCAAAGAAATGAACGCTTATGGTAATTTCAGATTCAAAAGGTTCACTTTTCCAACCAACTAAAATATTCCAAATGATTGAAACTAAAACAGGCAATGGATTATTTCAGGTCTAACCTAGTGGTTTGAGAGATTGATATGCCTCTTGTGTCATGACTTGTTTTTAACTGGTTGAGTGCTCAATTATTTTTGGCCCTCAAAATTTGTTCACAGGTCTTTTCCTTGTTACAGTTTATATGGGAGAGTGCCTATAGGCACTCTCCCATAAACTGTAACAAGGCAAATCCTTACAAACTAAATAATATCACTTCAAAGATACCGTATTTACTCTGTGTATTGGGACAGCTAAAAATAATTATTTTCACAGGTGTCCCAATTCTTAGAAAATGGGAAAGAACACAGCCTGGTCTTGATCTGATGCGGAATAAAGTTGTGTGTGATTTGTTTTCCATCACTATATACGAAAATTGCCGTCCAATTTCTTTTATATTTTCATTTTTTGCTTCCAAAACATAGCTTATGATCCCTCATTGGAGTGCGTGCATTGCACTCGTTCCAATGAGGGATCATAAGCTATGTTTTGGAAGCAAAAAATGAAAATTTTTAGTTACTCAATAATTTTTTTAATGAGTGTTGTCTGCTACTACGATGGGTCAACTGGAAACAAATCTACTGAATGTCCCAAACTTTGGAGCATAAAAAAAATATAGTTTTCTGGAAAAAATGTGTGTCCCAAATCATAGAGTGTCATTGTACATAGAGTAAATATGGTAATACGAAGCCCAGCCACTGAATCTGACACCTTGAAGTTGTAGAACCTGTACTTCAGAGTGCAGCCCAAATATGGTATTCCATCACTCTCTAACTATTAACTGGGACATGACTACTCTGTTGGGCAACCATTGCTTGTTGAATAATAAATTGTCCTCTCTTATTGCCAGCTTAGATACATCTCTAAACGATGCAAACGGCACTAGGCCTTCAGGATAAGTGAAGCTTCATATATGTTATACTGCTCAAATGTACAACCATTTGATGAAAGTTTTGATGAAACTGTGGTCAAATATTCATGCATTCCAGTATTCTTCAATATTCAATTATACCATGGTATTTTAAACATTCGTACAACAAAACAAGAGAATCCCTGTAGATTCTTGCTGGATCTCTGCTAGGATTCACGTGAAAAGAATTGAGTCAATTTAACTGTACCTAACATAGCATCAGCAAATTAACCAATATAAGGCTAACATGACCTGAAATATCCTGACACTTTGGCAATAAAATTGAACAAATATATAGCTGTCTTTGGAACCGGCTCAATGAGCCGATTCCAATAACATCCATATTTTAAGATTTTAGGTAAATACTGTTTATTTTTTTTTAAATTCAGTTGATGTTTCACAAATTAAAAAAGCTGTGTTGGGTAAAGGGTTAACATGTGTTATTAGTATACAACAGGGGTTCAACCATGGTGGCTGCATAGGATCCTGGGACTATCACAGCAGTAGTGGATTCTCTCAACCTTTTTTGTGACAATCCAAATGCATTCTCCCAATTGCAACTTTAGATGAAATATAAGCCGTTTATGGTCATTTTATCTTCATTTAAAGGACACAAGTTCCTCCCATTGATGATGGCATGAAACATGGGTGTGAACAAAATAGGAGAATTTATTCTCCCTCTCAAAATGTTTTGTACCACCCCTCTTCACCTCTTTACCTAACATGTCTAGAAGTAGAAACTTGCAAAACAAAAGGTTGTGAATGTAACAGATTTTCATTTTTTTGCTCTCCACAATATAATTTATGACTACTGAGCTTAATCCTTTAACAGGTCATAAACTACGTTTTGGATGGCTAAAATTTAAAATGAAAGTGTCAATGACACTGTAGCTCAACTTGACAAACTTGAACTTGGTAAGTTATAAGTGAAATGGCAAAATTGAAGATCATTGGTACCAATGTTATTTGGTGAAATTTAAACATAACAGCATTGTGTGTGCACAACGTCAGAGTAATCCATGCATTTTTAAATTAATCTGTAAGGGTGGCTAAAGAAAGAATGTTGATACACAAAGGCAGTAAGTTCAGAAGTTATTGTAAACGGCAACTTTTTTCACAAAAATTAATGCTAATCAATAGCTCTTATTTAGAGTTCCCGCCTTATAATTATGAGCACACCAAGTTCAAAAACAATCCTAAGAACAAGAGGCCCCAGGGGTCCTGAGGGTGCTCACCTGACATGGTAGCCTAAATAGAAAACCCAGGGAATTGATTTCAACAAGTTGCATCTGCCCCTCCTAAGAAAAGCTTATACCAAATATCCTAAGATTCAGACCAGTGGATCTAAAAAAAAAAAATTTTTAAAGAATATTCCTTATATTGAACTACGTTATAATTCGGGCTCCCATAGGAAGCCCAAATATGAACCCAGGGACTTGGCTTCAACAAAATTGAATCTCACCCCCCTAAGGATGCTGCATGTCGAATATCAAAATATTCCAACAGCTGGATCTGAAAAAGATTTTTAAAGAAAATTCCTCATGTTGAACTAAGTTATAATTCAGGCTCCCACAGGGAGCCCAAATATCAACCCAGGGACTTGGCTTGAACAAACTTGAATCTCAGCCCCTAAGGATGCAGCATGCCAAATATCAAAACATTCCGACTGCTGAATCTGAAGAAGATTTTTAAAGAAAAATTCATCATATTGAACTAAGTTATAATTCGGGCTCCCACAGGGAGCCCAAATATGAACCCAGCAACTTGGCTTCAACAAAATTGAATCTCACCCCCCTAAGGATGCTGCATGTCGAATATCAAAATATTCCAACAGCTGGATCTGAAAAAGAAGATTTTTAAAGAAAATTCCTCATTTTGAACTAAGTTACAATTCGAGCTCCCACAGTGAGCCCAAATATGAACCTAGGGACATGGCTTGAACAAACTTGAATCTCACCCCAGTAAGGATGCTGCATGCCAAATATCAAAACATTCTGACTGCTGAATCTGAAGAAGATTTTTAAAGAAAAATTCCTCATATTGAATGAAGTTATAATTCAGACTCCCGCAGGGAGCCCAAATATGAACCCAGGGACTTGGAATTAACAAACTTGAATCACACCCCCAAAGGATGCAGCACACCAAATATCAAAACATTCTGACTGCTGGATCTGAAGAAGAAGATTTTTTACGAAAATTCCTCATTTTGAACTAAGTTATAATTTGAGCTCCCGCAGTGAGCCCAAATATGGACCTAGGGACATGGCTTGAACAAACTTGAATCTCACCCCCCTAAGGATGCTACATACCAAATATCAAAACATTCCGACTGCTGGATCTGAGAAAGATTTTTTAAGAAAATTCCTAATTTGGAACTAAGTTATAATTCAGGCTCCAACAGTGAGCCCAAATATGAACCCTGGGATTTGGCTTGAACAAACTTGAATCGCCCCCCCCCTCCCTCCCACAAGGATGCTGCATACCAAATATCAAAAGATTCTTTTTGGTAGATCTGAAGAAGATTTTTAAAGAATATTCCATCATACTGCACTAATTTAAACATTTGGGCTCCCATAGAGAGCCCAAATATGGACCCAGTCCCAGGGAATAAACAGGTGAAACAATCTTCCAAAGATGTTATATGTGAAATATGAAAGCTTTTGGAGCAGTGGTTTGGGAGAAAAGTAGTCTTAAATGTTTTTCCCATTAACTCAGCACTTTTTCAAAGTCCCAAAAAAAGCACCCCATGATAAAACCGATAGCAATTTTTTTTTACCATTCCATTCTGTTGGTCCTAAGGAAGTGTCACACCAAATAAGAATTCTTAGTGCCGTGTAGTTTTGGAGATATGGATGTTTTAATTTTTTCTATTTTTAGCTCCTGCAGTTCCCGTGGGGCGATGGAAAAAAAAAATGGGCATAAATTAAGTACTTATGACCCAATATGCCCTCAAATCAAATTTGGTTCAAATCTGCCTCTCGGTTTGGAAAATAAAAATTTTGGGCTTGACGAAAATTCTTGTCCCTCCCATAACGAAGGCAAATATAGCTCCTCGAACTTCTCTTGAACAAATCTGAGTCTACACCTCAAAAGGAAGCTGCACACCAAATATCAAGTCTCTGCTACTGCTGGTTCATGAGAAGATTTTTTAAGATTTAAGCACACTTTTTGGGCGTGGCCCTATCGAAGGGCGAGTCAACTTGATTTGAACAAACTTGAATTGACATATGATAGGGCACATGCACAGCAAATTTTGTTGAATTTGGTCCAGCAGTTCATGAGAAGAAGTTGATAATGTAAAGTTAACAACGGACGACAGACGGACAGCGATCAGTTAAGCTTCGCTCAAGTGAGCTAAATATATACAGAATACTGTACTTACCAAAAGATAACTTCTTTTTAAAAGCTCTTTCAATATCAGAAACAAAACTGTAAAGCTGACACTGTTTAGATAATCTTATAACATCACTGATGTCATCAATATTTATTTGTGCTGTACCTGAAATCGAAATCATCAAAATTATAAGCATTCATGTCAATGTTCTCACTTTTCAAACAAAGGTGATTTGGTGTATGGCATGTGTGTCCATCTGCCGCACCTGAAAAACTGTGTTTTCCAAAATGTAAAAAAAAAAATTAAAAACTTGAAAAATGTAATAAAAATGAAGTGGAGTTAGAGTGTATGCTTGTCAGATACTTTCATGCAGTTGAGAGAATATTCAGTTGGTAAAAACTCCAGGTATTGTTACCAGGACTGAGAAACACGTTAACCCTTTACCCAACGTAATGGCCAAAACCGGCCAGCGCTATTCATTTTTGTTATCAAAAATATAGGTTATGATCCCTCTTTGGAACTAGCACATCGAGCTCATTCCAATGAGGGGTCATAACCTATGTCTTTGAGACAAAAAATTAAAAAATGACATACAGTGATCATGCGTCAGAATTTCTAACTATTCTGCATTTCCATGCCCATGATCTAATCCTGACTTCCACCCCACATTTTTAAGCTTGGTGTTTTGAGGCAAGCAATCGCCCCCAAGCACTATCACCTACCTAATTTTCTGTCCAGGTAAGTGTTTTATCATGTGCCTCACTGAGTTACAGTTGTGAACATCGGCATTTGAAATTACACTAAAAAGTGTGATAATCTGGCAAATGTTACATATTTACAGCTGATCTGTATTTGAGAGAATAAGTTGAGTTATGCCTTGGCTATCAGCGATTATCCAATTTTGGGGGTGAAAAATTTGGGCGATTATAAATTGTTGATAAATTAACAATACTGTTATATTTATAATTTTCGGTAAATAACAAATAAATAAACATTAGGTCATACAAAGTTGATTGTCTGTTTCTCAGGCCATTTTTTCCAAAAAAGCATGCGGGCGGGCGGTTTTTTTTTTTTCTTTTTATTTTCTCCCCGAGAGGATGTTTGTGGTAATTTGACCCCCACCCAAACGCCTGGTGGACCATGCAAAATTTCGCAAATATATTGGTTATTCACCACAGGGGTGTTGGGTCGTAAATGAAGTGGGGTTTGAATGTTTGTTTTTTCAGTGAAACATGAAAATTATAACACAGGACGAAAGTCACGAAATGCCTCGTGGGTGAAACGTCTCGGGTTGAAACGTCTCTGGGACAAATCAAATGTCGAAGTGCCAACTTTCAGAGAAATATTTGACCAAAAAAAAAAATCCTTTCACAACCTACCTAATAAAATCGTGAATCGCAATTTTTCCCCATTATATTCAAAATTATCACAACCCATTTGAACGGGCAGTTCATCCATAAATCATATTTTTTTTAAATCTGAAAATGAAATACAAAACGAATGTTTGCGTGTTTTTATTAACCAATTCGACCGCACATACCTGCCTATATGCGATTTATTTTCAACTATGACTGTTACTTTTATATCAAGCAATGGTTACTATTAGTTATCCAATTATCCTGCATCTCAAATGCATTTATTTAAATTAACTGGGAAACTCGTAACGGTTTCAAATAACAGTACACAAATTCCCAATGACGGCCATTTACAATACAAATGTTACTAAAAATAAATGCCAGGAGACTGTGTTCCATTCAACATAGCACCTGACTTTGCAGACTTTCTGAGGGTTGGTGCGAATCAAACGTGGTGCGAATCGACCATTCCCCTTTGTGACTGTTTGTTGTCAGATGGATGACGTCATGACGCAATATGGATGTTTTTAGATTTTCTCCGTCTCAACTGAAACGATTTTTTTCATAATTTGACTTAAATTCCTTTTCCAAAAAATTTTCTTTTTAATATTTTGGTTAAAAATTATGTTTTAAATCAAAAGAAAGTAAGAGGAGTTAAAACAACTGTGTTTCGCCAAAGTTTTTCAAGAAAACATTATTTGCACTACAAGAATTCTCAGTTAACGACAATTTCGAAAATAACTGTATTCTACAATCAACTAGAGGAATGAAAAATCCACGGAAATCTGAAGTATATTGGTGTACTAAGTGGATTACTGAATTACAAACACCTTTGAAGGGATATTTGAATAATCTAGGTGTTGACGAAATTTAATTAGACGTTTTTGTGTGTTCTGTCCTGTTGAGGAAATCGCCGTTATTCAAAAGACTCAGCCAGGAAGTTATTCAGGTTGCATCTGATGAATAAAAAAGAAACTACTGAGGGAAGTATACACTTTTTACTATTATTAACTATCGAATCCTCATGAAGCTGCCTTTCCCGACCGGTATCACGGATTCTGTATTCTGGCAAAGTTTTTCGCCCACCAATCTACAAATTGTAAACAACCCACTGGCTGAGCGGAAATAAATCTATTATTTCCCCTTAGGCTTAACTACCTTCGAAATTAAAGTGCTACAATTTGAATTCTTATCTCTAGAAGATCTCCGTGAAGAGTCAATGCTGAAAATTTCACGGCAAATAAGAGAACATAACGCCCTACTGAAATAACACGGCAAATGGTACGTCAGGTTATACTAAATGGTGAATACTAGACTCCAATCCCGAAAGAAAAAGAATCGAGGAGGGATTACCGAAAAACCTCGCACCACCAAATTATCCCTCTCTCCAGATTCAAAGACTTTAACTGCAAGTACCCCACAAGCAGGTATTAAAACATTACCGGAACTGAAGAAATCAGAACCTGATATAGCTATCCCTTCGTTAAGGATAATTCAAGTTAATAAATGTCTAAGATCATCGGATTACGTCAATAAATCAATCCCAAAATTGAAAAATCCACACTGCTGTCCTATTTGCTGCACATCTGTTAAATGGAAAGACAGGGGTATTCAGTGCGACAGCTGTGAAAAATGGTTTCATTCCACTTGTATTAACATTGATGAAGAAGAATATAAAAACCTCAGTAGTGAAAATCAAAATTGGATCTGCAGAAATTGTACACTCGTTCAAAACACCTGCCCATGTGGCGTGTCAGATAGCTCTTCAGCACTCATTGACTGTTCAACTTGCAACAAAGTATGGCACACCGCATGTGCAAACATCAAGAGCAATAATCAATCAGACCTTGATAATTTGGAATCATCATTCAGATGCATTGTTTGTAAAATAATTGAACTCCCTACTTTAAAACTAATTTGGAGCAAAATTAGTGATACTGTCATCGAGAAAACCTCACTCACAGCAAATGCGCAGAACTGTGCTGAAATTTCAGGGAAACCTCAAGAACAAAAGAATGGACATTCACTTCTACTTGATAAAAATTCTCTATCTGACCAGCCAACTCACAACAAAATAAGAACCCATAAGGGACATTCAAATTCAATAGAGAAGTCAAAATCTGAAGAAGCCAAGCCGATAAAGAAAGGAAACATTGTAATTATTGACAATATTCAAAACCCTCACACTTTCAAGTCGAGCCAAGTAATAAAGAAAGAGATCACAAAATTTAAAGGTAACTTAGATTTGGTGTATGCTTATCAACTTCCGAGAGGTGGAATTTGCGTACATGTGAGCAGTGAAAAGGAATTTGATGCCATCTATCAACCGTGGCCTAGTGAAGCATTCAAGCACAGTGGCAGTCGACTATCCATTCATCAACCTAACAAGAAAAAATCTGTGATTATTAAAAATATCAGCACAAAAATTGACGAGACCAACATCGCTGATGCCATAAATTATAACTATAATGTAAAGGCTGAAGTTAAGCACTTCAAATACTATGACACAGGTAAATCTATGCCAGTCATAAAGTTGTCATCTTATAATAACCAGTTCATCAAGGAAATCCAAGAAACAAACGTCAGACTTTTTAACAAAGACTACACTTGTCATCCTTTTCAGAAAATAAGACCAATCAGGTGTTTCAACTGTAACAAATTTGGTCATATATCCAGCCTGTGCACAAATCAACAGTCCTGCTGCTCGTGCAGTTCTCAGGATCACAAATCATCAGATTGCTCAACCACTTCAGACAACATAAATTGTATAAATTGTGGAAGCAGCCATAAAGCTAGTTCTACGAAGTGTATTAAGTACATAAACATTTGTAAATTACTAGCAACACGAACACAGGTAGAATAAACAAGAAGTAATTAAATCCACTTTCATCAATCATCAAACATCACATCAATCATCACTTGCTTATAGATAAAAATAGTAACTTTATGCACATATTGTGACTTCTTTCAATACAATCTGCAAATCAATGATTACAACAGATCTGCCCTTTGAAATTTTTGAAAATTACTAGTCATCAAAATGAAAATTTGCCAGTTGAACATAAATACATACAGTACCTCCAAAAAGCTCTTGGAACATTATGTGGACTCAAGAAATATTGACATTCTTTGTTTACAAGAAACTAAAGTTGGAGATGGCCAGCTCTCATTCAGAGACTGGAATTGTATTAAAATGGACAGAAACAACAACAAAGGAGGTGGTGTTGCAATTCTACTAAAGCCACATATAAAGTACTTAGCATTGAGAGATCTAGATTGCAATATGGAAGCTGTGTGGTGTAAAATCTCTCATCAGAACTTCCATTTTATTCTCGGAAATATTTATATTCCACCATCGAAAATTGGAGACATCGACATTCTGGAAAAAACCATCGGAAAAATAAAAAATGAAAATCTTCTTCTGGTGGGTGATTTCAACTCCAGAAACTCACTCTGGGAAAATAATTCCATTTTCAAGAATACTCCCTCCTTTAAAATGGGCAACAAATTACTAGAAACTGTAACTGCTTTTGATCTTCAAGTGCATAATAATGGTGAGCATACATGGCATCGAACTGACGTTAGTAGCGCAATAGATCTAACACTAAGTAAAGGATTACCTTCAAGCTTAGAATGGAAACTGAATAAATTTACAGTACTTAGAACCGACCATCATATTATAGAACTGACATTGAAAAATTTTGAAAGTAAGGATTCACAAATTAAATGGAATTTAGAGAAATGTGACTGGTCAAAATGGACTTCATCTCTAAAACCTAAATTAGAAGAATGGGCTCAACTGATTGATAAAAATACTATAGATGAATCATACAAAGACTTTTGCCAATTGTTACTAAGTACAGCTGATGAAATAATTCCTATTAAAACTGTGACAAACTTTTCCAAGCCATATTGGAATGAAGAGATAGGATCAAAAATAAAATATTGTCGAAAACTAAAACGCTTATGGCAGTGTAGATCAGACCCTCACAATCGCATCAAGTATGAACAAGCTCTATCAGAATTAGAAAATCTCATCGATGAGGTCAAACTCTCTCAAGAATCAAAGCTCTGTGACTCTTTACATAATTGCTCCCAGCAAAAATTTTGGAATACAATCAGAAAACTAAACGATCGCAAAAGAAAAAACATTGTACAACCCTTGGAAGTTTCACCCAACCAGTATGCCATGGATGACAATGAGATCTCTTTAAACTTACAAGAAGTGCATATTGAAAGACAGTTTGTCAACTCGGGCAATTTTGACCGTGATTGGGAGAAGAAAGTAAACGAAGTAATCACAGATAAATTTAAGTGTCATCAGTCTACAAAGAAAGATTGTAAAATTAAACCAGAAGCTGAGAACAGTGAAATATCTTTTTGTGAAGTGGAGGCAGCAATAACTAATATGAACAATCTGTCTGCACCAGGTCCTGACAAAATTTTGCCAATTATGATCAAAGGAGGCGAAACAATGATTTCAGCCCTGACATCCTATTTTAATAAATGTTGGAATAAAGGTAGTATCCCATCAGCATTTAAAGAAGACAACAAAATTTACATCAAGAAAGCAGGAAAAGAGAATTACAATAAAGCCAAAATTTATCGTCCGATCAGCCTTACTAGTATAGTTGGTAAACTACTGGAGAGGATAATCACCACAAGACTCACCTGGAAAGCTGAAGCTTTTGGTTGGATTGATGAAAACCAGTACGCTTTTCGAAGATTCAAGAGTACAACTCAAGCATTATTAGATGTCACTCAGTCAGCTAAAGAGGCTGTCAATGAACACAAACACCACATAATGACCTTTGTCGACTTCGAAGGGGCCTTTGACTCTGTGATGAGAAATGGTGTAATCTTCAAACTTTTAGAACTTGGTTTAGATGGCAAAATAGTAAACTATATTTATTCATTTTTGAACGAGAGAAGATCAAGAAATATAGTGAACAGTTTTAAGAGTCAGTGGATCCAAACTGATGTAGGACTGCCTCAGGGCTCTGTGTTAAGCCCTCTTCTTTTCATCCTCTACATAAGCGACATTCCAATAAGCAATGATATCCAGTGTATCAAGTTTGCGGATGATATGACAAATTCAGCCTCAAATGTCAACCTGCAAGAAGCTGAAAACATCATGAATAAGAGTCTGTCAGAAATATGTGAATGGTGCAACAAGTGGCAGCTTTGCATTAATATTGATAAAAGTGATTTCATGCATCTCAGAAGTGAGAAATCAAGTACGGCTAGACCACAAATAAAGTTAAATGGGAAAACACTAAAGGAAGTAAAATCTAAGAAACTGCTTGGTGTAGTATTAGATAACAAATTAACTTTTGAAGAACATACAGCTTACATAACAACCAAAGCTACTAAAGCAATCTTCAGCATCTCAAAATTGTTAAATGCCAAAACTCAAACTTTTATGAAGTTGTATAAATCATTTGTCTCACCAATCATTGAGTATGCATACCCATCATGGATTACTGGTTCTGATAAAGACAAAAATTTTCAGGATCTTATGCATGTTCATAGACTAGGATTACTAAAAGCTACTGGTGCAATGCCATCCTCGTCCACTGAGGCTCTTGAAATTATCACCAACACCACACCACTCCACCTGAGGCTAAAAGAGATTGGAACAAGAGAATATATTAGAATAATCAGAAAACCAGGAAGTAATCATTTGAAGAAGAAAATAACATCATCAGATATAGAAACACAGCTAACGCCAATTAAATTAATAAAATCAGCTGCTCGATACATGTTAGGCACCACTGATTTACATATTGAAGAAGAACCCAGATATGAGGAAGACTGCTGCCATTTCCTACCATATATAACTTTATCATCATCTAAGCAAAAATTCGGAAGTTCTGCAAATAGAAACAGTAATCAAAAAGAAATGGCAAGGAATGAAATTATTAACTATCTAAATAATCTAGATAGGAACAGTATGATTATTTTCACAGATGGGTCTGCATTGGGTAACCCAGGTCCGACAGGTTCATCAGCTGTTATATATCCTGACGGTCTTACATCTCAACCAATCACAATCAAAGAGGCTATCTCTGCTGAAAGTAACAGCTATCATGGAGAATTGAAAGGTTTAAATATAGGCCTTAAGTTCGCATCAGACTGGGTTAACAATCGTGATCAGAAGAAAATACATATTATATGTGATTGCTATTCAGCTATAACAACTGTAACGAAAAATAGTATTCCTGACAAATACTATAGTATAGTGAAAGATTGCTGGAAAGAGCTAAACTCAATTGAACAAAACAACAGCTCCGTTGAAATAAAATGGATAGCTGGCCATATTGACATCACAGGAAATGATTTTGCAGACAAAGCAGCTAAGGAAGCAGCAGAAGATGCAAAAACATTATCAAGTCAATTATCAACAGACACTCCTAATACAACATCTGACATTATCAAATCAATAAAGAACACAATAGTTAAAAAGTGGCAAGTTCTCTGCAATCATCTGGATAAAGCAGAACATACATTGTTTCCCAGCATTGAAAATCTTCCGAAACTAAAATCAGTGCTCTCCTGCAACTCAAAATTGGACATTCAACTCCAGCGTCTCAGAACAGGCCACTCCAACCTGAAATCTCACTTTGGAAAATTTTCTGAAGATGGTGACATAAACTGTGAATGTGGCTATGCAGAAACAGTACGTCATTTTCTACTGGATTGTCAGTTGTACACACAACAAAGAGAAGAAATGGTAACTTCACTTGAGACAGGATTTGTCAATCATGAAGTAGAAGTCACCGAACGCCTTATAGATCTAAAAACTTTACTTGGAGATACATCTCAGCATCCTGTGGAACTGCAGAAGGTTATAAAAGAAGCTGTCTTGGTTTTTTTTAGAATCAACTGCTAAAAATATCTAATACAATTGTTTTTCTTCGTCCATATTGCATCATAACAAATATAAAGTACCGTGCAAAAGTATATTGTGCAGTTAAAGTACCTGTGGAAACTTACCAGAGACCTTAATCAACTGATAGTGATAAATGGAAAACAACAACAACAACAAGACACCTTCCTTCTTGCTGTCATTATGACTTACCTTTTACAGAATAAAACACTTTCTGTCGTGAATATTGCTAGAACCCACCCACTTCATTAAGGTATGATGTAGAAAAAGCTTGAAGTGTGTTTATTTAAAATTTGAAAATGCATCGATATCGATTTACCGAAATGAGCACAATATCTCAAATTTTTTGAAGATTTTTTTTGTGTCATAAAAAGGTTGCATGCGCACCAAAAATGACCATGCATGCGGGCCTGAGAAACAGAGGTTCTTTTTTTGATGGCCTTACAGTACTCACTAACTGAGCTGAAAGCAATCTCTTGAATAAAGCATTTTCTGGAAACATGCACAGTTCTATTTTATTAATTTGATTTAAAATTACAAGATATGATGGACAGCTCCTCATGAGGGAAAACAAATAAGTGCCATGAACTTTTGGAAAGCTGCCAACAGCTCACCTCCATTTTTCCAAACACCAAGCCTGAAACTACCACAGTTTTCAGAAGACTACGAGAAATTCTCAATGAGGTGTACCACAGTTATAGTAGTGAAGAAAACCAGGCCTTTAAATTCCATTATTCTCACACAAGGAACTAGGGGCCCTAAATTACAGGATTGCCCCAAATTAGAGGAGATAACACATAACACGGTTTGTGTTTTATGTTGTTTCTTCAGTTTCATGAAAAGTAATTTAACCCTTTACTTAACTGAAAAGGAGACGACACTTGCAAACAAAATTCTTGAATAACTAATTTTTTCATTTTTTTTTGTCTCAAAAACATAGGTTATGACCCCTCATTGGAACGAGCTTGGCAAGCTCATTACAAAGAGGGGTCATAATATAACAATAACATGATTTTTAAGGGTGTTATGGTTCATTAGCGGCCCAACAGATATGATTAACGGACAGAGGTCATATTAACAGCCCGAGACATAGCTGAGGGCTGCTAATGGGACAGAGGGCTGTTAATCATTTCTGGATTGAAACATTTTGAAACCATACTTGAAAGCAGATGTGTCGTCTGTTGACAAACAAACGGCACGTGGGAATTATCGTCATGTGACCCAAACCAAAGTTTACGTCAAAAGCACAAAACATAAACACTTGTAAGTTGTAAGCCCAGCATCGGAGAAGAAACATGAAATAAGATTAAAATGTTAGAGGATAGTACTCACCTCCACGCAGACCGATCAATGGGATATCGATAGATTTGTGCACCGAAACCTTTTTTTGCCCTCAATTTATGAAGAATAATTTTGCCCTTCATTGACCCAAACGTTTCAGTTGAAACGAGGCGCCAGCAAAACATGGGACGTAATTCGTGTCATGTGGCCATTTTCAACATGTCATTGTCAATAAAGTGAATATCACTGAAGTGAAGTGTTGATTGTTTTAGTGATTGTATGGAGGAGTAAATAAATTATGTACTTGCCAATCTGCCAAACAGGGGTTGTTTCTGATGTGAAATATGTTGGATTTAATTTCTCGTTCCATCCATCGACGTCCTACTGGGTCAACGGGCGCTAATGAAATCAAAATCCATTAGCGTCCACGGGCCTAGTAAGTCACATGATCTACTGAGCATTACGGCTTTTGATCGCCCGTGAATACATTGTTAATCCACTAGGGAACGTCCGGTAAAGTGGTAATAATGTATGTTTTTGAGACAAAAAATGAAAAAATAATGAAAAGTAATTGGTGATTTTTGTGAATAGCGCTGTCTGGTTTTGACTGCTACGTTGGTTCAAGGGTTAAGCCAGAATGCCTGGTTATTTGTATACAATCTTACTACACAATGATGATCTATAATATCCTGTTCCAATGTACTTGTTTCCAGGCAAGTTTTGATGGCTATGCAGGCAGCCCAGACTTGCCTTGAAACAACTGCCAAAGTATTTATAATGTAACTTTCGAGTTTATCCAGAAACTGCATGTTTGAGAACATGTTTTGATGCAGTAAAAAGTTATCCAAAAACAAGAGGCCCCAAGGAGCTTTAATCGCTCACCGGCCAAAGTGGTTCAAAGTATTGGGGGGGGTCACATTCAGTTAGACATGGTTCATCAACACTACAAAGAAATGAAGTCATGAGAGACAAATTTTATGGAACTAGGGCCATGGCTTGAACAAACCTGAATCTTACCCTCCTAAGCATGTTGCATACCAAATATTGAAAGCATTCATCTGCTGGATCTGAAGAAGAAGACTTTTAAAGAAAATTCCTCATTTTGAACTAAGTTATCATTCGGGCTCCCACAGTGAGCCAAAATATGAACCCATGGACTTGGCTTGAACAAACTTGAATCTCACCCCTTAAGGATGCTGCATGCCAAATATCAAAACATTCCGACTGCTGAATCTGAAGAAGAAGATTTTTAAAGAAAAATTCCTCATATTGACTAAGTTATAATTCGGGCCCAAATATGGACCCAGGGACTTGGCTTTAACAAACTTGAATCTCCCCCCCCCCCCCCCTAAGGATGCTACACACTACACACCACATATCAAAACATTCCGACTGCTGGATCTGAAGAAGAAGATTTTTTAAGAAAATTCCTCATTTCGAACTAAGTTACAATTTGAGCTTTTTTCGTGAGCCCAAATATGAATCCAGGGGGCCGATTTGAACAAACTTGAATCAGATCCACCCCACAATGTTGCATACCAAATATCAAAAGATTCTGCCTGCTGGATCTTGAGAAGAAGATTTTTTAAGAAATTTACCTGAAATGCACTAAGTTCGAATTCGGGCTTCTATACTGAGCCCAAATATGAATCCAGGGGGCCGATTTGAACAAACTTGAATCAGATCCACCCCACAATGTTGCATACCAAATATCAAAAGATTCTGCCTGCTGGATCTGGAGAAGAAGATTTTTTAAGAAATTTGCCTGAAATGCACTAAGTTCGAATCGGGCTTCTATACTGAGCCCAAATATGAATCCAGGGGGCGGATTTGAACAAACTTGAATCAGATCCACCCCCCACAATGTTGCATACAAAATATCAAAAGATTCTGCCTGCTGGATCTGGAGAAGAAGATTTTTTAAGAAATTTGCCTGAAATGCACTAAGTTCGAATTTGAGCTTTTTTCGTGAGCCCAAATATGAATCCAGGGGGCCGATTTGAACAAACTTGAATCAGATCCACCCCACAATGTTGCATACCAAATATCAAAAGATTCTGCCTGCTGGATCTTGAGAAGAAGATTTTTTAAGAAATTTACCTGAAATGCACTAAGTTCGAATTCGGGCTTCTATACTGAGCCCAAATATGAATCCAGGGGACCGATTTGAACAAACTTGAATCAGATCCATCCCACAATGTTGCATACCAAATATCAAAAGATTCTGCCTGCTGGATCTGGAGAAGAAGATTTTTTAAGAAATTTGCCTGAAATGCACTAAGTTCGAATTTGAGCTTTTTTCGTGAGCCCAAATATGAATCCAGGGGGCCGATTTGAACAAACTTGAATCAGATCCACCCCACAATGTTGCATACCAAATATCAAAAGATTCTGCCTGCTGGATCTTGAGAAGAAGATTTTTTAAGAAATTTGCCTGAAATGCACTAAGTTCGAATTTGAGCTTTTTTCGTGAGCCCAAATATGAATCCAGGGGGCCGATTTGAACAAACTTGAATCAGATCCACCCCACAATGTTGCATACCAAATATCAAAAGATTCTTTAAGAAATTTGCCTGAAATGCACTAAGTTCGAATTTGGGCTTCTATACTGAGCCTAAATATGAATCCAGGGGGCCGATTTGAACAAACTTGAATTACCAAGATGCTGCATACCAAGTATCAAAAGATTCTGCCCACTGGTTCTGGAGAAGAAGACTTTTTAATAATTTTTCTATAATTCATATGGTGCTATCAGAGTTATGCCCCATACAGAGCCCCCAAGGGACCTGGCCATTTCATTTGAACAAACATGAATTGCCATATAGTAATGAACATCCACATGAAGTTTCGTGAAAATCGGACCAGTGGTTTCAGAGGAGAAGTTGTTTGAAAAATGTTCACGACGACAGACGGAGACGGATGGCAAGTGATAAGTTGAGTTCTCTTCAGTGAGCTAATAAGCAAGTAGATACATTTATTTTTTCTGCATGAAAACCTTGATATGATGTTTCTACAAAATATAAGAACAATATTTTACCTGACATGGATAGATGATGACACCTGCAAAAATAATATTGAATAATTGCAACTAAAACATTTCATGTTATGCCTGAAAAACAGAACATATAATCCTTTAAAAAGTTTTCATTTTCTGCCTCAAAAAGATAGCTTATGGGGCCTCAGTGGAATGAGGTTGATGAGCTGTTCCAATAAGGGGGTCGTATGCTATGTTTTGGAGGAAAAAAACAACATTATAAGTTCTGATGAATTAATGGTAACATGGTCTGAGATTTGCAGCATCTTGATCAAAACTATAATCAACTGTACTGTCAGCTAAAAATATTGCAAAATATTGTGCATGCGTTATTTAATGTGCCATAGAAATTTGCAGTTTTCAAGGTCAAAAATAGAAATTCTGAGCTTTCAAGGCAACTTTTAAAATTCAAGGATATTCGAACCTGTTAAATTTTATGCAGAAGTATGATTAACCACATACCTGTGTAGATGTACTGCAGGAGTTCTCTGAAGGCTGCAGGATTCATCTAGAAGTAAAAAAAGTTATTCATCCTTCATCCAATACACTCTTAATAAAAGAGAACAATTATGTACGAATCTATTGAAAGAAACATTATTTTCATTAACCCTTTACCCAACGTACCATCAAAATTGGCCAGCGCTATTCTAAACAAGAGGCCGCAGGGGGCCTGAGGGTGCTCACCTGACGTGGTAGCCTAAATATCAACCCAGAGAATTGATTTCAACAAGTTGCATCTGCTCCTCCAAAGAAAAGCTTATACCAAATATCCAAAGATTCTGACCAGTGGATCTAAAAAAAAAAGATTTTTAAAGAATATTCCTCATATTGAACTAAGTTATAATTCGGGCTCCCACAGGGAGCCCATATATGAACCCAGGGATTTGGCTTTAACAAACTTGAATCTCACCACCATAAGGATGCTGCACACCAAATATCAAAACATTCCGACTGCTGGATCGGAAGAAGAAGATTTTTAAAGAAAATTCCTCATTTTGAACTAAGTTACAATTTGAGCTCCCACAGTGAGTCCAAATATGGACCTAGGGACATGGCTTGAACAAACTTGAATCTCACCCCACTAAGGATGCTGCATACCAAATATCAAAACATTCCGACTGCTGGATCTGAAGAAGATTTTTAAAGAAAATTCCTCATTTTGAACTAAGTTATCATTCGGGCTACCACAGTGAGCCCAAATATGAACCCAGGGACTTGGCTTGAACAAACTTGAATCTCACCCCCCAAGCATGGTGCATACCCAATATCAAAAGATTCTGCCTGCTGGATCTTTAGAAGAAGATTTTCAAAGAAATTTGCCTGAAATGCACTAAGTTCAAATTTGGGCTCCTATACTGAGCCCAAATATAAACCCAGGGGGCTGATTTGAACAAACTTGAATCAGATCCACCCCACAATGTTGCATACCAAATCTCAAAAGATTCTGCCTGTTGGATCTGGAGAAGAAGATTTTTTAAGAAATTTGCCTGAAATGCACTAAGTTCGAATTAGGGCTTCTATAGTGAGCCCAAATATGAATCTAGGGGGCCGATTTGAACAAACTTGAATCAGATCTACGCCACAATGTTGCATACCAAATATCAAAAGATTCTGCCTGCTGGATCTTGAGAAGAAGATTTTTGAAGAAATTTGCCTGAAATGCACTAAGTTCGAATTCTAGCTTCTATAGTGAGCCCAAATATGAATCTAGGGAGCTAATTTGAACAAACTTGAATTAGATCCACCCCACAATGTTGCATACCAAATATCAAAAGATTCTGCCTGCTGGATCTTGAGAAGAAGATTTTTTAAGAAATTTGCCTGAAATGCACTAAGTTCGAAATCGGCCGCCTATACTGAGCCCAAATATGAACCCAGGGGGCCGATTTGAACAAACTTGAATCAGATCCACCCTACAATGTTGCATACCAAATATCAAAAGATTCTGCCTGCTGGATCTGGAGAAGATTTTTTAATGTTTTTCCCATTGCCTACAGTGTTAAAAAGTGCTGACTCAGCACTTTTTCAAAGTCCTGAAAAAAGTACCTTGTGATCAAACCGATAGGGATTTTTTTAACTATTCTATTCTACTGGATAAAAGTAAGCTTTAGACAAAATAAGAATTCTCTGTGCCGTGTAGTTTTGGAGATATGGCAGTTTTAAGGTTTTTCCTATTTTTAGCTCCCGATGTTCCCACGGGGCAAGGAGGAAAAAATTCTTTTGCATCAATCAACTACTTCTGATCCATTATCATCTCATATCAAATTTGGTTCAAATCGACCTCACGGTTCTGAAAATAGAAATTTTAGGAATGGCCAAAATTTTTGCCCCTCCCATAACGAAGGCAAATAATGCCCGACAAACTTCTCTTGAACGAACTTGATTCTAAACCTCAAAAGGACTCTGTATACCACATATCAAGTCTCTGCTACTGGTGGTTCATTAGAAGAAGATTTTCAAAAAATTTGGCCATTTTTTCCCCATCCCTCTGCTCAATATGAGCCGAAACCTAATTTGCATAAAAATCAAAATGCACCTATAAAACCACTACTTACATGAAATTTAATTAAAATGTGGCCAGTGGTTTAGGAGAAAGAGGCTCAAACACCACCTTCACGCAGGACAATGGACGGATGACGCACAGACGGACGACGGACGAAGAGTGATCAGAAAAGCTCACCCTGACTTTCAGTCAGGTGAGCTAAAAATCGCCAATTAATTTTCATTATTTTTTCATTTTTTTGTCTCAAAAACATAGGTTATGACCCCTTGTTGGAACAAGCTCGTCGAGCTCATTCCAATGAGGGGTCATAACCTATGTTTTTGAGGGAAAAAAAATTATTCATTCAAGAATTTTTTTTCCAAGTGTCATCTGCTTTTCATATTAGGTAAAGGGTTAAAAAAGTCACCTCTATAAATGATACCCTTTCTTGAAGCTCACCAACTGCAGGGGCCGGGAAGATCAGAAATATGACTTTCAATAAAACCATATCATGTGACTCCCTCCTTGGAACAAGCTCATCCCACCTTGAAAGTCCACCTCCAGTGGCTTTGCAGTTGTTTCTAGTCAAGACTTGGCTGTCTACAGAGGGAGCCAAGACTTGCATAGAAACAACTGGCAAAGATCAAGTTTTGAGTTTACACAATGCATGTTGGGCACCTGTTTTTTTGCATTAAAAACTTATCAAAGTCAGAATTAGGCCCTTAAGGATTAAAAAATAGTCATTCTTACCCTGTGATGATTCAAACATATTTTCTCTTGTCCCTTCCATCGTGTCTGAATCATATTAGAGAAGAAGTCACATCTTACACAAATTATACACCTATGAGCATTGAATCTTTCTTCATGAACAGAGAACGTAACATCAAAGTATGGGCTGTTCTCAAACAATCTACAATCATAAATATTTTTATATAAAGTCTGCAATGGAATATTGTTTTAACTGCATAATAGAGCTTCAGATAAGACACAAATAGGCATTAACTCTTTACCTAACATCAAAAGCAGATAACAGTGACATCATGACACATGCAAATAAATTTCTTGAATAACTGAAAATTTTCACTTTTGCCTCAAACACACAGCTTATGAACCCTCACTGGAAGGAGCTCAATAAGTGGGAAAAATCAAATGTTTGTGAAAAGTCATTCAAAAGTTATTGAATGGAAACAAAAATATTGTTGGAAAATGAACTCTGCAGGTATTTCAGGTTGTAGACACCTCTCCATGCACTGTCATTTAATTCCTGTATAATGCAAAAACAGTCACAATTAGTAGATGAGACAATATGTACCTCACCCCAAAACAGGGGGAAACCTATTGTTGGAGTCAAAATGACAAATGAGAATGAGAAATGATGTTAGTCATTGGCATTATCGAGTGGAGGGTACACAGGCTTTACATTTCTTCGAAAGATTTCAATCTTTCGAAAAAGACGATTTTTAAAATGTGATGTCAGGGTGGGTAGTGGGGGGGATGGGATGGGTTGGGGGGTGGGATGGGGTGGGGGGGGGGGGTTATGGGGGGAGCGGGGTGTTGTAGGGGACTTTTTCTTGATTCTCTTCATAGTGAACCTTTCGGAGAATGATAATGCCAGCATTAACTAAAATCATTTTTAAGAATAAACAAGAGGCCCCACGGGGCCTGAAGCACTCATCGTGAACAGAACACAATATAAACTGAGTACAAGAATGAGTCTATATTAATCAATCCATTTCCATAGGATACACTGTCAATCCTTGAGCCCTGCAGGAGTGACAAAAATAATCCGGGCATCATGCCTTTTCTTCAGTTGATCATAATGTAAAATGTAGAGCTCCCCTATGAAGCCCCTTGATACAACCTATGTGGATTAATCTTAGTTACACACCTCTAGAGGGTACTGAATACAACATTTTTAATTCTTCTGCAACATGGCCAATTCCGGCTCCCATAGGGAGCCCAAATATTAACTCAGGCCCACGATTTGAACACAATTGAATCTGACTTCCCTAGAGATGTTGTGTACCAAATATGA
Source organism: Pictodentalium vernedei (assembly GCA_031216915.1). Lineage (NCBI taxonomy): Eukaryota > Metazoa > Mollusca > Scaphopoda > Dentaliida > Dentaliidae > Pictodentalium > Pictodentalium vernedei. The sequence goes on along the minus strand of CM062296.1, from coordinate 783,013,875 downwards.
AGGCATTCTGAATGTTGGATCTGAAGAAGAGAAATTTTAATTAAATTTCTTCATATTGCACTAAGTTAAAATTTGGGCTACCATCAGGAGCCCAAATATTAACCTATGGATCCGATTTGAATCTGACCTCCCTAGAGATGTTGTATACCAAATATGAAAGGATTCTGACTAGTGGAACTGAAGAAGAAGATTTTTGAAGAAATTCCCTCATATTGTACTAAGTTAAATTTCAGGTTTCCATATGGAGCCCAAATATTAACCCAGGCACTCGAATTGAACAAACTTGAATCTGACCCCCATAGAGATGTTGCATACCAAATATGAAAGCATTCTGACTGATGGATCTGAAGAAGAAGATTTTTTAAAATTATCCCCCATATTGAACAAAGTTAAAATTTGGGATTCCATAGGAAGGCCAAATATTAACCTAGGACACTTGGTTTGAACAATCTTAAATCTGACCCTCATAACAATGATGTATACCAAACATTAAAAGATTCTGACGGTTGGTTCTGAAGAAGATTTTTAAAGAATATTTCCCATATTACCCTATGTTAAAAATTCGGGCTCCTGTATTGAGCCCAAATATGAACGAATGGGCTTTATTTTAACAAACTTGTATCTGACTCCCCTATGAATGCTGTATACCGAATATCAAAAAGATTCTGATGATTGGTTCTGGAGGAAAAGATTTTTTTTTAATTTTTGCAAATATGCTGACTCAACATTTTTTCAATGTCCATTACAGAACACCCTAACATAACCGATGGCATTTTTTTTATCATTCAATTCTACTGGTCCTAATGATACTTCATCCCAAATAACAGCTCTCTGTTCCGTGTGGTTTGGGAAAATATGGGCGTTTGAAAATATTTCTATTTTTTAGCTCCCAGGGTTCCCATGGGGATGCGGGAATTTTTTTTTTTGCATGAGTCAAGTACTTATGGCCCAATAATACCACATACCAAATTTGGTTCAAACCAGACCATGGGTTCAGAAAATAGAAATTTTGGGCAGGGCCAAAAATCTTACCCCTCCCATTACAAAGCCAAATATTGATTCACGAACTTCATTTCAACAAACTTGATTCTACACCTCAAAAGGAAGCCCCATAGCAAATATCAAGACATTGTACACACTGGTTCATGAGAAGAAGATTTTAAAAAAATATTTTGGAGCATTTTTCCCCAACTCCCTCCCTATGGGGCTGGGCTTGCTGAGTTGAACAAAATGAAAGTGTCATTGACACTGTAGCTCAACTTGTCAAGACATGTACATGTATAGAATGTGACACAGCAATGACAAACATCTAGGTAATGACCCGATAACAAAGGTACATATAAAGTATTGTAATGGCCTGTACATAAATACTGACCGTAGCCTGTAACAAATGTATAGGTAAAGTATTGTAAAGGTGGGTGACCATCAGATGCTAAACTAGAAAAGAAATCTTTGAGTCCCAGAGTGGGTCTGACTGAACCCCAAAATATTTGTTCTCATAGCACAGTGATAACAAAGGCACCCCAAAACACACTCATTCCTGTCCCAAGGTGAAAACAAAGGTACCCAAGAAGTTTCGTGAAGATCAGTTCATAAATACGAGCTGTATAGAAGTTGTGACAAAAAACTGATTGGACCTAATTTCAGTACAAAATGGCCACAGGCAGCCATCTTGAATTTTGGACCGCACTCAGAAACACTCGCTCTCATCCCAAGGTGATAACAAAGGTACCCAAGAAGTTTCGTGAAGATCGGTTGATAAATACAGTCTCTAGCCCGAGCCGTATTGAGGTGTGCACTTACAGTGTATAAGTAGCACTAAATAAATCAAAAGTCTTCTAATTTGCATAATTTCTGCACGAGAAAAAAACCCATACTGTATGTGATGTATTCCATTTTACTAAACATTCATACAAAAATTTATTCAAATCAGAACTTTCGTCCAGAAGTTCTGTACAAAAGATTGATTGCACTAATTTTGGTACAAAATGGCTGCTGGTGGCCATGTTGAATTTTGGACCACACCCAAAAACACCCGTTCTCATCCCACGGTGATAACAAAGGTACCCAAGACGTTTCGTAAAGATCGGTTCATAAATACGGCCTCTAGCCTGAGACATAAAGAAGTTGTGTACAAAAAACTGATTAGACCTAATTTCGGTACAAAATGGCCACTGGCAGCCATCTTAAATTTCGGACCGCACTCAGAAACACTCGTTCTCGTCCCAAGGTGATAGCAGAGGTACCCAAGAAGTTTCGTGAGATCGGTTGATAAATACAGCCTCTAGCCCGAGCCGTATTGACATGTGTACTTACTGTGTGTAAGCAGCACTGAAAAATTCAAAGTTCATCTAATTTGCATAATTTCTGCACGATAAAAAAAAACGTATTATATGTGATGTATCCCATGGTACTAAACATTCACACAAAAAATTATTCAAATCAGAGCTTTCATGTGGAAGTTCTGCGCAAAAATCTGATTGCCCCTAATTTTGAACAAAATTGCTGCCAGCAGCCATCTTTAATTTCGGACCGTACCCAAAAACACTCGTTCTCGTCCCACGGTGATACCAAAGGTACCCAAGAAGTTTCGTAAAGATCGGTTCATACCGGGGTAAATGCGGCCTCTAGCCCGAGCCGTATTGGCATTTGCACTGACAGTGTTGAAAGTAACACTAAATACATCAAAGATATTCTAATTTGCATAATTTACGTACAAGAAAAAAACCTGTATTATATGTGATGTATCCCATGGTACTAAACATTCATACAAAAAATTATTCAAATCAGTGCTTTCATATGGAAGTTCCGTGCAAAAAACAGATTTCTGCATCGTCGGTACAAATTGGCGGCTGGCAGCCATCTTGAATTTCGGACCGGACCCAAAAACACTCGTTCTCGTCCCACAGTCATAACAAAGGTACCCAAGAAGTTTCGTAAAGATCGGTTCATAAATACGGCCTCTAGCCTGAGCCATATTTAATTGTTGACGGACAGATGGACAGACGGATGACGGACGACAGGCCATGGCATAAGCTCAAATTTGGCTTCGCCAAAGTTGAGCTAAAAATGCAATGCCCCTTTGGGACCATCACTCACACAAACTTTCACTTGAATTGGCCTAGTGGCTTTGGAGGAGAAGATCAAAAACATGGTGTTGACGGACGACAGATGGACAGATGATGGACGAAAAGCGATGGGATTAGCTCAGCTTGACTTTGTCAAGATGAGCTAAGAATGATTTTAGTCACTGGCGCTATTATTCCCTAGAAGGTTTTCATTGAAAACTACCCATGAAAATGATGCTTCAAGTAAGTAAACTTGGGAATGAGAAGGAGGATCTATTGTTAGACTGGAGGATGGATTGAATTCTTTCTAAAAATGATCTCTAAAATCAGTCTTTAGAAAAAGTCCCATAAAATCTTAATAAAAACTGACTGTCATCAAGAATTGATGCTCTGAATGGGTTTTGGTGTGGGGGAGAAGAAATATAAATTTTATAGTAAATTTCCTTTCTTATTATACCTACCACAATTGTTTACTACAGGCTTGCACTACAGTGGAAGAACCTAACACGGATAAAATACTCTCTATTTTAATCTTTCCCAAGAGATTTGGGAAAGAAAAGTGGTGTAAAAACACCACAAAAAAATCGCGACATCAACGCCGTAGCTGCGACGGGTGGTGCAATTTCAAAAAATTCTAAGTTCATCAAGGGCCATAACTCCAAGAAAAATGTTTGGAACAACACATGCATTGAACAGTGGCTAGACATCAATAAGAAACACTTACATGCCAAATATAAAGCCATTCCATCAAGTATTTCAAAAGTTATTGAGTTTTGAAACTCGTTGGTCACAGACAGACTGACCGACAGACCGATCGACCGACGGGCCATAACTCCAAGAAAAATATTTGGAACAACACATGCATTGAACAGTGGCTAGACATCAATAAGATACACTTATATGCCAAATATAAAGTCATTCCATCAAGTATTTCAAAAGTTATTGAGTTTTGAAACTTGTTGGTCACAGACAGACTGACCGACAGACCGACCGACCGACGGGCCATAACTCCAAGAAAAATATTTGGAACAACACATGCATTGAACAGTGGCTAGACATCAATAAGATACACTTAAATGCCAAATATAAAGTCATTCCATCAAGTATTTCAAAAGTTATTGAGTTTTGAAACTTGTTGGTCACAGACAGACCGACCGACCGACCGACCGACCGACCGACCGACCGACAGACAGACAGACAGACAGACAGACAGACAGACAGACAGACAGACAGACAGAGACAGACAGACAGACAGACAGACAGACAGACAGACAGACAGACAGACAGACATTGCCACTTATAGAGCAGCTGCTAGTCGCTGCTAAAAATAAGCCCAAACTGGGTCGAGCGCCATCGGTGCACACCCAGTAAGGGGCGCTCTTCTCTTAGTACAATTCCAGTTAACCAGAGTGCAAGCAGTAATCAAAACCATTCTTCTGAGTCCGCCAACATAGGAGGTATGTGATCAGCGGGGAGGAAGGATTCTTACCCGAATAAGAAGACGGGAGGGCCTCCATGTCAACAATTGCAGTAGTTGTAATTTTACAGGGTCAGTACCAGCACGGAGCTGGAACTGACCCTGTAAAAAGCTGAATGGCTGGGATAGACAACAGCCTGAGCCGAAGAATGAGGGCCCGTAGGACAAAGGTCCTCTGTGAGCTCTTGCAACTGTCGCAGATAAATGGAGAAGGTAGCATTTCTCCAGTAGGCTGCCAGTATAACATCCGACAACATGACGGAGTTAGTAAAAGCCCCGAGAGGAAGACAATGCACGCACCCCATGGCAGAAAAAACAATTGGTAATACAATCACCAGTAGCTGGACGAGTGGAAGCTACACGAATAGCAAGACAAATTCATCGAGAAATGGATGCAGGAGAGATCTGGCATGTGAGAAAACGCATATCCATCCAGGATAAAGGCGCGAACGCACCCCACCCCTCCCCCCAAGCAGAGCAGTGCCCAAGAAAGTGTCCATCTTGGAGTAAACTGCAAAGTCTTAGGCTTTTTCAGGGAAAAGAGCTGAACAAACTTGGAGAGGCAAGGAAGAGTGTCGAAACAATGTGGTACCACATATGAAAAAGGTCTCAGAAGCATGGACTTGTACCCATTGCTGGAGACCCCCAGAAACAAACCTATACCAGAAACTCCGCAAGCGGTGTGATCGAAGGAGTGACAGAAGCAACAGAGTGATCGCACACCATCGACAGAAGAACCTTCTACTTAGCCACAGAGGCTAAACCAGTGGAGTGAGTGCCTCCTTGAAGAAGAAAAGCAACTCCACTGCTTATACTAAAAACCACTACAGAGGAGACAGGACCCGATAAAAGACATGCGCGAAGGCACAATGAAGTCGGGTCAACTTGAAACCTCCTCAGGCGACTTTGGCAAAGAAAGTTGCGATGTAGAGGGAGACATGCCAGAACTGCCGCTAACAGAGAGCGGAGCAGATTGATCCACACCCACCGAGGCGACAGGGGTGTGATCGAAAGGATTTGACGACTGCAGGTTCATATCTGGGCTAGAACCTGAGGCAGAATCGGAACTGACAGGAAGGCATAGCCGACAAGACCGTCCCAAAGGAGGGCCATAGCGTCCACGGCGAAAGCCAGAGCATCTGGACATGGGGACACGAAAGCATCCACCTGATGGTTCCAATGAGTCGCAAAGAGATTGATGGAACACCGCCATGTGGAGCATCCACTCGGTGGAAAAGAACCTGCCCCTGGACAGGGTGTCAGCTTGGACGTTCAGATGACCGGAAATGTGACGAAACAACCACCCTGGCATTGACATCCTGAGCGAGCAATAGAAGATCCCGAGCCAATTCGTACATTGGAACCGAGTGCGTGCCGCCCTGGTTCCGAATGTAAGCAACCACTGTCGAATTGTCGAACAAGAGAAGGACCTGGCGATTCGACAGGTGAGGGATCCACTGCCTGAAACTCAGAAGAAGAGCAAGAAGCTCCTTCTGGTTGATGTGTAGAGATGCCCGATCCTGGTCTCACATCCCGTGAAGGGAAAGAGCTAGACGATCCAATGTCGCACCCCATCCGAGATCGCTGGCATCTGCCATCAGAACGCGATCGAACGTGGGTAAGTCCAACGGGACACCCTGCGTGATCCACTGAACATTCGTCCAGTGGAGAAGGTGAGGATAAGAGATTCTGGTAACTAAAGCACCAGATCCAGAGAATCGACATTCGGCATCCAACGACTGAGCAGAAAGGTCTGACATGCAGCCGACCTAGAGGAATGAGATCCGTCACCGAACCACAGAGACCGAGCAGCCAGACAATACCCCGTGCTGTCGCGGATGTGGACTGGGAACAGAGTCAGAGCAAAAGCTGAGAGAATCACAGCCTTGGCCTGGGGAACCGGCACCGTATTGAACTGAGCGTGGAAGGCCATCCCCAGATGTCAAAACGACTGAGAAGGGACCAGATCCGATTTCTCCTCGTTTACTCTGAATCCTAGCGACGTGAGCAAGCTCAACAGAGTGTCGACATCCAACTCCAGTAAGGCAGCATTAGAATGCCTCTGGAGGATATCGTCTAGATATGCTGAAGTAGTCACCCTGGACTGTGTGCGATGTATGAGACACGAGAATGATGATGGTCGAGGAGGGGTTGGTCTATATATTAAAGAAGGAATACCCTACAGAGTTCGTAATGATATTTCGTTCTTTATTCCCCATGCCTTCGAATCTCTGTTTATTGAAATTAAAGATAAATACCAACCCAGAATTATTGGCGTTATTTATAGACCCAACACTCCTCCTAAAGCCGACATCAACCTTTTCTTATCAAAATTAAATGAAATAACGAATGTTTTAAATGCCGAAAATAAAAAAGTTTATATTATGGGGGATCTTAACCTGGACCTTTTAAAAGCAACTACACACTCAAAAACGGAAGAATTTGTTAATCTCATGTTCAGTCAAGGCTTTCTGCCGTATATCACCAAGCCAACGAGAGTAACCTGTCGTTCTGCTACTCTGATAGATCATATCTTCTCTAATAATGTTTCACAAGCAGCATTACCTGGAATAGTCATATCTGACGTGTCAGATCATTTTGGTGTTTTCTATATTGAGGAAAAACCCAAACCAAAAGATACACCACACTTTACACTAAAAAGAATAATAAATGCAGAAAGAATAGTTGAATTTAAAACACTTATCTCGCAAAGTGATTTTAATCCTGTAATGCAGTCGAATTGTCCCAATGAGTCATATGAAACCTTTCTAAACATCTATATGGAAGCCTATGAAAGAGCATTCCCTCTCAAACGTGTTAGCCAGAACAAAAAATTTATTAAAAAACAGCCATGGATGACAAGGGGGCTTGTAATATCCTCCAACAACAAAGAAAAATTCTACAAGAAAAAACTCCAAGCTCCCACTGAAAGGAACTCAGAAAACTATAAAAACTACTGTAGAATCTTCAACAAGGTAAAAAAACAATGTAAAGCTACCTATTATAGAGATATCCTAAACGAAAACAAAAACAATATGTGAAGAACGTGGCAGATTTTAAACGAAGCCATCAATAAAGGAAAACCTGAAGCCACATTACCATCGTTCTTCATCCAGGACAACATCGAGTTAAGCGAGCCCCATGCCATCGCAGAAGAATTCAACAATTTCTTTATCAACATTGGAAAAAACACATCCGAACAGATTCAGAAAACTAATAAGTCCTACACAGATTACATGGACAACAATGTCTCCAATAATCTCTATTTAATACCCACAAATCCCACAGAAGTCAACCGAGTAGTAAATAAAATGAAGCCAAAATTATCTAAAGACTGCGATGACATCACAACCTGTCTTTTTAAGCATACGATAACCGAAGTATTGGATCCTCTAACACATGTAATTAACAACTCTTTCCTAAACGGCAAAGTACCAGACAGGATGAAGATCATGAAGGTGATACCCATATTTAAAGCGGGTGACGAGCACAGCTGTACAAATTACAGACCTATCAGTATACTTCCGGTATTCTCAAAAGTAATGGAAAAACTCATGGAAGTGAGGCTAGAGAGTTTCCTCAATAGGTTTAATATTTTATACCCTCACCAATATGGGTTCCGAAAGCGACATAGTACTATTCATCCAGTTCTTCAGCTCCTTAAAAGCATTGCAATAGAAAATAATAAAGAAGAAAAAAACAGCACCTTAGCACTGTTCCTGGATTTGTCAAAGGCTTTTGACACCATAAATCACGAAATACTATTAGGTAAACTGGAAAAATATGGCATCCGAGGTGTCACCAACAATTGGTTTAGAAGTTACTTGTCCAACAGGTCTCAATATGTCACGTACGGAGAACACAAATCGAACTTAGCCAAACAGAGTTGTGGTGTACCACAGGGCTCGATTTTAGGCCCTATTCTTTTTCTTTTATATATAAATGATATAAGTAACTCAACATCACTCAATCTTTTATCATTTGCCGATGACACCACTGCACACTGCCCGGGCTCCGATAATAATCCCATTACATCGTATTTCAATGACGAGCTCCAGAAACTATTCGAATGGTGCTCTGTGAACCAGTTAATGCTGAATGCTAAGAAAACCTCGTACATCATACTTAATCCAAATAAAGGTAGGAACAATAATCTTTGTCAAGAGGTAAAAATAAATAACCAAAACATTAACAAAGTTGGGGCCACCGAAACAGAAAAATCTGTTAAATTCTTGGGAATTAGCATTGATGAACATTTATCCTACAAGGCTCACATATCCCGATTATGCTCGAAAATAGCACGCGCAAACTATAGTCGAAACAAAGTTAAAAATATCCTCCCCCACGGAGCTATGAAAACTTTGTATTACACCCTCATACATAGCCATTTGGTATACGGAATCCAGGCATGGGGCAACTCAAGAGCTATCAAAAAACTAGCTGTCCTGCAAAAACGTTCAATACGAATAATTAATAACAAAAAGTACAATTCTCATACAGATCCCCTGTTTAAAGAAAACCAAATACTCAAGGTTGATGATTTGTTTAGGCTACATGCACTACTGTTCGTGTTTGACTGGCAGAACGGCAGATTACCGGTGTCTTTCAATGATATTTTTAAAATTACTGACAATCCATCTGGTAGGAGAACTAGACAGTCAGGCCTCCTATACATAGAAAAAACACGGACCCAAACTCTGGATAAATTTCCTTTATACTCCTTCCCGAAACTATGGAATGCTCTGGACGACACAACTCGTAATATTAGCGACAGAAGCATGCTTAAGAACAAGCTAACTTCCACATTCATTTCCTCATATTCCAGTTATGTCAGCTGCAACAATCCCTACTGCCCTGATTGCACTTCATAAACTTCGTAAATTGTCAAAGTCGTGGTCCGCGTCTAAATCTGGAATCCTCGTCTTGTGCAACCTGTCGCGCTTCCTCCTTACAGTGGTGCTATGTAAAATACTATATGGATATAAGTAAGAACTTGCAAATAAAAGTCTACACAAATAAATCAATAACATTCGTCATCCTACGATGATGATGCAGCTAACGTAGACACCACACCCAAACATCATGACCAACCTCCTTGTCGCAGTCTAAACGATACGAACTTCACGATGGGACTTGTTGCCGCCCTCATGTGTTATGGTAAGTAGTGGAGGGAGTCCTATAGGCAGGTTGCTTCTTGCCTACCTTGAATCACCATCTTTCCGCTGGCGAAAATGAAACACTAATACTCTAATATCAGAAAAGTAATGATTCGATCGTCATTCTCCATCATGTGTCACATAATTGGTTCTCAGTTCATTCTTTCAGTCACAGTCTGTTTGCAATCACCCCATCTTCTTCCAGGGGGTGGCAGGTAGACAGCCAATCTGGCTATGCCACTTCCTACGGTATACTTCACATTACATTTGTGCAATATGTTTATTTGTAACCATTTTACATGTATGTGTACCGTGAATAAAGAATCTGAATCTGAATCTGAATCTGGAAGGCTATCACATGCGACATCAGTCGGGTGAAGGCCTAAGTAGCCAGATTGAGGCCGAAAGGCATGGCCTTCAACTGGTAAACTCACCCCAGAAAAGCGAACCTGAGATACTTCCGTGACACCCGATGAATCGGAACGTGATAGTAAGCGTCTCGCTGGTCGATGCTGGAAGCGAAATCTCCCTGGTGAATGGAACGGTGAACCGACCTGAAAGTCTCCATGCTGAACTTGGGAGCAATGATAGACCGGTTCAGGATACACAGATCGATAACCGGTCAGAGTCGGCCGTCCTTCTTCAGCACCAAGAACAGGCGGGAATAAAACCCCACTGACTGAATGTTCTTGACGACTTCGATCGGCCCCTTGGCCAGGAGATTGTCTATCTCCGTGGACAAAATCTCCTGACATAAAACATCTGAAGAAACTGTGGTTGGAAGAGGCACTCTGGACAGAGTGGAGTGCCTCCGGAAGGATATGCGCAGCCCGGACCGAACAACATCTAACACCCAAGGATCGGATGTGATGGTGGCCCAACGGTCTGCGAACTCTGCTATCCCTCCTTCAGCCTGGATGAAACAAGGTGAGGACCTTCAGTTCGAGCCCCGACGAGGCCTGCGAGAGGAGAAACCACCTCCTCTACTGAATGAAGAATCCTGAGACTTCCCTCTAGCCTGCCGACGCTTACCCTTACTCCGTGAGTAAGAAGCAGAAGTGGTGGTAGAAGGATCAGCCTTTGCTTCGCAGAGGAAGCAGAAGGGTACTTGTCAGGCTTTGAAAGGTCCCTGCATCCCCTAGAAGGCTGATCAAGCTGACGAAGCTGCAGCGGATCTTTGGAATGACGTAGGACGTCATCCCGGACCGTGGACACGGAACCCATGGAACAGTAGCAGACCTGCCAAAGAATCAGATCGAAGAGCAGCGCGCTGCCCCCAGGAAGGGATCGGCCTGTGTCCAGCACAGAGTCCCTTCGAACTAGTTCCAAAATAGCCGTGTCACAGGCATGCATATGAGTAAGATGCATGAGCGCCTTGGACAGCACACGCAAAGGAGCCTGTACATCATCAAACCTATCTGGAGGCAGATACAACGTGATCGGAGAGAGAAAGCATACCCAGCATTTCTCTCGATAAGCCCAACATGGACTCCAGAGTCGTCATAGGAATGACGGCAGACTTTCAAGGGCTTGGAAAGCCTAAGGGAATTGGAGTCCTGATCCAAAACCGACTGGCAGACTGACGGATTGGCGAAATCATAGTAACGATAATGGACCAATTGCAAAAAGGTGTCAACCCTGGTGAAGAACAGAGCCTTCATAGCTTTGGAACTCAGCGCAGAGGCCAAGGCTGAAAATGCTTCAACCACCTGTCCTGACTGGCACGGTCGAAGACGCCCAGAAGCAGGTTGCACCACAGGCTGTAGGGGCGCAACTGATGATCGTGGCCTGGCTGACGCTGTCAGCTGGTTTGATGGATTGAGATCCCACTTCCAACTTCGCCGAGTTGAAGTCAGGGAAGGCTGAGGCCGATACCTCACAACCACACTACAGACATCCCTGCAGACCCTTGCATGGAAAAGCCGAGGCCGGCTAAAAACGGTGCCTGATGACGTTGCAGATGGAACAGCAGTAGCAGCAGATACGACGGGAGCTGTTGGAACTGGCGGAAAAGGGAACAGAGCCACCTAGCTCGGCCTCCAAAGGAGGAGTCATAACCCTAGTGACAGCCTCAGATGTCGACTGGAGAGGACGCATAGTCCCGGAACCAGGCATCTCTTCACCAGAAATCCAAAAGCTCCCGCAGTAGCCACCACAGTAAAAAAAAACTGCACATCCCCCACGGATGGGTAATAACTCTCACCAGGCGTGGTCGAGTCGGGAGGCCCCAAAACGACAGCGTTCTACACCCACCGCGGGTGTGGGAGGAGCTGCACATCCCCCACGGAGGGGGAGTAACTCTCACCAGATGTGGTCGAGTCGGGAGGCCCTGAAACGACAGCGCCCCAAAACGACAAACCATTATCGATGAGTTGAATTATCACTGTATCATAATGCAAAGATGGCGCAACACGTCAACCACGTTGCACGGACAAAAGAAGAATGGTTTTGATTACTGCTTGTGCACTGATTAACTGGAATTTTACTAAGAGAAGTGCGTCCCTTACTGGGTGTGCGCCGATGGCGCTTGACCCAGTTTTGGATTATTTTTTCGTGGTGTTTTTACACCACTTTTCTGTCCCAAATCTCTTGGGAAAGATTAAAATAGAGAGTATTTTATCCGAGTTAGGTTCTTCCACTGTAGTGCAAGCCTGTAGTAAACAATTGTAAGGTAGGTTGATACGAAATAGGCCTACCTCTTAGTTTCAAGGCCCCATGCACAATTTTGAAGGTTTTTAAATGTACAGTTATCAAGTGAGGTTAAAAGAACAACTGATATAAGGGGAAGTAACTGGTTGTTTATATATGAATATTCATCAAGCACACATGCTTTAAATTCTGTAATGTTCTGTTATGTGTGCTGTTGATTTATTGTGAGAATGCATAAAATAAACATGTATGATGGGATGAAACTGAGGTTTGTTTTTCTTTCTGAGTCTGTCTTGAAAGACGAGTTGCAATGTGTGGAATCAAACCATGTGTGATTCACAGTCAGCCCAATTCAATGTAAGTGATGGAAACAATCAATCATTCAAATTCAATGACAATATGGTAAATGTTCCCAGTCTCAACAGTTCTTGAATGTCAACATTCCACTTGTCAACCCTGGTGCTTGTCGTTCATAAAAAAAGAACACAAAAAACACACAAATGATATATAGAGGATATGAAATGAGTGTTTTTCTCATATAATATTTATGAAACGAGTCTAAGAATTTTCCGTTTTGGCGAGCCTCTGGCGAGCCCAAACAGAAAATTCGGACGAGTTTCATAAATATTATATGAGAAAAACACTCATTTCATATTCTATTTATCATATGACACACACACGCACAAATTAGTCACTTAGTATGACTTTTTAACCCATCACCTAACTTGAGTTGCAGACGGCACTTGGAAAAAACATCCTCGTATAACTAAAAAATTTCATTTTTTGCTTCCAAAACATAGGTTATGACCCCTCATTGGAACGAGCTCGTCGAGCCCGTTCCAATGATGGGTCATAACCTATGTTTTGGAAGCAAAAAGTGAAAATATATAAAAAAAATTAATGGCGTTTTTCTTCTTGGTAAAAGATTAATACAATATAACCCACCCTAAATAGGACAGATAACGTAAATTCTCCCTATTGAAATTATGCAAATGTGACCAAGTTGTATTTTGTTTAGCCAATCAAATTGTCCAGTTTTGAAATTGACCAATGGAATTGACGGAAGGCTTTATTTATCACTGATTAATATGAAAACAAAATATCAAATGTTTTAAAGTGAACAAAACAGACGAGTCATATGATAAAAATGTTTATTACTTTATTGATTCAATAAACATAATACAGTGGAACCCTGTTAATTAAATAGCCACTTTGCCAATGAAAATTATAATAGTCACTTTCCTGTATTCTAGAGATAAACTTAGCATTTATTCTATTATATCTTGTTTGACAGAGCTCCATGAGCTCGGTCAAACAAGATATAATAGATTAAATGTCTGCATTGGATGTACTGAGGCCAAATAGGTCTATAAACAATGCAAAACTGGGGAGAGTCAGGGTAATTTCTCGACAGGTTACAAGATTTTTCATTCAATTAACAGGAGTTTACTCTATAACCTACATTCAATTAAGGCCTAAAAAAATAAAAAATCTGTTTCTCAGGCCCTCCCGCATGGTCCTTTTGGCTGCCGCATTCTCTCTTTTTATAACCAATTTAAACTTAAAAATGAAAGTGTCAATGACACTGTAGCTCAACTTGTCAAGACAAAGACATGTACATGTATAGTATGTGACACAGCAATGACAAACATCTAGGTAATGACCTGATAACAAAGGTACATATAAAGTATTGTAACGGTCTGTACATAAATACTGAGCGTTGCCTGTAACAAATGTATAGGTAAAGTATTGTAAGGGTGGGTGACAGTCAGATGCTAAACTAGAAAAAAATCTTTGAGTCCCAGAGTGGGTCTGACTGAACCCCAAAATATTTGTTCTCATAGCACAGTGATAACAAAGGCACCCCAAAACACACTCATTCCTGTCCCAAGGTGAAAACAAAGGTACCCAAGAAGTTTCGTGAAGATCAGTTCACAAATATGAGCTGTGTAGAAGTTGTGACAAAAAACTGATTGGACCTGATTTCGGTACAAAATGGCCACTGGCAGCCATCTTGAATTTTGGACCACGCCCAGAAACACTCGTTCTTGTCCCAAGGTGATAACAAAGGTACCCAAGAAGTTTTGTGAAGATCGGTTCATAATTACAGCCTCTAGCCCGAGCCGTATTGACATGTGCACTTACAGGGTATAAGTAGCACTGAATAAATGAAAGTTCATCTAATTTGCATAATTTCTGCACGAGAAAAAACCCCGTACTATATGTGATGTATTCCATGTTACTAAATATTCATACAAAAATTTATTCAAATCAGAACTTTCATACAGAAGTTCTGTACAAAAGACTGATTGCACTAATTTTGGTACAAAATGGCTGCTGGTGGCCATCTTGAAATTCGGACCACACCCAAAAACACTCGTTCTCATCCCACGGTAATAACAAAGGTACCCATGAAGTTTCGTAAAGATCGGTTCATAAATACGGCATCTAGCCTGAGCCATATAGAAGTTGTGTACAAAAAACTGATTAGACCTAATTTCGATACAAAATGGCCACTGGCAGCCATCTTGAATTTTGGACCGCACCCAGAAACACTCTAGCCCGAGCCGTATTGACATGTGTACTTACTGTGTGTAAGCAGCACTGAAAAAATCAAAGTTCATCTAATTTGCATAATTTCTGCACGAGAAAAAAACCTGTATTATATGTGATGTATCCCATGGTACTAAACATTCACACAAAAAATTATTCAAATCAGCGCTTTCATATGGAAGTTCTGTGCAAAAATCTGATTGCACCAAATTTCGTACAAAATGGCTGCCATCGGCCATCTTGAATTTCGGACCGGACCCCAAAACACTCGTTCTCGTCCCACGGTGATAACAAAGGTACCCAAGAAGTTTCGTAAAGATCGCTTCATAAATACGGCCTCTAGCCCGAGCCGTATTGGCATTTGCACTTACAGTGCTGAAAGTAACACCAAAAAACATCAAAGTTAGTCTAATTTGCATAATTTACGCACGAGAAAAAAACTTGTATTATATGTGATGTATCCCATGGTACTAAACATTCATACAAAAAATTATTCAAATCAGAGCTTTCATATGGAAGTTCTGTACAAAAAACAGATTTCTGCATCGTTGGTACAAAATGGCAGCTGGCAGCCATCTTGAATTTCGGACCGCACCCAAAAACACTCGTTCTCGTCCCACAGTCACAACAAAGGTACCCAAGAAGTTTCATAAAGATCGGTTCATAAATACGGCCTCTAGCCCGAGCCATAGCAGCTTGGCACTTACAGCTCTGAAAGTAACACTAAATAAATCAAAGTCAGTCTAATTTGCACAATTTACGCACGAGAAAAAAACCCGTATTATATGTGATGTATCCCATGGTACTAAACATTTATACAAAACTTTATTCAAATCAGAACTTTCATACAGAAGTTCTGTACAAAAAACTGATTTTTGCATCATCGGTACAAAATGGCCACTGGCAGCCATCTTGAATTTCGGACCACACCTAAAAACACTCATTCCCGTCCCAGGGTCATAACAAAGGTACACAAGAAGTTTCAAAAAGATCGGTTCATAAATACGACCTCTAGCCCGAGCCATAGCCAATTGTTGACGTATGGACAGACGGACAGATGGACAGACGGACGGACGGATGGACGGACAGACGGACGGACCACGGGCCATGACAATAGCTCAAATTTGACTTCGTCAAAGTTGAGCTAAAAATTAAAATTAAATGATTTAAGTCTGATATTTTACCTAAGTTAAACTAGAGGATGGCCACCAAAGGGTGGCTGATTCCCCCGAAAAAACCTTGATAGCCATTCCAACCTTATTCGCGACACACCCTCTGGTTGTGGGCAATAATAATACCAAGTATCCTTGAAGGCTGTAAGAAGTTATGGAGCGGATACAAATTCCGTCTACGCCCAGATGGACAGATGGACAGACAGACAGATGGACAGACGGACAACGTCACGGCTAGATTCCCCCGAATTTTTTTCGGGGGAATAAAAAATTGATGAATTTGTCCCTTGAATGCAAGAAGGCTTTGCAATCCTTTAGCATTGCAAAGCCTTCTTGCACTCAAGGGATGAAATACACCACCACCCTTGGTATTCTGTAGATTATGAGGCCTAAAACTTGAACCAAGAACATGAACTTTTGATGGCTAAGAAGTAATTACAGAAATAAAAATTAAAATAAAAAACCGCTCGCCCGCATGCAATTTCACAAATAATGGCCTGAGAAACAGAAGATCTACTTTGTGTGGCCTAACAGGACAAATCTGTACTGGAGGTATGGAAAGTTAAAAAATTTATAGTAATTTATATATTTTTTATACTTACCAATGACCCAGACATAGCTGGTGCTAACTCTAAAAAATCCAGGGCCAAACACAAATTTTGCCCCCCAATCCCCAAAATTTGCATCTAAAACCAAAAGAAATCATGTCCTAAAGGACCTCCATACTTTGCCCTTACTGCGCATGCGCAGTGTCAAGGACGTTCCGAAATTGGAGCCAATTATCATTCTTACTGGCAGTGCCTGGTCAGCGCTATGTACTCAGCGGGGAGGTAAGAGTTCCCAACTCCTGGGAGGGCCATCCCCGCCTGGGTCATTGGTAAGTATAAAAAATATATAAATTACTATAAATTTTTTAACATTTTTATACTGTACCAATGACCCAGACATAGCTGAATAGTAAAAAGGCTGGAGGGCCTAGGACATAGAGGAAAATCCAATAAGCTCAACTATATAATATAGAGGCAACCCCTCAAGGAGAAAAGGAGTATTAGGCTTTACATGTATCTTTCTTATTTTATGTTAAATTAGAAAGATACAATACCCTTCATAATTGAGCACAATAACATTCATGTTCTCTATTAACATCCAGTATAACCCTTATACTAATTATTTTTAAAGTAAGCCAATAAATAAAGTTAGTCCAGAGAATTGAGACTCTTTATATTCTTTAAAAGTGTCCGAGGATTGTATATTAACGCCCGTTTGACACTTGACATATACAAATGCTTCACACCGAGCTACACTTTAAAAATATGACATGAATGAATTTTTAACATTAATATTACACTTTAAAACCATCCCGGAAACGACTCAGAAATACTGACTTCGGAGGAGGCATTCCCTTGCTTTTCACTATAAAGCAGGTGACTTAAGGGAACACCCTCCCCCCCCCCCTTCCCCTTGCCCTGGGTCAAGTAGCCCAGTGCGAAGAGGGCAGCCGGACAGAGTCACTGCCGGAACAGAAAGCCTGCATAACTATAGTTGCAACTGTTTAGTGGACGACATTCTGAGCAACAGATAACGGACCTAAACAATGCAGGTCTCCAGAAATGGACTCAATATTTCTGAGATAAAAATTTGTGAATGTGGATGGCTGAGACCAATAAGCAGCCTTCATTAAATCTGTAATAGCAATACTATTAGCGTAAGCCCAAGAAGTAGAAAGAGCTCTTACTTCATGAGCCGAAATCTTAAGCACAGACTGCTGAGAAGAAGATAAATTTTCATAAGCAGTACGGATAGTTAATTGAATCCATCTAGCAATAGAATGGACCGAAATGTCCTTTCTATTAGGCATCAGAGACAGAAAGAAACGTTTTCGTCCCTTTCTGATAAACTGAGATCTCTGTTTATAGATACGTAACGCTCTAACAGGGCAGAGTAAAGGCCTACGCCCGTCTGAAGACGGAAGAGCCTTAATAACAATAGGTTCCGGATATTTATTAGGAGCCTGATTCTTAGCTAAAAATCCCACATTAGTAGTGAAGGTGATAGTGTTCCCGACACTACGATAGTGAGAATCATCCACCGACAGTGCATGAAGCTCACTGACTCTTCTAGCAGAAGAGAAAGCTAAGAGAAAAGCTGTCTTATAAGACAAGAATTTGAAATCTACTGTCCCAAGAGGTTCAAATGGCTTTTCCTTCAGTTTAAGAAGAACCCAAGCTAAATTCCACTTAGGAATTAACCTAAGAGTTCTGGGTCTATTTATCGAGAAGCTTCTAACTAACTTAGATAAAGAGACATTAGATCCAATTTGTAAACTATCATGATGTGCATAGGTATCAGATAACATAGACCTATAACCCTTAATAGTAACAGGCTGCAGTTTGATTTCGTCAAACAAGTATACTAGAAAGTTTGCAATGTCTGGTATGGAGGGATCAAAAATATCAACAAAATGATCCCTACACCAACGACGAAAGACATTCCACTTAGCCGCATAGTTTAGCGAAGAGGAGGTCCTCCTACAGTTAGAAATCGCGTCCACTGCTCGTCCTGTAAAGTGCTTGCCATGCAAGAAGGACCGCACAACAGAAAAACGTGAAGGTTGAGACCTTGCGGGTTGTGATGGAGTTGGCGCGATTTCCCCTGCGAAAGAAGATCCTCCCGTGGAGGAAGCTTTTGCGGTAGGTCCCACAACAGACACCTGAGTAGATTTATCCACGGTCTCTGTGGAGACAGAGATGCTACCAACAGAATCTTGCATTGAGATTGTTTTATCTTTAGCAATACTTGCTGAATTAACGGCGCTGGAGGATACGCATATCCTATCATTCCGTCCCAAGGGATCGACAGAGCATCTACTGCAAATGCTCTTGGATCCGGACACGGAGACACATACGTCTGCAACTGATTGTTGAGATGTGTCGCAAATAAGTCTATCATTGGCCGTTCCCACTGGTAGCAAATCTGATTGAATACTTGTTTGTTGAGAGTCCACTCTGACGGCAACAAGCGACCCTTTCGTGAAAGGTACATTCAGACAACCCGGTATATGACGGACCGAAAGAAGAACTTGATGTTCTAAGGCAAACAGAAGGATTCTTTCCATTAGATTGAACAACAGAATTGAATGAGTGCCTCCCTGATTCCGCATATACGCCACTACTGTCGTATTGTCGGATAGGATTTGGACATGAGCATTGTGAATAATGTCCATCCAATGACGTAACGCAAGCCAAATTGACATCATTTCCTTGATGTTTATGTGCTTGCCCAGGAATTGCGGATCCCAAAGACCCTGGCATCTCGAATCCGTTGGGATCAATGATGCACCCCAACCTGTTTGACTGGCATCCGTCATAATGGTAAAACTTGGATCCGGCAACTGCAGCGGAACTCCCTGAGTTAACCACGGAATGTTTGCCCAAGTCTGAATCTCTCGTTTCACTTGATCTGACAAGAGAACGTCTATGTCGAGCGAATGAATTTTCACACTCCAATTCTGAGTCAAGAAAATTTGGAGAGGACGCGTGCGTAACCGCCCAATCGGAATCAGATCCGCAGCGGCTCCGCACAGACCTATCAGTCTCATGAACTCCCTCGCTGTGACTTTGTCTGCGTGCAGACAATAGCGAGCGTAACTATTGACTAATTTCGCTCTGGTTAACGGCAGACGAACGAGATTGTTGTGCGTCTCGAAGCTCATTCCCAGATGTGTGAATGACTTGGACGGCACCAGATCCGACTTCTCCTTGTTTATTATAAAACCGAGATGTCGGAGCAATAGAAGCAGATTCTGCACATCGTTCTGAAGCGTTAACTCATTGCCGTACCTCTGAAGAATGTCGTCCAGGTAGGCCGACGTTACCGCAGACGAATGAGCTCGGAAATACATCATTACTGAGTTCATTACCCGAGTGAAAGCCCAGGGTGCTAGATTCAATCCGAAGCACATCGCCCGGAATTGATACACCACCCCTAGGACTGCGAAGCGTAGATACTTTCTGAATGTCAGATGTACCATGACATGAAAGTACGCATCTTTGAGATCTATGCTTGTTGCATAATCGTTCACCCGAATACTCGCTCTGACCGATCGAATCGTCTCCATATAAAACTTCGGAGCGACGATCAGCTTGTTTATCCAGCTCAAATCTATGACTGGACGGAACGAGCCGTCTGGTTTCGGAACCAGAAACAGATGGCTGTAGAATCCCGGTGTCTCCTGGTTTTCTATGACCTCTACCGCGTTCTTCATTAAAAGAGACTGCACCTCTGATAGCAAAGCGTCTCTTTTCTGTGGATTTGACGGAAGTTGAGTCCATTTTGGACTTCGAGTTAATGGAGGCTTTCGTTTGAAGGATGTCTTTAGACCTTCCGAAATCACCCCTCTCACCCAAGGGTCGTCCGTAATCGACGCCCACTCTTGTGAAAAACTCGACAACCTTCCGCCAACCGGCACGCGATAGAGGTTGAAGCCATCACCTCCTGGACCTGCGAGGCCTGCGGTAGGAGAAACCATGTCCTCCACGACCCGCACCTCGTCCCGTCGACCTCGGGGCGTCCGACCGGTTGTCCCAGCCCGAAGGACGTCCCGCACGTGAGTCGCTGCCTTGACGGTCTCTTGAATAAGACCAAGAGGACGCACCGGAACCTCTATAGGAACCTCTCTTGGGCACATTAGACCCAGAAGTGCCTGTCTTACTCCTATCTGCTGTGTCCGACTTCTTAGAAGCAGATTTGAACAGCAGAGAATCCGAAGCTTTCTTAGTAATTTTATCATAAATTGCAGAAAGCTTGCCATTGAAGAGAAGTTCTCCAGAGACCGAAGCGACTCTGAGAGAGTTCTTCACCTTACTATCCACGAGTGTGGATGTAGCTAGGGCTGCGTCACATCTAACCAACTCCAGGTTTGCCACTGAAAGGGCGGAGTTACACGTGGAATAAGCTACTGCCCTTGAAAAAAGTCTTAAAGAGGATTGTATATCCTGGAATTCTTTTCCTTGAAGACGCAGTGATAACGGCTTAGTAAGGTGGTCTGCGTAAGATAAAGCATCTAAACTGGCTCTGTTAGACGAAATAGTCGTCTCCAACACCGCGGTTGGAATAGACGCAGATGACGGTAATGATAATTCTAAGTCTTCCGCCTCGTCGTCCATACGCAGAGGAACTCTCGGGATACCCTGTCCTGCCGTATCAAATTTATTCCTTGCATTAATGAAAGGCAGGTTGAGAGTATTGGCGGACAAGAAACCCGCTTTTCCTGTTTTGGAAGCAAGTTTGAATATAGCGTCGTTCAATAATTCAAATGTTCTTGCAACATTATTGGACTGAGACGGAAACTCGGGAGCAATGTCCCTGAACCGCTCAAAGAAATCAGAGTCCAATGATGCTATAAAAAGTCCACGGCAGCTTTATGTTGTTCCGAAAGGGATAGCTCCAAGTCATCCGTATCCCTTTCACCATCCGGTCAGACCTCATGATGCTCCCGGTCGTCCGTCCCCGATGCTTCGGCGGAGCGTACCGACCCAGCGTCGTCAGATAATTCCCGATCCGACACCGTTTCTGTCGGTTGCTGGGATGCTGCGATAAGTTGTGCTATTTGAACAAGCACGTCCGACATCGAGGCCTGCGGAGGCGCAGTCTTTCGCTGCTTCGCCAAGGGCAGCTCCGCATCTGGTGACTCCCGCATACTCTTCCTATGCAAACGTCCGGAGTCCACCGGCCTCATGTCCCTGGCTACCGGATGGCGTGACCTGGTCGCCGAAGAATCCCTGATCGGCGAAGCTGGTAAAATATCGGCGGTCACGTAGCCAAGGTTCGGTCATGTGCGCTGGTGAGAGGAAGAAGCCTGAGCAGTCTCCGCGGACTCCCTATACAACGGAGCATCCCGAACGACGGACGTGTGCTCCGCTTGCGACACATTTTGTACCACAACATCTGGTCCCAGATGTTGTGGTACGAGAGAGGGGCCTCTCTCGCTCGCGGCCCGGCTGGACCTGGACGAGCTAGGAACCGGACTCGAAGGCTTCCTCCGATCTCTCCTACTATCCGCCGTCACTGGGTGTGCACGTTGAATGTTTATAGTGCTCGCATCACCCAACATTTCCTCCTGGACCGCATCGGACGAACCCGGCTGCCGAACCATTCGGTGAATGGACGCTACACCAGGCGAGCTAGCGGACGACATTTGTCTTATCTCCATGAGCACTTTTGCCGCTAGCTCTGAATTCATTTGTGACGACGGAAGCGCACTTGCGGAAGATAACATGGAAACATCACCCTGTTCTTGTTCCTCTGAAATAGAAACTGATAGAGTAGAGTGACCCTGCGGAGAAAGAGCCGGCATAGCCCTTTCTCCACTAACAACATATCGTGACACACGTTTCCAATGTTTGTCATCCCAATATTGACATATAGAACAGGGATTAGTGCGAGTACACTGACTACAATTAATACAATGATCATGAAAGTCAGAGGAAGACTTCTTCCTATTAAAATTTGAACAATATCCTTTCATTGTGAAAAGTCAACAACAAGTCCTAGTACTCGCACAAACCCCTAAACACAAAGATACATAATAACATGATCCATTAATATTGAAAAAACAATTGAAAATCAAAATAATTTTTGAAAAATATTTTTTCAGCGAAGCCCAAGTTTCTGAAAAGTAACGTTGAGCCCCAATGGATCCCAAGGCTAAGTGTGGTCAAAAATTTTAAAATTATATTAAATAATTAATGCAACACTTACGGATAATAATAATGTATCTTATAGTGAGATAAACTACTCCAAAGGCAAACAGCCCCCCTCAAAAAAGACTGTTGCCAATGTAAACAAACAGTGTAAAAACACTAGAAAACATGACTCTAGGCACTGACAAAACTGGCCTGAAATCAGTCATCAAAATTACACTCTATCTGATGCAAGACAGAGACTCCCAGGGGAGAATCTGCAGAACATCAGATGGAAGATGCAGAACACAACGTTTATATACCCATGGGTGAAAACGTAACTATGGGGAAAATAACAGAATACATTCTGTAACCAAGCTAACTCTCCCAAGAGAATTTAGAAATGATCTTTCTCAAAAATATGCCAAAAGCATGGGAGAATAGCAAGGGGGGACTTAGAAGACCAGGGGAGAGGAAACACTGAATAAGCAGTGCAACTTTATAGCAAGAATGACAACAACAGGCCCATGCCTCGAAAATAGGCAACTTAACATAATTTCATAAAAAAATTTAAGTACAGCCCTGATTATTTTTTGTCACTCCTTTTTCCTCTCCTCCTTCTATATCCTCCTTAGAATCACCATTTCTCCAATAATTACGTGTCTGGCATCCTTTAAACTGAGATTTACAAGCACAAAGATCAGTGAGATGTTGACTGATGAAGGGCCAAACAGAGAATGATAATTGGTGCCAATTTCGGAACGTCCTTGACACTGTGCATGCGCAGTAAGGGCAAAGTATGGAGGTCCTTTAGGACATGATTTCTTTTGGTTTTAGATGCAAATTTTGGGGATTGGGGGGCAAAATTTGTGTTTGGCCCTGGATTTTTTAGAGTTAGCACCAGCTATGTCTGGGTCATTGGTACAGTATAAAAATATGGTTTTGTGTTGGGAAATTATATTCAATTAACAGGGTTATTCAGCTAAGGCATATCTAATTAAGTCGGCTCCACTGTACACACATTCAGCATAGGATTGACACCTCATTCTGGTAATCGCTCATTGCTATTCAGAATTTGTACTGAGTCTGGAGAGATTACTTGCCCCAGAGCTGTTGATTTGAAAATACGTGAAGAGCTGAAAACAACACTTCTAAAAATCATAAGAAGAGTGATTGTACTCCCTCTTCTTCATTTTTTAAGAAGAGTAAAAATATTTTTCATAATCTTGATTAGAATTTACTTTATGGTAGTGTCCAGAATAAATTTCTCAACATTCTGATTCATGACTTTATACTAAGCCAAGACAGAAAATATGCTGATGAAAATTGCAACTACCTCGGCAATTGGAATGGGGACGTTTGAGATGTTTAATTATGAAAGCCTTTACTCAGATTTAGGGTAAGAAGAAATTCAAGACTGGTGAGATTTGTCTCTTTTAAGCTTTCTGGGGGACATTTAAATTGCTAGAACTCCAAACCAGCCCAATGCAGAGAATGCATTTCTTCACTTTAGATAGCTAACCAACTTGTTCTCATAACAAGAGAGGTTTCTGCACAAAGGTGCACTAGGTTCTATCTGTTGAGCATTCTAATAAAAGACAGCATAACTGTACTTGATGGAATTTGGTATGGCAGCAGTGTTCAGAGGTGAGAACTGTCATGAAGGAAAAGTATTTACTGAATAGAAATGAAGCAAAATCGAACTTTCCCACAAAATTCTCTTGACCGTAAGCTGTATATTGTGGTCTAATAAGAAATATCTGAAATTTGTTATTCTGCTGAGAACACAAACTTTGAAAGCAGAAAACAGGTGACTGAAGAAGTGCAATGTACTCCAATAATGTGATTGTTCCAGGGCCTGCATAACTTAATTGACCCTCAATAAAAAGCTGGACAAACCATAAACTATAGCCTCATTGAATATTAAATGCCCGTGTGCCAAAACAAACAGTGTGATTTGTTTGGTCAGTATGGCGCACTACATAATGCAAGTTGTATAACTTCATTCAGTAGGAAATATCATTATATGACGTTTTGTTTTCCAATCAATCTTATTACTGCAACATTTAGACAAAACAAGAACGTGTCAAAAAATCACAAACTTTGGAAGATGTACTTCCACTGTCAGAGTTAATTAAAATGATGCAACTTTTTGCAGAGAAATTGTTCACATCTCATTGGTGTGTTTTAATCAGTGTAATGGTATCTCAAATTTTTACCCGGTAATTTAATAATCTATTTTCTTGAAAATTTGAGAAGCACGAAAAAGAGAGCTTCATAACTCAATTCAGCGAGATCGACTGTTTTAAGTGTGGGAAACAGAAAATGAGTTCCATCAATTTAGCCTCAGGGTAACGGAAACGACCCAATTGTTACCGTGAAAAATTAAAGCTTGGTTTTGGTTGTCAACTTGGGGAATTTCATCCTTGCAGCATGGATTTTGCACCAGACATTCGGTAAGTCTTGTGTCTGACTCTTATATCTTGTACCTCACATTTTATTTCCACAGGCAACAGCCACACCCATCAAGAACTATAGTCCCAAAGAATAGTATTACTCTCCATGTCAGACTCTTTTTTCATAATAATACAGCATTCAGTATAGGATTGACACCTCATTCTGGTGATCGCTGATTGGTATTCAGATTTCGTACTGAGTCTGGCGAGATTACCTGCCCATTCATGGATCCTGCTTACTTGTATATTTAAATATTTTTGTCTGACAAAAGGGGGATCCACTGTACTAAGTATGTGAAACAGAAAATCAGTACCATCAATTTAGCCTCATAGTAATGACATGGAAACTCCCAACTGTTTCTGGAAAAATTGAAGCTTGGTTTTAGTTGTCCGTTTGGGGAATTTTATCCTTTCAGCATGAACTCTGCACTAGACACTCTGGTGGTCTGGCTGAAATATCTTGCATCTCACATTACATTTCCCCATGCCACAACAACACCCATCAAGAACCAGGGAATACTATGACTCTCCATGTCAAACTCGTTTTCTCAGATTTTCTACTTACTTCCTCATAAATTCTTCATACTGATCTCTTCTCATGAGCTTTGATGAAAAAACCTGATATCCTTTCAACAAATTCCTTATTCTGTCTGTTAAAGATGCATACATACATCTTTCTCCATCAAAAGTATTGGATTCACATCTTGCACCTTCAATATTAGAAAATTAATTTACTATTTATACATGTAATACAGTGGAACCCTGTTAATTGAATAGCCACTTTGCCAATGAAAATATTCAATTAACTAGAGTATTCAATTTACAGGGCTTGAGTCACTTTCCTGTATTCTCGAGATAAACTGAGCATTTTTTCCATTATATCTTGTTTGACAGAGCTCCATGATGTATTGGATGTACTATTATTATTATTATTTATTAGGGTTTAACGAAACTTTAACAGCCACAGTATTATCGTGTTGGTGACAGTTTTACAGGTGGAAGAAGCTGGAGTACCCAAAGAGAACCATCAAGCAAATTCCAGCTAGCCAACATCGTAACTCTGCACTGCAGCACAAGCAGGGTTAGATTGGTTGAAGTCATGTGCACCATTGTCGTGCAGTATGCCTTAGTACATGGCGTCATCATGCCCCCATGTGGACAATTGGGGTGAAGTGCTTTGCCCAAGGACACAACGAGGGAATCCGAATCGACTGCTCAGATGGTCACCCATCCAAGGACTAACCGGGCTCGACACAGGGACCAGCCGTGAGGGCAACTAGGGTGATTATGTCACCCTTCTAAGTCCAAAGTCGCCTAGAAAAATAGCCGGGATGATTACAAGTCACCCTCTAAAAATTGGCCAAAGTGAGGAAAGGCTGAACTGAGTGATGCGAGGTTTGCATAAAATGATTATTTTCAAGGATCGAATGTGCTTGAGTGCGATAATTGGGCATTTTAATTCGTAGAATAAACAACCATTTATTTGAAATCACACAACAATCAATTGTCCATTGTCGCTTTTGGCGGATTTTTTATTTCTATTTTGTTGCGTTGCAGTCGGAGCTTCAAGTGTTGAAACAAAAATAGGTGACTTATGCGACTCAACAAAATAACCCAGTTTGAAAGTAGGTTACCTCACTTAGGATGCCGAAAATGTATACACAATGGACGTATTTTATAACACTGTATTTTTATTTCGTTTTGCTGACAACTGTTAACTGTTGGCTGCTATTCCTAGAAAAACACGAATGGAATTGAAACACATGAAAAAAAAGCTTTAGTGATGACAAGAAAAACTTTGTACAGGGCACAAGTGTGCATGTGGGCGATCTTGAAAAAGGGTCCTCCTAAACAGCAGAATGACACGAAATGATGCGGAATGACACCGGAATGCCATAAAAATGATGCAGAATGATATTTCTTTTACAAAATACTCGACCCCCAGAATGTATTTTGTTTATTAACTAACAAAGTACCTCCCAAGCAACCTTCTTACATCTGGTCCTGTTCACACTTTCAGACTTAGGAAATTATTATCTTAGTCGACTTTGGTGAAAGGCAACCACAGGAGGGTGCTGGGGGATTGGCATGAAGAAGAGGGGATGGGTCATGAAGGAGAGGGTAGCAGTGGGGGATTTTCAGTCAATAATTACATTGTGATTTTTTAACCTGCATAGATGCATCATAGACAACTGGACCTGGATTAATCAGATGTTAATGGAGGACCACAAATTGAAAATATGAAGGGGCGGCAGGGGGGTGGTACATGAATATTCTTAATTTTCCCCACTTGCCTATGAAGTCTCCCTACATGACTCTGCAGTCTCCCTATTTTTTCTGGAGGGAGACATGAAGTCTCCCTAAAATTCCCCCCTAGACTTGTCTCTGGCTCGACATTGCTTAACTTCAGTGATCTGACGAGAAGCGGTTACCACAATGCCACTGTGCCCCCATTGGATGTACTGGGGCCCATTAGGTCTATAAACAAAAAACAAAGGGTAATTTCTCAACAGGTTACAAGATTTTTTATTCAATTAACCCTTTACCCAATGCAGATGATAACAAAATTTATTATTTTAAATATAATTTTTTTAAATTTTTCAAAAAATTTCAATACAACCATATTATGTGACCCCTCATTGGAATGAGCTCAATGAGCTCGTTCCAATGAGGGGTCACATGATATGGTTTTGTTGAAGTATTTTGAAAAATTTAATTTTTTCAACTGCTCAATTTGCATATTACGTGGGAGGATGCGGGCGATTTGTCAGGTAAAGGGTTAACAGGTGTTTACTCTTTTACTTATATTCAATTAACAGATCAAATTTGTACTGGAGGTATGGTAAATGGTTTGGTTTTGGGAAATTATATTCAATTAACAGGTTTATTCAGTTAAGAGATATCCAATTAAGTGGGCTCCACTGTGTATAATGAAATATTGTCAAAAAGCTTATCTCTTTCTATTTAAAAATACTCTGTTAGGCCCAGAATGGAGGGGCAGGATATAGTTACATTAAGAAAAAAAAAACAGTGCTCGTTTGTATCATGGCTTTCGGCTTTATTAGTCTTCATCCATGGTGAAACATAGACAACTTTACATGTCAGCTTTCGAACATTTGCACAAGTTAGAACAAAATATTGTCAACATTTAAAGCTTACTATCTGCTTTCTGAACCAAAGCACTATAGTAACTTTCTTGTCACTGTACCAGAGCACTATAGTAACTTTCTTTGTCACAAAAGAAATATAGAATATACCCATAGTAGCTTGGTGTACCAAATGTTCACCATGAGTGGTGAAGTGGTGTTAACCATGAGCCAATGGCAAGCAGTTAAGACCACTTCACAATGAGTGGTGAACATTTGGTACACCAAGCTACTTTGGGCATACTTTATTTATACAATGATCATCAGATTTTTAAGAGATTATTTTCTCTCGATTTTACTAAGCAGCAGACATATACATGTGCGAATCTGTTTTTGTTTACATGAGCACCGGTGGGTGGTACTTCCACTGTCAATTTTATCACCGAAACGAAATGCAAAATGAAATGCACAAATCACGGGGCCGTTTCCATTTTAATAACATAATAACATGCTATTTTGAGTCATGGATGCTTTATTAACATGAGAAAATGCATGTTTGTTAATTTTTGGTATCTTATGAGGTAAACTCATTTAAAAACATAATAAATAATTCATTTCACTTTTCGCAAGGGGACGAGCAATACATTTAGACAGGTTTGCACTAAGGTCAATGTCACCAAAGGTCAACTTGGATGTAGTTCCACTGTAGGTGAATATTTTAAGTACTGAAATCACATTGGTGGCGTGTTCACCATGGTTGGTGTGTAAATCTAAAATTTATGTCGTAGGCTTTTCATATATACTAGAATATGTAATCATGATATAAATGTGAGAACAATACATTTCAGATGCTATTTTTGTTTGTTATTTTACATTCAGTCGCAATCTTGCAGAAGTTTTATTTTTGGAATCTCGACTGACTGGTGAAGGTGCATCACAACCATATTGCAATCTGTCTGAAAAAAAGCCAGTTCGCACACTCACAGAACTGCACAGTATTTTGGCACAGCAGTTTCCATTTTGACTAAATTACAAGAGTATTAGTCACATGAAATTTCAATTAACTGGGGGATTCCTATATTATTTTTCAAAGGTGATTTGTGAAAAGAATAATTTTTTAAAATACGAAGCTACCAGCAAGTGGAGCTTTAGTTTAGCAAGATGTTCTTGGAAAATAATTGTTTTATTACCATTCACTGGAGAGTGCCAGTTGGCACTCTCCAGTGAATAGTAACAAAACAATTTTAAATGAACATTTTTCTTTCTACTACCCGGCAAAAAACCAATAATTAATGTGTACACTATAAACCACTATAGTGGCTTTTAGCACTTTTCAGTAGGGCCATGATAGTGGCTTCTAGCACTCAATCAGTTGATAAAATTTGTCAGTTACTAGGAGACCTTGTAGGGCTCCTCATTAGAGGACTGTGACAAATCAGGCCAAGAATTATTATTAATATTAGTGGCTACTAGCACTCAATCAGTCAATAAAATTTGTAAGTCACAAACAAGGAGACAGGATTAAAGATGATTTGACAATGTTGACACAGAAACAGGTGTGTTGAATGGAATTTTTTAAAATCTCATTTTCATTTAAATGGAGCTTTGTACTAAATGAAAGTATCGATGACACTGCAGCTCAACTTCTCCAAGAAGGGACTAAACTAAATAGAAAGCTCCAGTAATGTCAAGTCATTCAATCAAGTTTTTACATAAGTGACAAAACACTACAAAACAAACAAAGCTACATATGAAATATGAAAAAGATCGGGTCAGGGATGCGACCTCCAGAGTGCACTGATGGAACTGCTGACAATTTACATGCCAAATCCATGATGGGCAATGGTTGCCATGTTTTTCAACGAAATTCAGAAAAATTTGATAGCTCCCATCTAGATATGACACTAAAGCCACATATGAAATTTAAAAAAAGATTGGGTGAGAAATGTGACCTGTAGCGTGTGCTAATGGAATTGTTGACAATTTATGTGCTCAAGATGGCTACTGGCTGCCATCTTTTTCAAAGAAATTCAGAAAAATTCAATAGCCCACCTAGACATTGCCCCAAAGCCGTGAACGAAATTTGGAACTGATTGGGTGAGAGCTGTGGCCAGTGGGGTGTGTCAATAGAATTGTTGACAATTCATATGCCAAACCTGAGATGGCTGCTGGCAACCATGTTTTTCGAAGAAATTTGGAACAAGAGGCCCCACGGGGCCTGAAGTGCTCATCTTGTACAGAACACAATTTAAACAGAGTCCAAGAATGAGTCTACATTAAGCAAGCCATCTCCATAGGCTACACTGTCAATCCTTGAGTCCCTCAGGAGTGACAAAAATAATCTGGGCATCATGCCTTTTCTTCAGTTGGTCATAAGTAAAATGTAGAGCTACCCTATGAAGCCCCTTGATACAACCTATGTGGATTAATCTTAGTACCTCTAGAGGGTATTGAATACAAAAATTTTAATTCTTCAGCAAAATGGCCAATTCCGGCTCCCATAGAGAGCCCAAATATTAACCCAGGCTCTTGATTTGAACACAGTTAAATCTGACTTCCCTAGAGATGATGTGTACTGAATATGAAAGCATTCTGACTGTTGGATCTGAAGAAGAGAAATTGTAAAGAAATTCTTTGAATTGCACTAAGTTCAAATTTGGGCTACCATAGCGAGCCCAAATATTAACCTATGGATCCGATTTGAACAAACTTGAATCTGACTCCCCTAGAGATGTTGTATACCAAATGTGAAAGCATTCTGACAAGTGAATCTGAAGAAGAAGATTTTTGAAGAAATTCCCTCATATTGTACTAAGTTAAATTTCATGTTTCCATATGGAGCCCAAATATTAACCTAGGCACTCGAATTGAACAACCTGGAATCTGACCCTCCTAGAGATGTTGTATACCAAATATAAAAGCATTCTGACTGGTGGATCTGAAGAACATTTTTAAAGAAATTTCCTCATATTGCACTAAGTAAATATTTGGGCTACCATAGTGAGCCCAAATATATACCTAGGGATCTGATTTGAACAAACTTGAATCTGACCCCATTGAGATGTTGCATACCAAATATCAAAGCATTCTGACTGATGGATCTGAAGAAGAAGATTTTTTTAAATTACCCTCCATATTGAACAAAGATAAAATTTGGGCTTCTGTAGGAAGCCCAAATATTAACCTAGGGACTTGGTTTGAACAATCTAGAATCTGACCCTCATAACAATGATGTATACCAAATATTAAAAGATTCTGACTGGTGGTTCTGAAGAAGAAGATTTTTAAAGAATATTCCCCATATTACCCTATGTTAAACCTTTGGGCTTCTGTAGAGAGCCCAAATATGAACCAATGAGCTTTATTTCAACAAACTTTTATCTGACCCCCCTATGAATGCTGTATACCAAATATCAAAAGATTCTGATGATTGGTTCTGGAGAAAAGATTTTTTAAAATTTTTGCAAATATGCTGACTCAGCACTTTTTCGATGCCCATTACAGAACACCCTAACATAACCGATGGCAATTTTTTTTTACCATTCAATTCTACTGGTCATAAGGATACTTCATACCAAATAAAAGCTCTCTGTTCCGTGGGGTTTGGGAAATATGGGCTTTTGAAAATATTTCTATTTTTAGCTCACAGGGTTCCCATGGGGATGCGGGAATTTTTTTTTTTTTGCATGGGTCAAGTACTTATGACCCAATACTACCACAAACCAAATTTGGTTCATACCGGACCATCGGTTCAGAAAATAGAAATTTTGGGCGGGGCCAAAAATCTTACCCCTCCTATTACAAAGCCAAATATTACTTCACGCACTTCGTTTGAACAAACTTGACTCTACACCTCATATGGAAGCTCCATAGCAAATATCAAGTCATTGTACACACTGGTTCTTGAGAAGAAGATTTTTAAAATATTTTGGACCATTTTCCCCCACTCCCTCCCTATGGGGCTGGGCATGCCGAGTTGAACAAAAATGAAATGCCCCTTTGGGACCATCACTCACACAAACTTTCACTTGAATTGGCCCAGTGGCTTTGGAGGAGAAGAGCAAAACATGGTGTTGACGGACGACGGATGACGGACGGAGAGCGATGAGATTAGCTCAGCTTGACTTTGTCAAGATGAGCTAAAAATTCAACAGTGCCCATTTAGACATTGCCCCAAAGCTGTATATGAAATTTGGAACTGATTGGGTGAGAGCTGTGGCCAGTAGGGTGTGCCAATGGAATTGTTGACAACTTATATGCCAAACCTAAGATGGCTGCTGACGACCATATTTTTCAAAGAAATTTGGAAAAATCCAACAGCTCCCATCTAGACATTGCCCCAAAGCCACGTAAAAAATTTGGAGCTGATTGGGTAAGAGATGCAGCCTGTAGGGTGTGTCAATGGAATTGCTGGCAATCTATGTGCCAAATCCAAAATGGCTGCGGGCCAGCCATGTTTTTCCTGAAATTCAGAAAAATTCCAATAGCTCCCTTCTAGACATTGCCCCAAAGCCACATATGAAATTTGGAACTGATCGGGCGAGAGATGCATAATGTTGGGTGTGCCAATGGAATTGTTGACAATTTATGTGCCAAATCCAAGATGGATGCTGGTGGCCATGTTTTTCAATGAAATTCAGAAAAATAAGATAGCTCCCATCTAGACATCACACCAAAGCTACATATTGAGTTTGAAAAAGATTGGGTGAGAGATGTTGCCTGCAGGGTGTGCCAATGGAATTGTTGGCAATTTATATGCTAAATCTAAGATGGCCATCGGCAGCCATTTTTTTCGACGAATTTTGGAAAAATTCAATAACACCCATCTAGCCACTGCCCCAAAGCCACATATGAAATTTGGAACTGATTGGGTGAGAGCTGTAGCTGTGCTAAAGGAATTGTGGATGGACAGAGGAACATATGGATGTAGACATGCATATGGACAGAGTGGAGGATGGACACAGACAGACAACAGTTTGCAGACCATCCCAATAGCCCATACTTAATGTTGTCAAGTTGAACAAAAAAATAAATTAAGAAATAAATAATATTTTAATTTACAAACATTTTGTTTATTTATTCACTTGGGTCATTGTTTGAGTCGTAAAATCAATGTAATGTTGCACAGAACACCGAGAATAATTAATGTATCAAATGGACTAATTTCACACTTAAAAATAAGGTACTGATCAAATATTTTCAAACACTGCCATGAGTTCCATTGAAAACA
Source organism: Pictodentalium vernedei (assembly GCA_031216915.1). NCBI lineage: Eukaryota > Metazoa > Mollusca > Scaphopoda > Dentaliida > Dentaliidae > Pictodentalium > Pictodentalium vernedei. Next base: position 782,980,348 of record CM062296.1, on the reverse strand, counting down.
AGCTTTAATTGAAAATAGAATGTGTTTTCATTTTTGGAATTGAAATTAAAATAATTTCCACAATCCAGTTCAAGTATTTCCATTAGTTCCTTAAATCCTGCACCCTATGTAACATGTAACCAACTTACCCTGTGCATTTTTACAGCCTTAGTCAGTGTATATTGTCATGCAGTGTGTGATGTGGCAGCCGACCAACTGTTCCTGTTTAATGTCTATGGTCAGTCAGTGAATTTTACCTTACATACTAACTCCATCCAATGCACAGGGTTAGTCACTCTTTTCTTTCCGCTTCAATATAAGATCGTCTCTATTATGTGATTTGCCCTGTGTTTGCATAGCTAAGTGAGTGTACATTTAGAGTGTGATATGGCATTTACCATTTTTTTGTAACCAGAAAGTGAGACTAACCCTGTGCACTGCAGTATTAGTCCCTGTGCACTGCACAAGGTTAGTCACACTTTCTGATTATAAAACATTTTCATTAGGCCTGAACAAGTATATCTGTTTCTCAGGCCATTTTTGGTAAAATTGCATACAGTAGGACATTTTTTATTTTATTTTTTATTTTTGTGATTATTTCTTTGCCAAAAGTTCACATTCTTGGTTTGTTTTATGTTTTAGACCTCATAATCTACAAATAAGCATGGGTAGTGGTGTATTTTGTCCCTTGACTGCTTTAGCATTACAAAGCCTTCTTGCACTCAAGAGACAAAACACACCACTACCATGATGCTATTCTGTAGATTGCACTCAAGGGACAAATTTATCAATTTTATTGAACTGGTTAAAATATCAGACATAAACCATTTAATTTTTATTTGATTAAATTGGCATTGGTCATAAAAAGAGAGCATGCGGCAGCCAAATAACCATGTGGGAGGGCCTTAGAAACAGATTCTTAACTTTCTTAGGCTTTATCAACTCAGTAACTAGCCCTGTGCAGTGTATAGCCTTAGCGTACATCTCATCTATAGCAACCCTTTACCCAACATAATGGTCAAAACAAGCCAGTACTATTCTCAAGAAGCATTTAAACTAGGCTTACATCCCCTCATTGGAATCCATTGTGGAAAGGTCTTTTTCAGTGAATTCCAAAAATGAAAACATATTCTATTTTCAATTAATAGCCTGTTTGGTCTAATTCAATTGTAAGAATGCCAAAAAAGTATTCTGAGAACACTGAGCACATATGCACTACTCAGATGATCAGCCAATATGGGAAGATAAGCAGACTGTCATCTTCAAAATGAGGTCCCCAGAGGGTGAATTTGGTGATGCTACCCTGCACAGCAGGGTAGCATCACAAAATTTATCCTCTGTGAACCTCGGTCTGAATCAAGGTCTCAAACCAAAACAGAAAGATGTACCTAGAGGATAAATTGGCCCACTGTATGGCATAGCATCAGCAAATTCCCTCTGGGGACCTCATTTTGTAAATGACATATCGCTTATATTCAGGCTTCATCGGAAGCCTGTAGGGGTGCCCAGAGTAATTTTCTGTAATACATGCACCTCCACCATTTCGAAGTTGAGAAAAATGAATAAACAAACCTCTCTCCAATAAATACTTCACCAACTCTTCATGTCCACACAAGCAAGCATAATACCTGAAGATATATACATGTACACATTCAGGAAATTACTAAGAATTCCAAAGAGAATTAGACTGGTGGCCTGGGAATATCAATGCAACAAAGCTAATTCCTTTTTTGACACAAACTGAAGTAACACATGCAAAAAAAGTCTTGAATAACTAAAAATTCAGTCTTGCACAATTTGAAATTCAAATTTATTGGTTACCTTATTTTTTTTTAAGATAACCTTTTTAATTAAGGTAAGGGTAAACCATTTTTGTAACAATCGTTGTTGAATACTGTTGGAGAATTTTTGTTCATTTGGTGGGGATCATTTTTACTAACAAATGCGGATTTTAGGGATATTTTTACCAACTCTTGGTAAAGTTTTGACCAAAACTCTTAGAGGACATTTTGGTTTGGGGATGTTTTTATCAGAACCAATGCCACATCAGTAAGAAGTAAAAGAGCCACATAGGTTGCTGATGCTCAGCAACAAGCTATTTTCCTCAGACTTTCACTCCATTTTGCCTACAGTGTGTAGAGAGTGTTTTCGTACCCTGCAACCCATTGGAAGGACAGACACCCATTTTGTCACCCCTTATGCAAGTGGATATGCATGCTTTTACAGTTAGACTTGTGTAATACATTCTGGGGGCTGTCTTCTGCTGACACCATTGGACAGGATTAGTGAAAATCAATATTCAATACACCTTCTTAAATTAGATTACATTAACTATAATTCCTACTGTAGGCTCAGCTGTTGGCACGTACATGTATCGTGTACACTTATCATTAAGAATTTTTCCATGTTGTCAATATCTCTAATTATTGTATTATGCTTATGAACTATCAGTGTAACAGTTTATCTCCCCACACTGCGTACCCCATTGATTATCTTCCCCCACCTAAAATTTTTTTGTCTTTCCATGTAAAGTGGCATTTTTTTCAAGAGTCTCTTTGAAAGCTCTGTGATATCAGAAAATAAGTTTCGTCACTCAGAGCTGACAAAAGGCTGAAAATCTTCCGAGTAAAACTGTTTTGGTCTTTGAGTGCATCTTACAAAAAGTCTGAACTCATGTTTTTTTTCTGCTGGAATCAGTATTTCTGAAATATTTTCTGAAAATATAGTCCATGTAAAACATTTCTGAACACAACATTTTAGGAGAATGGAGGTGACAAATACTTATTCATTTATTAGGGTTTAACAACACTTTAACAGGCAAGGTCATATTGTGTCGTTGACAGTTTTACGGGTGGAGGAAGCCGGAGAACCCAGAGAGAACCACCGAGCAATGACCAGCAGCTGCCAGCTCCTCAACATTCTAACTCTGTTCAAGCTCGGCTCGAGCAGGGTTAGAATGGTTGAAGACATGCGCATCATCGATGTGCAAAAAATGTGCAAAAAAATCAATTTTCCTGCAGGGTTTTCCTCAAAACAATCCCATTTCAAGACTCATATGTATCTCCAACCTCAACCTCCCGCCCCCCAATCCTACACAACCCACACACCCACACCCACACACACATTTCTCAACTTATACTTCAAGGACAAGAAATAAGGACTTTTTTTGGCAAACTGATGGGTATTCCCGAATATAATCTTGTTTACGGTAGGTCCTCCCTGGGTGAGCCTTCTCCCCAACACATTACAGCAAAAGCTGACAAAAGACTTTTATGGTTGATGACTTTTAATTAAAACGTAATGAATAATGGGTACTATAACAGTAATATCTAACATGAAGATAAATCAATAAACATATTAGCAGTTTTTAGCAGATGATACAGTTTGGGCAAGGTTGAGTGAAAAGTTCAGTGTCTCTTAATAAAAATGAAATTGCATGAGATGAATCACACTTCAACATAATAATATAACTGTGTAACCAGCAGAACAACCAAACCCAAATCAGCACTACACACAGAAATCATCATTCAACTTGTATATTTTTACTCGGGCATTGTAGCTAATAACATGCTTGTTACACTTGTTCCAATGAGAGACCAGAATCAAAAAATATTTAGTTAGGCCTCACCAAATCTATGGATGGAGGAAGAAATAAAACAAGAGGCCCCAGGGGGCATGAGGGTGCTCACCTAACATGGTAGTCTAAATATGAACCCAGGGACTTGGCTTGAACAAACTTGAATCTCACCCCAACCATAGGATGCTGCATACCAAATACCAAAGATTCTTATTGGTAGATCTGAAGAAGAAGATTTTTAAAGAATATTCCTCATACTGCACTAATTTAAACATTTGGGCTCCCATAGAGAGCCCAAATATGGATCCTGGGAATTGATTTCAATAAACCTGTGAAACAATCTTCCAAAGATATTATATGTGAAATTTGAAAGCTTTTGGAGCAGTGGTTTGGGAGAAAAGTAGTCTTACATGTTTTTCCCATTACCCACAGTGTTAAAAAATGCTGACTCAGCACTTTTTCAAAAGTCCCCAAAAAGAACTCCATGATAAAATCGATACCAATTTTTTTTTTACCATTCCATTCTGTTTGTCCTAAGAAAGCTTCACACCAAATAAGAATTCTCAGTGCAGTGTAGTTTTGAAGATATGGGCATTTTAATTTTGTTCTATTTTTAGCTCCTGCAGTTCCCATGGGGCGACGGGAAAAAAAATTTGGGCATAAATTAAGTACTTATGACCCAATAAGCCCTCATATCAAATTTGGTTTAAATCTGGCTCTTGGTTTGGAAAATAGAAATTTTGGGACTGGCAAATATTCTTGCCCCTCCCATAACGAAGGCAAATAATGCCCAACAAACTTCTCTTGAACAAATTGATTCTAAACCTCAAAAGGACTCTGTATACTACATATCAAGTCTTTGCTACTGGTGGTTCATTAGAAGAAGATTTTCAAAAAATTTGGCCATTTTTTCCCCACACCTCTGCTCAATATGAGCCGAAACCTAATTTGCATAAAAATCAAAATACCCCTATATAACCACTACTTACATGAAATTTAATTAAAATGTGGCCAGTGGTTTAGGAGAAAGAGACTCAAACACCACCTTCACGCAGGACGATGGACGGCCTGATGGCCGGACGACGGACGAAGAGTAATATGAAAAGCTCACCCTAACTTTCAGTCAGGTGAGCTAAAAAACATAAAAAACAGTGTCAGGAAGGGAATAAGGGGATACACAGGTCACATTATTCCCCCCCCCACCCCCATCCCACACACACACACCTGAAAATTGTTTGAACTGAATCACTGAATCACAATGAATGATAAAAGGAATCTAACTTTCAGGCAGATAATGAGGTGAGTATTCCATCCTCAACATCAGGTCAGGAGGTCCAGAGGCCTCCCAGGGGAAAATGTTGGGAAAGGGAAGGTCAGTGTAGCCTTACGGTGGTTTGTTTGCACATGAATGGGATGTTTTCCTGCCAAAATTCAGGACACTTTATATGGACCCATTAGATTTTGAAACAGGGAAGTCAAGTTCTAATAGGTCACATGAGATCTCTGCAGAAGCTATAGGAAATGGATACCTCCAGTGCATAATATGAAACAAATCTGAACTAGTGGCTCTAAAGAGCATGGAATCGCTCACCTGGCTGAACTACATATAATGAAAGTTTCAATGACACTGTAGCTCAACTTGTTTAAGATATGTACATGTACAGTATGTGACACAGCAATGACAAACATCTAGGTAACGACCTGATAACAAAGCTACATATAAAGTATTGTAACGGTCTGTACATAAATGCTGACCGTAGCCTGTAACAAATGTATAGATAAAGTATTGTAAAGGTGGGCGACAGTTAGATGCTAAACTAGAAATCTTTGAGTCCCAGAGTGGGTCTGACAGAACACAAAAATATTTGTTCTCATAGCACAGTGATAACAAACACACCCCAAAACACTTGTTCCTGTCCCAAGGTGATAACAAAGGTACCCAAGAAGTTTTGTGAAGATCATAAATACAGACTCTAGCCCGAGCCGTATTGACGTGTGCACCTACTGTGTATAAGTAGCACTGAATAAATCAAAGTTCATCTAATTTGCATAATTTCTGCACGAGAAAAAACCTGTATTATATGCGATGTATTCCATGTTACTAAACATTCATACAAAAATTTATTCAAATCAGAACTTTCATACAGCAGTTCTGTACAAAAAACTGATTGTACTTATTTTGGTACAAAATGGCTGCTGGTGGCCATCTTGAATTTCGGACCGCACCCAAAAACACTTGTTCTCGTCCCACGGTGATAACAAAGGTACTCAAGAAGTTTCGTAAAGATCGGTTCATAAAAACGGACTCTAGTCTGAGCCGTATAGAAGTTGTGTACAAGAAACTGATTGGACCTAATTTCGGTACAAAATGGCCAGTGGCAGCCCTCTTGGAATATTGGACCACACCCAGAAACACTCATTCTCGTCCCAAGGTGATAACAAAGGTACCCAAGACATTTTGTGAAGATCAGTTCAAGCCAAGCCGTATTGACATGTGTTCTTACTGTGTGTAAGTGGCACTGAAAAAATCAAAGTTCATCTAAATTGCAGAATTTCTGCACTAGAAAAAGACCTGTATTATATGTGATGTATTCCATGTTACTAAACATTCAGACAAAAATTTATTCAAATCAGAACTTTCATACAGAAGTTCTGTACAAAAAACTGATAGCACTAACCAAAGTACAAAATGGCTGCTGGTGGCCATCTTGTATTTCAGACCGCACCCAAAAACACTTGTTCTTGTCCCACGGTGATAACAAAGTTACTCAAGAAGTTTCGTAAAGATTGTTGATGGACAGACGGAAGACGGGCCATGGCATAACCTCAAATTTGACTTACGTCAAAGTTGAGCTAAAAATGTAAATTCCCATAAGGTTTCCATGGTAACTATGAGCCGCAATTGTGGTCATGTCTGCAAAATGATCAACATTACATGAGGATCATTGGTAGAAGGTCCCCCTGTCCTGAATTATGTGAAGTTTCAAAACATATGACCTTGTGGTTTCAGAGAAGATTTTCAAAATTGACCAACCAGAATCAAAGAATGTCTCTGGCGGCCATGTTTTTCATCCAACAGGAATAAAATGAGTAACAGTTGAAGAGAATCTTTCATAGACCATACCTGCCAAGCAGTGGTTCAGTAGTTCCAGCAGATGAAAATGGGATTTCTCATAGGATTTCTAAGGTAAGTATAAGCCACAATTGCAGCCATATTTGCACCGCGATCAAGATTAAACAAGTATCGTTGGTAGAGGGTGTCCCAGTGATCAAGCATGTGAAGCTTCAAAATGTTAGGCCTTGTGGTTTTCTGAGAATATTTGTGAAAATCCACCAATCAGAATCAAAGCATGCCTCTGGCGGCCATGTTGTCCATCCCACAGAAACAAAATGATGACTGTTCATAGAGTACCTCCCACAGACCATTTCTGTCACATTTGGTTCACATCGGCTTAGTAGTTCCAGAGAAGCAGATGAAAATATTATTTCCCATAGGGTTTCCATAGTAACTATAAGCCACAAATAAAGTCACGTTTGCAACCCGATCAGCATTAAATGAGGAATGTTGGTAGAGGGTGTTCCAGTCATCAGACGCATGAAGTTTGAAAACATTTGGCCTTGTAGTTTCAGAGAAGATTTCTTGAAAATCCACACATTTATTAATTCTGTTTCAATAAAAAATCAGTAAAAGAAGGTTAAAGAATATTTTGAAACTTAGTTTTTTTCAGAGAGTAATCTCTTTGAAATAGCCTTGGATTGGTAAATGTTTACAGGAAATACAACATTTTATTCAAATAATTTGTCATATCTTAAATGATATCAATAATTGACTGGCCAGCTCAAAATGATAGTATACAAAATAGACAAAAACATCCAAGTTTTCCCAAAACGTGTCATCAATCAGAGCTGGACAGTTTTTCTGATAAGAAACTTGAAGTAATTTCAACATAATTATATTTGCAAACTTGTTTACAGTACAAGTCAAAATAAGTTGTAGGAAAACCACTATAAACTGTGTATCTTTCTCTTCCTACACTGATAAGACCAGAAGCTGACATCATTTTCTGGAAAGCTCTCACTGACAGCTTTCCAGAAAATGATGTCAGATTCTGATCTTATCAGTGCAGGAGCTGCAGCACACTTGAGCCACAGTTATTTGAAAGTCTGTTTAGAGTAAAACTCGAAATTGAGATGTAAATGCCAAATGCAGTTATTAGTTATTATTTATTATTCTGAGAGTGGTACCTGTCATGCCTTTTGCAGCTTCTTGCATTCATGCACAGTGTTGAGTCAGAGAGGGAATATGAAAGAGAGCTGAATGAATTTAATATTTATTTGAAATTAATAACATAACTTCAACTCGAGTCATGACAAAAACAAACATGAATCATAAACTCTACTGTAACCTGAATAAATATAAAACGTAACATGACAATCGGATTGATATTTTTTGAGTTATCTCATGCCAAAGGGATTGGAGGAATTTTCAATTTGAAGGATAAAGGGTTAATATCTCCAGATCAAATTATCAGATTAACACCAAAAACGATACAGCTCAGCACGTCAGTAACCTGAACACAATTATAAAGTAACTTGACAATCCAAGCAATATTTTTCAAGTTATCAAATGCCAAAGGGATTGGAGGAATTTTCAATTTGAAGGATAATGGGTTAATATCTCAGGATTAAATTATCAGATTTACACCCAAAACTATACAGCTCGGCACATCAGTAACCTGAACACAAATATAAAGTAACTTGACAATCCAAGCAATATTTTTCAAGTTATCGAATGGCAAAGGGATTGGAGGAATTTTCAATTTGAAGGATAAAGGGTTAATATCTCAGGATCAAAATAACAGATTTACACCAAAAACTATACAGCTTGGCACATCAGTAACCTGAACACAAATATAAAGTAACTTGACAATCCAAATAATATTTTTCAAGTTATCGAATGCCAAAGGGATTGGAGGAATTTTCAATTTGAAGGATAAAGGGTTAATGTCTCGGGATCAAATCATCAGATTTACACCAAAAACTATAGAGCTCGGCACATCAGTAACCTGAACACAAATATAAAGTAACTAGACAATCCAAGGAATAGTTTTCAAGTTATCGTATGCCAAAGGGATTGGAGAAATTTTCAATTTGAAGGATAAAGGGTTAATATCTCAGGATCAAATTATCCAATTTACACCAAAAACTATACAGCTCAGCACATCAGTAACCTGAACACAAATATAAAGTAACTTGACAATCCAAGCAATATTTTTCAAGTTATCGAATGCCAAAGAAATGGATACGGACGCCGGATGGACAGACAGACGTACAGACGGACAGACGGACAGACAGACAGACAGACGGATGGACAAAGGATGGACGAATGACGGATGGTCACCCCGGAATCCGGCATTATGTGTACCATACATAGTATGGGTACACATAAAAACCATGTTGGGTCTCATTGTTGTATGTGAAAGCCATATCCAATTTGTGCTCATTTCAATCAAATTTCTCATGTGGCCACTTCCTTTTATGAATTGGCTGTTTGGATTTTGAGATGCAATGAGGACATATGGATAACGACTTGCATTTTGAGGTTTCAACTTATGTTTTGTACCACAATGAATACAACAAATTGGGTGAATTTCAACTGCATGACAGAGGGTTTTGTACTGTATATTTACAGGGGTGGATCCAGGATTTTTTGTTGGGGGATGCGCCACAATTCCGAAGGATCATGCACAGTTTAAAATCACATATTGGTCGCATAGTTTCAACAGCAAAGTAGACAAATGCATGATACTGTAAGATACCATCAAAGGGCCTCATTTGAAGGATTGTTTAGAAAAAGAAAGTCCACATTGGATTAAAATAAAAAAAAAATTGCCAGCCGAAACCTTGGGGGGGGGGGGGAGGTCCCCCCCTGGATCTGCCCTTGCATTTAAACTGTTCTTTATTTTTAAAATTCCCAGCGGAAGTGTGTCAATACAAGGCAGCTGATCTTGCCCTTTTTCAATGCAACAATTCTTTGTTATGGCCATGTTTGCCATCTCAGCCGGCTTCTCATTGTCAATGTCACTTGTCTACCTGTCCAGTGTTGGTATCATTTCATTTCACCTTGGCCTGGGCACCCAATAACAGCGGAGTTTGGATTGAAAAAACAGCACACAATGCGCCCCATTCCACTTTTATTTTTTCCTGCAGATTAATTGACACCTGTTTTCTCAATACTTACCGGTTCTGTTCAAATCAGCATCTCAGCAGGTATTTTTCTCACAATGGGATCAGAAGTTTACAACGGGGAATTGTGGGATTTGTTTTCATCTGCAACATTGTATAGAAATATACATGTGGAGTGCAAGTACTGGTATGTTACATCAATCATCAGGCTGGCATTTTCAATAAAACATTGATTTTCTGGTTCTTTACTACATGGATTTTAATTGTGATAACGTGAGGGAATTGTAATGAAAAACAACACAAATTAGTATAAGTATGTAGTATATATTTTTTTGAAAACATACTGATACACCACCAAACTCCTCTTGGGTCGAAAAAGACGTTCCACATCCGACAGGTTTCCTGGGTGTCCCAAAGATAGGTTAAAAAAATATTTTTCCTCACAAAATTATGGTATCCAAATATTTTGAGTGTCTAAATATTTAGATGAAATATGGTAACGCCGCTATTATCATGCAGCCAGGAGAGGAACTGGGTTAAGTATTAAAATATAGCCTATAAAAGCAAATCTTCTCAACAAGTTTTGATACAAACAGATATGCAAATTGTTTTCAGAACTGATGGGAAACACAAGTCAAACTTGTCAAATTTATTATCAAATCACCACTTTTCGATAGTAGTACTTACTATTCAAGCTAACCTGCCAGTCTAGAGTTTATATTTTCATGATAACATATAACAGCAAAGTTGTTCCTCTTACATCGGGTGTACCAGTCATCAATCATGTGAAGTTTAAAAACATTTGGCCTTGTATTTTCATCAGAGAAGATTTTTCAAAATTGACCAATCAGAATCAAAGAATGCCTCTTGTGGTCATGTTTTTCCATCCTCTTATAGACCATTCCTGTTAAGTTTTGGTTCACATCGGCTCAGTAATTCCAGAGAAGAGGAGGAATATGTGATATCCCATAGGGTTTTCGTGTTAAATATAAGGCGCAACTGTGCCATGTTTGCAACCCAATCAACATTAAATGAGGATTGTTGGTAGAGGGTGTCCCAGTCATTGATCATGTGAAGTTTCAAAACATTTGGCCTTGTGGTTTAAGAGGGGAAGATTTTTTCAAAATTCACCAATCAGAATCCAAAAATGCCTCTGGTGGCCATGTTTTCCAACCAACGTGAACAAAAAGAGAATCGTTTGTTGAGGACCTCCCATAGACCATTCCTGCAAAGTTTGGTTCATAACATTTGGCCCTGTGGTTTCAGAGAAGAAGATTTTTCAAAATCCACCAATCAGAATCAAAGAATGCCTCTAGCGCCCATGTTTTCAAACCCACAGGAACAAAATGAAGATCGTTTGTAGAGGACCTCCCACAGACTATCCCTGCCAGGTTTGGTTCATGTCAGCTTAGTTGTTCCAGAGAAGATGAAAATGTGATTTTCTGTAGGGTTTGTATAGTAACTATAAGCCGCACTTGTGAACATGTTTGCAACCCAATCAACATCAAATGATGATCAATGGTAGAGGGGGACTCAGTCATCATTTATTTGAAGTATCAAAACATTTGGCCTTGCAGATTCAGAGGAGAAGATTTTTTGAAAATCCACCAACCCCAAAGACTGCTTCTGGTGGCCATGTTTTTCATCTGACAGGAACATAGACCATTCCTGCCAAGTTTGGTTCACACCGGCTCAGCAGTTCCATAGAAGATGTGAAAAGTTTAAGGATGACGACGGATGCCACATGATGGATGCCATGTGATGGCAAAAGCTCACATGGCCTTTTAGGCCAGGTGAGCTAAAAACGATATAGTCTACATGTAGGTAGTTCAACAACAGTAAACTTAGACCGCGCCAAACTAATTTATATTTGTGTTTTTATAGATGTTTGGCATTGTCAGAGTTTAATATTAGGCCTGTCATACTTTTGGAGTGCAGGAGTGCTGCACGTCTACTACACGCTTAGAAAAAATTGAGGAGGGCAAATTTTTGCACCCCTTGATTTTCTGGAATGCCAGATCTGTCTGGGACTGCCTTTAAAATCTATTATCATTTCTTCCCTGAGTTCCAATTTTGGAACTCAGGAGACAATATGTCAATGTTGCATTGATTTGCAATAATTCATTACCCATTTTGTGTTGCATTTCGATAAATTTTGAGTGTAGAAGACAGTCACATAAGAATTGAATGCAACATTTTGAATAATGAGATGTGTGTGTCAATTTTTCCTCTATGCAACTGAATGTTGTACAATTTTTCAGTCATAATATTAATACCTTGAAGTGAATATACCCAAAATAGCATACAAGTTTTTGCATTGAAAATTTCCGGTGCAATTGCACTCCCAAGTAATCTGAGGAGAGCAATTGTTTTGCGCTCCTTGATTTTCTAGATTGCCAGGCCTCTAATATTATCTTTCAAATCCCCCTTAGCAAAAAAATCTGTAACAGACTTCACAAGGGTACATTTGCTTTACACCCGTAAATCTTCCCATATGTACTGTTTTTACTTACGTTATATATCATCCACATTTCTAAGTGAAATAGTTATGTCTCAATTGAAGAAGTGAAGAAAACCGGGAATTTTATATACAAAATCTTTGAAAATAAAGCAGATACTTTAAACCTGTCAATCTAAACACGGAAAGTGTATGACGTCAAGTTGTTAAACATGAAAATGAGATTTGGACCTGTATATGGAATGATATTCTGCCTCCACAGTAGCATTCAACGGTAGTGATGCCCATTCATTTGCAAATGTGGCATTTATATTTATATACATATATATTTGTATATTTATATACATATAATTATCTCAACCCTTTACCTAACATGAAAAGCAGACGACACTTGCAAACAAAATTTTTGAATAGCTATTTTTTTTCATTTTGTGTCTCAAAAACATAGGTTATGACCCCCTCATTGGAAAAGAGGGGTCATAACCTATGTTTTTGAGACAAAAATGAAAAAAAATGATGAAAATTAATTGGCGATTTTTGTGAATAGCGGTCAAATGGATTGTTTCATAAAGAAAACTGTTTGTTTTGAAACCTTATATGTGTAATGGATTTGGTACAGTTAAAACTAGAAGTCCTGTCACGAATAGTGCGCTTATCTAGGCTTAATTGCACGTTGGAATTGCGTGCAATTGCCATATCGAATGGCATCCAAAGCACGGCAGGTTCTCTTGGTTACTCATAGCAAACACATGCAATGTTTCTGCCAATGGACCTCTGGGTTACCCGGAGGTCCATTGGCTGAAACACTGCTTGTGCACAGGCCATATGTACAGAATTTGACAGCTTTACTTGGGCCATAACGCGTACATTAACGCACATATCAACGTGCTATTTGTGCGCATTTCATGACAGGACTTCTAGTTTTAACTCTAATAGCAGTTGAAATATATAATATACAACAAAATTTCTAAATTACTCTGACATTATTCGTCTGCTCATAACAGAAGTTTAATTCAGTTTTGTTGGCTTCTAGTCATTTCCATGTTCAAAATGAATCAATGTATCTTATTGGTTCATGTCATAGAGCATTTTGCTGCTGTTTCATTTGTCGAGGTGAAAGTGAGGGATCAATCAGATTCCACGAAATTATCCTATACAAGAGCGGTCCAGCTCATAATTTGTTGTCCACCTTATGTTTGGCAATAATGCTTTGATCTAGCTGGCCAAACTTGAACCTATACAGTAGGTTAGTCAAGGGGACACTTTATAACACTTAAAAACGTTAACCATAATGGGTACGGTATTTTTTGGACCCATTCAACTCAGCTCTCATGAGAATGATCTTTTCTGACAGTGACTCTCTCAAGGTCTGTGTTCTGCGGGAACCATCCGCATACTGAACATAAGTTGGGTGGAATTTAAACCTCTTTTGGGTGAAAGTGTGGACCCGTGGCTTTTGATCCATCATTCATAGTCATGTCCATTTCATATCATACTATTTTTGGCTTCTTAATAAACCATGCATAAACTGCTGTTCCTATTTTCTTGTGTATTCATCCAGACCACAACACATAACTTAATGTTTATTCTACGTCCAGAGTTCAGTTATATTTTATCCATAAGTCCATATTTTGAAAGTTTACCCAGATCCTCACGAATCTGAAGACCAACAGGGAACTTCCACCCAGGATTCTAACCCTGATGAGTCGTTCACCCCACCCCCTGTTACCTATGCTTTACATAACAGCCTGTGATCAGTGCCAGAAAGGCAATGTAAAAATGACCTTAAATCGTACATTGACAGTTGAGAAAGAGTTTCTCTCTCAGCTTTGCTGAGGGGAAATGCAAAGATAATATTAAACTGCATATTTGCCAAATATCATTAACATCCAAATTTCAAATAATTTGTCAAAATTTGGGGTTTAATTTTGTTGAACTAACATGCGTTAATGTACGCGTTATGGCCCAAGTAAAGCTATCACATTCTGTTCATATGGCCTGTGCACAAGCAATGTTTCAGCCAATGGACCTCCGGATAACCCGGAGGTCCATTGGCAGGAACATTGCTTGTGTTTGCTATGGGTAACAAGGAGAAGCTGCCATGCTTTGGCTGCCATTCAATATGGCAATTGCACGCAATTCCTACGCGCAATTATGCCTAGATAAGCGCACAGTTCGTGACAAGACTTCTAGTTTTAACTGTAGGTACAGTAGTACTGTTGTTATTTCTTTCAAAACATTCCACTAAGAAGATGGAAAGCTGAAGTTTCAGTGCAATATCTCTGGTTGAAGGGTTAACGGTTGATTAATGTACAGTAACAGTGGAAAGTGGACACAGCATGGTCAAACAAGCCCAGACTACAATACATGTACATCTCGCCTTTTTGCAAACTCTTAACTGGTAGAGTGCTGGAAGCCCATATTTGGGCTTTACACTGATGTACAGGGACTGTAATATAAGGGCCTCATACTCCGTGGATATGCTTCATATTATCTTCGAAGTGAAATTATTTAGTCTGTGTAGATTTGCCTTGTTACAATTTATGGGGGAGTGCCTACAGGCACTCTCCCATAAATTGTAACAAGGCAAAGAGATGTGAACAAATTTTGATGGTCAAAAATAATTTAGCACTCTACCAGTTAAGGCTATGCAATCACTGCAAGACAAGTACGGTAGAAGATGACAATACTGTGATTACCAAAGCAGACCTTTAGATCAGTCTAATTTGGGCACAATGGCAAATATGGATGTAGCCTGCATGGTTGGAGAAAAGGCACCGGTATTTTCTTCTTCTTGGCGTCTGTTTTAGGTCCTCCATCTTAAAATGCTAGTTTACAACCCCATTATCATTGATTTCCTCTCTCCACCCTTTGACGTAAGTTTACTCCACTAACTCGAGAAGGCTTCTTAGTTTGCCAGTGTTGAGCCAAAGGTCTATTTGAATGTAAATTATGCATGGCGTTTACTGAGTAATGCTACAAACATGAATATAATAAATTTCAAGCTTTAAGTACATGATCATATGCAATTCGCCACAGAAAAGCAATCGCTGCCGACATTGTCATATACGACACTGTCGATGCCGGCTGCTTTTCTGTGGAGAACTCTGTGGGTTTTTAAAAACATTATTTATCTGTTGCATTGTTTGATTCGAAGGTAAACTCTAAGCTGTACTGCAAGCATCGGGGAAACCTAACCAAACTATATATTGCTGAAACATTGCAAAACTTTGGAAAAAGTTTCAAACTATGCATAATTTGGGTGCAATTATCTTATTTGGGCACAGCGTTTACCGTTGTTAGTTGGGAAGAATTTAAAGGCCTGTACCAAAGTGAACAGCAAATTTTGACCAGATCTCAACCATCCAGCCCAAATTTTCTGTACACTTTCCTCCTTACGACGCTGCAAAATCTCATCCGTTGAAAAAGAAATGCAACAAATATTGTGACAAAATTGAATATCTGATGCTGCTTAGGTTTGCTTTCCACCCCCAAAAACTTGAAACAAGATATTATATTCATGCACACCAACTGCTCTATGAGAAAAATGCAGACTCCAAGGCATCTCAGGCCTGAGGTAGTCAAGAGTGTAATAATGGCTGCATTGAGATTTAAGAAGACAATTGCACTTCTAGGCAAACTTATTAGTTTGTACTCCCATACTTTCTAGAATGTCAGACCTGGTGTCTTGTAATGTATCTTTATACTTCTTCCTATATCAATTACAATGTATTTTGATATGCTACAACCTCTGACACTTCTTATGAGCTTGCTGGGGAGGAGAGTAATAACTAATAATTCATCAGTAAAGGAG
The DNA here is from genome assembly GCA_031216915.1 of Pictodentalium vernedei. Classification (NCBI taxonomy): domain Eukaryota; kingdom Metazoa; phylum Mollusca; class Scaphopoda; order Dentaliida; family Dentaliidae; genus Pictodentalium; species Pictodentalium vernedei. Next base: position 782,964,334 of record CM062296.1, on the reverse strand, counting down.
TGATGAAAACTCAAAATCATCAACTTTGAAATTGTAGTCGATTATGGATGTTTCTGGCAATTAGTCAACTTCTTGAATAATCATGACAGGCCTAAACATGGCATGTCTTTTTCACATGTACAGTTAAAACTAGAAGTCCTGTAACGAATAGTGCTCTTATATAGGCTTAATTGCGCATTGGGATTGCGCGCAATTGCCATATTGAATGGCATCCAAAGCACGGCAGGTTCTCTTGGTTACTCATAGCAAACACATGCAAAGTTTCTGCCAATGGACCTCCGGGTTACCCGGAGGTCCATTGGCTGAAACATTGCTTGTGCACAGGCCATATGGACAGAATTTGATAGCTTTACTATGGCCATAACGCGAACATTAACGCAAAGATCAAAGTGCTATTTGTGCGCATTTCGTGACAGGACTTCTAGTTTTAACTGTAAGTAGCACTGAATAAATCAAAATTCATCTAATTTGCATAATTTCTGCACAAGAAAAAAACCTGTATTATATTGAAATTGTAGTCGATTATGGGTGTTTCCAACAATTAGTTGACTTCTTGATTATTCACGACAGACTAACTTGCAAACAACCAACATCAGTTCCAGTAATAAAACAACTTATGTTCCAGGTCCCAAAAGGTTCCTTTTACCAGGAACTGATCATGGACATGTTGGGAAAATGATCTCCATTTTACAGAACTAAACCCTTGTGTGTATGGTTCAATAACAAAATGAGTAACTTAAACCTAAGAAATTTCAAACTAAATTGCTTCAACTTACAGTGGAGTACTGTCCCATTTATCTCTATTGTTAATTTCCACTTCTTTTGTGTCCACCAGATACCTAAAAATATAAATAAACATGCAATGTGGTGCAATGGGTCAAGATACATAAAAGGCTGTCAGGCCACACGTACCCCTAAAAAGTGTATTTGAAAAAAATTGAATTTTTCGAAGTCAAAAAAAGGACCTAATTCTGGCAAACAAACCCGATTTCAACTTCACCAGTCAAGATACATAAAAGGCCGTCAGGCCACACGTACCCTTAAAAAGTGTATTTGAAAAAATTTAATTTTTCGAAGTCAAAAAAAGGACCTAATTCTGGCAAACAATGTCAAACCAAAACCCGATTTCAACTTCACCAGTATTTTAAAAATGTTGATACACCTACATACCAAAATTGTATTAGATTTGGCCAACTATAACATAAGTTATCATCGGGAAACCCCCGAAAAAAATGAAAATGAATTTTCAAAGCCGAAAAGGGGGCATAACTCTAGCAAAAACTGCTGTACCACACCCTGATTCAAACATGACCTGCATATTATGTTGATACACTATCTACCAAATTTCATTTGATTTGGCCAACTATAACTTAAGTTATTGTCGGGATGCAAAAATGAAAGTGTCAATGACACTGTAGCGTAACTTGTGTGTTGTATTTAATGAAAAGGATAATGTTCAATGTTTATGAAAGGATTATGAAATAAGACAAGAATTGTGATAATTGGGAATTTGTTCATTTTTGGTCCCTGTATGCTATGTTTTTGATAAAAATAATATGAGGTGTACACTGTACTAAAGGGTTGAGGGGTGGGTTAATATGACCTCACAGTTAATGTATGTGGCCCTCACAGTTAACGTATATTAACGAAAGTTACCAAGTTACAGTGAAATTATTCCAAAACGAGTCATTCTATCAAGTTACATTGAAATCCCTTCATAAATATGGCCTGTAGACTGTGCTAAAGGTTTTCGGGCTTCAGGCCACTGTAGCCGTCAGTTTCCCAATTGCGTCCAAAGGGGACGTTCTCATCTAGACATTATATGAAGTCAACCTACCAAGTTACAATGAAATCCCTTCATAAATATGACCTGTAGACTGTGCTAAAGGTTTTTGGGCTTTGGGCTCGGGCAGCCATCATGGTTGAATGATCGCAACCAAAAGGGCACATTCTCATCTGGGCATCATCTGGAGTGATCCTACGAAGTTACAATGAAATTCCTTCATAAATATGACCTGTAGACTGTGCTCAAGGTTTTTGGGCTTCGGGCCCCTGAAGCCGTCACAGTTGACCAATCATGACCAAAAGGGGATGTCATCATCTAGGCATTATATGGAGTCAAACTAACAGGTTACAATGAAATCCTTCCATAAATATGACCTATAGACTATGCTAAAGGTCTTTGGGCTCGGGCAGCCATAAAGGCTGAATGATCACGACCAAAAGGGGACGTTCTAATCTAGACATTATTTGGAGTCATCCTACCAAGCTACAATGAAATCCCTTCATAATTATGACCTGTAGAATGTTCTAAAGGTTTTCGGGCTTCGGGCCCCTGTAGCCGTCACAGTTGCCCAATCGTGTCCAAAAGAGGACGTTCTCATCTAGACATTATATGAAGTCAACCTACCAAGTTACAATGAAATCCCTTCATAAATATGACCTGTAGACTGTGCTAAAGGTTTTTGGGCTTCGGGCCCCTGTCGCCATCACAGTTGACCAATCGTGATCATAAGGGGTCATTCTCATCTAGACATTATCTGCAGTCATCCAACCAAGTTACAATGAAACCCCTTCATAAATATGACCTATAGACTGTGCAAAAGGTTTTCAGGCTTTGGGCCCCTGTAGCTGTCACAGTTGACTAATTGCGACCAAAGGGGACGTTCTCATCTAAACATTATATGGAGACAACCTGCCAAGTTACAATGAAATCCCTCTATAAATGTAACCTGTAGACTGCGCTAAAAGGTCGGGCAGTCGTTACGGTTGACAGATCGTGACCAAATGGGGAAGTTTTCATCTAGATATTATACAAAGGCATCCTACCAAGTTACAATGAAATCTATTCATAAATACGACCTGTTGTCTGTGCTACAGGTTTTCAAGTTTCGGGTTCACTCAGCAATCAGGGTTGACCAATCGCAACCAAAAGGGGAAGTTCTTATCAAGACATCATACAGAGTCATCCTACCAAGTTACAATGAAATCCCTCCATATTTAATATGACCTGCAGACTGTGCTAAAAGTTTTTGGGTTATGGGCTTGGGCAGCCATCACAGTTGACAGATCATGATTAAAAGGGGTCATACTCATCTAGATATTATACAGAGGCATCCTACCAAGTTACAATGAAATACCTTCATAAATACAACCGGAAGACTGTACTAAAGATTTTCTGGTTTTGGGCTCGGGCAGCCATCACTGTTGACAGATCGCGACCAAAAGGGGACCTTCTCATCTAGATATGACTCCAAACCTGCATATGAAATTTTGTGACTATCAGGTAAGAACTACGAGGTGTTGCCTGTACTAAAGGAAAATGGGAACAGACTCACAGACTTCTGCACGTGTGATTGCAATAGCTTATCTTGACTTTGTCAAGTTGAGCTAAAAATTAAGTGTTGAAACGATTATTGCCATTTGGATTTTTACTAATCAACTAATCACCAGGAAGTAGTCGACGATTAATCGACTAGTCGGTTATGCAATATCAGATGCTAAACTAAGCTGTGGTTTTAACTGTATTTTTTGGCTGGAGTGGCTTCCAAATTACGATACAATTAATGGGTCTAACTGCGCGACATTATGGAAGCTGAATCTCCATGTTCTTATGACCAAACAGCCGGCGCCTCAAAAAATCAATTGGTGTAATAATAAATCTTTGGGGTTACAATATTCGGTTCTGTCAAATATTTTTAAGCAAAACTGAACTTTTCAAAAAAAATTCCCTTGTATATTGTGGTCTAATAAGAAATTTCTGTACTTTGTAATTGCGCTAAAAAACTTTGAAAGCAGAAAACAGGTCGCTGAAGAAGGGTACACTGATGACGTAATTGTTCCATGACCTTTATAACTTAATCAACCCCCAACAAAAAGCTAGACAAACTATAAACAATAGCCTCATTGAATATTAAATTCATCCTGTGACCAAACAGTGCGATTTGTTTGGTCAGTATGTGCACTACGTAATGAAAGTTGTAAAATTTCATTCAGTACTTAATAGCATTTTGTGCCATTTTGTTTTCTGGCCAATCTTATTACAGCAACATTTACCCAAAACAAGAACGTGTTGAAAAAGCATGAACATCTGTAGAGTGCTTTTATTTCCAATGTAGAAATGCGAGTGTGATAGCGCACCTCAAATCGAAAGCAGTGAATTAATTTTAATAAAATTGACTTAAATTTCTTAAAGGAACACAAAGTGGAAACTTCAAGGCTTTAGAGAATACACTCAGGCGACTAATCGACGAGTGATTCACTAATTGGTTAATAGATTTGTTTAGTACTAGTCGCATCAGCGTCGACTAGTCGAAAAATCGTTTCAACACTACAAAAAATCCAAAGTGGCTCCCATGGCAGCCATGTTAGATATGGCAAAAAACTGATAATCAAAAGGAACCTTCCTCTAGTCACAACTAATCTACCACAATAAAATAGGATCTATGGTTCATTTCATATTTCATTTTTAAGTTTTTGCACAGACAAGCAAAAAAGTAAAAAAAATCCAAGATGGCTGCCACAGTGGCCATATTGGATATGGCAGAAAACTGTTTTTTGAAAGGAATTTACCTCTAGCTATCACTAATACACCACAAAAAAAGGATCCATGGTGCATTTCATTTTCAAGTTATTGTGCGGACAAGCTGGGACAAGTAAAAGTTAATGGACAGACAGACAAACAGACAGATGGACATGGCCATACCATAATATGGTTCGCACCAGAGAGTGGCCATATCATAACGAAAACTAGTGAATAACTGCAGAGAAAAGGAACAGATCCTAATCAACACATTTTCACGAAGGAATAAAACCAGAGGATCAAGTGAGCCTAAGACGTTCCCTTGGCTCAAATTGTCAAAAGAGATGAGTGTATCAGTAAGTGATCAGCAGCAAGAGCAAATTTCTGATTTGCTATGACACAACCTAAGGCAACATTTTTGGCCATTTATTTCTGCTGGTCCTACGGAAGCTTCCTAGCAAGCTCTGTTCCGTGAAGTAATAAAAAAACAACAACGAAACAAAATTTTTGTTTTGTTTTGTTTTCTACTACAGTGGTTCTCTCTTGACCTCCCCCCTGCAACAAAAAAAAAATATATAAAAAAAATTAACGGACATGAAGAAGAAGAATTTTCAAGAAATTTTCACATATTACACTTAGTAAAACTTTGGGCTTCAATAAAAAACCCAAATATTAACCCAAGGACCTGATTTGAACAACCTTCAATCTAACCCTCCTATCAAAAGTATCTGAATGCTGGATCTGAAGGAAATGATTTTAAACGATAATTCCGCATATTGCACTAAGTATATATTTGGGCTCCCAAATATAAACCCAGGAACTCGATTTGAACAAATCTGAACCTTACACCTCTAGAGATGTCACATACTAAATATGAAAGGATTCTCACTAGAGGTCTGAAAAAGAAGATTTTTACAGAAATTTTCTCATATTGCACTAAGTTAAAATTTAGGCTCCAATAAAGAGCCAAAGTATTCATCCAGGGATCCCATTTGAAGAAATTTGAATCTAACCCCCCTAGAGATGCTGCATACCAAATATCAAAAGAATTTGACTAGTGGATCTGAAGAAGATTTTTAAAGATTATTGCCCGTATTGCACGAAGTTAATATTCATGCTCCCATAATATAATAACAATTTGGCCAGCCGCTGGTTTGTCACGGTTCTCGCACGAGAAGGCCATGGTTACCCCTGTACTCCCAACTGCCTCCCTATTCCCAAGCTTCTCCTCTCCTCCCAATACTCGGAAACGAACTGCTTGATGACACCCCTTGCCCCATTCTGCCCAATCTCTCCGATTAGCATATTAACCCGCTCCTTTGAGTCTCCCCCTAACCACATGTCCTTCATTCTCCCAACCCACTTCCCCATTATACTCCCAGTGAATCTCATTCTTTTAAACTGATACTTTGGGCATTCTAGAAGAAAGTGTTCCAGGGTCTCCACCATGCCCAAGTTACACATCTGGCACTCCCTTTCACCGTCTTTCCCAATTTTTCCCCTCAGCTCCAGGGATCGCGACCTCAGCTTGAACAACAGTGACCCCCCCAAAGGTGCCATCAAGGTACTCTTCAAAACCTGGCTTCTCTTTATCACGCAGGCCACCCAAAGACCTCTTTGATTTGACTCCCTCTCGCCAATTATGGTTACAATCCGCCATGACCCTTTCTCTGACAATTTTTTTACCCTGGTTTGCCCCAACGTCCAGGTCCGAGATCTCCAATGAGTAGTTCTCTACTGGCTCCCTCACTTGGACCATCCACCCCGTTTTGATATTCGAGTTGAAAATTCTCAGGAACATTACTTTACACCATCGGCTGTCGGGGAGATTTACCAAATAATTAAGATAACCGAGTTTCAATAGGTCTATCCTGTCCTTGATCCTCATCCACCCAAGCTCACCCCTGATTGCTTCTAGCGCTGCGGCATTACTCGACCCTGTTATCCATCAGCCTGCATCATTCTGCAGGATTTCCAAGCTCTTTACGGCCGTCTGGTTTAGGGGTACCACTTCCGTACCGTATGTTATACTTGGCAGCCCCACCATTTCCCAAATGGTTTTCCCCACGAAAACCTTATTGAAACTGTTTCTCTCTGTAAGTTTCATTTGGTTAAGGATTCGCTTCCCCTTCAGAATCAATTTATTTATGTGGTTTCAGTAGATGCCTCTTCCTGTAATGTTTATATTTACCCCCAAATACTTGTAATCACCTGTCTCTCCTACAATGAGAAGTGGGGTCCACTTTGCGGCCCACAGGTATAACTTTGCTCTTGCTTTCATTAAGTTTGAGTCTCCATTTGCTCCCATATTTCCCAACAATTCCCAGCATTTTCATTAGGCCCTCTTCGCTTTCTGACACTAGAACCACATCGTCTGCAAAAAATAGCCCTGGTATCTTCAAGTCCCCAACTGCTACCCCCTCCTCGCTACGCAGGCGTTCATCTCCTAAACCTTAGATGTACAATGCAAACAGGATTGGCGAAAGGATACACCCCTGTTTTAGGCCTATCTCCATAGGCACACGTTTTGTTGTAATGTTTCCCAGGCTAAGTTCACTCTGTACATCCTTATATAATGCTTTCATAATTCCAACAAACTCACCTCCTAAGCCCATGGCCTCCAGCTTGTGCCACATACCTTCCCTCCATACTCTATCGTATGCCTTTTTGATATCCAAAAAGGCCATAAACATCTTTTTCTTTTTTGCTTTCGCTGATTCTATCATTTGGGATAGTGTGAAAAGATGGTCAGTAACTCTCCTTCCCTTCCTGAAGCCATTCTGGATTTCTCCCAAAAAACCCTTCTCTTCAATCACCTCCTCTAGTCTCCCATACAGGACTTTACAGAAAACCTTTCCAATGTTGCTACTGACAGAGATCCCTCGATAGTTATCCAAAACGTCTTTTTCCCCCTTTTTGTGAATAAATGTCACTTTGCTTTCTCTCCACTCATTTGGGACCTCTTGATTTTCTATGGCTAGGTAAACAGGGCAGTTAGGCTTTCCACGAGTTCCTCTCTCCCTTTTTTGATAAACTCGTTAGGAATTTCATCCACTCCTCCCGCTTTTCCATCCCTTAATTTTGATATCACCTTTCGCATCTCCTCCGTTTTAATTTCGCTGCACACGAACTTCGATAGGTTTTCCTCGACTTGATTCGGACACTCTGGTGGGCTCCCCATGCCCCATCGCTTATCGTTTACCTTTTCCCAATGCTTGACTAGTTCTGATGCAACTTGATCTTGCTCGTCTGTAACTCTGCCATCTACTTTAATACTCTGTGGGTTGCTTCCTTTGTTACGTTTATTCACCCATTTCCAAAATACGTTCGAACTCGACCCCCCTGTCGTTCTTATCGTCCTAATAAGACTGCTATTTCGTACTCTCCGATTATCGTCTTTAATCTTATTTACTTTATTTCGTGCTTGGTGGTATTCTTCCTTAGCAACTGTGGGCTCATTGCTTTCTGCCCCCTCAAGTTTTCTACTTCTCCTGTATGCAGCACATTTGGCTTTTCTTCCCTTTATGGCCCTTTTCAGTTCTTCATTCACTCTGTACCCAAGTTCCCATGTTGGCACCCTGACCTTTCCTACACTTTCCTTTCCTGCCTCTGCCAGGCTCGCAACTATGACGTCGGCCATCTTCTGGACACTGCCCCTCTTGGGTACGGTTGCAAGCTTTGGTTTCAGTTTTTCATTGAACTTCGCCCAGTCAGCATCTTTTTTGAGTTCCCAAATCTCCTTAGAGCTTCCTTTGCTTTTTACTGGAGTTTTGGCCCTGATCGTCACTGTAATCAAGTTGTGGTCACTATCCACCTCCAGTTTACCCTCATCATCCACTTCTACCCCTATCACCTCCCTCCATAAATTAATATCTGTGAGGATGTAGTCGATTATTGATTTTCTGTCGTTCCTCTCCCAGGTCCATTTCCCCTTACACCTCGCGTCGATGTTGAGAATCTTCAGACCGAGCTCGTTTGTGAAGTTCAACAGCTTCCTTCCATTCCTGTTGACTTTATTGTCCCCACCCTCTATGCCTTCTTCATCATTACCTATGTGGCCATTAAAGTCACCCATCAGAATTATACCGAGCCCTTTGTTTTGTAGTTCGGTGATATTGGACCTTAGTGTTGAGTATATCGAATCATTCCATTCGGGTTTGCTTCCCTCCACCGCACAATACACAACCCCAAGGGCAATACTTTTGTTTTTCAGACTGATCCTTACCCATCCAATTTCTTTCGATACCTCAGCCGGGGTGCTGATGTTTTCCAGGTCTGTGATCAGCGACGGTTTTAAATCCTCTTTAATGTACATGCCTACCCCTCCCCCTTTTTTCTGGCCTTCCGTTCGCCCTACACCTATCCATACGTACCCCCTTACTTGGTCTACCCGTTCCTCATGTCTTACCCACGTTTCGCTTAAGCCCATGACGTTCAAACTCCTCTGCCTCAATCAATGTAGCAATTTCACTTACTTTCCGGTGGAGACCCTGGATGTTGCTATAACCCACTCTCAGGGTATCAAGGTTCATTGGCTTCCGCCTACTGGTCCCATTATTATCTAGTCCCTGTATGTTTGTATATCCTACTTTGTGTACCTGTGCTTTCCTTGGGAAGCTATTCCTATTGATTTGGATTTTTGGTCCCTTTTCCTTATCCCCCTTGTCCCATTTTTTACACCTGTGGTTCGTGACACATTTCCTGTGATTATTCCCCCCTTCACTGATCCCCCCTCCCCTCCTTATACCAAAAAAGGCTCCACCACCTGCAACATATTTCTTCCTAAAACCTCTGTACCCCTTGGGCTAAGATGGAGACCATCCCTTCCATATAGGTCATTTCTGCCCCAAAACGATCCTCAATTGTCTACAAAGGGTATCCCAAGTTCCTTACAATACACCCCCAATTCCTCGTTGGTCCCAATGATCCATGAATTACACTCGCCCCCACCACTTAGTACTGGGAGAAGCCCCAAAACCACTACCTGTGCATTCTTGGCATTCAGTTGAGTTATTAAGTCCTTGTAAGTCTCAATGAGCTGAACTGATTTTCTCTCCCTGATGTTGTTGGTCCCCACGTGTACAACAACCACTGGGTCTGGGCCTGACCCCTTTACTAATCCACCCACTCTGTCCCTAGGTCCTTCACCCTAGCTCCCGGAAAGCACAAATTGGTCCTGTTGACACTGTCAGGCCCACACACTACCCTACCTAACCCCAGCACTATACTACTCCCTGCAACCACCAACTGCCTCTTCCTGTCCTCTTTCCTGTCCTACTACCCCTGTTACCACCTCTGTTCCCACTGGACCGGCTCGCAATCTTGCACTCTGCCACACTAACCTCCATGCCTACCTCCACCTCCACCTCTTCAGACCCAACCTGCTCCTCGGAATTTTCGAAATTACCTAACACACTGAATCTATTTTGGACACTGCACTCCACCTTCTGCCCACTCCCACTACAAGCCACCTTGTCCTCGTTTACCACCTTCCTAACCTTCCCTCTGACTCCTGCCCTGACAGACTCCACATGGTCATCGCTACCTCCCTCACTATCCGATTCTAAAAGAATATGCCTTTTTGCCCCTCGACTCACACTACAGGCCTGGGAATTTGACACTCTAGCCCCTACTTCTCCCCTACCCTCAACCTGACGCACCTTCCTATTCCCAAAAGACCCACTATCCATGTCAAAAGTCCACTTCCTACTACCCACCACCTTTCATCCCCCATCGAATGCCACCCTAACTGGGGTAACACCAGACTTTCCTGCCCTCCCCATTTTCCCCCTCACCATCTGCACCTCTTCCTCCAACTTTACATATGCCTCTAGCAGCTGCATTAGCTCTACGCAGATGGCACACATTCCCAACTCCCCCAGCTCACGCCCATCCACATACACCATATTACAATGCCTACACCCATCCAACTGCTGGCCGTAACTCACTGGCACCCCCTGTGCTGGCCTCAACCACTCCCCCCACCTGTACACCTATACTAACACCTATACTAACCGTCTCTGCCCTGCAGGTCTGAACCTCTCGTGTCACGAAACACTTACCATCCATAGCCAAAATTAAAATGAGAAGCTTGAATTTTGAAAAACGGTCGAAATCATAAACAAAAAAAAAAAAACACCAAAAATGACCCGCGCGAAGATAGGGAACACGCCACTGATATCCGATACAGAAACTAAACAAAACACTAATATAACTATCTTTTATTAAAAATCACATCTATACAGCACTAAAACAATATATATATAGCTACAGAACACCTGGAAGAAAAATATAGATACTTGAGCTAACTTTTGACAACTGAATCGAAAATACTCCCTGTTGGTTTTGGATATAGACACTGCCAACATAGGAAGCTCAAATATTAACCCAGAGACTCGATTTGAACAAATTCAAATCTTACACCTCTAGAGATGTCACATACCAAATATGAAAGGATTCTCAGTAGATTTTCTGACAATCCAGAAAATCAAGGAGTGCAAAACAGTTGCCCTCCTCATATTGCTTGGGAGTGCAATTGGACCTGAAATTTTTAATGCAAAAACTTGTATGCTATTTTGGTTATATTCCCTTCAAGGTATTAATAGTGTGACTGAAAAATTGTACTTCATTCAGCACATCTCATTATTCAAAATGTTGCATTCAATTCTTACATGTATGTGACTGTCTTCTACACTCAAAATGCACTGAAATGCGACGCAGGAGAATGGGTCATGAATTATTGCGAATCAATGCAACATTGACAAATCGTCCCCTGAGTTCCAATGTGTTCTCTGTGACAGTTGGAACTCAGGGGACGAAATGATAATAGATTTTAAAACCAATCCCAAACAGGTTTGGCATTCCAGAAAATGAAGGGGTGCAAAAAATTGCCCTTTTCAATTTTTTCTAGGCGTGCAGCACTCCTGCACTCCTAAAGGTTGCCAGGCCTGGGTACATTGAGTTGTATGAACGGAATCGGGTCGATTCGCCCCGGGTTGATTTGGCCCCGAGTCGATTTGGCCTTGGGTCGATTCGGTCTGAGTCGATTCGGCCCTGGGTCAATTGGGCCCCAAGGTAAGTTGAACGGGATTTTACTTCAGACCATGTTGAGACAAAAAACAACAAACACTTGATTTTTTATCTGTAATTTATTCCATATCATACACATATACAAAGACAAGTTGAAAAACAGTAATAAAAGCAACAAATAAATACAGAATGTAAAGAAGTTGTATTAAAATCAAAACTATTTTTCATTGTACAAGGAGTTCTATGTCATTAGGAAATGACGATTTCTATATTTCAGGGTAACTTGACGGATTTCTAGGAAACTTCCATTAACAAACTTTCACTTTCTTACTACCCCGACCTGTTAATTTTGTATTAGTTTCAATTTTAATACATTTTCTCATAACCGAGTGGAAACAAGAAGATGTATTAAAATTGTTCTACAGACACGATTTGTTCTGTTTTGCTTTGACTGTTGGGCTCCGATACCTGCTCAGAAGAATTGTCAGTGGTCCCTTGCTCTGTGCACAGGCAACATGTAAATGGGAAGTCAATCCTTCACCCTTTTGCATCCATATAAAAATCATAGTTTATACCAGTTTCACATTCTTTTAGCTTTAGCTTAGTTTCACATTTCCTATGCTGCCATTGCCCACACATATCGCATGAAACAGCATGCTGCCGCTGTCGAACCTCTCTATTACATTTGGTGCAAGAATATATTGTTAAAAACTGAATGTTGCAACCAATGTTACGCCGTATTTTATGTACAGCTGCTATAAAAACAGCCCTTTTGGAAGATTCTTCAAAGTGAGTTCCCCCTTTAGTTGCAATCAAAACACAAAACTACCTGAATGTACTTGTTTATTGTAAGAAAAATACAGTCTGTCAAATTAATCTTCAAAGTGAGTACCTACCTGAATGTCAAGTTAATTGTTAAAACATTCTCAAAGAATATTGCTTATCGAGACTATCTCTCTAAAAACATGATTAACGGAGTTAGCAAAGAGAATGTGGGGAAAGTGCTCAGTTGACGTTTTTTTCATCCTAATGTTTACTTCCAATTCATTTTTTTATTTCATTTCGTACCTTGGATGTATTCAGTTTTGTTTTCTGTAAATTTTGGTGGATTTTTCATTCATCGCATAAAAAGTAAGTTGTTTTTTATTATTAAATATTTTCCACAAAGTGAGTTGATTCAGCCTAAAAAGTGAGTCCATTCGGCCTAAACAAAGGCCGAATCGACTCGGCCGAATCAACTCAAGTCCGAATTGACCCTGAACCGTATTAACAACCCTCCAGAAATAATTAACATCCCTTCATCTTATTAACGACCATCGTCTCAGGCCTTTAATAAGCTTTCCGACTGTTAAGTAAATATTTCTTGGGGCTCGACCTACTTAGCAATGTGAGACCGGCCACTCGAGAAAATGTTTTTTGTATTCAAACAAAATGCATTCCGTTACATTACCCTCTCCCTCCAACCACCCCCCCACCCCAAAAAAAAACTTAAACAAAGTCACCCTATCAATGGCCTTGTTCCTTCCAATCAGGAGGTTAAATGTGAGCATAGTACAGGGGCAGTGGAAGCTCGAAAGTGGAGGGGCACAAATTACAATGCTACCATGGTTCAAAACAATGTGAGAAAGGTTACAATCGTATATCGGTAAATGTACCAAGACTGACTATAGTCTCTTGTTGAGATAAATATGTTGCTGTGTGGTCACTGTCTTATGTTTCTTCTGCTTCAACGATCTGTCAAGCAAAGGCCAGCCTTTGGGTTGGAAGCTAGTTGAACTTGAAGTAGGAGAAATGGACCAGAGCGACTGAATGTGGGATTCTTTGGCTAAATATTGGCTGGATTTGATTCATTCGGGAGGGCCGAATCATTTGTTGCTCTTCATTCATTCCATTTGTTGCTTGGGCAGAGCACGGATAGTTATCTTGTTTTCTGAGTGTGTGATGTTTTACTAGTACTTTTGACCAAAAAAGTCTTGTTTTCTGAGTGTGTGATGTTTTACTAGTACTTTTGACCAAAAAAGTATGTGAAGTTTTGACAAAAAGTGTGTGACGTTTTGACCAAAGGTATGCGACGTTTTGACCAAAGGTTTGTGACGTTTTCACCATTTTGAAATGTGACGTTTTGGTCGTGTGACATTTTGACCAGCACCAGTGAGGTTGGGGTGCACTATCAAAAAATCATGAGTGTACTCATGACTTTATATTGGCATTATTGCCATGGGATTATTGCACCTCAGAAAAAATTTATAACTATTTTTGAAGATTTATCAAGACATAATAAATCAGTTTCTCAATTGTAATTGTCTATCACACAATTTGACACAGTAATAATAATAATAATAAGTGTGTAAGCACTTCAGATTCATTCAATTTGTTGGCCTCGTATTTGTAAACGTGACCCAGTTTCGTAATGCAATTTTCCTTTTGAGTGTTTTGTGGTGTAAACATGACCTTTAGTTTAGGCTTTTTTATGCATTCACTTACATAACTTTTCCAAGATCACCTTTCCTACAGCTGAAGAATAAATCATGGATATCCATGACTGGCTTAAGAAATTCGAATATCCCACAAAGTTCTAGCTTTGGTTTATTAATTTGCGCAAATCTTGACCTACTAACGCAATTTTTCCATTTTTCTGCAGTCTGGGATGTTTGTTTACAAACAATGTCGCTTTTGTCTCAACAAATATATAATTTTTAGTATCATCTCATGCGGTAATCGATCCCTAGAGAATATATTTAATAACTATAAGACGGTGATAAATAAAGTTAATGCAAGGAGTAAAATATACAGTAATATATTAAAGACAATTTTTTAAGGTTTTATGCGACAGCAACTTTTGTGGGAGTCACAAAAAATGGGTACCGGGGAGTTTCGTCCCCGGGAAGATTCGTCCTCGGGAAGTTTCGTCCCCGGGAAGATTCGTCCCCAGTTAGTGGGAAGTTTCGTCCCCGGGAAGTTTCGTCCTCAGTACTTGTTAAATAATCATAAGCTCAGGGCTGGCGTGGGATTGTAAGGTACATGGACAAGGAATGCAGGAGAAGTCGGCCCCAAACGAAGTCGGCCCATAGGAGAACTCGGCCCAAAACAAAGTCGGCCCACAAGAGAAGTCGGCCCATAAGAGAAGTCGGCCCCAAACAAAGTCGGCCCATAGGAGAACTCGGCCCAAAACAAAGTCGGCCCACAAGATTCTTTAATTTCTGTCAAAAAATGTTACCGCGGCCAACGTTCTTAGAACTTAGTTTAGTCAGAAGACTCAATATTTCCCTTTGGCACACCCTACAGGGTACATTTATGATCGGATTGCTTTGAAACCTGGCATGCTTGTTTGGGGTGACCTCTAGATGGGAGCTATCGATTTTCTTCAATTTCCGTTGCTGATTATTTTTAACAATCTTAATTAAAAATTGAAAAAAACCCTGTTATGTTGTCATTGTTGTCCTTTGAAAGGATCTTACAAACCCTACCGCCCCAAAATGGCGTTTTTTGCCATTCAGTAGAAAGCAGCCACGCTACGTTTTGTCCATTCCCATGGTGGTACCCCAACCCCCGCCCTCCAACCTTGCAAATAGTGAGATTGACCAATGCACCATCGGCACCTGCTCTCTGCCATTTGACGAGCTCAACACTACATCTTATATATGTCACTATTTTATTTCATCAAATGACTAATACCGGGTCCCTGTGATCAGACTTTTTGCCCTAAACCATCGGATGTTAACCTTTAGTTTGTGGGGCCGACTTCTCCCAAATTGTCTGGGTCGACTTCCTAGGGGCCGAGTTCTCTTGTACTTCATGGGGGCGACTTCTCTCGTGGGCCAACTTCTCTCAAATTGTCTGGGCCGACTTCTCCTAGGGGCCCGACTTCTCCGGGGCCGAGTTCGCAATGGGCCGACTTCTCCTGCTCCCATGGACAAGTAATAGTATCTTGGTTAATCACATTTTATTCAATTTGTGCTCAATGGTTTACAGGTCAAAAACTGATAACAACAAAATAGTCTGTTATTCTGAGGTCATTATCTCTATATCTCATCCAAAGCAATAAAGCTGGTCTATCGCTTTGTCAATTGTTGTGTATTTCCTCCTTATTTCAGTTTCCACGTCTCGAGCCTCTACAGACAGTGTAATGACTTTATTTACATTGACTGTGTTCCTGATTCCAGACGGGGATATTCCGTCCATTTCTGTATCTGTGTTTTGTACCCAACCCTCTGCATGCCCATTGTGTCATACTATTTTCTTCAGTCTGTGCTGAGATTGCATAGAGGCAGGATGTGTTTCTCACTTCAGAAGATTAATTGATTATTAGGAATTGTCTGCCCATTGCTATAAGGTATTTTGGTGTTTATCTTGTATCTGTAGTATGACTCCATGGATATGCAAAGGGTTATTTCCAAATTAAGCCATTTGAACCAATTTTGTTAATAAATGATTGTTTTTCAAATTCTTGTCACCTATTTCCGTGGGGGCTCTTGTAGAGTCCGAACCCGAGTTATTTGGCGTCCAAGACCCTAGTGCAACAGGTTGTAGGGGAAAACGCTACAGTGGTGTGAGAAGGTGGGATTCCTTGAAGTATTTGACAGGTATTTGAATTTTTTCTCGACATTTTTAACAAATTAAGAATCAGAGAGAATGGAGCTCGAAGAAGAGAGCAAGATGACTCGCTCCAGCGAGCAGAGTGCTCAGTGACGTAAGGAAGAATTTAATGTAATACTCACTGAAGTGAATGAAAATCGAGCTCAAGTTATAATGATGTGTAACCCGAGTTACGATGAGTATGATACAGAGCAAACAATGACAGAAGCAGATGTAGAACTCTGCTCGAATCAAGAATTTGAGATGAGCAACACACCAAATTGTAGAGAGCAGCTTGCTCATTCAAGTGAGCACATTTTGAATGACAGACTCGGAATAGTGAGCAGTCAAGCTCATTCAAGCGAGCAACTTGCTCGTTCAGGAAAACTTGAATCGAGCATTAGAACTCATTCTAGTGAGCAACTCTCCTGCTCAGGAAAACTTGAATCGAGCATTAGAACTCATTCTAGTGAGCAACTCTCCTGCTCAGGAAAACTTGAATCGAGCATTAGAACTCATCCTAGTGAGCAACTCTCCTGCTCAGGAAAACGTGGAGAATCGAGCATTGGAACTCATTCTAGTGAGCAACTCTCCTGCTCGGGTTAACATGGAAGAATGAGCAGTAAAAATCATTTTAGCAAGCGTCTTGCTCAGCCCAAACAGTCAAGCTCAGCACCCTTCATGCGTGGAGTGAGCAAGAAAAGCTATTCAGTGAGTGAGCTGAGTTTTCATGCAAATTATTTTCCAGACAGAATGAGCAGAGAAGCTCGATCTTGTGAGCAACTAGCTGACTTCAGCGAGCATGGGTCAAGGAAAGTAAGAGTTGATCAGAGTGTGGGAACACATATTACTGATGTGTTAGAGATGTCAGATAGTAGCGATAACCCATATGTAGTTCCAAATGTTGACCAAGCTCACCCAGAAAAGGATAAATGGCTGGATAGTGAAGTTAATGGAAAATACAATTTTACTGATCAATATGAACCATCAAAATGGAGGAATGACAACTCTTTGAGATCAGGATATTTTGGTAATGAAAAAGTGCAGGGTCAGAAACAAGTTCATTTCAGTCAAATGCAAAGGCCATCTCCAATTGGTAAACAGTTGGGAAGAGAAGGCTCACACTCAGTTGACTCTTCATATTCTACACTGACTAACTACAGATACCCCAATGCAAAGAATACAGAAATACCATCCAATTATATGCAGATATCTAGCTGTTCAGGTGACAGTATTCTCCCTTGTTCATCCTGTTCTGACGAAACTCACAGCCGTTCCAAGTCTGACTTGAAGCTAATAGGTGTCACTCCTAACACACCAGTCGAATCCTATGTTGACGGTCCTTATGAACGAGATCTTAATGTTGCACATGCTAACTCTACTTTCAAGACTTATAACATAACAACCTCTACAGCAGCTGATTCAGCTGGCTACCCTGTTGGCCAGACAGACCATACTGACCAAGAAAACGTGACATGTGATAATCATATTGCTAGTTATGGAGGCAATATTTGTCAAGGCAGAATGTACAGCTCAACCCCTAAAAACAACCGTGGTGGCAGCAGAGGTAGATCCACTCCTCAAAATGTTAACATGCGAGCATTACAAAATGCTTCAATGAATACCCCAAGACAGACTCTGAATCCAAATGGGTTTTTGGATCATGATAGGGTGTCACAGAACACCAGAACACCTTTTAGCGATACTAAAGCCTTCAACCAAGAAAGAAATTCTTCTCCAGACCATGAGCATTTTTATAGACAAGGTGTCTACACTTGCCCAGGTGAGAGTTTACATGGAAACTTTGGGATGCCACACCTTCCACAAGACACTAAGCACTGCACAATGAACTGGGTTCCAACAGTAACCTCAGCTCCTTGCTGGCCATCCAGTCAGTTAGGTCTGTTCCATCCAGCGGTTGTGCCTGAAACATTTGATGGTTCGAAGCCAATGATTGATTTTCAAATTCACTTTGAAAACTGTGCTGCCCTCAATAAGTGGACCAATACTGAGAGAGCTATGCACCTAATACATTGTCTGTGGGGACCAGCACAACAGTTGCTTACAACCATCCCTCAGCAGAATAGGTTGAATTATGATGACATTATGAGGACTTTAAAAGCTCGATTCCACCCGACACACCAGACCCACTTATACAAAACCCAGCTTCGCTCAATTATAAGGGAAGCGAATGAGTCAGTCACTGAGTTGGGACAGCGAGTTCAACGACAGATTAATCTTGCATACCCAACTGCTTCTTTTGAGATGCAAAACAGTCTGGGAATTGATGTGCTTTGTGATGCACTTAAGACCAATCAGGATCTTGTATGGAAGATACGTGAGAAAGAACTGACAACACTGAACTCTGCAGTTCAATTTGCTTTGGAGTATGAGGCATTTAAAAGTACTATGTCACAAAGTGGTTGGACTCCCAACGATGCTGGTCAAATGCCTTATATGGGTAATCTGTCACGTCAACTTGCACGGTTAACTAAGATAATTGAAAATATGAATGAGAACTCTGCTCCCAAACATGATGGACCACGCAAGCAAAAGCAGCCTATCACTTGCCATAGGTGCAATAAGGAAGGTCATATAGCTAGGAATTGTAAACTGAACCCACACAATTTCAGGAGGCCCAAATACCAGAAAATACACGGAGAATATAATACCAGATAGGCCATGTAACACTATACCAAAATCAAATGATACAGGTTTACACATACTGGCATCAATTTGCAATCGCCCTGTACAGTGTTTATTGGACACTGGAGCAGTCCTTTCTGTATTAAGCAAAGATGTCTACAACCAGTTAGACCACAAGAAAAGGCCCGAACTCAGGCCAGTCTCACAAAACTTGTTGACCGTGAACAATGGAAAGTTACCTACTATAGGTATGGCAGTATTTGATATAGTAATTGATGGAAACCTGTACACACAAAAGCTTGTAGTAGCTGATATCGGGTCTCAGTGCATTGTTGGGTTAGATTTTATGAGGGTAAACAAATGCAAGGTAGATGTTGCAAATAGAGAATTAACCATAGATGGTAAAATTCAATCGGTAAACTGGAATGAATTTGAAGGTGTCTGTCGCATATGTATAGCTGAGACATGCAGTATACCACCAAGAACTGAGATAGTTGTCAAAGATGTCCTGGAGTCATGCCAAAATAAAATGGATTGTGGTGTGTATGGCATGGTTGAACCTCTGAAAAGGGTCACCACCAAGCACCAGATTTACCCTGCTAGAACACTAATCACCATAAGAGATGATGAGAAATGTGTGCCAGTAAGATTACTTAATCCTAATGCCGAGGTTAGGGTTGTGTACCGCAACACTCATGTTGGACAGTTTACCCCAGTTGAAGTTATGGAGACTACCAAACACAAAACAAATAAAGGTGAAAATGAGATGATTGACCCCATGCTAGATCTTTGGAGTGATGTGTCGGCTAAATTAGCAGGCAATGAATTACCCATTGCAAAGGAATTACTAATCAAACACAAAGATTTGTTTGCCAAATCAGCTGATGATTTAGGCCTTACTACAGTTGTTGAACATGAAATCCATACAGGTGATGCTAAACCTATAAAACAGAGACTTAGACGAGTTCCAATCCATCACAGAGAGGTTGCCGACAAAATGGTGAATGACATGTTAAATCAAGGCATAATTGCTCCCTCCACCAGTCCTTGGGCAAGCCCTGTGGTGCTAGTTAAGAAGAAGGACGGGAGCCACCGTTTTTGTGTTGACTACAGGCTCCTAAATAAAGTAACTGAAAAGGACAGCTACCCTCTGCCGAATATAGCTGAGGCACTGGATATGTTATCAAATGCTTCCTGGTTTTCATCTGTAGACCTTATGTCAGGGTACTGGCTGTGTCCTGTGCGGGAAGCAGATCGACCAAAGACTTCTTTCATCACTCATCGTGGATTATACCAATTCAACGTGTTAGCTTTCGGGCTCTGTAATGCCCCGGCCACATTTGAGAGGATGATGGAAGCAATATTAGCAGGTCTTCAATTTGAATCATGTCTAATTTATATTGACGAAATTTTGGTATTTGGAAAGGACTTCAAGCAAATGTGTGAACGGTTAGACCAGGTATTTGACAGACTTGAGAATGCAGGACACAAACTAAAACCCAGTAAGTGCTCTCTGTTCAGAAGACAGGTAGAATTTCTAGGGCACATAGTATCCTCAGAAGGAATTGCCACAGACCCAGAGAAAGTTAAGGCTATCAAGGATAGTAAGCCACCCTGTAATGTGACTGAAGTCAAAAGCTTCCTTGGCTTATGTGGTTATTACAGGTGGTTTGTTAAGGACTTTTCGATGATCACCTCACCATTGACTAAACTGACGACTAAAAATAAAACATTCAAATGGACAGAAGCTTGTCAAGAAGCATTCCAGACACTGAAGAATAAATTAATTGAAACCCCAATTCTAGGCTACCCAGATCCCAACATGGACTTTGTCCTCGATACTGATGCCAGTCTGGAGGGAATAGGAGCCATGCTTTCTCAGGGCCATGGTGAATCTGAAAAAGTGATTGCTTATGGAAGCAGAACTCTATCCAGGACAGAGCATAATTATTGTGCAACCCGGCAAGAACTGCTTGCCATTGTGACTTTTGTTCAACATTTCCGTGCATATTTAATTGGCAAGAAGTTTACAATCAGAACTGACCATGCTGCACTCAAGTGGCTAATGGGATTTAAGAATCCAGAAGGGCAAATGTTTCGTTGGATTCAAATGCTCGGAACATATGACTTTGAGATACAGCATCGTGCTGGTCTCAAGCATAGGAATGCAGATGGCCTATCATGGAGACCTTGCATCCAGTGTGGGTGAGGTAATGAAGTTGATGATCCGAAATTACAATTAATTGGGGTTCAGTCAACTACAATGAAAGAGGCTCAGATTGAGGACACTGATATTTCCCTTGTAAAAGGATGGTTAGATAGTGGCGAAAGACCCTCATGGAATGTTGTATCTCCACTAAGTTCTCTTGTGAATCGTCTTTGGGCAGAATTCCATAGGCTCCAATTGCATAATGGACTTCTCTGTCTAGACGATTGGCAGAATGGCCATGCCAGCCTTAGAGTGGTGGTACCAAATGGACACAGGGAAAAGATCATTGAGATGAGCCACTCTTCCCCTACATCAGGACATCTTGGGATAACAAAGACATGTAATCGAATTAAGTCCTCTTTTTACTGGCCTGGAATCAAGCGAGAAGTTAGAGAATTCATTCGATTATGTACCATGTGTGCACCTACAAAACTACAGAAAGGCCGAGCTGCCCTGGAGACTCGTGCTGCCGGGGCTCCATTAGAGAAAATATGTATTGATATCATTGGTCCAATCAGACCTCCAACAACATCAGAGAACCAGTATATCTTAGCTATTATAGATTGCTTCACAAAATTTGCTGAAGCCTATCCTATGGCAAATATGGAAACGGAAACTGTTGCAAATTTACTTGTTCGAGAATTTATTCTGAAGTATGGCCCACCGAGACAGATCTATGCGGATCAAGGGTCTCAATTTGAGAGCAAAGTGTTCAAAGAGGTTTGTTCACTCCTGAATGTTGAAAAGACTCGTACGACAGCCTACCGGCCCCAATCGAATGGCCAAATTGAACGTATAAACAGAACTATTAAGGCAATGCTTACTTCCTTTACAGAAAAAGAAGTCACAGAGTGGGACAGTTTATTACCTTTTGTAATGAGTGCATATAGAAGTTCAGTACAAGAGTCCACAGGATTCACTCCAAACTACATGATGTTTGGGAGAGAGGTCACCACTCCAGTTGACCTTCAGTTTGGTAGTCCCTGTCAAGAAGTATATACAGAATCTTGTGCCTGGACAAAGAAACTCAGAAACGACATGTCTGGGGCACACAAGTTAGCGAGGGATCACATTAAAGGTGCTCTCAAAAGACAGGCTAGAAATTACAAATGTGCCGGGATGACTAAATACAGTGTTGGTGAATGGGTATGGCTACATACCACAAAGAAAACGAAGAGTGGGCCTGAAAAATTTCAAACCTATTGGAATGGGCCATTTGTGGTCATGAAGGTATTATCTGATATTACCATACAAATACAACATGAAGAGTCTGGAAGAAATCAGGTGGTGCATATTGATAGACTCAGACCATATTACCATGTTCCTCCATCAGAGCCAGATTTGACTGAGTCAGAGGATATCGACAATGAGTCTGCTGCATTAGCTCTACAGGGATTCCCACAGACTACCACCAGATGAGGAAGATAGATCCACAAGCCAAGATATTTAGATTATTTTACCTTACACTAGACCGAACTCAAATGCCTACTGCTGTATTTTATAACATTGTTTACAGTCAACCCTTATGCATCCTTGGAGCTTACTACTCAGCATTTCTTCATCTATTTTTGTTGTTGTTTTTGGAATCCTTTCTTAGTGAAGTATTGCAGATATTATCCAATGATATCCTTGGTAGTGCGTCAGAAATATCGAAAGTTAATGCATGAGCTATAAACGTTCCAGTATTATTGTTGTCTAATACTTTATAAGGTGGAAGCTATTTTGTATAGTCACCTTGGGGCATTTCAATGTTGTATTGGATAAGGAGGATTTGAATTGCATTTGTGCCTTACGCTCATACAAACTTTATTATATTTTGACAGGATGCCACCAAAGAACTGGAAAGGTTACAAGATACCACGTTATGAGAGGAGAAATGTTTGCCAAACATGTAATTACTCGTCAGTTAGATCATCCAATTATAGAAGACATTTGTCCTCTAGAAGTCACAGAGGCATCTCTAATAGTTTAGAGAGGATTCGCCAGAGATCTCGTGAAAGAGATTCGATTCCTGTTAGACATCACTCTCGTTTGAGGAGCCGTAGTCACTGCCGCTCCTCCTCAACATGTAAAAGAAGGGAAAGTTCTACTGCACAATCTCACACTCGTGATCGTAATAGGTGCAAAAGTACATCTCAATCTCCGAAACGTGTTAAAAAATTAGTGTTGAAACGTATAAGTGATGGGCGAGCATCAGTTAAAGAGAGCTGTTCAGATGGAGACTCATCGAGTGTTTCAAGTGATTCTAAAGAACCTGTTATAAATGTAGCTAATACTAATCAACAAAGTCCAAGTGCACCCACTGCTACAGAAAAGGATTCCACATGTGATAATTCTCAGAATGTTATTGTAGTTACACCGAAAGTTGAAGGAACAGATGATAAAGGGCATCATATTACCTCTATCTATGAAGAACGCAGGAAAATTGACCACTCAGTGTTTTTTGACCTCATCAAACGCCATTCTACTCACATTGCCTGTTTTTTGTTGCTGATTTCTTGATGCGGGACGCATCTTTTTAAGAAGGGGGTGATGTAATGACTTTATTTACATTGACTGTGTTTCTGATTCCAGACGAGGATATTCCGTCCATTTCTGTATCTGCGTTTTGTACCCAACCCTCTGCATGCCCATTGTGTCATACTATTTTCTTCAGTCTGTGCTGAGATTGCATAGAGGCAGGACGTGTTTCTCACTTCAGAAGATTAATTGATTATTAGGAATTGTCTGCTCATTGCTATAAGGTATTTTGGTGTTTATCTTGTATCTGTAGTATGACTCCATGGATATGCAAAGGGTTATTTCCAAATTAAGCCATTTGAACCAATTTTGTTAATAAATGATTGTTTTTCAAATTCTTGTCACCTATTTCCGTGGGGCTCTTGTAGAGTTCGAACCCGAGTTATTTGGCGTCCAAGACCCTAGTGCAACAGGTTGCAGGGAAGAACACTACAACAGCTGGACATGTTCTGCTTCCTGCTGGAGCACCATCACTAGCTTGTAAAAGGACAGTCTAGTTCCTTTGGCATTCATCCTACGGTGCCAAGCTGAAAGTAAAAAAAAGCATTGTTATTGATCACAATCCGTTTGTTTTGACAGCACATGAACTTATCTATAATTTTTTATATAACGACTAGTGTTTTGACAACATTAATTTGACAACATTAATTTGACGTGAAACTAATGTGTGAACTAAAGGGTGTGAAACTAATTTGGATTTGATCTCATGAAGTTATTAACAGTATTATACACACCTTCTATGTGATTATTGGTCCGTATTGTATGCTCGAAGATACACCAAGATGAGATGCTGAAGTGTTCGTTGTTAATCCACTGGTCTTTCACATATTGTACAAATTCTTTAAGACTATCACTATTGGCCTTTGGAGCAATATGATCAAACGTTGGCTTTATGTGGTCTGGTGGCAAGAATGGTAAGGCCAGGAACTGTTTGATATATTTCTTGACTGCTGGGTTGGTGTTATAAGCTGGCTGCAGACCCACATTTCCCACCTTGGCGAATACAGCCTTCGTCCAATGAAACACACACCCCTTTATTTTTTTAACTCTAACTTACCAAACCAATTTCCAGGGGTTTTTTTTAAACCTTTACCGCAGGTAACGCTATAAACAAAACATAACTTAAATATAATGACGAATGCTTAAAAATGTATTTTTATACCTAACTTACCAATTTCCAGGTTTTTTTTAACGCTTTAGAAAATATATTGTTTGAACTTACCAATTTCAAAGTCACTGACGAATGTCTCTACTGAAGGTTCATCGATACGTTGCAAGATTGCCTGCAGAACTTCTTCATAATCGCTTCGTCGTACATGTACAGTTTGATTAATTACGATTATAACGTTTTGTTCAGTTTCTTGTGACATATGAAATTTTAAATTGTAAATTCTTAAATTGTAAATCGTAGGTCTGCAAATAAAAATTTGTTTGGTATAAAATGTACACCAACCTTGATGCCATAGGAATTATCAATTTTTCATGCCTCCATGAAATTTATTTTGTGACCATTTATTAGTGAATTCCCGCGGCCATTCACCAATAGATTGTCACAAAATAAAAATCAATGGGCTTGCATGAACCAACTCCTCATATATTAAATACAGTGGCGAATGTACGGACAAAAGACTAAAATATTATTAATTTTTCATGCCTCCATGAAATTTATTTTGTGACAATTTATTAGTGAAGTAGGGGACGAAACTTCCCGGGGACGAAACTTCCCTGACCCGGACCACTCGTCCCCGGGCCAACTCGGGGGAGAGTTGGCCCGATTTGGGGGGCGAGTTTGGCCCACTTCGAAAATTATCGTTATTTATTTATTTTTTTATTTGAATTAAATTGAATTAACTTAAACTTAAAGATAGTATGTAATGATACAAACTTAAATTTATATTTATTTATTTATATTTATATTTATTTATTTAATATTTATTATTAGTATTTGTATTTAATGGTTAACTTTTTTCGGCAGGGATGTGAGTTTCTACAAACTGGTCCCAATACTTCAGAAAGAGGCAGAGACAGTGGAATTGCGCATCAGAGCTGCAGATTTGGAAATGGATACACGAACAAAATACAGGAAGATGGCTCAAAAGATTCAACAATATTATACAGTCAACGAGGGTCGAAAGGGGCTTGTCCCCTATACCATCCCTGCGCGCCTCTGGTGCGTGAAACCATTCCGTTCGGGTTTCATCGCATTTCATCATTCACACATCTGACTTCAGAGCGTGAACACCTTGCTAGACATGCAATTACCAGGCAGACTTGTGAAAACCATTTCAGCTCTGGGCATCTCATGCCCTATTTCCTGGACTATCCAGGAAAAAGGCTTGAGCGTCCACCTGAATCTGGAGTTCGAAATTGAAAAGAACACAACACCAACCCCTTCGGGGAGAGGTAGTACCTTTGGAGAGAGGATCTGTTGTGTTTGTATTGGATGAATAGAAGATAACTTTATCTTCACATAACATTTATTCGTACGGTATAGCATGAGATACATGTAAAGTAAGCAAGTACATTTTCACAACACTGATTGTCAACAACCTCGTTTTCGAACCTAACCCCAGCATAATGAATTAGACTCTACTCGAGTATAATGAATTATGCATCCAGTAATGCGATTCACAAATACCACATTTCCCCCTTTGTTGAAAGAAAGTTTTTCATTAAGTAAAAATTATTGTATCAGCACATGCCTTTACTAAAGACAATTTTGTTCCCAAAGTAAGAAAGTTATTGTATCAGTGGCAATCAAAATTTTAAGTTTTACATGTAACCAAAGTAATAAAGTAACACATCAATAACAAATTTCAAAGTAATTTGTTTTCCTTTTTTAAAATAGCAAAATAACTATCAGAAATCTTAGCACCTTTTTCAAAATAGCAAAATAGCTATCAGCAATCTTAGCACCTTTTTTAAAATAGCAAAATAGCTATCAACAATCTTAGCACCTTTTCCCTCTTAATGGAGAAAAAACAACATACTACAGAAGCATTTTTTTCCATCAACAGAGAAAAAAATAAACTTTTTTGCTTGGCAAGTAATGCAACCTAGTACATGACATAGTCATTTAACCACTGGGGAGTAACATGGGGTCTCACACTGTGCCTCAGTGTAAGTGCCGGTTGGGGTTCATCATTTGGGATTTCTAAATTAGTTTGAACATCTGTGTTATCAATCATATGATCAGTAACTCCTAGAGTACCACTAATGTTGGTAGGGCTATCAGCACAAGTAGTATTATTTTCACACAACAATCTACTTAATCTTGAGGCATTCCATACAGAACCGTCCTGGAGTTGAAAGGTATTCATTCCTTTTTGCGCAATGATTTGTGAATATCTCCCATAATGGGAACAACCTTTCCGAACATGCTTTGGGAGTTTTACTCGAACAAAATCACCTACATGAAACTTTGAATTTTTAGCACCAGATTTATGATCTCTGTAGTTTTTCATATATGTTTGATGCATTTGCACTCTTTGTTGAACAGATGTGTCTAATTGTTGCTTGATTGGGAAGACATTTAACTTTGTACATAAGTCATGACCCATGAGTAATTTTGCTGGTGTTTTACCAGTAGTTCTGTGAATGGTAGTACGATAAGCAAAAAGTATATCAGATGCTGCTTCTTTCCAGGATTGGTTGTCATTTTGAGCAGCTTGCAGTCCTTCTTTGAATACACGATTCCATCTTTCAACTTCTCCGTTTGCTTCTGGGTGATAAACTGCTGACTTGCAATGTTTAATGCCACAAGTCTTCAGAAAATCTTTAAATTGCATACTTGTGAATTGAGACTCATTATCTGATGTTATTTCCTCGGGAAACCCAAATCTACAGAATAATGTTTTCAAAAATCTGATAATCACTTCTGAAGTAACTGTTGGTGCAAAACAAATCTCCGGCCACTTACTATAATAGTCAATTAAGACAACTGCAAATCTACAATCTGCAGGAGATGTACTAAAGGGTCCAATAATGTCAATTCCAAGTTTTTTCCATGGTCCCTTGGGAAATGTAACTGGTTGTAGAGGGGGTTTAACAATTTTTGCAGTTTTGTCAGCATGTTGACACGATGAGCAGTTACGCACTTTCTGTTCAATACACATGTCATATTTAGGCCACCAGTATAGAGACCTTATTCTTTGTTTTGTGCGAACAATGCCTTGATGGCCCTCATGTGCTAAATTTACAACATCATTTATCATAGCACCAGGTAACACTATACGATCTGGTCCACGAATTATGCAGTCATGTGATTCTGCAAGTTCTTCACGAATATGAAAGTAAGGTAATAAGTCAGAGTGAATGCTCTTTTTGGAAGGCCATCCTTGTTTAATGTATTTGATAACTTCCTGTAAAACAGTATCTTGTTTTGTTGCATCGACAAGTTTTTCTAATGATATTGCTGTTGTTTCGGCCTGAAGAAAGGAAATAATTTCTTCTGATTCATTATATTTACACATATACTCATCCGAGTCATTCATTGTACTGTTAGGTAATGGTAACCGAGATAAAGCATCAGCGACACAATTTTGAATACCTGGACGATACTGAACTGTAAATTGATATTGCAAAAGACGAGTAGACCAGCGAGCCAATCTCATAGGTTGTCTACCAAGGCCTTTGGAAGTGAGTAATGTTGTCAATGCTTGATGGTCTGTTCGCAATTTAAAGTGTCTGCCATACAAGTATGTGTGCCATTTTTCACACGCCCAGATGCAGGCGAGAGCCTCTTTTTCACTAACAGAATAATTCTTTTCCCGGTCAGTTAAAGTGCGAGATGCAAAAGCTACTGGAACTTCCTTGCCATTTTTTATTTGTGAAATCACAGCTCCAAGCCCATAATTTGAAGCATCAGTAGTCACAATCGTTTCAAAAGCAGGATTAAAAATGTGTAAAGTTGGGCTCTCTATAATTAGTTTCTTCAATTTTTCAAAACTACGCTGAGCGTCCACATTCCAGTTAAATTGCACTTCCTTACGCAGCAATGCTCTGAGTGGTTCACAAACATCGGCATATCCACGTATAAATTTCAAATAATATGAGGTGAGTCCCAAGAATGAACAGAGCGATGTAGCATCTTTTGGTGTGGGAGCACTGGCTATTGCCTCTAACAGATCTGGGTCGGGTTGTAAGCCTTCCGCTGATATAATATGTCCCAAGTATTTTAGTTTGCTGAGACCAAATTTACATTTGTCCAAACTTAAACGAAAACCATGCTGTCGAAGTCTTTGAAGCACAAGTTCAAGTTTTCTATCATGATCCTCTTGTGAGATACCACTAATGATAATGTCATCAATGTAAAAAGCCACACCTGGTATTTTTTCTAAAACAATAGACATGAGTTTTTGAAAAGCCGACGGCCCAGAAGCCAAACCGAAAGGGACTCGTTTAAATCTAAAAACACCATCGTGAGTAATAAAAGCTGTAAGGTCTCTACTGTCCTCATCAAGTTCTAGTTGATAATAAGCAAATTTAAGATCCAGAGTAGAAAAAATATTAGACCCCTTTACTTTGTTGAAAATCTCTTCCAGAGTTGGTAAGGGGTACTGATCTTGAATAACCGCTTTATTTGGTTCTCTTAAATCAATACAAATTCTGATTGGTTTATTTTGATTTGAGGATTTTTTCCTTGTAACCACAATTGGTGAAAGCCATTCTGACGCATCTATTGACTCTATAATACCTTCAGATTCAAGTCTTTTAATCTCTTCTGTAACTTCACTTTGAACAGACAAGGGTAGTCTGCGAAGTTTTTGGACTACTGGCTTAACATCATTTCGAATTTTTACTCAGTGTTTAAACTGTTTTGCTAGTCCTTGTCCAGTGAAAACATCATTATAGTTCTCAAGAATGTTGGTGGTACCTTTTGAAATATTGCATGTTGAATTTGTCTGTACTTGTCTAATTTCAATATTTAATTTTTGCATCATATCAAGTCCAAGAATTGCAAAACCATTCTCAACAATATAAAATGTAGAGTTTTCTGTAACATCATTATATGTAGCAGGAATGTTCAAACACCCAATGACAGTTATAGGAGTTTGGTTATAAGACAGTAACTTAACATTTGTGTTCTGTAGTTCCCTAGTTGAAAAGTATTCATTGTAAAATGTCATCGGCAAAATTGACACAACACTGCCTGTATCCACCATCATTTCAACTGGTACCCTTTCACCATTATTATTGAGTTCAACACTGCAGTAAATATATTTTTCCTGGTTAGGATCAGAAATTGAAAGAATAGTGTACTCAGAAGATGACTGAGCTGAATCAATGAAATTACAAGTGGTTGAATTTGAACTCCTACACATTCGAGCGAAGTGTCCCACTTTTGCACAATTTTTACAGCTAAGTGATCTTGCTGGGCATGTAGAGTCATTCGCGAGATGTTTTTCAGACCCGCATCTGAAACACTTTAATTTGTCAGTCGAAATATGTTTTTCTTTGTGGAAGTGCTTTTGTTTTGGCTTCGACAAGTGAAATTTGGCATCAGAATATTTATTTGCACTAGGATGAAATTTAGTTTGAATTGCTTGGACATTAGGTGTATAACCACCCATGCATTTTGCTTCTTTGGTGGCCACTTCAATCTGGCGTGCAATTTCCAACGTTTTAGTTAAATCAAGTTTTGACTCGAGCAAAAGCCGTTCACGAATGCGATTGTTTATAGTTTTTTCTATAATTTGATCCCGTATCATTTCCTCACCAAGATCTTTGAATTCACAATTTACAATTAAAGCACGTAAGGCTGCCACATATTCATCAGTTGTCTCATTGGGAAGTTGCGCTCTCTGTCTGAATCTATAACGTTCTGCCACAGTATTAACAGCAGGAGTAAAATAATCATGGAGAGCTTTCAAAGTATCACTGAATGAATCTGAGGCTGGTTTCAATGTGTAAAATAATCTTTGCCCTTCCACCCCTAAACAATGTAATAATAGAGCAGTTTTTCGGGTCTCTGGAAGTGTATCGGCACCTGATGCACACAGATATGTTGAGAAGTCTTTTTTCCACTGAGTCCAAGGCGTCGGGGGCGAACCTGGAGTGGGCAGAAAAAAACGGAGGTGGTAAAATCGATGATGGCGCAAGAAAAGTTGCTTGACTTTGAACAGGTATAGTTTGTGATTCTTCTGTCATCTTTCAAGCAAAGTAATGGAAGGAAATTTCAAGAAAAGTGTATTCCCGCCAACATCAGCAGTTGCCGGTTGTCATTTTGGTTTATATTTACCGGCATTTGAAGGTTCATTCATTCAAGAAGTTTCTGTGAGAACTCATGATTGAGCATCCTCGTCGCCAAACTTGTTGTGTTTGTATTGGATGAATAGAAGATAACTTTATCTTCACATAACATTTATTCGTACGGTATAGCATGAGATACATGTAAAGTAAGCAAGTACATTTTCACAACACTGATTGTCAACAACCTCGTTTTCGAACCTAACCCCAGCATAATGAATTAGACTCTACTCGAGTATAATGAATTATGCATCCAGTAATGCGATTCACAAATACCACAGGATCCCCTCTCCCACTGGTCCTCACCCGAAGGGGAACGGAGGTCCTGATAAGAGCAACAACAAGAGAAAGAAGAAGAGTCCATCGACCAAACGCAGGGACGCCCGGCGCTTGGAGGCTTTCCGGAATAGGAAGAAAGAGTTGAGTGAGGGAGTGGAGGCTCTGGAGGCAGCCGCCAGTTCCCCTCCTAGTTCCACTGGTACACCCAATCAACTGCCGGCTCCTGAGCCGGTTCAGTTGGATGAGGAACATCCAGTGGAGACTGAGGAGGAACTGGAAGCTGCTTTTTCACCGCCTCCAACCCCTCACTCCCCTCTTCCTTCACTACCGGAAAGCCCCGGAGCGGATGAAGCAGATGAACAGCCACCACATCCTATAGACCCCATCATCCAAAAAACAGTAAAAGTAATGGAAACAACATCCGCCAGAACTGAAGAACTGATAAAAGAATCTTGTGAATTAACAGGACATACCACCGCCAGCCTCATCACCATCACCATGCCAACCTCCACCTAAGAAAAAGATCCGGAAAAAGCCCAGAAGGGGATAAACCTTCTCCCTCCTTCCATTTCCTCCTCTGCCACGCCTCGACATCACCAAAATTATACAGTCAACGAGGGTCGAAAGGGGCTTGTCCCCCATACCGTCACTGCGCGCCTCCGGCGCACGAACCCATTCCGTTCATGGATAGGTAGGTCAATATGACCAGATTAAAAAGAAACAAAAAATTTACAAAGAAACGCTGGACACAGCACTTGAGTTTTATTATTATTTCGACTCCCATTTGTTCAGGGGCGTAGCCAGGATTCTATAATTGAGGGGGTGGGGAGGGGGGCTAGCCATTTTTTTGTGGGGGGCATGCCATATTTGTAATGTTGTGGGGTTTCGGGGGTCCTTGCCTAGTCCAAGCTAGCACCCTCCCGTCGTTACCCCCCTCCTCCCACTTCCCTTCATGGAAGTGGGAGGAGGGTGTAACGACCGGAGGCCCTAGTTGGGACAAGGACGTGGGAGGAGGCGGGTGACAACCAGAGGGGCCTAGTTTGGACAAGGCCTTCCACGAGAAAAGTTTGCAAAATTTAGTGCTCCAAGATCGAATATGAGGCAATTGTAGCATGTGTAGCCCTATATTGGAGAGCATTTTGGGGTTCTTAAGTTGTTTGAAACTTGCATTGGATCAATGTTTTTGGGAGGGGATGCGAAACTTGGGGGGGGGCATGTGCCCCCCCCCCCCCCCCCCACACACACACCCTGGCTACGCCACTGCATTTGTTATGTCGTGGTCTGAAGCTGATTCTTTGCCGAGGAATTAATGCCTCCAACCCTATCATGTTCCGGATTTATTTTGAAAGAGGAATATTTGGGGGGGTTTGTTCTTTTTTTTCCCTGTATTCCACTGCCGACTGAGATGGATGTTCGACACCTGAGCAGTCAGGTACAGGGGAGTATCCAGGCCCAGGATTATCAGATTCTATAATTGAGGGGGGGGGGGGGGGGGTATTTGGGGCGGCGGAGCCGGGGGCACAGGAGGCACGTGCCCCCTCTTTTTTCACCAATTATGAGTACCCAAACAGGACTTATTCTGACATAAGCTACACAACACCTATGGCCACATTTACTGCGGAAGATGATAATACTTCTTACAAAATTAGCAACATAATACTGTCGGCATCGTTGTCAATTTTATATATGGAGATATTGCACGTCGCAAGTTCGCAACCAGTAAATTTAATAGTACAACTAGTCCAAACTGGGACCCAAATTTCGTAATATAATTTTTAAGTTTGGTAAACTAGTCCAAATTTGGACCCAAATTCCGTAATATTTCTTTTTGAGTTTCGTAAGTCCTTTGGACGTACCAAACCCAAAGATTATTTACATTGCGGACTTTGAGTCCAAGTTTGGACTATGGTATCTAACGTGCGCATGTGTTCCCTTTCCGGAGTTGCATTTAATTTTGTTCCATATTCATGACATACGCGATAACAAAGTACCCCTCCAATCCAGCCCCCCTACCCCCCCCCCCCCCCCCACACACACACACACTGAGCTCCTAATTTTTTTCCTTCCTGCAACCAAGCTGCGGTTACACAGAAAAAATTGTACCCCTATCCCACTTTTGTTTAGCTTCCGCCGCCCCTGGGGGAGGGGGGGGGGGGGGGAGTTACTAACTGGGAAGTGGGAGGTTGGGGTAATGACCACAGGGTCCTAGTTAGGACAGAGAAGTTTGAGGAGGGGGTAACGACCAGACCGACCGAGTCAGGATAGGGCCTCCGTCGAGAAAATTTTGCAAAGTTAAGTGCTCTAAGATCGAATCTGATGCAATCGTAGCATGTGTAGCCCTCTATTGGAGAGCATTTGGGTCAATATTTCTTTTTTATTTTGGGGGTGGGGGTGGGGTGGGGCTGCTAAAGCTTTAAGTTGACCTGAGTCTCCCCCCCCCCCCCCCCCCCCGGCTACGCCACTGGCAAGGACGCCTGTTGATCCGGGAGATTGGGGACAGGTTCTCGCCATTGTGTCCATACAACTCTGCTCGTTGACGTTATTTGAGCGAGAATTTAAAAAAACAATTTCAGTATTTGGTGTCCACTATTTGTTGGTTATGAGTACACTGAGAACCAGCAAAGCCTGTCTGTGCACTCTCACCATAGAGTTCCCGTGAACAAGAAGGTCATGAATGCACCGCCGCGTTAAGGTTCAGCAACAATATCCGATCTCACCAGGGGGGAGGTGGGGGAGGCCAACTAACATAGCTTGGCTAGAGCGTTATAATGGGGCGGGAGGTGGTCACACCACTCAACTTTCTAACTGGTGGGCGTGCGGATGGAGAAAGGTTTCCAGATCTTCAGTTTTCAGAATTTTGGCATTTTTGCGTCTGTTGGATTTGAGTCTTGTAACCAAGTTGGTTGTACTCCACCCCCACCCCCCCCCCCCTCCCGACGTTTATCATTTTAGGATTTCATATCCAGATGTTTAATATTCTGTCACAATAATCAGGGTTTCGGGTCAAGGGGAAATAAATGAGTCAGTCATGGGCGGTCGCTTCGGAAAAATAAAATGAATTCCAGGGTCCAAAAAATTCATTTATTCAATTTGGGGGTGGGTCAACAGGCCTGTTGTTTAAGGGGTCGTCCAACCTAACTTTGGTCAATTTTTTTACATTTTTCCCAATGCCTCAGAAACAGATAAGAGAAGTAAGGAAAGGCAAATTATATATCAAAATAATGAGTAAAGTGCATAGAAAAGGTACATATAATTTTTTTCAGGAAAAAAAGTGAATTTTATGATTTTGAAGAAGATTAATTTGCAAATGGCATAAGTAACGAACCGGTAAAACCACAAAATAATCGGTAATTCGAAAGCCTTGTCCTCAATATAATGATAACATACTACAGACTCGGAGAAAGCATTTTTTGGACACAGACTCTGGTGGGTTTTGACGTTTGAATGTAATAACATCAAAACAAATTTTTGATGTTCCGGATGTGGCCATGTTTCAACGAATTGAACGATGATTTTCCGGTCATGTGATTATAATAACTCTTTGGCCAGCCGCTGATTTGTCGCGGTCCTCATAAGAGAAGGCCATCATTCCCCCTGCACCCCACCCCCTCTTCCCCTCCTCTCCTCCCAGCATTCAGATATAAACTGCTTAATAGTGTCCCTCACTTCCTCTTTTTCAATTTCTTCAATAAGCATTCCTACCCTCTCCCTCGTGTCCCCCTTCAGCCATCTATCCTTTGTTTCTTCACCCCACTTCTGCATTATTCTTCCAGTAAATTTTATTCTATGAGGTATATACTGTGGGCATTCCAAGAGAAAATGTTCCAGGGTCTCCACTACTCCAGAGTGGCACATTTGGCATCCCTTTTCTCCATCTCTCCCAATTTTCCCCCGAAGCTCCAGTGATCTTGATCTCAGTTTGAACAGCAGTGACCCTCCAAAGGTGCCATCTAAGTACTTCTCAAAAGCTGGCTTTTCTTTATATTGTAACCCCTGCAGTGATCTTTTCACGCTAACCCCTGCTCGCCAGTTTCGATTGCAATCTTCCACGACTCTCTCTTTAACAAACCTTTTGCCTTCTTTCATTCCTACTTCTATGTTTGTGACCTCTATAGAGTAATTGTCCATTAGTTCCCTCACATGTTTTGACCACCCCGTATCTATATTAGAATTCCAAATGGTATCGAGCATCAGTTTGCACCACCGGTTGTCAGGCAGGTTTCTCAAGTAGTTAAAGTAACACAGTTTTCCCAAATCTACCCTGTCCTTGATTTTCATCCACCCAAGCTCCCCCCTTACTGCTTCCAAAGCTGCAGCATTACTCGACCCTGTTATCCATCTGCCGGCATCATTCTGAGTACTTTCTAACTTCTTAATAACGGTTTGGTTTAATGGAATCACGTCCGTGCCATACGTTATACTTGGTAAACCCACCCTCTCCCACAGTGTTTTCCCCACAAAGACCTTGTTGAAACTATTTTTCCCTAAAAGTTTTAGTTGGTTCAGAATTCTTTCCCCTTCAGAATCAGTTTGGCTGAGTAATTTCTGTACACCCCTCTTCCCGTTATATTTATGCTTACCCCTAGATACTCATACTCTCCCGTTTCTCCTACAGTGATTTGTTTGCTTTCCCCTTCGGGGATTGAGAACTCCCCCACTCTCCATCTCTTCGTATATCTACCTTGCGTCCAACGGGTATTACCTTGCTTTTATTTTCATTTAGTTCGAGCTGCCAAGTGTTCCCATATCTACCAACAATTTCCAGCAATTTCTCTAGCCCCTGTTCAGTTCTAGACATTACCACCATGTCGTCCGCAAAGAATAAGCCTGGTACCTTTATGTCTCCAACATTTACCCCCTCCGCACTCTGAATGAGTTCGTCCCCTAAATCTTTAACATACAATGCAAACAAAATCGGTGAAAAGATACACCCCTGCTTGAGGCCTATATCCATAGGGACTCGTTTTGTAGTGATACTCCCTAGACTGAGTTGGCTTTGCACATCTGTATACAGTGCTTTCATGATTCCCACAAAGTCACCCCCCAGTCCGATGCCCTCGAGCTTTCGCCACATACCTTCCCTCCACACTCGGTCGTACGCTTTTTTCACATCTAGAAATGCCAGAAACATCTTTTTCTTTTCAGCCTTTGTTGATTCTATCAGTTGGGTGAGTGTAAATAGGTGATCAGTGACTCTTCGACCTTTCCTGAAACCATTTTGAATTTCTCCTAAAAAACCTTTCTCTTCAATAACTTTCTCAAGTCTACCGTATATGACCTTACAGAATACTTTTCCGATGTTACTACTAACTGATATCCCCTTATAGTTATCTAGAACTTCCTTATCCCCCTTTTTGTGTATGAACGACACCTTACTTTCCATCCACTCTCTGGGGACCTTTTGCTTTCGCAGAGCCAGGTTGAAAAGGTTTGTCAGGACTTCAATAAGTGCCTCCCCTCCATTTTTGAGGAATTCGTTCGGAATTTCATCAGTCCCTCCCGCTTTACCATTTTTTAATTTCGAGACCACGTTCCGCACTTCTTCT
Source organism: Pictodentalium vernedei (assembly GCA_031216915.1). NCBI lineage: Eukaryota > Metazoa > Mollusca > Scaphopoda > Dentaliida > Dentaliidae > Pictodentalium > Pictodentalium vernedei. The sequence continues at coordinate 782,927,760 of CM062296.1, read as the reverse complement.
GCCGTTATTTCGCTACATACACGATTGGATAGGTTCTCCTCCACCAGTGTATTTCTTTTTGGTGGGGACCCACTGCCCCATCGCCTATCGTTTATCTTTTCCCAGTGCTTGACTAACTCTGAAGCGATACGGCCTTTATCTTCTGTACTTTCCCCATCCACTTTGATACTCTGCACACTACTTTTCCCCCGTTTATTTACCCAGTTCCAAAATACGTTTGAGCTCGAACCCCCCGTTTTCTTTATTGTTCTGGCAAGACTGCAATTGCGCTCCTTCCTATTATTATTCTTTATCTCATTCACCTTTTTCCGTGCCAGTTCATATTCTCCTTTCATTAGTCTCGTGTCATTGTTATCCACCCCTTTAAGCTTCCTACTTCTTCTGTAAGCAGCGCATTTTACCTTCCTTTCTTTTATAGCCTTTTTCAGTCCCTCGTTTTATTGATTTATTTATGTTTAAGGTCACATATTTATGCACAATGGCTAATCATGACCGTGGCAGTTTTACGGGTGGAGGAAGCCGGAGTACCCGGAGAGAACCACCGAGCAACGACGAGCAGCTGCCAGCTCCCCAACATCGTAACTCCGCACTGCAGCACAGGCAGGGTTAGATTGAAGACATGCGTACCATCGACGCGCAGTACGCCGTAGTACACGGCGTCATCGTGCCCCCACATGGGCAATGGGGATGAAGTGTCTTGCCCAAGGACACAACGCGGTTGCCGCAGGTGGGATTCGAACCAAGGACCTCTCGGCTTGCAGCCTGCACCTCTACCTACTGAGCCACCGCGCCCCCCAGTCCCTCGTTAACCCTGTATCCGAGCTCTCTCGTTGGGACCCTCACCCTTCCTATACAATCCTTCCCTGCCTCTGTTAGGCTATTTACTATGCCATCTGAAATACTCTGGACATTTGCATCCCTAGGTATACATTCAAGACTTGGTTTTAGTTTTTCCCGAAACTGCTTCCAGTCGGCTCCTTGTTTTAGTCCCCTAACTTCCTTGAAGGTATTTCTGTCTCTATTCGTCTTTTTGCCCATAATCTTAACTGTTATCAGGTTGTGATCACTACCCAAGTCATTTTTTCCCTCGTCATCTATTTCTACATCTATAACCTCCCTCCATACGCTAACGTCAGTGAGTATATAATCAATTATTGTTTTCTTATCGTTCCCCTCCCAGGTCCATTTACCCTTACATTTCGCATCCCTGTTCAGGATCTTTAAACCAAGCTCTTTTGATAGGTCCAACATCTTCCTCCCATTCGTGTTAATTTTCCTATCACCTCCCTGTATGCCCTCCTCCTTATCCCCGATGTGCCCATTGAAGTCCCCCATTAGGACAATACTGAACCCTCTGCTTTCAGGCTCTGTGATATTCGATCTAAGAGTTGTATATACTGAATCATTCCACTCGGGCATACTTCCCTCCACTGCTAAGTATACAACACCAACGGCAACACTCCTGCTTCCTAACTTGATTTTTGCCCAGACTATTTCGTTGGATACTGGAATCTGAGTCCTTGCTTCTGTGAGATCTGTAATCAATGAGGGCTGTAATTCCTCTTTAGCGTAGATGCCAACACCCCCACCCCGTTTCTGACCCTCAGTTCGCCCAGCTCCTATCCACACGCAACCCTTCATCTGATCAACCCGCTCATCCCGTCGTATCCACGTCTCACTTAGACCCATTATATCGAAGTCTCCTTCGTCCATCATTGTTGATATTTCGCTTACTTTCTTGTGCAGACCCTGGATGTTGCAGTACCCAAACTTAATGAATCTTTGTTTTTTTTGTTCTCACTGGCACATTATTATACCCCTGGTATGTCCCTGTGTTGTGCATGTTTGTTGTTCTTCCTATGTTCCCAGCATTTGTGCCCCTCTGGGTTATCGGCTGTAGTCCCCTACCCCCCTTTTCTCCAAAAAGGTCCAGCCACCTGTAAAATTTTTTGGCCCAACAGATCTGTACCCATCCTACTTAAATGTAATCCGTCTCGCCCATACAACTCTCCTTGTCCCCAGAATGAATCCCAGTGGTCAATGAAATGTATTCCCAAGTCTTTGCAGTGCTCTTCCAGCTCCTCGTTTAGTGCCATAATCCGCGAGTTCCTCTCATTCCCACCACCCATAACGGGGAGCACCCCTGAAACGATGATCCGAGCATTCCTGGTAAGTAGCTTACTAATTAGGTCCTTGTATGTGTCAACCAAACGAACTGATTTCCTCTCCCTGATGTTATTGGACCCCACATGTAATACCACTACCGGATCAGGCCCCGACCCAGCTACAATACCGTCCACTCTATTCCTCAGGTCCTCCACTTTAGCCCCCGGAAAGCACAGAACTGTTCTATTTTTACTGTCCGGACCACAGACAACCTTGTCGATCCCCCGAACTATGCTACTTCCCGCAACCACCAACTTACTTTTGGCCCTCGCCCTATTTATCTCCTCTAGTCTCCTATTGTTTACAGCGTCCTCTTCCTCTCCAACAGCCCCACTCGGAATCACTATCGGTATCGGTATCTTTGACCTAGGATTACTCCTATCCTTGTCCCTCCGTCTCTTTCCAGGCCCTGAACTACCTGGACTACTCCCCTGGTCTTCTCCCGGATCCCTCCTCCTTTTTCCTGGCCTAGACCCCAAGCTACTATCTGTTGCAACTACCTCCATCCCCTCCTCTGACTCTTCCGAATCGAGCACATCAAATCTGTTTCTGGTGCTGCACTCCCCACTGCCTTTGGGCTTTACACCCCTGTCTACCTGCTTCTCTGGCCCCCCTTTCCTACCACTTTTGATAGTCCACGCCAAACGCTTTACAGCATTGCTCCGGCTTGGGCCCCCCTCATCTGTCCTACGTACTTTTCTAGCAGCCCCCACCTCATCACCTACCTCATTCACATCAAAGGTTCTACCCCCATGTTTCCTCTTGGAACCACCGACAACCATCCATCCTTCTCGGAAAGCTACTTTCACAGGCGTAACTCCAGACAGCCCCGCCCTACCAAGTTTTCCCTTCAGCTCAGCAATCTCCCCCTCAAACTTAACAATTGTCTCAAGTAGGCGGAGGATTTCCTGACAGTTTGCACATACCTCTCCATATCCCATCGAACGACAGTCCCCATACATCATAGAACACTGTTTACAAACTTCAAGCCCAATATCGCCATCGGTGGCCCCACCAACCCGGCTCTGACCAACACCCCCAGTGACCTCTGTCTGCACACCAATACTTAACCCGTTGGCACCGTTGGCACCGTTGACCTGGACCGCGATATTACACGTATTTACCTCCATACTTACCTCCGTCTGAACAGACTTGCTCGCCATCATCAAAACAAAATTACGCGATCGGACAGGGAAAACTGTAAACACGCGACAAAAGGCAACACGACGAACCGTTCGACAACTTAGCGCTCACAGTTTTATTTAAGATCTCCTAACTTTGTCCCAGTTACTATACTAAACTACCTCCCCACAAAGTTGAATAAAATAACCTGAAAATGAAATATATATATATGATTAGTAAACAATAAAAATACTTAATTTCGATTCGTAGCCAAGGAAACTTCTGTATACTTGCGGATCGATCCAAGAAGATTACGATGTGGTTCTTGCAGAAATACTCAATTTGGGCAATCGTAAGAATGCAAGGACGTGATCACGCCCTTTATTTGTTCGAGACAATGTATGAGCGGATTTGCAAACAGGTGACAGCAAGTACTTGAGCTGTTAATGTCATAACTGCAAAATATGGTTCGAAATTCCCTCTCATGTTTACAGGCCGTCTGAACTTTTTTGTTGACAAAAACATCTGAATTATTGCGCACTAGAAAGACAACATGAACCACTTGTAAAAAAATAACCGAGTGTATAAAATCGGGACGATACACATAAAATAAGGCAATATTCATAACAAAGTAAGCAGAATGCTTCAGAAATCACTTTTTCACGAAGTATATTCCAAGTGACCTGGAACTACATTGAGCGTGTTAATTTCCCCCTGTCGCTGCGAAGTTATTTACTTCCTAGTAACCATGGAATTTGAAGGCGGGTATGTTTGATGTCTGCAAAGGACCGATTGAAGATGGGTTGAAAATGATGCATTCGTGCTTTTAAATAAGGTGCGCTTGGACGATGCTGAGAATTTAGTTTTTTCTTGCAACCAACCATAGTAATACAAGCGTCGATCAGTGTCTTTTATGATCGTTTTACACTGACAAATGTGACAAATCTCCTTCACCGGAAACCATCCCCCAATTTGCATATCACAGTAAACATAACCGCTGTCACGGAGTGTCAGCGTGGCCGTGTGGTCAAAACCGAAACGAATTATCGAATGCACGGTCAATATTAGCTGCAATTGGTTTTTAAATAAATGAAATACACGAAATATTCGCAATTTCTTCATTATTCTTGTCGAGTTACTTTTTAATCAAACCACATGCGTTCAGTTTCGTTTGTCGGCATCAAACTGATATTGTTTGTGGTAATTAAATAGTACGAGAAGGCGAAGGAAGCCAAATATTTTCCATCATCTATTATTTAATTCAAATTGATAATTTCTTTTATTTTACTGAAATTATGAACTGATAAGGTGGGTGTGTTGCGATTATTATGCCCCAGACCTGGAAGTTGGAAAATGAAAGGTGCATCTAGGGCCGTGCAGTGGTGACCCCTGTCCTCTTAATCTTAGTCTTACCCATTCATCATTACATGTACCAACATTCCCCCTTGTATCTCAACCATTGCTACTCCAATTTGAAGGATATTTGGTTTTGTGATCGAGCATCATGGAGAAACAATGCCTGTGTAGCTGCTGTAGCATGTGTTTCTTCCCACATTTTTCAGAGTTGTGGTACTTTTTCACTCTTTTGAGTTAGAAAATTTTGTTTATAACTAGTTGATTTGTTACAATTTGTTGCAAAGTGCCTGCTAATACCCTCAATTGTATTGCTACAGAATTTTCTTGTGAAGATTTTGTTCCTATTACTTATCAAGCAACAACCTAATGAATATTCTGTATAAAGCCACCAATCTGATGTTTGACACTTTTATCGGAGCTGTTTTGAAGGCTTATGGAACTCAAAATGTTGATTATGGCAGGACTTTTCTATTCACCCATTAATCGATAAATTAAGTGTTATAGTTGGAAGTAAGAAGCATGAAAGGTCCAGAACTAAAACTCTAAAAAGAATGTTTTGCAATGTAACATGATTTTTGCAGATACACTTATTTGGAGGTTTACCTGTCTGATAGTGTTTGGAACATGTGTGGCCAGGATCTTCAAAAAGAAAAAAGAGTTAAACTTTGAGAAAAAAAGACATATGCCTTGAGTGCCGGAGGTAGAGTAATACAAGGAAGAGTCCCCCCCCCCCCCCCCCGAAATTTTTTGGGTCTAATGGGGCTCACTTGTCATCTTTTGGGGATTGCTTTGTGTACTGCGTTCTTGAAAAAAATATGTGAGACCCTCTGGATGTGCCCTTCTGATCTCACTGTGAAAATAAGCCTCCTTGGGGAAAGTACATGCAATAATGGTTATGTAAGGTTGATTTGATGTGTTTTGAATAACAATGTACTTTTAAGTACATTAGATGGTTTATTGCAGTGACAGGTTACAGTTACCCTTATTTCTTCTCCAACAGATATCATGAGTGTATTGGTGTCCAAGAGTTAAACAAAGCTAATATACTTATTGATAAACCAGACAAATTTAACAATTTAATCACTATCAAATTGATGCATGGGATAAAAGGGGTTACAGTGCAAGGGGTTTGTAAATATATTTATTCAACTACAATGTATGACTTTGCAGTGCATTCTACATAGGAGAATATCATATTTTCTTTCCAAACCATTACAGTAACACATACATCTTGATATTGGGAGACACTCTTTTGTCCTTCCATACTTCTTCTGCTGGACTCCTTCAAGTTGACCTTTGTTGAACTCCCCAAATCAAAACATAAACAAACGAAAATGTCTGCCTTCAATCAGTGAGCACTCCAATTATAACATTTGGTCTCAATCTTCATTACTTTCATGAATTAGGAAAAGATTTCTTCGAGTATGTACTTAAATGTTTATAGAATACAACTGTTATTTTATTTTGAGGTATTTTATTGTAAAAATTTTGTTCTCTTACTTATGCCATAGCAGACTTTCAGGTGGTGCTATTTACACATGGCAGCAGTTCCATGGCAAATTTCAGTTTCCACATGTTCTATGTTTCATTCCAAGCATTTTGGTATATAATTTATTGGGGTTATTCATTTTGGGCCTTTTTTAGACTTGAAAGAAAATTACATGAAATTTGACTAAAGTTAGGTTGGACGTCCCCTTAATTGACTCCATAGTTCTTTCTCTTTATTTTCATCAATTATTTGCTATGTTTAAATATTTTGCTGAATTCCATGTACCTAACATATCTGTTATTGTCTTGGTCGCTCTTGAAACGTTTTTGAAGAATACAACGAACAGGGAAATATTTTCCACTATTTGTTGATAATTGCGCATGTCAGGAATAAAAGGTAAACCACCTAAACCTGCTCGAGAGGTGGTTTACTCAGAATGATTCGGAATGATATTCCAGAATGACGGTTTGCAAAGAAAACAACCAGATTGATAATCCGAGTTGTCTGCGCATGCCCGGAATAAACCATGTATTCTGGAATGGACGACGGAAACATGAGCCATGATAAAACTTCTTTTTGTCTCCTGCGCGGGCGATTAACTCTTCTTGCCGTTGGTAAATTTTTTACTACAGGGTGCGTTCGGTTTCCTACAAATGGTAACCGTCGGTACGGTAAAAAAACAGGGGGTATGGGGCCAGTCGCCACCGGGCCAACTCGCCACCAGTGGCGAGTTGGCCCGATTTCTGGTGGCGACTTGGCCCACTTTGATGACCACTATTATAGGTTTAGAACTCACGTTTTTTTTATAAATAATCCGAAAAAGCATTTAAAGAATGAAGAATCCGTTAAAAATCCTCAAATACGATTTCGAATAGCTTTACACAATTTAACCCTTTACCTAACGTAACGGCCAAAACCGGCCAGCGTTATTCTCAAAAATCGCCAATTAATTTTCATTATTTTTTTCATTTTTTGCCTCAAAAACATAGGTTATGACCCCTCGTTGGAACGAGCTCGTTCCAACGAGGGGTCATAACCTATGTTTTTGAGACAAAAATTTTTAAAAATTAGTTATTCAAGAATTATTTCTGCAAGTGTCGTCTGCTTTTCATGGTAGGTAAAGGGTTAAACTCTGTTCGTCTCATCACTACCTGATCACAGACAAACATTATATTATTCCATTTGTTGTTTCTAGAATTTTAGAATGAATGTCTTTGAAATCTTTGAAGTGTGTTTGTTTTTTACTGTTTGTTTGTACTGTATACTGTCTCCTGTATAAACAATAAGAACACTAATCAAGGTGGTCAAAGCACTCCGTTGTTTTTGTAACACTGAGCACAATACATCAAACAAGGCACTGACTGATGTATTTTGAATGAGAATTGTTGGGTGTTTAAAGTGAGGTACAACCGCACAATTAGCACTTGCTAGATATATTTTACTAAATATTTTATTAAACATGTTCATACAGGCTAACCGGGTCGCAAGGGATTTGTAAATCCCACATCGTCCCTGCGCGCCTTCGGCGCGCTAAAACCTTTCATTCATTCATTCATTCATTCAAACGAGTCCTTTTCCCTTAAAATTACCATCGCACAACATTATATTCTGGCTCGCCACCATGGTGGGTCTCAAACCTCTACCATCGCCAAGCTGGAACCGAACAGAGCCCACTCTCTAATAGTCTTAATGGCGTTGAGGGATTGATCTTTGACAATCTATCACTCCAATACAAACTGCCGGGAATTCTAACCGCGTGCATACCCCTTCAGACCCCATTTGAGGCAATAGGAAAGCTAGGCCTGTGTGATCCAAGATCCAAGTGAAATAAAATAGGGCTAACCGGGTCGCAAGGATTTGTAAATCCCACATCGTCCCTGCGCGCCTTCGGCGCGCTAAAGCCTTTCATTCATTCATTAAACATGTTCATTGTCAAAACTTATTCATTTGTAATCATGACATTATTTCCATAAATATTTCCAATTTCATTTATTTTGTTAATCGGTGCATATTGTATGTTATGTGCTATGCTATGTTATTATATACCAATAAACATTGATAGATTTGTACCGATATTCTCTTTATTATTTTTCCCCAATTTGTTATCGCGCCGTGTCCCATCACCGAATTATATCTCGCCCACACGCTTTTTATTCCAATTTGCCATCGCCCCGCGTCCCGTCTCCCGTCACCGACTTATATCTCTCCCACACGCTTCCATTTCAATTCAGTCGAAACAAAGAAACTCACACCAAATCAGAGAGTAGAAATATTCTCCGTTTTGGTGCGGCTTTCTTTGTCAATAATATATCCCTTCCATTTCAATTCAGTCGAAACAAAGAAAATCGCATCAAATCAGAGAGTAGAAATATTCTCCGTTTTGGTGCGGCTTTCTTTGTCAATAATATATCCCGTCCCTAATCCCGGCTAAATCAATTAGTGAAGTAATTATCACCTTGATCACTGCATGTCATACTATTAACTTCTGGTGGCGACTTGGCCCGGTGGCGACTTGGTCCGGTGGCGACTTGGCCCGGTGGCGCCTTGGCCCAGGTGCTTGGTGGCGAGTTGGCCCGGTGGCGACTGGACCCGTTCCCCAAAACAGGAGCTTTGAAGCAGTAGCCAAACCCCTTAAAACGGAAGATGGCTCCTTCACGCGTGCCGACAAAGACAAGGCCGACACTTTTCGCCAATCTCCTTAGAAAAACCTATCGCCCATATCAAGGCCCTGACAACGATGACGCCATCATAAACGCCATTGACGACTTCATCAATGAACACCCGGATAGCTACCGTGACCCCAAATTTAATACCGACCCAGAAGAAGGGGATGACGACGACCTCGTCATTCCCATCACCAATGATGAAATCATCAATATCATAAAAAAATGCAAAAATTCTTCCTCGCCCGGCGAGGATGAAGTTAGTTACAAAATTCTAAAACAGAGCCCAAACTCCCTATTTGGCAAACTCAACAACCTATTCAATGCATGCATCACCCATGGCTACTTTCCAAAATGTTGGAGAAGAGCCATTGGTATAATGATACCGAAATTAGACAAAGACCTTTCCGACCCGGCCAGCTACGGCCCAATCAGCCTTCTCAGTTGCATTGCTAAGGTATTCAAAAGAAATTACCAATCGACTGCGGGGGCACCGCGAAGAAACAGATTTCTTCAACAGTTGGCAAATAGCCTATAGAAACCGTAAAGAAGGCATTGAGCATGTCTACCGCCTAGTCAATCAAATGAAAACATCGATCAATCAAATGGGCGCGGCAATCCTACTAGACGTCGAAAAAGCGTAATTTTAAGCGTTCGATTCCGTTTGGCACAACGGAATGCGTCTCAATCTATGTCCAATGAATCTCCCCATGAAACTGCTTAGATTACTCTCCTCCTTCCTTAACGACCTCCTATACATCATTTACGTCAATGATCTCAAAATCTCCGACAAGCGCGTTCAAATCTCACAATTTGCAGATGCCTCTGGGACTCTAATAACACCGCCAACCTAGTTTAGAAACCCCTACAACGCGCTCTCGATGACTTTGAACAATGGTGTGCTAAATGGAGAATCAAACTGAACGCCAGTAAAACTCAAAGAATCACGTTCACCCGTAAGAAAAACAACCATGACTTTGACCTAAACCTACGGGACAAAGTCCCCCCTGAATGCACAGAGGCGAAATTCCTTGGCATTACCATTGTTCAAAAGCCATCTTTCAATAAACACACGAACGATATTGCCAGCAAAGCAACAAAACGTATTAATTTACTAAAAATGATACGAGGCACATCCTGGGGAGCCAACCAGACTATTCTACTTAAATTATACAAAGCCTTTGTGCGCCTTGTACTCGAGTATGGGGCTATCATCCTAACGGAACTAAATCAAACACATATGGGGAAACTCCAAAAGGTCCAAATTCACGAGCTTAGGGTCGTCCTCCGTGCTCCCTGGGAAAACCCATCAAAACACTCCAGGACAGAGCCGACATCCCAACCATCAAGGACCGCCTCGCCTCCCTAGCTGCGAAAAATCATGACCGGTTCGCCGACAGCCAGCTAATCTCCGAACTACAGGACATTTGCGAAAGCCGACAAAAAACCCAAAACGCCAAAATTTAATCTAACCACCGTGCAAGTAGGGACCAAACCACAGAGGTAAGGGCAGGAAACACCCTCGGGTGTGGCTCTTTGTTGAGGCCTGCCCCTCCCTCCTATTTCGACCGGATAGAAGAAGGCAAATAAACAGGCAGTAAAAACGGCTCACCTGTGACCATCTACCATGATGGGCTGTCTTCACCGACTTAGCTAAATCAGGAGGAAGAAAGGGCATCAAACACCCCCGGGTATGGTACTTTTGGTTTAAACAGTGTTTATTTCAAAAGAATTTCCATGGTAATACATATCTTACATTATCATTGGGTGTGGATTCGACAGTAAGCTGTTAGCTTATCTGTGGTCGTTTCCACTCATAGTAATTTTAACAGGTAGCAAACGAGAAGACAGTGAGACCAATTCCATCTATCAAGAACGTGTACAATAAGATACCTGTTGACACAAATAATTCGCTAATAAAGAAAAATAGAAAATGCTATAAAAAGATACAAATTGGTTAGATTTCCCTAACTGATATAGGGTAAGAAGATAGAAGTGCAGTTCTTAGGAAGAGAAAGAGTCCGAACCGAACCACCTCCATGTTTGTACCTTGATACTGTAACAAGCGAATTCTAAATTTTAACGTTGTTGGACTATCATAAGAACATATACTCTAGTGGGGGAATGACCGGAAGTTAGTTTGTCGTGGTACAATAATTCTGAGCATATTTTGGTGGATTTTCACAGTTAAACAATAGTAGCATAAATAGATTTCGGCACCCGGATACCAATGCGTTCCATGTCCCAGTGGTACATACAACACTTAACTCTCCGGCGACAAATTATACTTTCATCGATCTTTAGCGACAACCTTCGGGGACGGACCATGTATTATTCCCAGATGCGAGATGCACTTTATTGCTTTATGCTTGCAAGTGGGAGTCCAAACATAGAGACGGTCCGATAATTCCAGTTAGCCCATGTCGGGCTTGCACTTGAGTTTTTGTTAGTAAAAGGCACAGTAGGAAGATAGGAAGAAATCTCCACCAGTCAACAGTGGCCTCCGCCCGGTCACGGTGATGTGATATAGGTGCGATGTGTCCTAGCACTAAGACATTAGGAATGAACACAGGTGGAACGCACGGCAATTATGAGGCAAAGCAGAGAACGGGTATTGGGTTGTATAATGCGTGTATGAATATGCATTCAATCTGTATTATTATTTCTGTTCCAGAAATATATTCATAGGGTTATAATAGTAGCACCACACTAACTATTCACTATGATCTGAGGGTCACCCAAAGTGGTTAACTAAATCTCGCAGAACTAAGAATGTACTTTTGAACTGTTTTAAAAACTAAATGGTTTTCGTTATGGGTATAAAATTCGGATCCATACAGTAATGTATCGCAGTCAGTTTGACTGGGAAGTAGCCCTAGGGTCTCACTTCGTATCCGGTCATAATTAGGGCATTTTAATAAAAAATGTTCTGTTGTCTCACGTTCACCGCCTGAGCAATTCGGTGACACTGCCAGGTTGTTAACAAAAAAATGCTCATTGAGATGACTACATCGAAGTCATAACCTGCAGTGGTATACTTGAGCTTTACGGGACATTCATTTGACAAAGTAGGCTGGGGGACGAACAAGGTTATGGTTTAAGTATTTTCGAAATTCTGCGAGAGAGCAATTTTCTCTAACGTTAGGTGGAATTTCGTTCCAAGAATTCGTTGTGGATGGGACAAAAGATCTTTGGTAGCATGTGGTTCGGCATTAAGGAACTCGTAGGTTAGTTGCGGTTCGAAGTTCGAAATTCTGGGTTATCGAAATAGGGGGTGGGACTAAACAGGAAATATGTGGCGGGGAAATGTTATGGTACAGTTTGAAGAACTGTATTGATTTGTGCTTCTGCCTTCTTGCCTGTAACGTCTCCCACCCAGTTTCAACGTAGAGTGATGCCTTGCTCGCACTTTAAGTTGCACCCGTAACAATACAGGCACTCGCAATTTGGATTCGTTCAAGAGTTGTCAGAGTTGTTTCGTTGCAGTTATCGTTGCAGTTATCCCAAACCGTGTCAGCATATTCCAACAAGGGCCTAACAAAAGCAAAGTATATCTTCTCGAGAATTTTCCGGTCTAAGATAAATTTATTTCGTCTCATAAGATCCAGACGTGACCAGACGTGACCAGACGTGACCATGCTTTTGAGGAAATATGTTTTATGTGGTCATCCCACGAACAGTTTGAATTGAGAATGACACCCAAATGCTTGTGCTGCGTTATTTCTTTAATGGGAACATTTGCCATTACAAGGGATGTTTGCTGTGCGGGATCTGTTCGGCGTGAAATTGTCATAGTTCCGGTTTTAATGGGATTGAATTCTACCAACCACGTATGTGCCCAGTTTTCGATTGTAGTAAGATCATTGTTCAAAATAACAGCAGCCTGGTCAGGGTTTTCAATTTTTAAATATAAGGTTGTGTCGTCTGCAAAAAGACGAATACTGCTGATTAGACCTAGGGTTATATCGATAATATAAATAAGAAACAACAGTGGGCCAAGAATAGATCCTTGAGGAACCCCCGACGTCACGGGTTTCCAAGAGGACTCCTCGGAGTTGACCACCACTCTTTGCATCCGATCAAAAAGATATGATGCAAAGAAGTCGAGAAGTTCGCCGGTTACTCCAATTTTTTCAAGTTTGAAGATTAGACCTTTGTGCCAGACTTTGTCAAAGGCTTTACTGACGTCGCAAAATACCACCTTCACATCTTTACCTTCATCAAGTGCACGGCTAAATGTGTCATAGATATCCGTAAGCTGCAGTACAGTTGAGTCCCATGGAGTAAACCCGGACTGAAATGGACTTAGTATTTTATTTTCGTCTAAAAAGGACCACAGTTTTTTGAAGATACACCGTTCGAACTCTTTTCCGAGACAGCTCAGCAGTGAGATCGGTCGATAGTTTGATAAAAGATTTGCGGGGTCTTTTTTAGGAACCGGTATTACGTTTGCCTTTTTTAGGAACCGGTATTACGTTTGTACGTATGGTACTTTTGTAAAAGCCTGCCCCCTCCTTCCAATCTTTACCTGTAAAACAACAATCCGAGAAAACTAAAAACAAGACATAGGATTTGTACGATCAAGTTGCTCCCAGCGATCGACGACCATCCAAAGCGTAACCACATACTTTTGCCTATCTTAAAATCAACTAACTCTGTCTTTTTCTTTTAGCAGGTACACAGAGATGTTTTCCTTTTCAATCTGCAGCACCCCAATAACCGCTATGGAAATCTATAACCGATATGGAACACTGTAACCGCTATGAGCTGTGAACATCCTTCGCTCCATCCCCAGAAGTGGTCATCCACCTCGAGGGAGGCGAGTATCGGTCCTACGGCCCGCTTCTACCTCTTTTTGTAACCACCTGGTGAGCGCATTCTGACCCGGCCAACTAGGTACAAATGCAAGCTTGCCCCCGAACCAGGGAAGTTAGGGTATTTCTACGAGTGGTACCCGAAAGGGGCCGTTGTTGTTTTTCTTTCATGATCCAACGATAATCTCAACTGCTATCCAGGAAATCGATCCAACTACAACTGACGCAGACTATACTTGCCAATGAAGCTCTCCACCTCATCTTGGCTACTCTTCCAAGTGGCACACTCTACTTACCCGAAAACTATCATCACAGCGCCCCCGGGGAGAGGTAGCACCTTTGGGAGAGCCCCCCCCCCCCCCTCCTCTCGCTCTGGTCCTCCCTGAGGGTTCAGTCAACCACCATCACAAAGACAAGCCAACACTCGCCTTGATCATCTTACCCGGGACTTCTGCAGAGTACGCGATCCTTTCCCTCCTTTACCACGACTATAGACATGTAGCTACAAGATCTTATACTGTTAAAGAGGGTCGAAAGGGGCTTGCCCTACTGCGTCCCTGCGCGCCTTCGGCGCGCGAAACCATTCTTTCACGTGTAGGTGAGAATCGGTAACGATCTCTACCGACGCTGTAACGCTTTTTTTTCTGGTGACCGTAATTTTTGAATGACATGCTCCACAGTGCGGAAGTTTTACCAACTGGACAGTCAAGATGGCGGAAGGTGTGGGAGGCAATCGTTTTATAAATCTAAAAATCAATGTTAACGGAAAAGAGAGGAAACATTTTTCTCTTTTTCTTCCCCGTGAATGATACAGTAAAATCATGCATGTATCCCAAATTCGTTATGGAATAAGGCTCGTTCCATTACGGACTTGATGTTAGGTCTTTCGTCAGGCGTCCAGGGGTGTAGCCAGCATTCTTTTTTTTGGGGGGGGGGGGGGGGGCGGACCTTTGGAATTCGGGGGGAGGGGGTTCGTATGGCTCCATATAACCCCCCCCCCCACCCCTGGCTACATCCTTGCCGTCTTGTTTGAGACCGAGACGCCCAGACTGAAATGCAAAATGTCCAATTCATCAAGTCTATGGGAACATATTTGCGAACTGTATTCATTTTTAGCATTACTACATCGGCGTTCGAAATTTTTATACTCGTAACTTACTCGCCAAAGGCTCGTAAGTTTAATTCTGAAGCCTACCCGTAGAATAAAAGTTTTAATTCCGACACAAGACCTTCATTAATTTGCTGCGCCCTCTACTGAGGAGGCCATCATTCCCCTAGCCCCACACGTGTCCTCCCAACCCCATTGTCCCTTCTAATCTCCCAGTACTCGTTTTATAATATTTCTCACTGGTACTTTCTTAATCTCCCCGACTATAATAATAATATTAATGATAAACAAATAAAAGTCGCGCAACGTATCGGACCGTCTTTGACTTTAACAAGCCTATAATGGCCCATTACGTCTAAATATGAACAATGACGTCGCATCTCTCAGACGATCGATAATATTTTCCCTTCGATTTCTATTTTGATCGAAATTTAATTTCGGATTTAATTTGTAAACACTTTTGTTTCGCGTGTTTTCCTTTGTGTCTTGGATAGATAATGTATCAAACTTAGGAAGCGGCAGGCAGAAAGTAAGAAATGACAACTTTGATGAATAAAACCTTGCCTAAAATTCGCACCTTGAAGATATATTTCATCATCCAACTTTCCAAATTTCGCCATAGATTGATCAGACGCTAGTCAAGTTACCCAGTTTGTTTGTCAACAAATCAGACTCTAGGTCTGCATTTTTTTTTAAATTTGAAAACTCGATTTATTCTAGAAGTTATGTCTGTCTAGTTATACTGTTGAAGTTAATATTTATTTTCCTTGAATTTGTATGTACACGCTAAAAACTAAAGTGTTAAAAACTACACTTGAAGTGCTGTATTTAACACTTACTATGTGCTGAACTAGCACTTTGTTCAAGTGTAGATATCCCAGAACTTGACATGTGTTACAATAATACTACTTGACAAGTGTAATGTCGCGACACTTAAAAGGAAACAACGCAGATGACGCGGATCAGGCTCGAACTCTCGAGCCTGATCCGCGTCATCTGCGTTGTGTCCTTTTAATTATGTACCCACCAAGCGAAAATCAAATTATGGACGATTCTGGAAGAACCACCAATGCTAGACACATGGGAAGTGCCATCCATTCAAGTTTCAGATGTCGGACGATTGTAATGTCTGAGTGCTTAAAGCATTGCTCTTTGAGTGTTAAAATCAAACCCTAAGAGTTAGAATGGGTTTAACACCTTGAAAGTGTCAGTTATAACACTTTAGTTTTTAGTGTGTACCTGTTATGTTTCTAAAGTCTTTATTTGATAACGCACATAGCTGTTTTAATTACCGTAATAAAAGAAGATAAATCAATGTAAATTACTGGTTTATAACACCCTCAACATTGTTCTCAAGATTTGAATGCCGAAAACTTAGATTTATTTATTTATTGGAGTTAAAGGTCACATACTTATGCACAATGGCTAATCAAGACCGTGACAGTTTTACGGGTGGAGGAAGCCGGAGTACCAGGAGAGAACCACCGAGCAACGACGAGCAGCTGCCAGCTCTCCAACATCGTAACTCCGCACTGCAGCACAGGCAGGGTTAGATTGGTTGAAGACATGCGCACCATCGACGTACAGTACGCCTTAGTATACGTCGCCATCGTGTCCCCATGTGGACAATCGGGCTCAAGTGCTTTGCCCAAGGACACAACGCGGGGGTCCGAATAGATCGCTTAGACGGTCACCCATCCGAGGACTAACCGGGCTCGACGTTGCTTAACTTCGGTGATCGGACGAGAACCGATTACCGCCACGTCACCGCGCCCCCGAAAACTGAGATTAAGCATGGCTTCAGTTTTACAAATCGACACTTTCATAAAAAATTTAAAGAGAACTGAAAGGATATCATAGCATTTCTGAGGCTGAAAAACAGTCTTCAAAAATTTTTTTTTGGGATTTTTGAACAAGTTTTTCTGAGACTATTATCATTCATAAAGTCATGAAAATAAGCAATATGCAGTTAATTAAAATCGGCAGTTAATTAAAATCGGCAACCACAGGGCAAGATAAGGTATGTAATAATAATAATAATAACACTTTGGCCAGCCGCTGATTTGTCGCGGTTCTCGAACGAGAAGGCCTTGGTTACCCCTGAACTCCCAACTGCCTCCCTGTTCCCACGCTTCTCCTCTCCTCCCAACATTCGGAGACGAACTGCTTGATGACATCCCTTACCCCATTCTTCCCAATCTCTCCGATTAGCACATTAACCCTCTCCTTTGAGTCTCCCCCTAACCACATGTCCTTCATTCTCCCATCCCACTTCCCCATTATACTCCCAGTGAATCTCATTCTTTTAGACTGATACTTTGGGCATTCTAGAAGGAAGTGTTCCAGGGTCTCCACCATGCCCAAGTTACACATCTGGCACTCCCTTTCACCGTCTTTCCCAATTTTTCCCCTCAGCTCCAGGGATCGCGACCGCAGCTTGAACAGCAGTGACCCCCCAAAGGTGCCATCAAGGTACTCTTCAAAACCTGGCCTCTCTTTATCACGCAGGCCACCCAAAGACCTCTTTGATTTGACCCCCTCTCGCCAGTTACGGTTACAATCCTCCAAGACCCTTTCTCTGACGATTTTTTTACCCTGGTTTGCCCCAACGTCCAGGTCCGAGATCTCCAATGAGTAGTTCTCTACTAGCTCCCTCACTTGGATCATCCACCCCGTTTTGATATTTGAGTTGAAGATTTGCAGGAACATTACTTTACACCATCGGCTGTCGGGGAGATTCACCAAATAATTAAGATAACCGAGTTTCAACAGGTCTATCCTGTCCTTGATCCTCATCCACCCAAGCTCACCCCTGATTGCTTCTAGCGCTGCGGCATTGCTCGACCCCGTTATCCATCGGCCTGCATCGTTCTGTAAGATTTCCAAGCTCTTTATGGCCGTCTGGTTTAGAGGTACCACTTCCGTACCGTATGTTATACTTGGCAGCCCCACCATTTCCCAAATGGTTTTCCCCACGAAAACCTTATTGAAACTGTTTCTCCCTATAAGTTTCATTTGGTTAAGGATTCGCTTCCCCTTCAGAATCAGTTTGTTTGTGTGGTTTCGGTAGATGCCTCTTCCTGTAATGTTTATATTTACCCCCAAATACTCGTAATCACCTGTCTCTCCTACATTGAGAAGTTTGCTGCTCCCTTCCGGAATGCAGAACTCACCCACTCTCCACCTTCGAGTGGGGTCCACTTGGCGGCCCACAGGTATAACTTTGCTCTTGCTTTCATTAAGTTCGAGTCTCCATTTGCTCCCATATTTCCCAACAATTCCCAGCATTTTCGTTAGCCCCTCTTCGCTTTCTGACACTAGAACCATATCGTCTGCAAAAAATAGCCCTGGGATCTTCAAGTTCCCAACTGCTACCCCCTCGTCGCTACGCAGGAGTTCATCTCCTAAACCTTTGATGTACAATGCAAACAGGATTGGCGAAAGGATACACCCCTGTTTTAGGCCTATCTCCATAGGCACACGTTTTGTTGTAATGTTTCCCAGACTAAGTTCACTCTGTACATCTTTATATAATGCTTTCATAATTCCAACAAACTCGCCTCCTAAGCCCAGAACCTCCAGCTTGCGCCACATACCCTCCCTCCATACTCTATCGTATGCCTTTTTGACATCCAAAAAGGCCATAAACATCTTTTTCTTTTTTGCTTTCGCGGATTCTATCATTTGGGATAGCGTGAAAAGATGGTCGGTTACTCTCCTTCCCTTCCTGAAGCCATTCTGGATTTCTCCCAAAAAACCCTTCTCCTCAATTACCTCCTCTAGTCTCCCATAAAGGACTTTACAGAAAACCTTTCCAATGTTGCTACTGACAGAGATCCCTCGATAGTTATCCAAAACGTCTTTTTCCCCCTTTTTGTGAATAAACGTCACTTTGCTTTCCCTCCACTCCTTTGGGACCTCTTGTTTTTCTATGGCTAAATTGAATAGGGCAATCAGGCTTTCCAAGAGTTCCTCTCCCCCTTTTTTGATAAACTCGTTAGGAATTTCGTCCACCCCTCCCGCTTTTCCATTCCTCAATTTTGAGATCACCCTTCGCACCTCCTCGGTTTTGATTTCGCTGCACACGAAGTCCGAGAGATTTTCCTCGACCTGGTTCGGACACTCCGGTGGGTTCCCCATGCCCCATCGCTTATCGTTTACCTTTTCCCAGTGCTTGACTAGTTCTAATGCGATTTGATCTCGCTCTTCTGTAACTCTGCCATCTACTTTAATGCTCTGTTGGTTATTCCCTTTGTTACGTTTGTTCACCCATTTCCAAAATACCCTCGAACTCGACCCCCCTGTCGTTCTTATCGTCCTAATAAGACTGCTATTTCGCGCTCTCCGGTTGTCGTCTTTAATCTTATTTACTTTATTTCGTGCTTGTTGGTATTCTTCCTTTGCCACCATGGCCTCATTGCTTTCCACCCCCTTAAGTTTTCTACTTCTCCTGTATGCAGCACATTTATCTTTTCTAACCTTTATGGCCCTTTTCAATTCTTCGTTCACTCTGTACCCAAGTTCCCGTGTTGGCACCCTAATCTTTCCTACACTTTCCTTCCCTGCCTCCACTAGGCTCGCAACTATGGCGTCGGCCATCTTCTGGACACTACCCCCCTTGTGTACGGCTGCAAGCTTTGGTTTCAGTTTTTCTTCGAACTTCGCCCAGTCGGCATCCTTTTTGAGTTCCCAAATCTCCTTGAAGCTTCCTTTCCTTTTCTCTGGGTTTTTGGCCCTCATCGTCACTGTCATCAAGTTGTGATCACTATCCAACTCCATTTTGCCCTCATCATCCACTTCTACCCTTATCACCTCCCTCCATAAATTCATATCTATGAGAATGTAGTCAATTATTGATTTTCTGTCGTTTCTCTCCCAGGTCCATTTCCCCTTACATCTAGCGTCCCTGTTCAGAATCTTCAGACCGAGCTCATTTGTGAAGTTCAACAGCTTCCTTCCATTCCTGTTGACTTTCTTGTCCCCACCCTCTATGCCTTCTTCCTTGTCACCTATGTGTCCATTAAAGTCGCCCATCAGAATTATACCGAGCCCCCTGTTTTCTAGTTCGGTGATATTGGACCTTAGTGTTGAGTATATCGAGTCATTCCACTCGGGTTTACTTCCCTCCACCGCACAGTACACAATCCCAAGGGCAATACTTTTGTTTCTCAGACTGATCTTTACCCATCCAATTTCTTTTGACACATCAGCCGAGGTGATGATATCTTCCAGATCTGTAATCAGCGACGGTTTTAAATCCTCTTTAATGTACATGCCTACCCCTCCCCCCTTTTTCTGGCCTTCCGTTCGCCCTACACCTATCCACACACACCCGCTTACTTGGTCTACCCGTTCCTCGTGTCTTACCCACGTCTCGCTTAAGCCCATGACATCAAACTCCTCTGCCTCGATCAATGTAGCAATTTCACTTACTTTCCGGTGGAGACCCTGGATGTTGCTATAACCCACTTTCAGGGTACCGAGGTTCATTGGCTTCCGCCTACTGGGCCCATTGTTTTCTGGTGCTAGTCTTGGTAAACTTATTCTGTCCCCCTCACTCTTGTTCACCCCACCTATGTCCACTCTCGTTATACTTGCCTCTGACCTCCCACCCCGCTCCTCTCCAAAAAAGGCTCTGCTACCCGTAGAATTTTATCCCCTAATACCCGTTTCCCCGCCCTGCTAAGATGCAGCCCGTCACGCCCGTACATGCTCCCATTGCCCCAAAACGTGTCCCAATGGTCGATAAAGGGAATTCCCAGATCAACACAGTAGTCCTCTAACTCTTCATTTAGTGCCAAAATCCTTGAGTTCCGTTCGTCACCACCTCCAAGGACAGGAAGGACCCCGGATACGACTACCCTTGCATTCCTACTTAGCAGTTTGCCGACTAAGCCTCTATACGACTCCACCAAACTTACTGACCTTCTCTCCCTGATATTATTGGTCCCCACATGGACCACCACTACCGGTTCCGGCCCTGACCCTGCCACAATGCCGTCTACCCGGTCCCTGAGATCCTCCACCTTCGCCCCCGGAAAGCACAAGACTGTTCGATTGGTACTATCAGGACCACAAACAACATTGTCAATCCCACGTACAATGCTGCTCCCCGCTACAACTAATTTTCTTCTTCTGGCCCCAGTTCCTATATCATCTGCACCTCCTCTCGTTTTGCAAGCTCCTGGCCTTCTCTTTCTCTTGACCGCCCTCCTTACCCCGACTGGCCTATCATCATCACCAACCATCTCACCCCCCACACTTTCCCCCTCACTCTCGTCCCCAGGGGTATCAGAGTCTAAAACACTAAACCTGTTTTCTAAACACCGCCTAGCAACCTTGGCAGCCTTACGCCGACTCTGGCTTCCGGACTCGACGCAGCCCTGACTTGACGCCACCTTCCGGATTTTCCTACTAGAACCCCCCTCCTCAGTTAAACCCCCCACATCAAGCATTAATCCCCCACGTTTCCTGCTTCCCACTTTCCTCCTTGAATCCACAACGACCTTCCACCCACCTTCCACCTCACCATCGTAGGTAACCTTCAACGGGGTAACTCCAGATACACCGGCCCTCCCCAACCTCCCTCTCAGCTCTGCAATCTCCCGCTCAAATCCAACACACTTCTCTAACAACTGTAAAATATCCCTGCAATTCGCACATACCCCACTACTCTCCATTGACCGACCACCACCATACCTCATATTACACTGTCTGCATGCCTCCGGATCCTCACTCTCCCCCACCTGCACCCCTCGACTCACCTCCCTCAGACCTCCCTTAACACCCATACTTACCTCCGTCTGAACACCCGTCGTGCACTTACCATTCATGACTACAAATATTATACAATGACCGAAAACGACAAAAACGACAAAAACACCAGAGCAACAAACACACACGAAAAAAGGCAACTAAGGCAAACAAACAACAAAACCGGAAAAACCTATCACCTAAACCTCCTTATTACACCCTACGGTCCTCCCAAACACACTTGCAAAACTAAATATATAAAAACTTCCCTGAAATAAAACTAATATTAAAAACAATACTTATAGACAGTTCCGAGTTGAAAATTTTCTTCTCTCTTCGTGAGTAGTATTCACACCACTATGATTGAGTGCACGTTGTCGAGAAACTGTTATGTTTCTTACCCATTTGTCAGTACTCGTCAAGTAAAAATACACGAAAACATCAAACGAACTGCGACACCATGACAGTTCAGTTTGATGAGCAAACATCACAGTTTCTCGACAACTCGTCGCCTGAGTTCCAATGTGTTCTATGTGCCAATAGGCACATAGAACACATTGGAACTCAGGGGACGAACTTACACTTAATCATACTTGGTATATTAATGGTTGTCGATATGTAATTCATGTGTTTCTAGGAATGAAAATAGTCTCGGAAAAACTTGTTCAAAAACATCTTTTGAGTTCATTTAGCCTAAAAAATACCATGACATCCTGGAAGTGCTGTATAAATTGTTTACGAAAGGGCAGATTTGTAAAACTAAAACAATTGTTAAAGTGCTATTCAAGTAAGAGAAATTTGTTTACCTTGAAATTCCCACCTCTGACATTCCATAAATTCAAATTAAATATACACAAAGTATATACCAAATGAAGGTTATGATGTATAGAACACAAAAATATATGCAATCAACTCACAGAGTTGACAGCAGGCACCAATTGTTCCTGGAAGTCTGTTACGCTTGACTACCCCTTGTTACCACCTCTGCCCTCGTCCAAGTCTAAAAATCACCAGCTTGATTTCCCATAATCTGCACTTACCCATACAGAGTTATCTCTCATGTGTACAACGAAGCCTCTACAATTCTCAAACCCAAAAGACAATCGAGATGTTACTAAAACTCACTGCTCGAACGACTCGAATCCCATCGAGCAAATAAACTATAGAGCACTGGCTCCATGAGCAAATGCTCCCGAAACTCGAATGCCATGGAACAAATGAGATATTGAGCTATTGCTCGAAAGAGCGACTCCAAACAGTGCTCAACAACCCATCTGGATATTTTAGGATACCTATGACATGGTATTTGAGGATATCTTTTGAGTATTCCATATGAGGATACCCCTTTTGAGGACACCTCTTGCACGGAGCAAATGAGCTGTAGAGCAATTGCTCGAATGAGTGACTCCACATACTGCTCAACGACCCATTTGGATATTTCAGGATTCCTATGACATTGTATCTGAGGATATCTTTTGAGGATACTCTCTGAGGATATTCTTTGATGATACCTTTTGAGGATACATTTTGCACGATATCTATATGACTCTCACCTCCTATACAGCTCCATCCATCACAGTCATAGCTTTAAAAACATTTCTTGTCAGTATCATCTGTTCTATGATCAACTTATCGAGTAGTTGCTGAAAAGTCATTGCTCGAATGACTTGAATCTCATGGAGCAAATAAGCTATAGAACAATTTCTCCATGAGCAAATGCTTTTGCAACTCGAATCTCATCGACCAAAATGAGATATAGAGCAGTTGCTCGAAATAGTGACTCCAAATACTGTTCTACGACTCATCTGAGGATTTGGGGATACCTATAACATGATACCAATATGGCACCATAGGGTCACGTGACATGACATCACTTCCGAGGTCCATCACCGAAGTCGACATTACATATCACTTGCAGTCGCCGTTATTCATAGAGACGTTCAAAAAATAACTGCCCAGATTGGCCCAGTTCATTGCTTTCGCGGTAAAATGTTTCCAGTGGACAGGTTAACAGTTTATCTTCCCAAATGCAAATCTTCTTCGGAGGGGAGAAGCGGAGGCAAATCCAGTTGAACCCACTTCCATCCTGTGTATCTCCCCCCCCCCCCCCCCCCCCCCCCATTTCTTTCATCTTTCCATTTAATTACAGAAGGTTTTTTTTTCAAGAATTGGTTTTATAATTAACTCTGCAACACCGAAACTATCGCACATATGACAACTCAAAGGACAGGGCTGGAGAGAGGCTACGAAATCAACACATTTTTGTTACCTCTTCCCTTAAATATTCATATTTTACTGGTGGGGTGGGGGAGTGGGGGAACCAGCTTTAATTTCACTCTTTACCGAACTTAACGATCAAAACAACCAAGAGCGATACACGAAAACTGCAATTCATTTTTGGAATATTTTCTTTTTTGCTTCAAAAGCATAGCTTGTGACCCCTCATTGGAACAATCTCGACAAGCTCTTTCCAATGAGGGGGTTATAAGTTATGTTTTTGAAACAAAAAAAAGAAAATTTATAGAGAAAATTTTCAGCAAGTGTCGTCTGCTACTAAGATTAGGTAAACTGTCAAATCTTTCTATTTCATTGAATGATTTACCCGCTTAATTCATACTTTTAATGGAATAAATGCTGAAGTTGTGCTAAAAAATTGTGCAGCGGTGAGTAAGATATTATGATATGTATTCCAGATACCCGCATCACCTGAGACATTCTAGTTATGAAATGTTTTGGGTTTCAAGTTTAAAATATTGTTGATGAAAGTGTCATCCATATTTTGCATTTTCAATACTCCTACATGAGTTCATAAGCTGACAAGCTGGGCAGATAAATATTTTTGCAACTGAGGGTATTATATCGAGGGCACCCTTGGCTGGGCTTGTTGAAAGATTCTTTATATATTTCTGAAATCTGGCTGGCTCGGAACGCTGGGTTGTGCGTTGTTGGTGAATGGTTTTGAATTTCCTTTGGCAAATCCTGCTCTGCGGCAGGGTCTGTTGTAATATATTTAAAATTCAACTCAACTGCTGCTCGGGGTTGTGTGCGGCAATCGAATGCCATATAGTGAGATGATGCAATGCCTTTGTCAACATGATTCTAGAGCGACGTTGACGCTTGCCCCACTGGGTGTTCTCGTGACGCGTTCCTAGCCGTGGTTCTATGACATTATAAGGTTCAGGTGACACTGTCCAACGGGATTACGTTAATATCCTTGGTGAACTGTCTGGAGGATCGTGCTCGTTCGCTGGCTGAGCCCTGCGGGTGGCCGTGACTGGGTTTACCGAAAGTTTAACTCGCTTGGGGCGCCGGATTGTGTGTTGCTGGCGGATGCTTTTGAATGTCTTACAACAGATCCAGTTATGTCTGCTTTGCGGAAGCCATGACTGGGTCTGTTGTAATATTTTTGAGATTCATTTCAATTGTGACTTGAGATTGGATATCTGCTGATAATGACTAAAAAGTGATATGATGTATAATCTTCGACAACATGATACTGGAGTAACGTTGACGCTTGCCCCGCCGAGTGTCCTTGTAGCGCATTCCCGGTCCAGTTGTGGCTGCCCTGCAGCAGCCATGATTGGGCTTGTCGAAATATATATTTTTAAATGTATTTTTGAAATTCATTTCAATTGTGACTTGAGATTAAATGTCTGCTAATAATGACTAAAAAGTGATATGATGTCGGCCTGTGATCACAGTTCAACACGCCCAGTATAATGGCGGCGGCCATGACTGGGCGTGTTGAATTGTGATCACAGGCCGACTGTGAGTTTGTGTGTGGTTGACTGGTGGGATGGCGTTGAGTTGTCTGGTGATTTCTCCGACCAACCAAACTCTTTGACTAACCAAAGTCGAACATATCCAGTTTACGTATTTTTCTATCAGTTGTGTGTATTTTGAATGTCTTTCAGCAAATCCAGTTATGACTGCTTTGCATCAGCCTTGACTGGGCTTGTTGCAATATTTTTGAAACTCATATCACTTATTAACCGAACATATCCAGTTTACTTACTTTTCTATCAGTTGTGTGAGCTTTGAAAGTCTTTCAACAAATCCAGTTATGACTGTTTTGCATCAGCCATGACTGGGTTTGTTGCAATATTTTAGAAACTCAAATCACTTACTAACCGAAACTTAACGCTACTAGCCAATGGCTGTAGTAACACTTCTCAATGTTTACCGAAGATGACCCAGTGAAGTTGTATATGATCCTAAGCTAACCGACAAGATGACGTCAAATTATATGGTAATCTCTCCGTCCGATCAGCCACACTTTTTGATTAATCTATGTTGAACATATCCAGTTTACTAACCTTTCTGTCAGTTATGTGAGGTTTGAATGTCCTTCAGCGAAACCGGTTATGACTGCTTTGCATCAGCCTTGACTGGGCTTGTTGCAATATTTTTGAAACTCATATCACTTATTAACCGAACATATCCAGTTTACTTACTTTTCTATCAGTGGTGTGAGCTTTGAAAGTCTTTCAACAAATCCAGTTATGACTGCTTTGCATCAGCCATGACTGGGTTTGTTGCAATATTTTAGAAACTCAAATCACTTACTAACCGAAACTTAACGCTACTAGCCAATGGCTGTAGTAACACTTCTCAATGTTTACCGAAGATGACCCAGTGAAGTTGTATATGATCCTAAGCTAACCGACAAGATGACGTGAAATTATATGGTAATCTCTCCGTCCGATCAGCCACATTTTTTGATTAATCTATGTTGAACATATCCAGTTTACTAACCTTTCTGTCAGTTATGTGAGGTTTGAATGTCCTTCAACGAAACCGGTTATGACTGCTTTGCATCAGCCACGGCAGGGTTTGTTGCAATATTTTTTAAACTCATATCACTTATTAACCGAACATATCCAGTTTACTTACTTTTCTATCAGTTGTGTGAGTTTAGAATGTCTTTCAACAAATCCAGTTATGACTGCTTTACATCAGCCATGACCGGGTTTGTTGCAATATTTTTGAAACTCAAATCACTTATTAACCGAACAAATCAAGATTACTTACTTTTCCTCATTTGAGTAAGTTTTGAATGTGTTTCAACAAATGCAGTTTTGGCTGATTTGCATCAGCCATGACTGTGTTTGGTGCAATATCTTTGAAACTCAAATCATTTATTAACAGAGTTATAGTGCTACTAATAAATACCATGTAGCGAGATAATGACAAATTTGTGAGAACACGATTCTAGAACAAGTTTCTAGAACGTTTCTAGAACAAAGTTGGCCCATGCTCCGCGGATTATCCTCAAAGCACGTTCCCTCATTTCTAGCCAGGTTTCTATGTTGTTCTGAAGTTTGTGTGGTGCTATCCAACAGAGTAAGGTTAATATTTTTGGTGACCTGTCTGGTCAATCGTACTTTTTCGCTAGCTCAGCGGAATTGTGAATATCTCTTCAACAAGTCCAGTTGTGGCTGCTCATCAGCAGCTTGTTGAAATGTTTTCTTCAAATATTCTTTAAATCGAACTTACTTGAGACACTGAATTATGCGTCGTTAGTGAATACTTTTGAATGTCTTTCAACAAATCCAGTCACGACTGCTTTGTGGCAGCCAAGGCTGGGTTTGTTGTAATATTTTTAAAATTCTAATTAAATACGACTCGAGATTAGATGTTACCATTAAATGCCATGCAGCGAGATTATGACAAATCTCTGTTCACACGATTCTTGAACAATGTTGACCCATGCCTCGCTGAATATCCTCGTAACACATTCCCCCAGATCTGCTAAGGTTTTATGGTATTATGAAGTTTGTGTGGCGCTATCCAACGGGACAACGTTAATATCATTGGTGACCTGTCTGGTCGATCGTACTTTTCCACTAGACTAGAGACTAAGTGCTTCTAATAAATATTTTAATGGCGAGATAACGTAAAATCTTTGACGACAGGATCCTAAAGCAACATTGATGCTTGCCCCTCCGAATATCCTCGCAGCACATGTCTCCAGATCTGTAACAGCCGGAGTGGTAGTCATTACCAAAGTGCTCATTTTAGTTCATCTTCTATTTTATCACTTCATTTCACTTTCACTTCGCTCTAGATTACTAATCCATTTTATCTGATGTTTACTTCACCATCCGGTACATGCACCTACCACCGGTAGCGGGAATCTAATATTCTTATCTAGTTCGCGGCAATGTCCCTACCTCAAAATTATACACAGTTGCATTATATTTGCGCGAGACATCTTACAACTCGTGGGATGTCCCTTTCTCCTCATTGCAGACAACTTTATTAGAACTACATATACAGCTCGGACGTAAACAATTATTATTATTATTAGTTTTATAACTATTATTACTATTATTATTATTACTATTTTTATTGTTATTAGTATTGGCCATAGTCTCTATTTGTTGCAAGGTGGATGAGCATAAGGGATAAGTCCCACTTGCCTCTATACCCTTGGGATACAGCTGGAAGTCCTTCCTGGCAACTTTCGACTTTTCGTGCCGGAAGGATTTCTCTTTCTTTTCCTACTGTACCTACTAGTTGAAAATTGGGGTTTAGAAAGAGTCACTGTTTCGTTCTGGATGAGTACTCCACTATCAAGTACATACTCCTTCTGCTGGTTGCTACTATCTAATCTCTCATTAGATATAATTGCTAAGTGCTAAGACTTACCCTGATTGCCCTTGCTAGTAATATACACCCCAAAGTTCTATGCTTTACGACTTCGAATAAGTAATCTAACCCCATATAAACACTCAAGTTATTTTGTAAATATTTTATTACTCTCACCTCTTTTTTATTGTCTTTTGTAACTTTTACTTTCAAGTCTAAACTCTAACACTCTTTACTCTAGATTACATTACTTCTTTTCACGCCAGCTTGAATACTTTTTGCCTCCAATACTACAATTATATTCCATGTTCTCACTTGAACAATACCGCGCTCGGATAGGAAATTACAACCTTGCAGTTTATTCGAGAAGCTTAAGGCATTGCCTGCTGAAAGATAGATTTATATGCATCTTAATTTATTTGCTCTTGCGTCTCAGTGGTGCTGGGCTGCATGAAAGCTTCACTGCCCTGTTTGCTCTGTTCATTGGCCAATCAAATGGGCTTATTACCCCCCAATCTGAAAATTCGAATGAAGCAATTCCATATCACTACGGTTGTTTGAATGCCTCGAGGGCTACGTCATCAATAAAAGTGTTAACTACATCTCTCCTATTAACGTCGTGTTTCTTTTTTTTGGTCACATTATTATTGTCAGGGGATATTGAAACCAACCCTGGTTCAAATTCTCTTAATTCAGACCACGATCAGAAAACACTAAAAATTGTTCATCTTAACATTCAAAGCCTCAAACCTAAACTGGAGATTGCACAATGTGAATTTGGCCCTTATGATATTGTGGCTTTGAGCGAGACATGGCTTCATAACAATGATACCTCATCCGATGTCCAATTTCCTGGGTTTCATGAACCATTGCGATTTGATCGCTCGTCAAGGGGAGGCGGGGTTGCCATTTATATTAAAGAGGGTATCTCGTTTCGACACAGACCGGATCTTGATACACCGAATACGGAGTGCCTATGGGCTGAAGTATTCACGAAACAAGGTAGATCGCTATTGTTAGAAGTATTTTACCGTCCACCCAACAGTCCTCCAGACATATGGGATGCCATATCAGCATCAATCGAAAAAGCTAGAGACACGCCAGTTGGTGACTTAATTATCACGGGTGATTTCAACGATAACCAATTGTCTTCCCCAAGAGGTGGCTTCTCTGAAATAATCAATTACTTTAACCTCAGGCAGCTTGTGAGTGAACCAACATGCTTTACTGAGACATCCGCTTCATTGTTAGATCTCTTTGCTGTCAGTGACACAATCAACGTGAAAACATGTGGAGTTCTCGAACCAATTATTCCAGACATGACCCGCTATCACTGCCCAATTTCAATTGAAATCGAATTTTTGAAACCAAACCCTCCTTCTTTCAGGAGGAGGATATGGCTTTACTCCCATGGTAACTATAACGTATTGAACGAGGCTTTCTCTAACACTGACTGGAACTCCGTCTTTGATGTTTCATGTCTCGATACCATAGTTACCAATCTCACTGACAAAATACCCGATACTGCATCCAAACATATACCCAACAAATTTATTACTTCGAGAATGGATCAACCGAAATGGATGCATAACGAAATCAGACTATTAATGAGACAGAGAAAACGTCTGTATCGCATTGCCAAACGTACCAATTTCGCATACGCCTGGGCCAAATACAAACTTAAACGGAATGAGGTTGTATCGGCTACCAGGAAGGCCAAAGCCCAGCATTTTTCAAAAATCCAGTCCACATTGAGCAGCAACAAAACCCCAGCATCACTGTGGTGGAAAACCCTAAAAACACTAATCGGTAGCGGTAACGCAACAGGAATCCCCACTCTGATTCATCGAAACAAAATTTATTCCTCAAGTGTCGAGAAAGCTGAAGTGTTCAATGAATACTTCTGTTCCATCTCTACAGTTGATGATTCGCATGCTTCCTTACCAGATCCACCGGCCCATGCTTCTCAACACATTGATAGTATCACCCTACATTGCAGTGAAGTGTATGCCGCAATGAAGTCGTTAAAGGTGTCCAAGGCGTCTGGTCCCGATCAAATAAGTCCGCGTCTTCTAAAAGAATGTAAACCCTCTCTCTGCGAACCACTCTCAATCTTATTCAATATATTACTGAATAATTCATACTTTCCCTTATTGTGGAAAAAAGTAAATGTCTCCCCAATCCTAAAGAAACAACCCTCAGATACAGTCACTAATTATCGCCCGATATCGTTAATCAGTTGTGTTGGTAAATTATTTGAAAAATGTGTATTCAAACGCTTGTGGCAGTTTTTGAGCGAAAATAATGTCCTTAGCCAATTTCAGTCAGGCTTTACCCCTAGAGATTCAACCGTCCTCCAACTGACTGACATTTATGATGAATTCTGTCGCGCGCTTGATGAAGGCCAAGAGGTTAGGGTGGTTTTCTGTGATGTCAGTAAGGCGTTTGACAAGGTTTGGCATGCTGGTCTTATCCACAAGCTGGAGAGTATTGGTATTTCAGGAGAACTTCTCCTATTTCTAAAATCGTATCTTGCGGATAGGTCGCAGCGAGTTGTAATAGCCTCGGAGTCATCTTCATGGAGACCCATTAATGCCGGTGTACCCCAGGGGTCAATACTTGGACCGTTACTGTTTTTGATATACATAAATGACATAACCAGCGACTTATTCAGCAGTATTCGCCTTTTCGCAGATGATACGTCCTTATATCTAATTATTGAAAACCCAGAGCAAGCCGCGGTCATAATCAATAACGATTTGGCTACAATCGAGCATTGGGCCAAAACATGGTTGGTCGAGTTCAATCCCAACAAAACTGAAAGTATGTGTATATCACGTAAAAGCAACCCCAACTCTCATCGACCTTTATATTTAGGTAACTCACAGATATCGGAAGTGCGTGACCATAAACACTTAGGACTCGTACTAAATAGTACATGCACATGGAACAACCACATTGACCACATATGCTCCAAAGCCTGGTCTCGCTTAGACTTGCTGAGGAGGCATAAATTTAACCTTGATCGTAGTGTCCTGGAAAAAATATATTTTGTCTTTATTAGGCCACTTCTTGAATACGCGGACACTGTCTGGGATAATTGTTCTGCGACCAACGTCGTGGAACTCGAAAAAATACAAATAGCAGCGGCAAGAATTATCACCGGAGCAACAGTTAGTGCCAGTAAGTCTATGTTATATTCTGAAACACGGTGGGAATCCCTGCAAGAAAGACGCCAAAAACATAAACTAATTCAGTTCTTCAAAATGTATCATCACATGTCACTCCCATATATTTCTAACAAAGTTCCCCCACTTATCTCCTGGATGAATTCATCACGTAGTCTCCGATCTAGTCAAAACCACAGAGTTCCCTTTTGCCGGACGCAATTGTATCAGTCTTCTTTTATCCCCAGTGTTACTGACCAGTGGAATAAGTTGTCGGTACCTGTCCGCGAGAATTCATCTTTGATTAACTTTAAAACAATTTCTCAGTAATGGTAACCAAAGACCACCAAGGTTCTATAGTAACGCGAAATCTCGTAGGGCTCAAATATATCATTGTAGGCTGCGGTTGCATTGTAGTAGTCTTAATTCCCACCTTTTCGTTAATCACTTATCAACTAGTCCCTCTTGTCAGTGTGGAGAACTTGAAACTACTGATCACTTTTTCTTTCATTGTCCTTTGTTTTCAAACGCTCGTAATTATACGATTAATTTACTCCCATATGTAGCTGATACATCCACACTTCTATTTGGCTCTGAATTCTTGAATAACGATGACAACCGTCTTATTTTCGAAGTTGTCCATGACTTCATTTTATCAAGCAAGCGATTTCATTAAGTTGAAACACAATTCTACGCCCCATCCCCACTCTACGTGGGAAAGTCAACACTGAAATAGTGATTATTCACTGCATCAAACAGGTATTGTTTAGCTGGCATAATAGGACCCATTCGACGAATGCCTGCTGTGAAATACCCCCTCACGCCTTCAATCTTTTAACACCTCGAAGTTTGCTTCCGCCTATTTGATTGGCCTAATTCGCTATCAAATAACCAAAAGTAAATAAGTTGCCTATTCTCTTGAGTGTTAAATCTATTTAACATATATTTAACATGTATCTCGTCTGTATTAACTCTGATTTATTCCCAAGATATTGTTGTGTAAACACACTATTACCATCTGTGTATATGTGAAGGGTGTGTGTCTGAGTCTTGCTCTGGTTTCTGGAGATAGATCGTGGCTTGTTTTAGACTCGTCGTGAGCTGTCCGTGGAGGCCCGATTGTGACCTCGATACGTGCTCTTTCGAATCCGCATAATGGTGATAGGGGGCGCGGTGGCTCAGTTGGTGGAGGTGCAGGCTGCAAGCCGAGAGGTCCTCGGTTCGAATCCCACCTGCGGCAACCGCGTTGTGTCCTTGGGCAAGACACTTCACCCCGATTGCCTAAATGGGGGCACGATGACGCTGTGTACTGAGGCGTACTGCACGTCGATGGTGCACATGTCTTCAACCAATCTAACCCTGCCTGTGCTGCGGTGCAGAGTTCAGCGTTACGATGTTGGAGAGCTGACAGCTGCTCGTCGTTGCTCCGTGGTTCTCTCTGGTACTCCGGCTTCCTCCACCCGTAAAACTGTCACGATCACGATTAGCCATTGTGCATAAGTATGTGACCTTAAAACACCAATAAATAAATAAATAATAATGGTGATAGTGTCTATGTATCAAGTATTCAAGCTGTTTTCAACATATTAGTTTCTTTTCTTTTTTCCTTTTATCTTTTGTTTTTATTAGTGCTTCTTTCTTCTCTCTTCGGTCTTCCTTTCTTTTCACGTTGTAGTTTAAACATTTCCACAAAGTCGTTGCCTGGCGGCCGAGATGCTTCCCTCTGCCTCGCATCTACGCCGATGTGACGCTTAAACTATCCTCCACTTGACCTCCGATCGAAGCAATTAATTTGTCACTTAATTTATAATGGAGGGAGGGTCTCGGCTATCTTGCGACGGCGCGTGAGCTCTTCTACTGATCTCTACCACCTACAGGAGTAAGTCATAATTTGTCAGGGAGACGACTTACATAAGCTTCAGTTAGGGGGCGACTCAAAGGAGAGGGTTAATATGCTAATCGGAGAGATTGGGAAGAATGGAACAAGGGATATCATCAAGCAGTTCGTCTCCGAGTGTTGGGAGGAGAGGAGAAGCGTGGGAATAGGGAGGCAGTTGGGAGTACAGGGGTAACCATGGCCTTCACGTCCGTGAACCGCGACAAATCAGCGGCTGCCCAAAGTGTTATTATTATTATTAAGCAGTCTCACCATAGTACCATAGACGGGGACCCCACAAGCTGAAACGTCTGGTGTTCTCAAGGTGCTACCAGCTATATAACAAGTTTCCAAACCGGCCGCACACCCACCGACATACCCACAAGTTGCACAATGCTCTCAGCGTGCAGATGCTATTTCAACAAGGGCGATTATTAAATGATCATATCATGACACATTGATTCTATTAGACATCCTGAAAGAATTCCTAAAATCCCAATAAACTGCGTGAAGAAAAGGGACAGTTTGGGCAAAGATATATCAGCCGAAATATAACTTCGCAGAAATGTATCCAAGAGTTAGGACGAAGTTCAGTGCCGAGAAAGATGATACACCGAAGGAGAGTCACTGACCATCTTTTCACGCTATCCCAAATGATAGAATCCGCGAAAGCAAAAAAGAAAAAGATGTTCATGGCCTTTTTGGATGTTAAAAAGACATACGATAGAGTATGGAGGGAGGGTATGTGGCGCAAGCTGGAGGCTCTGGGCTTGGGGGCGAGTTTGTTGGGATTATGAAAGCATTATATAAAGATGTACAGAGTGAACTTAGCCTGGGTAACATTACAACAAAACGTGTGCCTATGGAGAGAGGCCTAAAACAGGGGTGTATCCTTTCGCCAATTCTTTTTGCATTGTACATCAAAGGTTTAGGAGATGAACTCCTGCATAGCGACCGCTGGGCAGTTCTTTTCCTTTGTAAAGCCAGCTATTCATTAGAACCCATTTCTAAAAGTGGAGGCTCGAGGGACCAAAATGTGAGGGATTTTTGGCTGGTTCAGTAAGAGAAAATATTAAACACAACTTCATTTATTCGTTTATAACATAGGACTCACTAGCCTTTCATGTTCACCACATTACTGATGACAATACATGATATTTTCACAGGTGAGTGATTGTCACAAATTCATTGGGCTGTTGGTCAGTGTTGTTATTTCTGCTGCTGTTACTACAGTACAGTTCAAATTAATCTGGTGTACAGTAATATTCCAGTCTAATTCCCAACACTGGGTTGGTTTGCCGGCGATATTCCAACTTCACAATAATAATAATAACACTTCGGCCGGCCGCTGATTTGTCGCGGTTCTCGTATGAGAAGGCCTTGGTTACCCATGTTCTACCAACTGCCTCCCCCTATTCTCGCGCTTCTTCTCTCCTCCCAACACTCGGAGACGAACTGCTTGATGACATCCCTTGCCCCATTCTTCCCAATCTCTCCGATTAGTATATTAACCCTCTCCTTTGAGTCGCCCCCTAACCACATGTCCTTCATTCTCCCATCCCACTTCTCCATTATACTCCCCGTGAATCTTGTTCTTTTAGACTGGTATTTTGGGCATTCTATAAGAAAGTGTTCCAGGGTCTCCACCACGCCCACGTTACACATCTCGCACTCCTTTTCACTGTGCTTCCTTTTCCCCTCAGCTCCAGGGACCGCGACCTCAGCTTGATATTTGAGTTGAAAGTTCTCAGGAACATTACTTTACACCATCGGCTATCGGGGAGATTTACCAAATAATTAAGATAACCGAGTTTCAATAGGTCTATCCTGTCCTTGATGCTCATCCACCCAAGCTCACCCCTGATCGCTTCCAGCGCTGCGGCATTACTCGAGCCTGTTATCCATCGGCCAGCATCGTTCTGCAGGATTTCCAAGCTCTTAACAGCTGCGTGGTTTAGGGGTACAACTTCCGTACCGTATGTTACACTTGGCAGACCCACCATTTCCCAAATGGTTTTCCTCACGAAAACCTTATTGAAACTGTTTCTCCCTATAAGTTTCATTTGGTTAAGGATTCGCTTCCCCTTCAGAATCAATTTATTTGTGTGGTTTCGGTATAGATGCCTCTTCCTGTGATGTTTATATTTACCCCCAGGTATTCATAGTCACTAGTCTCTCCTACACTAAGAAGTCACTGCTACCTTCCGGAATGCAGAACTCCCCCACTCTCCACCTTCGAGTGGGGTCCACTTTGCGGCTCACGGGTATAACTTTGCTCTTGCTTTCGTTAAGTTCAAGTCTCCATTTGCTCCCATATTTCCCAACAATTCCCAGCATCTTCGCTAGCCCCTCTTCGCTTTCTGACACTAGCACCATATCGTCTGCAAAAAATAGCCCTGGGATCTTCAAGTCACCAACTGCAACCCCCTCGTATATATTTTCATTCTGTTCTGTTATTCAATACAGTGGATTTTATACAATGGATTTTATATTTCAATAAAGGTAGGTACGCCGAAAATATTATTCTTTAGAAAAAACACAACAAAATGAACTAAAAAAATATTTTTTAAAGTTATTTTTCCAGCTCCTAAACTCAGAAATGTTCTACCAAAAGTGGGAACATTCGGCCTCAAAAGTGGGAACATTCGGCCTCGACTGAGGCCGAATGTTCCCTGAAAAATACCTGGGGCCGAATGTTCCCGAGGCCGAAAAGACCCTGACCCATCAATACCACTTGTTCAAAAATTTCAGTATCTTAAATCATTACTGAAGGGACCTGCAGCATTGTGTCTGGATGGTTTAACTCTCACAGAAAACAACTATCTCCATGCCATTGAACTGCTCCAGCAACGATATGGACAGAAACATAAAATCATAAATGCTCACTTACAGGCATTGGTTATCTTAATTATTTGGTAAATCTCCCCGATAGCCGATGGTGTAAAGTAATGTTCCTGAGAACTTTCAACTCAAATATCAAGACGGGGTGGATGATCCAAGTGAGGGAGCTAGTACTCATTGGAGATCTCGGACCTTGGCGTTGGGGCAAACCAGGGTAAAAAGATCGTCAGAGAAAGGGTCATGGAGGATTGTAACCGTAATTGGCGAGAGGGGGGGGGGGGGGGGGGTCAAATCAAAGAGATCTTTGTGTGGCTTACTTGATAAAGAGAAGCCTGGTTTTGAAGATTACCTTGATGGCACCTTTGGGGGCTCGCTGCTTTTCAAGCTGAGGTCGCGGTCCCTGGAGCTGAGGGGAAAAATTGGGAAAAACAGTGAAAAGGAGTGCCAGATGTGTAATTTGGGCGTGGTGGACACCCTGGAACATTTTCTTATAGAATGCCAGCCCCCCCCCCCCCCCCCCCAATAATTTGCTCATATTTCGTCGTTAGTTTATCCATGATGGGAGCAACCGATGTAATCTGAATAAAAATGGACATTACCTTATTGAACTCAGATTAGAACAGTGGCGTAGGAACCGATTGGGGGGGGGGGGGGGGGGGGGGGTAAGGGAGATATTTCCCTGACCCCCACAAATTTGTCAAAAGTAGGCTTTACTGGGCTGGGTTGGTGGTTTCTCCACACGGGATGCCCACTGGTTACCATATTCCGACATTACTGTTAATGATTACTGGACTGAGTGGGTTCCATGTGTGCTTTCTTCCACCAATAAAACTGACAGTCGTGTTTTCGCCTAATTGTGGAAAGCGATGTTAAACCCCAACCAACCACAGGGTAATTCATTGCATGTTCACTGTTCCTGTCATTCTGCTCGGAAATCACGCTGAATTGATCAGAGAGCTGACGTATTTCCTTATTGACGATGTATTTGCTCAGAATCACTCAGAATACATATTTATACATCTTAAATTAAAAAAATTTCCCGGGGGAGGCCCCCGGACACCCACCGACGAGACGGGGAGGTACCCCCTCTCGTGCTCACCCCCACTCGCCTTTTCGCGGTTCGGATGACGCTTCGCGTCATAGGAATATACGATTTATTTGCTCAGAATCAACCAGAATGCATGTTTTTACATCTTCAATTCGAAAAGTTTCCCGGGGGAGGGCCCCGGACCCTCCACCAACGAGACGGAGGATATCTCCTCTCGTGTTCACCCCCACTCGCCGCTCGGATGACGCGTCGCGTCATGGGACTATAGGTCCTACCCCCCCCCCCCCCCCCAATAAAATTAGCTTACTACGCCCCTGGATAAGAATTATGAACGTATCACTGAATGTATAACATGCACCTGCATATGCTGATGTGCAAACGTTTTGAGCAATTCCTTTGGCAGCTCAGAAGACCACGACAACCGTTGGCGTAATGATAAAACTAATGCATCCATCATAAGGCCAGACTGTTTTTTAGCATGACGGAATACGGACACGGCCTGCAGGTAAGCCCGGTGTGAGAACCGTCCCCAAATGTTATGGGGTTCCATTGTATTTTTGAAACATTTTGTTAAAAAAACAACTGTTGCCGTTTAAAAAAATCAAGAGGTTTTTGCTTCAAGAGCTACCAGAATGCTTCCTTTGATTGCCCTTTTCAAAAAATTTTCTGGGGGAGTCACCCCCTCCTCCCCTCCCCCCCCCCCCCTAAAAAACCTCGTGCATTCAGCACTCGCGCCAGATGCCTTCGGCATCTGGATACCCCATACCCATTTAGTATCAGCCAGTTCACCCAAATTAGCAATATCAGCCCCCCAATATAAATTTCGTTCCGACGGGCCTGATTGATATTGATAAAGGTGTTAAATCAGTTAAAAATGCATTTGAAAAATATCCGGATAGTAGGTGATAATTGCGGATTCACGACCACTTTGTACATGTACGTGTACGGTATACGTACACGATGCGTTTACCAACGTGGGATTCAGTGTTAAATCGCACGCTTGTTCACAAAAATGTCCAGTGGTCTAGAATCCGCTGTTTTTTTTTTTTTTGTGACTCCTAGATCGCACTTTTAACGTTCAAATACCCGTGGTGAACGTTGAATGTTACACGTTTTTTTAAAAAAAGTGAAATTGTACATTTTCACTTTTTTTTTTTACTTTAAAAATTTTTGTCAACATTCCCATCGCAGATCAGACCATCGATCCATCGTTGGTGAACGCGAGTAAAATTCTGGGCTAGCATCCAAAAAAACCGTTTGCGGATTCTAGACCAGTGGTCTAGAATCCGCTATTGTTTTTGAGGCGGTGGGTTTTTCCCCCAAAAAACTTAACAGTCTACTATTGGACGCTTCCCTTTCTGACGTAAGTGGGGGGAATACCCGGATTTTTTCCAAAAAAACTTAACAGACAACTATTGAACGCTTCCATTTCTGACGTGAGTGGGGGGAATAACCGAGGAAATAAAAAAAAAGTGATTAATATATATAGGAGAGAAAAAAATATATAAATAATAGTTATTTAAAAAATTAATATATCAAATCGAATAGATAATAAAAAAAAATACGTAAATCATGTGCGCTTTCCAGACTTTTGGAGCGAGGTTTCTTTTAAACATGCTGATGAGAGCATACGCAATCTGCGTGAACGAAGAACTACGTCCCATCTTGTTAAAACGATGCGTCGGTTGTCGGGATCATCTAGACTTCGATCACGAGAATCATTCATGTCTGATGATGGAAAGGGAAGATATGGTCGTCAAGTATTTCGAACCAGCATTCGAACGCGTTAGATTCGACGATGTGATTGCGCTTTGGAAGAGATTAGTCTTCTGTAAGAATCAAGACAAGCCTACAGTTTCGGAAGAACTGAAATTGGCGCGTAGAAGTCTGACTTTAGAAGACAAGGGATGCATCATGAAATTATTGTTCAATGAAGCATACGTCTAAGTTTTCTCATTGATATAAAATAAGGGAGAATAGAAAATAAAAATAAATACACACATAAAATTTTTTATCTAATATTAGAAAGAAAAAAAAAATACAAAAATGAGAACCGGAAATAAATTGTATCCGACGTTAGTAGACGATGAGGATGAGAAGCTGATCAACGTTTTGCCGACGACACCGTCACTAGAAGAAAGAGAAAAAGGAGAGAGGTATCGCATCGATCAAATCAGTAGAATCCAAGAGTATCTAACTCGAGAGAGAGAGATTCTCGTCATTCCCTCAAGAAGAAGTATTCGCGTTTCGTGAAATTCGTCAACGCGATCGACACGACACTCCATGGGTGGACACGCGGCCGGCATCGGATTGTTGTCAACCGCGGTTGGCATTCCAATCGTGTTGACTATAGAAGGAGTGGCTCTCGCCGCCGGATTGTTTAGCACGCTTGGAAACTTTTTGAGTAGGAAATTATATCTGAAAGCGAGGAAACACGACAAGATTCGCGTCTTGGCCAACTCCAA
Source organism: Pictodentalium vernedei (assembly GCA_031216915.1). Classification (NCBI taxonomy): domain Eukaryota; kingdom Metazoa; phylum Mollusca; class Scaphopoda; order Dentaliida; family Dentaliidae; genus Pictodentalium; species Pictodentalium vernedei. The sequence continues at coordinate 782,888,301 of CM062296.1, read as the reverse complement.
GATCGACACGATATCCGAAATGATCTTTATGGCGTTGAAAGACAGTAGGATATCGGACGGAGAATACTTCGCGATATTGAGCGAGAAAACGAAATACGATGCCATGAAAGAAGCCGTGAGAATCAAGACTCATCAGATCATCAAGGAAGAGATGAAGGATTCTCTCATGGAAAAGGGGAGGAAAGAGGCCAGGGAGGAATTCAGCAAGATGATAGAACTCAAGAGCAGTGATTGAAAAAAAAATATATATAATAAGAACAGAATTAATTAATTATTAAATTTATATATAAAATAAAAAAAACGAAATTAATTTAATAACTCTTAAAAAATGTATTCTGTAAAGTGTAAGAGAGTTACCGAGACGAGTAATTCTCGAGAAGTACGAACTAAAAACGACAGACAGATGCTTCGCAGAATTTGCGACGTGTGTGGTTCTATCAAGACACGATTCGTCAAAAAAAAGAACGCGAGCAAAGGTCAAGGCATCGTGAATAAAATGATCAATAATCTACCTTTCGAAATGCATCTGCCCGGTCACAGTTTCACGGGACCCAGAACGAAATTGAACAAGAGACTCAATGCCGATCTGACACCCAAATCTTGGAGCAAACCTGTGAATAGGGTGGACGCGGCCGCGTATGATCACGATCTGTGCTACGCCGGACATCCCAACACCAAGACTCGCAACGACATCTGCGATAAAAACATGTTGGGGAAATTGAGAGGCATATCGAATCCGACCGGGAGAGAGAAGATAGAACGTTCGCTGGTCGGCAATCTGATCGGTGCAAAACGTCGATTCGGATGGGGCGTTCAAAAAAAAAAAGCATATCTGAAAAGAAGAAGAAACGATTATTGATGAGCGAATTGGCCGAGGAGTTACACAAACCCATAGTGCGTAAATTTCGAAAGAGAAGGGTGTTCGTGAAGGGTTTGGATGATATTTGGTCTGCCGACTTGGTCGACATGAGATCGTTTTCGAGGTGGAACGAGGGCGTCAAATATCTATTGACGGTCATCAACGTGTTTTCCAAATACGGTTGGATCGGGACCTTGCGTCGCCGAGGCTCTGAAGAGCGTGTTCGACTCGTCTTCTCGAAAACCGAGTAAATTGTGGGTGGATAAGGGAAAGGAATTCTACAACAAGCACGTTCATCGATTAGTAGACCTCTACTCGATCGAAAACGAACAGAAAGCCAGCATGGTGGAACGTTGGAATCGAACCATGAAGGAAAAGATGCACAGATACTTCACGGCGAATTCGACCAAGAAATACATATACGCTCTGAACGGTCTGGTTAAAGATTACAACAACACCCGACACAGATCGATCAAGATGACTCCCGCGGAAGCTAGCGATCCTCGAAACGAAAAACAGGTCTACGTGAATCTATATCCTGAGAGATCTAAGATCAGGAAGAAGTCTAGAACGCCGAAATTTGCGGTCGGTCATCGAGTGAGAATTTATATCCTGAGAGATCTAAGATCAGGAAGAAGTCTAGAACGCCGGAATTTGCGGTCGGTCATCGAGTGAGAATTTACGCTTATAAGAAGCACTTCGAAAAGGGTTATACTCCTCGATGGACCTCGGAAATCTTCGTGATAATCAAAATATTTCACACCAATCCGGTGACTTACGAAATTGAAGCTTTGGATGGAGAAGAGATCATCGAAAAGTTTTACGAACAACAATTACAGAAGACAAAGTTTTGATAAAGAAAACAAATTTTTTTTATTTACTTTCTTTAACATTTTCTTGTTTACACACATATATATATAAGAGAGAAAAAATGATAATAAAAAATAATTAAAAACTATTTTTAGATAAAGAAAGCAAGTTAATTAATAAACAAAAAAAAACCTAAAAATCCTTTAAAATGACAAATACACTAGATATAGCACAAAGCATAGTGAAAGATGAAAGTATTCAAGAATATGAGGTTCACGAATATGAACCGGTAACCGGAACGAGTTTGAACAATGCGGGAGAGATAAGAATCAACGTCGAAACTCAAGATCTATTCATACATCCTAGCAAGAGTTACATAGTGGTGCAGGGACGTCTCACCAAGGAAGATGGGAGCGACTACGCCACCGACGACACGGTTACTCTAGCCAATAATGGCATCATGCATCTATTCAGTAATATAAAATACATGCTATCCGGACAAGAGATAGAATCTGTGTTTCATCCCGGTCAGGCCACCACTATGTTCGGACTCTTGACGTATCCTGATGATTTTTCGAAATCCAGAGGACTTAATCAGTTGTGGGTGAAAGACACCGTCGGCCCTGCTAGCGCCGGCGCCGCCGAGATATTCGACTACGTCGTCAAGACGTCCAGAGCTAAAGGAACGTTTTCGTTCAGGATACCTTTGAAACACATCTTCGGATTCGCGGACGATTACAACAAGATCATGTACGGATTCAAACACAATCTGACGTTGATTCGAAAAGGAGACAATGACGCAATAGTGAGACTCACTGCGACCGATGCGGGTAAGATAACTCTACACAAGATATCGTGGTTCGTTCCACACGTGGAGCCTTTGATCGTGGAAAAAGCGCATCTCTACAAGATCATAGAATCCAAGAGTAAATTACCCATGGGATTTAGAATGAGACAGTGCGACACGGCTAGCATTCCTCCCTCCACAAATCACTTCGATTGGAGATTGACGGTGAAATCCGCTTCCGAGAGACGTGTTTCATCGTGGTTGCGTTTCAGACCGATAGGGACAGGTCTCAGGAAAAGAATGTGTCGCTGTTCGATCACGGCAGTTTGAGAAACATGCAAGTGTTTCTGAATGCCACGAGATATCCAGCAATCGATTACAATGCGTCGTTCGACAAGAACGATTTCTGCAGACTGTACGGCGACGCCGCTGATTTTAGAAAGAAGTATCACAGTCTAGACGAATTGATGAGCAATCCTAACATATCTCCCAGTGAATACAAGTCGATGTATCCCATGTTCGTATTCGACGTCAGTAAACAGAGTGAACGACTCAAGAGTAGCATCTTAGACATTCAGATCAAGATGCAATTCGATAGGAACATTCCGAGAAAAACCCGAAGCCTTCGCCCTGGTCCTGTCGGACAGAGAATTACAATTCGAATCGGACGGAAATAAGATGTCGATCATTCGATGAGAGATGAGTGTGTGAAAAAAATTAATAAACATTAAAAATGTGGATGTAAGAATAATTAAAAACCAAAATCTCGAAAACAAAATGGATGTTTTTGACACGAAAACAACAAATCTTCTATTCACTTCAGATTACTACAATGTTAAAATAAAATACTTGGAAAAATGGATTCAAACTGAATATGAAGAACGTAACACAAAAAAAAGATGGAATAGTTGTGATTTTAACGAATATCATTAAAAAAAAAAAAGAAGAGTTTGATCTCATAAGATCTAACGAAGAAATTATAAAAAATACAATTTTAAAATGTTGCAAATGTAAGAAATGTCAAATAAAAATCGAATCTCAACAAACTAGATCTGGTGATGAACCAACAACCGTATTCGCAAAGTGTATAAATTGTAATCATAAATGGAGAGAAAATTAAAAAAAGGATGCAATTTTAATCATCGTCATAAGTGACAAAATTCATTATTTTCCACGCGTTCACTGTTTGTTCAAAGGAACTAGTTCGATCAGTAGACTCACCACGGAAGTGGCGGCTTCAGGATTGTTGGTTTTTGTAACGGAATTAATCCTGTCTCCAGCGTTCACTTTGAGAGGCGTGCCGAACGTGCTAACATTCGCGTGTTGATTCTCAGTCTTTTCGATGCTGTATCTCTTATCGCTCTCTACTCCATTCACCATGAGATTGACGACCACTCTGTTATTCAAATCCGAGGAAGCCAGACTCATTCGAAGGATTTCACCTCCCAGCAGCATGGGATATCCCACCTGACCATGTTTCGATCTGCTACCTCCATTTCCGAAAGACCACTCAGCTTTTCCTTCATATAAGGTGCCGGCCTCTTCAGCCCACACAGTGATCAATTGTCTAGCATATTTGACTTTCTCCACCACCGATATCAGGGTGCAGGCATCCGTCATGTTCACGGGATCCGGTAGATTCGTGAGTGCGTGTCCACCCATGTCTAGTTTACCTTCCATGATGTCACCCTTTCTCCAGACCGAGTTGTCGTTCACATACTTTCTGCTGACCGTGCTGGAATCGAATTCGGGATCGTGATCGAGACTGAATAAATTGTGACCGTTCATGTTGATGCCACCCTCCATGGTTCTGCCAGATTGTTTGTTCAGGTAGAGATCATCCACTTGCGATTCTAGGTATTCTTGTGATTGTATCACAGCAGAATCTACGTAGCCCTTATTGACCGCAGTTGAGTCTGCATCTGTGTCGTCGATCTTTGACAGATTCAATATCTTGTTGAATCCCACTTTCAGATCCGATTTCATTTCTCGTCTGTCAGACTTTCTCTGTTCCAGATCTACGTAGTGTTTGGTCACCACGTCCTTGGGATTCGTGGGAGTGGCCACATTCGTTATCTTGTTAGAATTGGCATTCAATTCCGAGTGCATCGTTTTCTGAATGTATCTATTTCTCAGGTGTTCGCTGAATCTCACGTGAGTGTCATCTGTGTATTTCTTGGTCGCGGCATCAGTGGGATCTATGGGATTCGTGACGTTCACCAAACGTTTGGATTTCAGATCGAGATCGTCGGTCATGGTCACGTAATTATCTAGCAGGATTCGTTCGAAATCGACGTTCCCCCTGTCAATGTATTTTTTAGTCACAGCATCTGCGAGATCTATCAGCTTGGGAAGATTGTAGAGCTTCTTATCATTCATGCTCAAAGGTTCTTCTCGAGGTTCGTATCTCCGAATGTAACGTTCGTCCAAGTTGGCAACGTTGTAACCATCGTCGACTTCGAACGACTTCCTCTTCTTTCTTAGGTTGACTTTTTCGTCGTCACTTCTACCAAATTTATCGACTGGCATGTTGTTGTGAGATTTTTTTTGTTTTTTAGAAAAAATATATTCAAAATGCAGTTTATTAAAAATAAACTATTTTATTTTTATTTTTCGTTTTTATTCGATTAAAATTTTTTAAAAATAATTTGTTATCTTTATATATACTATAAAAAAAATCTCTCTCTAATGTAAATCATTGAGAATGTCTTGAAATCGATCTCCTTCAGACCATCTCTTGAGAACGTAGAGACACAGGTGACCGCAAAACACTTGATCTGGTGATTGCACTTGTTCCGTGTTGTAACAAACCATCGATTTGTTGAAATAGTTCGTTATTTCTTTTGGCGGCGAGATTCCGTAGCTGTCGAAATAATAATTTTTCTTCTTCCCCTTCTTGATTCATGCCACCCAGTGAGTGCCTTCACCCGATGAATCGTCTAGATTTAAAATTCCGCATTCCGATTGTCGAGGTCTTCTCTTCGGCAAGGCATCTCTGGAAAACACGCCTAGAAAATCTTTGATCTTCAAATCTTTTGCCGCATTCAACAGATCGATGTTGGATAGGGGTTCGTTAGGTAAGATGACACCTTCTATGGATATCTTTATTTTCTTATTCATAAATGCGTATATATTTTTTTATTTATTTATTTTATTATAATTCACTAAAATGACGTTATTTTTTTTCTTTTTTTATTTCTTTTTCTTTTTAAACTAACACTCTCGATGTCTCTATCAATTTTCATAATCTTGAATCCGTCTAATTCCTCTTGATTTTCTGGAATCCTATCATTCTTACTCATATCTGGAATCCAATCATCCACAATCATATCATCTAAAATTAGATCCAAAGTCCAAGGTCCGAGTGCCAAAGTGTTTATTTTATCGTCTAACATGGATCTCTTATCGTCGTTGGCCGTTAGCGAAATCTTGTTGACTATTTCGGTATACAAGTCGTGATTTTCACTTCGAATCGATTTCATAGTCTTCTACACCGGACCACTTCCTAACAGACAATCTTTATACTCTTGGAAAGAGATGTTTTTCTTCACCAGGCACGCTTTAACTCCTTTGCACTTCTTGATCTCTTCATCTTCTAGATGATAAGCATACAGTTTAGGTCTCAAGCCCACGAATTCGACGATTTGTTTACCACCGCTCTCATCCTTAAATTTACCCAACACCTTCTTGTTGTCATTCGATTGAATGTTGGACGGGTGATCGACGGGATAATTGCTCATGTCGAACCATGCGGCCACGTCCGGAGATATATCTCGGTAGATGTGTTCCGTCTCTATCTTGTAAACATAATGGTCCGTGTCGGTGAACAGTAGTTTGGCTTTATTACCAAATTTAGGTTTGACGTAATCGTAGTGAAACTCATACATCAATCGCTTGCTGATATCTAAGATGATCGGTCCGAGATAATATGGTTTGTCGAACTTCAGGTGCATCTTTTGCATGTGAACGGCCACTAGAGTTTTATCGAATATGGTTCGGTGTTTGTAATTGGGTTTCGCCACTAATTTTTTAGCTCTTTTCTCAGACGTGACGAGTCGAACGTCGGTTCTCTTCCTGATGTTTTCCATCGATTTACCATACACGCAGTTGTTCATGAGTTTGAAGAAATCTTTTTCGAAATCGTTCTCGGCTCGAATTCTGAAATTCGTGTTGAGATCGATGTATTTTTTCATCCAAGGCTCTTCATCGAATCGAATGATGCGATGTATGTTGACTAATTTCATCCTGTAATCGACGTACTGTTTCAAATTCTCACTGTAGATGACATAGTTATGTTTGTTAAATAAATTGGGAATGAGTTTTTCCTCGTCTCCTTCGTTCGGTTCCATTCGTTCGGGAGCCAGCGGATAATCGTTGTGTGGATCGTGTAATTCTTCCGGATAGTTCAAATCGACTTCTAAAATGCACGGATAGTCTCTCCATTTTTGCATCTCTTCCGGTTCCTTCACCCATTCGAAATTTCCAATCGGTAAAGGATGACTCAAAGCCCAACTGTACAGATTATTAGCATCCCAATACTGTATGTATTTAGTCGACAGTTTCGAATCGAAACCTTCTTTCATGTAGGGATTGTTAGCTTCAGAATATCTATGAGAGATCACCTCTCGCAGCCCTTTCGAACATGAGCAACATGTTCACGTCAGATAATATTTCCAATTGGACTTCGGTGGACTTCAACAGAGCGTCCCACGCCAGACCAGGTGCAGTGAAATACCAAGCGGGATCCAGATTGTAATTTCGATGACAGACGTCTCGAAAATTTTTGAACACGTCTGCCAAGAGCAGAACGTCGGTCTTCAGATAGAGATCATGATAATCTCTCATGGTTTTCATATCGAATGATTTCCACACGTTTTTAGCATGTTCGTAATTCTCGTCGGAAATGTTGGATTCGTATAATTTCGAATAAAAATCTTCTTTCGAAGGTAGTGCGGTGTCTTCAAATCTCTTTAGATCGTTCATGTAATCGTAAGGATAGACTCCTCTCCTCAACATGACCTCTACTCGTTCTCCGAAATGTTCGCTCGTGATTTTAAATTTATCCTTGCTCATGTTATCGACTAATTTTTCCAGAGCGGTCGACATGAATTTAAAACTGTCGATGAAACGTATGCCTCTACGAATGGATTTCGTTTTTTCTTCCAACATATTTCCATCGATTACTCTTTTGTTCTCCATGAGCTTCCATTTTGTGAAGGAAATGTATCTTTCTTCGCTGTTTGCAATGCAATTTAATTCTTTGTGTGAGGTGCCGAGATTTTTCACGACCAGATGACTGTCATAACCGGAGAGATTGTGAAACATCACCGGATAGAAAACAGCGTCTCGATATTTTAAATTACACTTGCTGTGAGCCGGACTGCGATACAGACCTGTGTAATGATCGTGGTCTCTGAACCTTCTTATTTCCCTCCGAATTTTCGTCGAACGATTGTCTGCATATGTGACATTCGGTGGCTCTGTTATTTTCGTCCTGCTGCTCTTGTGTGATGATAATATTCACCGGTGTTTTGAATTTGTCACATAACATTTGAATTTTCGATTCTAACTCTTCCACAAACCTTTGAGCCACGTCATCATCTTCGCCCTATTTCATGTAGGTGAAGGGACCCATGTCACGTTGCGAGTCGAAAGCGCATTTCACGTAAATGCGATAGCCTGAAGGTATGTGTTTTTGATATCTTTCGACGTAACTTTGAAGAGAGTTGGGTTGACAGGAACTCATTTTCGCGGTGAAACATTCGAAATCGGCGTACACGATGAATGGTACTTTTAACCTTCCATTGTGATTTTCAAACTTCACGATGGTGTTACGTTTGGGCATTTCGACGGCGACACCTTGATTTTCATTGCAATATTCCTGATGATTCGCTAACGATTTTTCGCTGTGAAACACATTCATGCAGTTGCAACATAAAGATATCTTTCCTTTATGTTTATTATTTTGTCTCGACAGTAATCGGCTCGGATGTTTAACCCAACAATAATGACGATTGTCACCATTCGAAATTAATAATAAAATAATCGTCTTTTCTCTTTCAAGATACGAAGTCTGTCTGAGAGGATAGATCGTTTGTTTTTCATTGTCGTATCCCAAGACGTTCACCGCTACGGTGGGATTTTGAGCCTCGAAACGTTCGATGTGTTTTAACTCTGTTGGAAAAGTCACTCCAGTCCAATCGAGATTTTTAGAAGTTTCCTCGTAACGAGAAACTCTATCGGAGTGTATTTTGACAGGGTATAAAGCGGAGGTGACCCATTTAAAACACTGATCATCTTTATTTCTCACATTGACCACAGCGTGTTTCTTAGCCAAGAAATACGGTAATTCCAAGTAGGAAGATCCTTTCAATGAATCATTTTTAGTTATGTGAATTTCGAGTTTCAACACCTCAGCAAACGTCCAATTACTACCTTCATGTTGATAATTTGCGAGAGACGTCAACATCTTGTCTTTCATCTTTTCAAAAACATTCGATAAATCTGAACCTAGAAATACGGGTTCGAAGTTAGATCTGAAATATCCATTTTTCACGATGCTCTCACCGGAGTTCACGTCGATTGTATTCATCATGCAATGGAGTATCATCTTTATTTTTAGTCCCATGTTCATGTATTTGCGAAACAAATCCAATACTTTTTTCTTCACCCGTTCCATGAACAATTTCGGATTGATTTTCTTGAATGAGGGAACCACATCAAAAGTTTTAAAAATGCCTTTGATCGCACTCTCCCATTCTACGGGCTTTGATTGGAATAGTTCTGTAACGAGTCGTGCTACATATTGTTCTCCTTTCCCTTCGTCGATTGCTCGTTGAATTTCGCTCGATATATCTCGTTTGTCTAGAATCTGAAGTGCATCACTCGTTTTCGTTTTTCTTTTCTTTTCTTTGGAAACTTGATGTTCTTCAACGGCTTTTCGTTTAGTCATCTTCTTATTTTTCACAATTGAAACATTTTTGTTTTTTTTCGACGTCGGCATTTCGATTCCTTTTACTATCTTTTTCTTCTTCTTCTCATTTTTCACAACCGATGCATTTTTTTATGTCGTTGCTATTGACATTTCGTTTGCCTTTCTAGCGTTTTGCAAATATTCTTGTATGACTTCAATTTTTTTTGATTTAGTTCTATGATTTCTGAAATGTGAAATTTGTAATAGTTTACAAATCTCGTTTACCTAGGTACGGTTTTCTCATTTAAATTTACCATTGTTTTATCTGTTTGCTTCATTTGTAAGAATATTTTTTTTTTGAATTTTGTATTAAATAATTTGTTAAAACGTTTTGCTTTTTTTACTCTTTTTATATATATAAAAAGTTAAATTTTAACATCCTTTTTTTTTCTTTAATGTGAATTTTTTATGTTCCTTAATGTGAAAAAATTGAATTAATACGAGAAAAAAGGATGTTAAAATTTAACTTTTTATATATATAAAAAGAGTAAAAAAAGCAAAACTTTTTAACAAATTATTTAAATACAAAATTTAAAATATACATTATTTGTAAGAATTCATAACACAAAAAACCAAATAATTGATCATGACAACAACACCTAAAAGATGCGAATTGAAATTGAAACGAGACGAAGCATATAAGAAATTCGGTTTTAATATCTATACATTACAACAACACGATCCCATCGAATTGAACGAGGTTGAGATGGAGGGCTTAGAGCGCTACTACAACAAATATCAGATGTATTTGAAATTGGATGAAGCCATGCTCGATTTGTTTTACGAGTACCAAAGTGATCTGCTGAATAATATCATTGTCGCCAAAGACAGAGAATTCGACAAGGACGGTTTGTTGTTGTTCTATGGAAGTTACATATATCCAATAATCTCACTCGAACTCATGGACAAATCGGGTGGTGAGAGCGCATTCACCAATGTAAAAAAACTCAAAAGAGTAAAGATAAACATTCAAAACTTTTTCGTAAGTGGAAAAATGACGAATGTCAACATGCTAATAACGGACTTGGAAATATAAACAATAGAGAGATTGATTTTTAGCGAAGAAGAAGGAAAAAAAGTAATGAGATCTAAAGATGATCTCATTACTTTTTACAAAAAAATTTTCACATTAAAGAAATTAAAATTAAAAACTTTTTTTTTATATATATAAAGAGTAAAAAAAAACAAAACTTTTTAAACAAATTATTAAAATACAAAATTTAAAATATACATTATTTGCAAGAATTCATAAAACAAAAAAAAAACCTAAATAATCGATCATGACAGCAACACCTAAAAGATGCGAATTGAAATTGAAACGAGTCGAAACGTATAAGAAATTTGGTCATAAAATCTATAGATTACAACAACACAATCCCATCGAATTGAACGAGGTTGAGATGAAGGACTTAGAGCATAAATACAACAGATATAAGATGACTTCGAAATTGGATGAAACCATGCTCGATTTGTTTTACGAGTACCAAAGCGATCTGCAGAAAATCGTCATCGCTAAAGATAAAGAATTCGACAAGGACGATTTGACATTGTTCTATGGAAGTTACATATATCCAAAAATCTCACACGAACTCGTGGAGAAATCGGGTGGTGAGAGCGAGTTCACCGATGTAAAAAAACTCAAAAGAGTAAAGATAAACATTCAACACATTTTCGAAAAAGGAGAAAACACGAGTGTCAACATGCAAATAACAGACTTGGAAATATAAACAATAGAGAGATTGAAATGTTAAAATTTAACTTTTTATATATATATATAAAGAGAAAAAAAAACTTTTACTAAAAAAATTTACATTAAAGAAAATTAAAAATTAAAAAAACAACTTTTTTATATATATATATAAAGAGCAAAAAGAAAATAAACAAACTTTTTTAACAAATTATTATTTAAATACAAAATTTAAAATATACATTATTTGCAAGAATTCATAAAAACAAAAAAACCCAAATAATCGATCATGAGGACAACAACACCTAAAAGATGCGAATTGAAATTGAAACGAGTCGAAACGTATAGGAAATTTGGTCATAAAATCTATAATTGAATAGTAAAATAATAGTCCATAAACAAGGGACTCCATGTCAATGTAATAGTTTAATAAAATCGCCCAACCGGTTCCAACGTTTTGGCCCCATGGCCTTCATCAGGGTGAAAATAACAAGAGATTTACATATCACACATTCACAATAATTAACTGTAGATAAATAATTGAGAGAGACGTTCTATAGATTACAACGACACGATCCCATCGAATTGAACGAGGTCGAGACGAAGGGCTTAGAGCACAAATACGACAAATATCGCATACCTTTGAAATTGGACGAAGCCGCGCTCGATTTGTTTTACGAGTACAAAAGCAATCTGCAGAACATCGTCATCGCCGAAAGATAGAGAATTCGACAAGGACGATTTGTCATTGCACTATGGACGTTACATATTTCCAAACATCTCATTCGAACTCGTGAAGAAATTGGGTGGTGAGAGCGAGTTGACTGAAGTAACAAAACTCAAAAGAGTAAAGATAAACATTCAACACATTTGCGAAAAAGGAGAAAACACGAGTATCAACATGCTAATAACAGACTTGGAAATATAAACAATAGAGAGATTGATTTTTTAGCAAAGAAGAAGGAAAAAAAAAGTAATGAGATCATCTTTAGATCTCATTTTTTTTTTTTTTTTTTTTTGTTTTCCTTCTTCACTATTACCATATATTATAATAACGTTTCCTTTTTTCTTAAATTTCAGCGTCGATTCTTCTTCTTTTCTTTTTTTCTCTTTTTTGTAATATGATACGTTTTTATAACAACACATTTGTTTATCTGAATCATAATTATGAACGAATGTTGTGCATCTCTTGGTAACACTCACATTATTACCATTCTCTTCAGAAGGTAGTGGTGACGGTGGAAAGCGTCTCATTCTTTTCATTTTCAGCCATCTATCCTGCTGTTTATCTAACTCTTTCATCAGTTCTTTCCTTAGATATCCATCATTAGCGTCTAACCATTTTTCCACATCTTTTTTTTCACACTCTGTCTCGCGATATTGATCATTATCGTCTAATTGTTTCTCCACCTTTTTATCCATTTTATATATTATTTTACACTTTCTATGATTTATATTTTATATAATTATATAATTTTATATTATAATAACATATTCAAAATCGGTATATTCTTAAACTGCAAATTCTCTCCGAGCAACAAACCCTTGTCGAGTTGCTCAACGTTCTGTCCACACTTCAGATAGAGACTGTTTCCACTCAAAGAGTTGTCACCTCTAATGGGTTCTAGATACAATCCTTTACCGCTGTCGTCTACGTGGACGCGACACATGGCTACCCCCTTCTTCAAAAACAGTCCGCTGCCACCCATTAATTTTTCAACTGCCGAACTCGCGAGTCCCGTGAGAGCTCCCACGCCATGAGTCTTTCCGAGAAAGGGTAGTGCCTTTGCGGCAAAGGGTAATGCTTTTGCGGCGATTCCTGCCAATAGCGGTAGGAAACCACCTTTCATCTCAAATTGTATCTCAATTGAGCGGGACTCAATCTCACCGTCAACCCTCTTCCATCGCGAATTGCTTTCTCCATCCTTTTGCTTTGACTTCTGGTCCAGGCGATCGAATCCTGACCGCCTCTCATCAGATCTTCGTGAGTGAATTTGAATCTCACTGCCTCGCCTCGAGTTGTTAACGCTCTCTTAAGTTTCTTCCTCTGTCCTGCGGATATGTTCACGTTTTTAATCACGTATTCTGTCATAATTCTTTTTTTTAAATATATTTACTTCAATTGTTTTCTTGTTTAATAATTATTTATATTAAAATAATTTTGTAAAATTAATAGTGCATTTATTTTATTTTTGTTATCTATATATATACACAATATTTTTTTTTCTTTTTGCTTTTATATTTCCCTTATGTGAAATCGTATTGTCACCCTCTCTCCGTGAAGATCTAACAGTTCACCATTTTGATCCGTCAACGTGGTTTTGAGACTATACAACGTGTCTAAAATCACTGATAGATAAACTAAATTTCGAGGTCGCTCCACGATCTTATAACCCGGCGACACGTTTGGAAAGAGGGAATAGATTGTCGGTTGAGCGCTACCATTCACGTAGCTTCCAGCAATCACGTCCACGTTCACCAGAATGCTATTGACTGCGAGAATGTCGACCGTACTTTCAGATGCCGCGTGGCCTCGATACATCTTTCGATCGAATCCTAACATCTTGCCTATAGAATCGTCTGTGTTGAAATCCACTCGAAAATTATCTTCCAAATCCAACATCGTCTGTAAGGTATTAGGATTGGGAGCGAGTCTGATCTTGTTGCTTCCCTTTCCATCTGTCTTCATTCGCGTCTGAATGTAATTGTTCAAATCGTCTATGTCGTAACTTCCTTTGGGAATTCGAATCTCCAACCAATCCACTCCGTCGGAATACTTGAACGAGTTATTCTTTTCGGTGACGTTGGGAAAGGAATAATAAGTCTCCAGATTCACCAACGCCATCTCGTATCTTTTCTCTCTATTCAATTTGATGGAAAGTTCGAATTTCGTAGCGAATCGAGTCGAATCGCCACTCACCACGATTTGAATGGATTGTTTTGCAGCCGTATTCTCGGCTATCCATTCTAACAATTCTCCATGTTCGAACATTATATTTAATTTTATTTTTTTAAATTTTTTTTTAAAAAAACTAATTATTTGAAGATTTATTTTCTAAAATTTTTTTTTATTTTCACTCTCTATCTTATTATCATCAGAAACATAAAACTTGTCGAATCCGCACCGATATTTTCCGTGATTAAATTCGCTTGTCAAATCGATCACGACGAAATTGTAAAGTCCTCCATCCCAAACCCTCTTGCAGAATCTCCTGAATTCCGCCACGCTCATGTCGTTTGCGACATGATCGCCGTAGAGGTGATTGAGATTCTTGAGATCTTGGCGAAAGAGACATAGAAAATTAGTGTTCTCCCTTATCGTCTGTCTGGGCAATCGAAAATAATTCTGCGACAGGTAGAAACAGTCCACGTTGCTGTGTCGACCTGTAACGTAATACGATTTGCATTGGTTCTGTCTCTCCAAAAGCAGATCGTCGAAAATCATGAGATTCTTATCTTCCGATTTCAATTCTCTAGGATCCGGAACGTCGCTAGCGTTCTCATAAAATCGACACTCGACGTTCGAAGATGTATTTCTCTTCATCAGTTCCATCGCCGCACCGTCCAAAATGGTCGAAAGTGGAGCTTCACTCTTGTCGAATTCCTCCCTACTGTCAAAGATTCTGGCTATGACGTCCTTGGGCAATCTACGATCCATGCACTCTCGAAGCAATCTGTATTCGGGTTGAAACAAGCTCTTGCCAAACACGAACAATCTGTCGTAATCCAACCAGTCGGGTCGGGACAACAGATTCATCAACAGATTGGTCTTTCCACAATTCGATTTTCCCACTATCAAGCCTCTTATGCTTTTGGGAAAGAACTCGTTATTCGACCTCTTGGTCGCGGCGTTGTTCCAAGACATATCTTTAATGTTCATCTTTGTTTTATTTTTTTTTTTTTTTGTTATTTTAGATTCTTTTCAAACACAAATTTTTTATGTTTTTCAAACTCAGTTTTTAATATTATTATTTATTTATATCACACCGTCGCAAGTTCTCTTCAATCCTGATCCACTCGTCATTTTAGCTAAATCTTGTATGGGTACCACAGCATCCTTAAAATCTTTCCAACTTTTTGGCGTTAGCTCTAACGCAGCTCGCTTCGCCGGCGGACTGATCAACTTGTCGATCAATGCGTCTGCTGCCCTCTTGGCAGCCACAGAAGCTATCCTACCACTGGCTTCGGAAGCGGCTTTCTTACCAGCATCCAAAGCTGTCTTCTTACCGACCTCAAACGCGGTCGATGCGAGTTTTCTACCCGCATCGCTCGTGAATGCTCGCATTATAGAATCGACGATGCCAGAACCGCCTTGAACGTAAGTTCTGACGTATCCCCTGTTCTTTATCACCAACATATTTTATTTTTATAATATATTTTGTTTTTTTTTCACTGATAAATCGTTTTGTTGTTTAAATACTTTTATTATTCTAGTGTAAAAATTTACTGTTTTATTTTTGTTTGTTTGTTTGTTTCTCTCTACTTATTATATATACATCAATCCTTCAATTCGTTCATCAGCCTTTTATAGTGGTTTTTATTCAAAACCTTCTGTCTCAACAATTCGTCAGATATAGTAACTATCTGATTATCTAATCCCGTGTTACCAGCCCGTCTGCTCACCATTAACAAACTCAATCTCTGAGACAGAGCATCAGAATCGCTTGGAAGAAAAGTGGTTTTCACCCCTTTCCCAGTCACCGATTCGACGAACTTCTTATTCATCTCCCATATGGGTTTCACCACTTTCGTCCACTTGTAACCTCTGTTGGCTTTGGGTCTCGTCTCTCTGGCATCGTTATTTCTCTTCATGGCGTGGGTCTGAACCAGAATGTCGCCGTAATTGTCGAAATCCTGTTCCGTGTAATCACTAGGCTTGTCGTAAAGGAGCAATCTGCGCAGTCCATCAGTCAATTCGTATCTGTTCGAACCCACAATCAATTCATCATCGCCTATTTCTACTTCTTTGTCTCCATTAAAAGTATTATTGTCCGAATCCTTATAAAATCCATACAACAGATCTCTCTTACCGCCATCATCAGACGATGCGACGCTATCAGTGGTGATAGTCGAAGCTGTATCGGTGTTGGTCTCGCTCAAATCTGTTTGAATTCCCGTGGGAACGTAATCCGGTGTAGATTGAACGGAATGCCGATTTCCAAAACTACTGGGCAACGAACCCATCCTCAAAGAACTCTCTTTTATGGGTCTCAGTTCTTCGACTATCTCCTTCCTGCTTCCCTCTTGACCCTCCGTCACGGGTTTAAATATTTTTGTGGCTTCGCATCTGAGTTCCATCTCACCAAGACGTCTGCTTCTGTCAGCCGACTGAATGCCCTTCTTAGCACGTTCATACTCGCCTAAAATTTGATCTCGGCGCCTAGAATCCATCTGTAAAAACATTTTTCGTTTTTAATTGTTAATGTTCCTTTAAGTATGCTAATGCGAGTTATTTTATTATTTTCAAAATTAAATGTATAATTATTTTTATGTTTATGTTTTTTTCTCTCCTATATATATCAATCACTTTTTTTTTATTTCCTCGGGTATTCCCCCCACTCACGTCACAAATGGAAGCGTTCAATAGTTGTCTGTTAAGTTTTTTTTTTAAAAATCCGGGTATTCCCCCCACTTACGTCAGAAAGGGAAGCGTCCAATAGTAGTCTGTTAAGTTTTTTTTTGGAAAAACGCACCGCCTCAAAAACAATAGTGGATTCTAGACCATTGGTCTAGAATCCGCAAACCGTTTTTTTTATGCTAGCCCAGAATATTTTGCTCGCGTTCACCAACGATGGATCGATGGTCTGATCTGCGATGGGAACGATGACAAAAATTTTTAAAGTAAAAAAAAAAGTGAAAATGTACAATTTCACTTTTTTTAAAAAACGTGTAACATTCAACGTTCACCACGGGTATTTGAACGTTAAAAGTGCGATCTAGGAGTCACAAAAAAACACCGGATTCTAGACCACTGGACATTTTTGTGAACAAGCGTGCGATTTAACACTGAATCCCACGTTGGTAAACGCATCGTGTACGTATACCGTACACGTACATGTACAAAGTGGTCATGAATCCGCAATTATCACCTACTCCGGATGCAAAACGCCCGGATGAACAAATTCTGGATCTTTTAGAGCTGAGCTTAAAAGGTAATGACTTTCAATTCAATGGAGAATATTTTCTACAAATAATGGGTTGTCCTATGGGCGAAAGATTCAGTCCTAATTTTGCAAGCATTTATGTAGCGGAATGGGAGGAAAATGCCTTAAGCAAATGTGCAAAGCATCCTCTCGTATATCTCAGGAATTTAGATGACATTTTTATTATTTGGGAACATTCAAAAGAAGATTTTGATGAATTTTTAGAAATTTTGAACAATCATGATCCAAATATTAAATTGAAAGCTACTATCAGTGAAAGTTCTGTTGATTTTCTGGATGTGACCGTGTATAAAGGCAAGCAATTTCAGGCGTCCGGTCATTTAGATTATAAAGTATATTTTAAACCAACTGATTCACATCAATTGTTGCACACAAAATCATTTCATCCTCAACATACATTTTAAGTTATCATCAAATCACAACTCATTCGTTTCCATCGCAATTCAAGCAATAAGGTAAATTTCAATGAGGCTTGTTCTACTCTATTTGGCGCATTCAGATCGAGAGGATACTCACTGCGCTTTTTGCGTACCTTAAAATCTCAAACTCTGAAAAAGCTCGAAAATGCAGCTGAAACTACTGATTTCGAACCACTGAAGATTGAACACAACAGACCGTTGCAAAATGGTAGTGGCGCGGTATTTAATTGCAAAAAGCCTCGTTGTAGACTGCATACTTTTATGCCTGATCAGAAAGAGGAATTTTCCTCCGAACAAACGAAAAATCATTATCAGATCCGTAACCCCCTCCATTGTGATTCACCAAACATTATTTACCTTATCACTTGTAAGCGATGTCGGAAACAGTATGTTGGTCAAAGTCAAAATCCTTTCCGAGAACGTGCTACTAGACACAAACAGTATATAAAACATAATGCCGATACCCCAGTAGCACAACATTTTAACCTTCCTGGCCATTCTTTGGACGATTTTGAAATCCATCCTATTGAACAACCACCAATTAAAGACACATTAGAGGAAACGGATGAATTTAGGAAAAAAACGTGAAGCTTTTTGGATCAATACGCTTCAAACCCTCTGGTCATTTGGTATGAACATATCAGAGGGCGAATTTCGAAAGGAGGTCCATCATTCCTTTCACTTGAACGTACAACAGAATGAATATCGAAATAGCAAAAATGTTAAAAGATGAATTCAATTTCACCAATGCTAAATTAAATGAATCTTTGAATCTTCGACCTGTCATCGCCTATAAGAAAAACAAAAGCTTGCGTAACATCCTTGTAAGGACTAAATTAGTTGACCAGTCGCCAGTGTATTATTACTATCGAACTCTCCTTAACCGGGAAACCCTTTGCCTTACACAATCCTATTTTTCCCCCTTTAATTAACAAAAACCAATTCCCACCCCACACTATTGAACTTTCCTTATTGTGACCTTTATAATTTGGGCATTTCTAGAATCAGTTCATCGAAACGATTTCAGTGTATGTGATTCTCTCAATGCATTTAAAATTACTTAGGGCCCCGAATGGCTTACATTGGTCAAATTTATGGATTCATCTGTCCGCTTCTGGGATGAGAGTAAAACTAGTTAAAATGAATTGACAACAATGAATGTTTGCCGAATTACATTAGTTGTTTATGCATAATTGCGTTTGCGTCAGATTCATTAACCATAGGTGGGACGCCCTTGATTCTTTCTTGCAAACACATTTTTGTGTGTTCACGTCCCTATTAATGTTAGCTCATTTCTTGCAAGATGGAGTTTATTATCAGTGGTGCCCCCCCCCCCCCCCCCCCCCCATGCCATTCAATTTCACAATACAAATGCAACAGCACTTTCTTCCTGTCAACTTTTGCGGCAGGAAGGATTTGCCTTACGTCTTTCAGTGCCACGGTTTTGTAATAATGGTACATATCACTTGATGACTCTTGCGCAATTAACACTTCCCATGAACAGTCCTTATTGACATCTGATCGTGAGTCGTACCCTATTACTGTCCCAACCCATCAATATTCAGTATTGTAGTTGGAAAATAGGAGATGGGATATCGGTCGGATCGCGACTGTGTCGTGTGCCGATCGAGATTTTATTTCCCCTTTTCTCTTCTAAGTGTCGCTTCCCACGAATAGTCCTTACTGATATCTGATCGTGAGTCGTACCCGCTTACTGCTCCAACCCATCAATATTCAGTATTATAGTTGGAATAGGAGATGGGGTCTCGGTCGGATCGCGTCTGTGTCGTGAGCTGGTCGAGATTTTATCTCCTCTTTTCTCCTCTAAGTGCCGCGACTGGCATCACGCTGTTACTTCACAGTATTTCGCGTGGATAGTGTTACACTGATAACAGTGAATGTTTGCTGAACTGCATTAGTTGTTTATCCATATTTGCGTTTGCGTCAGATCCATCAACCATAGGTGGGACGCCCTTGATTCCTTCTTGCAAACACATTTTCTTGTGTGTTCACGTCCCTATTTATGCTAGCTCATTTGTTGCAAGATGGTTTTTATCATCAGGGGTGGGTCCCCCTCCTCCGTGCCATTCTATTACACAATACAAATGCAACAGCACTTTCTTCCTGCCAACTTTCGATACTTTCGTGGCAGGAAGGATTTGCATTTCGTCTTTCAGTACCACGGTCTTGTAATAATGGTACATAACACTTGATGAATCTTGCGCAACTAACACGTCCCATGAACAGTCCTTATTGATATCTGATCGTGAGTCGTACCCGCTCACTGCCCCAACCCATCAGTATACAGTATTATAGTTGGAAAATAGGAGATGGGGTCTCGGTCGGATCGCGACTGTGTCGTGTGCCGATCGAGATTTTATCTCCTCTTTTCTCCTCTAAGTGTCGCTAATGGCGTCACACTGTTGCGGTGTTACCTCACAGCATTTCGGGAGGATAGTGTTACAGATACCGTCTTAGTTTAAATGAATTGATAACAGTGAATGTTTGCTGAACAACTTTATTTGTTTAAGCAGGGTGGCGTTTGCTTCAGATCCTTCAACCATAGGTAGGACGCCTTCTTTGTACATAACTCTTGATGAATCTTGCGCAACTCACACTTCCAATGAACAGTCCCTTATTGCATTTCAACAGCGATCACTGGTATAATGACAAAACATTACAGTCAGTACACCGGTCTAAGTGTACCCCCAAACATTGGCTGATAACAGTTCCCTGGAATTAATGTATTGATAATCCACTACTGGTAAACAGACAACTATTGACTTCGCTTAAGCAGACTATAAACTCTACCTCTATACAAACACTACAGCTATTTTGTATATATTTTATTACCTTCATATCTTTTTAGTGTCTCATTCGTATATTTTACTTTCAAATCTCTAACACCAGTACTCTTTATTCTACACTACATCATTTCTTCTCAAGCCAGCTTGAATACATTTTGCTTCTAAAATTAAAATCATATCTAATGTGCTCAGTTGAATTATACCGCGCCCGGATAGGAAATTTCAACCTTACAGTTCATTCCAGCAGCTTAAAGCATTGTTTACCGAAAGATAGATCTACGTGCATCTTATTTTACTTGCTCTTGCGTCTCAGTGGTGCTGAGCTGCATGAAAGCTTCACTGCCATGTTTGCTTTGTTCTTTGGGCAATCCCCTCACTCAGTAAATTCGACTGAACCAATTACACGTCGCTACAGTTCTCTGTTTGTCTCGAAGGCTACATCAACACTAAAAGTATTAGCTACAGCTTTCTATCAACGTTGTTTCTCTTCTCTTTAGCCATAAGCTTATTATTGTCAGGTGACATTGAAACTAACCCTGGTCCAAATTCTCTTAATTCAGATGGCAACCTGAATACTCTAAAAATTGTTCATCTTAACATTCCAAGCCTGAAACCTAAACTGGATATTATACAATGTGAATTTACACCATTTGATATTATGGCTTTTAGTGAGACATGGCTACACAGCGATGATCCCTCATCTGATGTCCAACTCCAGGGGTTCCATGAACCACTGCGACTCAATCGCTCGTCAAGGGGAGGTGGGGTTGCCATTTACATTAAAGACGGTATCTCGTTTCGACACAGACCGGATCTTGATACACCGAATACGGAGTGTCTATGGGCTGAAATATTTACAAAACGGAAAAGGTCGTTATTACTAGGAGTATTCTACCTCCCACCCAACAGTCCCCAGACACATGGGATGCCATATCAGCATCCATCGAAAAAGCTAGAGACACGTCAGTTGGTGACTTAATTATCACGGGTGATTTCAACGATAACCAAATGGTATCCTCAAGAAGTAGCTTTTCTGAAATAATCAATTACTTTAACCTCAGACAGCTTGTGAGCGAACCAACTTGTTTTACCAAGACATCGGCTTCACTGCTAGATTTTTTTGCTGTCAGTAACACAATCAACGTAAAAACAGCGAAGTCCTCGAACCAATTATCCCAGACATGACCCGCTATCACTGCCCAATTTCAAATGAACTCGATTTTTTAAAACCAAACCCACCTTCTTTTAAGAGGAAGATATGGCTTTACTCTCAGGGTAATTATGAAGTACTAAACGCGGCTTTCTCTGACGTCGAACTCTATCTTTGATACGGTATGTCTCGATACTATGGTTTCCAAATTCACTGATAAAATACTTGACACTGCATCCAAACACATACCTCATAAAATGATTACTTCGAGAATGGACCAACCGAAATGGATGCATAATGAAATAAGATTACTAATGAGACAGAGAAAACGTTTGTATCGCATTGCCAAACGTACTAATATTCCACACAACTGGAATAAATATAAACGTAAACGGAATGAGGTTGTATCGGCCATCAAGAAGGCTAAAGCCCAGCATCTTTCAAAAATCCAGTCCACACTGAGAAGCAACGAAACCCCGGCATCACTGTGGTGGAAGACCTTAAAAACACTAATCGGTTGCTGTAACACAACAGGAATTCCCACCCTGATTCATCTAAACAAAATATATTCTTCAAGTGTTGAGAAAGCTGAAGTGTTCAATGAATACTTCTGCTCTATCTCGACAGTTGACGATTCGAATGCTTCCCTACCAGATCCACCACAACATGTTTCCTAGTGTATTGATAGTATCACCTTACATTGCAGTGAAGTATATGCTGCAATGAAGTCGATAAAGGTGTCCAAGGCGTCTGGTCATGACCAAATAAGGCCGCGTCTCCTAAAAGAATGAAAATCCTTTCTCAGTGAGCCACTCCCAATTTTATTCAACATTCTACTGAATAATTCATTCTTTCCTTCATTATGGAAAAAAGCAAATGTCTCCCCAATCCTAAAAAACAACCCTCAAACACAGTCACCAATTATCGCCCGATATCGTTGATCAGCTGTGTTGGTAAAATATTTGAAAAATGCGTCTTCAAACGCTTGTGGCAGTTTTTGAGTGAAAATAATGTCCTTAGTCAGTTTCAGTCAGGTTTTACACCTAGAGATTCAACAGTCCTCCAACTGACTGACATATATGATGAATTCTGTCGCGCGCTTGGTGAAGGCAAAGAAGTTAGGGTAGTTTTTTATGATGTCAGTAAAGCGTTTGACAAGGTATGACATGCTGGTCTTATCCACAAGCTGGAGAGTATTGGTGTTTCAGGAGAACTACTTCTGTTTCTAAAATCCTATCTTGCGGATAGGTCGCAGCGAGTTGTGATAGCCTCGGAGTCTTCGTCATGGAGACCCATTAATGCCGGTGTACCTCAGGGGTCTATACTCGGACCCTTACTGTTTTTGATATACATAAATGATATAACCAGCGACTTATTCAGTAGCATACGCCTCTTTGCAGATGATACTTCCTTGTATCTAATTATTGAAAACCCAGAGCAAGCCTCGGTCATAATCAATCAAGATTTGGCCACAGTCGAGCATTAGGCCAAAACGTGGTTGGTTGAGTTCAATCTCAACAAAACTGAAAGTATATGTATATCACGTAAAATCAACCCAGACTCTCACCCACCCTTATATTTAGGTGACTCACAGATATTGGAAGGTCGTGACCATAAACATTTAGGACTCATTCTAAACAGTACGTGACCACATTGGTCATATTTGCACCAAAGTCTGGTCACGTTTAGACCTGCTGAGGAGGCACAAATTTAACCTTGATCGCAGTGTCCTGGACAAAATATATTTTGCCTTTATTAGGCCTCTTCTTGAATATGCGGATACTGTCTGGGATAATTGTTCTGTGACCAATATCGCGGAACTAGAAAAATTACAGATTGAAGCAGCAAGAATCATCACCGGAGCAACAGTTAGTGCCAGTGAGGCTCTGCTATATTCGGAAACACGGTGGGAATCCCCACAAGAAAGGCGCCGTAAACATAAATTAATTCAGTTTTTCAAAATGTATCATCACATGTCACCTCCATACATCTCCAACAAAGTTCCCCCACTTACCTCCGTGACGAATTCATCACGTAGTCTCCGATCTGGCCAAAACCTCCGAGCTCCCTTTTGTCGAACGCAACTGTATCAGTCTTCTTTTATCCCCAGCGTTACTGACCAGTGGAATAAGTTGCCGTTACCTGTCCGCGAGAACTCATCATTGATTAACTTTAAAACGTTTCTCAGTGATGGTAACCAAAGACCCCCAACGTTCTACACTAACGCAAAATCTCGCAGGGCTCAAATATACCATTGTAGGCTGCGGTTGCATTGTAGTAGTCTTAATTCTCACCTTTTCGACAATCGAAAGTGAGCACGAAACTACTGATCACTTTTTCTTTCATTGCCCCCTGCTTTCAAACGCTCGAAATTATACAATTAATTTACTCCCATATGTAACAGATACATCCACACTTCTGTTTGGCCCTGAATTCTTGAACAACGAAAACAACCGCCTTATTTTCGAAGTGGTACATGACTTCATTTTATCAAGCAAGCGATTTCAATAATGCAGAAACTTAACAATACACCCCCATCCCCACTCCTCGTGGGAAACGCAATTGTTCACTGCACCAAACAGGTTCTGCTTAGCTAGTATAATAGGACCAAGTGACCAATGCTGGTGGTGGAATAGCCCTTCAGACGTTCTAACGTTCAACACCTCTAGGTTTACTTACTTATAGCTTGCCACTAAATGAACTAAATGAAACAAGCTGCCTACTTACGATTTTCTTGAGAGTTAATTCTATTTAATTCTATTTAACATACATTCAGTCAGTATCCAACCCCCTGGTACAGATACCTGTATCAGGGGTACGATGTAAGCACGTTCCCTTTCCGAGAGTTCAATTTTTTTGGTCCCACACAAATAAATAGTTCGTTATTACATTCGTCTGCATAATACATTCTCGACTATTGCCCAAAGTATTGTAGGATAAATAAATTATTACCAACTTTGCGAGTGTGCAAGGTGTGTGTCGGAGCCGCGCTCCGGTTTCTGGGGACAGTTTGAGGCTCGTCATCGACACGTCCTGAACTGCCCTTGGAGACCGGAGTGTGACTTCGTTGCGTGCTTTTTACATCAGCATAATATCTATGTATCATGTATTCAAGCTGATTTCATCTTATTATTTTCCTATTATTTAGTTTTTGTTTTTTTCTTCTTTTTCCTTTTTCTTTTTCTATTTATCAGCATTCCTGTTCTTCCTTTCTCTTCTTTCTTTTCCTTTAATTTTAAGTTGAAGTTTAAACAGTTTCACATGTCGTTGCCCGGCGGTCGAGGCTGCCTTCCTCTACTCCGTATTTCTTCTGATGTGTTGCTTAACTTATCTGCCAATGATCTTCAATCGTAGCAACAAAGAGTAATTTGATATGCAATGGAGGGAGCGCCTCGGCCTCCGTGTGTCGGCATGTGAGCTCTTCATCTGATTCGTACCACCTACAGGAGTAAGTTCATAAGTTATCAGGGAGACGACTTACATAAGCTTTAAGCTTTCTGTCGAATCCTTCCTTTACACAGTAATCTACTTTCATTGTTTTGTATATACAATTGTATTTAGTGTTGTTCAGAACTTTTGTTACTCTACTGTTATTGTGAAATGTGTACACATGTCATTTAGTGAATAAATACTGTTTAAACTAAATTGGAGCCCATCAATGAATAACATCAATTATTGCCAGTCAGTTTAACCAGTTCCTAAGCTCATCACTTAGTTTAAATCAATTTTGTGTACTTTTTTGTCATGTTTGAAACCCATCAGGGTTCAGTAAATGAAAAAAAAAATTCGGCGGCATATTAAAAGAAAAAACGTTTCAGTAGGAAATGTCTGTGCCAGTGCGATTTTTTAACCTCAAACACACACACACACAAATAATGGGTTGTCCAATGGGTAAAAGATTCAGTCCTAATTTTGCAAGCATTTATGTAGCGGAATGGGAGGAAAATGCCTTAAGCAAATGTGCAAAGCATCCTCTCGTATATCTCAGGTATTTAGATGACATGTTTATTATTTGGGAAAAGAAGATTTTGATGAATTTTTAGAAATTTTGAACAATCACGATCCAAATATTAAATTGAAAGCTACTATCAGTGACAATTCTGTTTATTTTCTCGATGTGACCGTGTATAAAGGCAAGCAATTTCATGCGTCCGGTCATTTAGATTATAATGTATATTTTAAACCAACTGATTCACATCAATTGTTGCACACAAAGTCATTTCATCCTCAACATACATTTAAAGGTATCATCAAATCACAGCTCATTCGTTTCCACCGCAATTCAAGTGATAAGGTAAATTTCAATGGGGCTTGTTCTACTCTATTTGGCGCCCTCAGATCGAGAGGGTACTCGCTGCGCCTTTTGCGTAGCCTGAAATCCCAAACTCTGAATAAGCTCGAAAGTCCAGCTGAAACTACCGATTTTGAACCACTGAAGATTGAACACAACAGACCGTTGCAAAATGGTAGTGGCGCGGTATTTAATTGCAAAAAAACCTCGTTGTAGGCTGCATACTTTTATGCCTGATCAGAAAGAGGAATTTTCTTCCGAACAAACGAAAAATCATTATCAGATCCGTAACCCCCTCCACTGTGATTCACCAAACATTATTTACCTTATCACATGTAAGCGATGTCGGAAACAGTATGTTGGTCAAAGTCAAAATCCTTTCCGAGAACGTGCTACTAGACACAAACAGGATATAAAACATAATGCTGATGCCACAGCAGCACAACATTTTAACCTTCCTGGACATTCTTTGGACGATTTCGAAATCTATCCTATTGAACAACCACCAATTAAAGACACATTAGAAGAAACGGATGTGACCACGTGGTTCGACACGAGCAATTATCCCGTCGATCGCCTATCCAACATTCAATCGAACGACAACAAGAAGGTGTTGGGTAAATTTAAGGACGAGAGGGGTGGTAAACAAATCGTCGAATTCGTGGGTTTGAGACCCAAACTGTATGCTTATCGTCTAGAAGATGAAGAGATCAAGAAGTGTAAAGGGGTTAAAGCGTGCGTGGTGAAGAAAAACATCTCTTTCCGAGAGTATGAAGATTGTCTGTTCAGAAGTGGTCCAGTGTATAAGACTATGAAATCGATTCGAAGCGACAATCACGGCTTGTATACCGAAATAGTCAACAAGATTTCGCTGACGGCTGACGACGATAAGAAATTCAGGTTAGATGATAAAATAAGCACTTTGGCACTCAGACATTGGACTTTGGATATGATTATGGACAATAGGATTCCAGATAGGATTCCAGATATGATTAAGGATGATAGGATTCCAGAAAATCAAGAGGGATTAGACGGATTCAAGATTATGGAAGTCGATAGAGACATCGAGAGAGTTAGTTTAAAAAAGAAGAAGAAAAAAAATATTAAAAAATAACGTCATTTTAGTGAATTGTAATAAAATAAAAAAAAATATACACATTTATGAATAAGAAAATAGAGATATCCGTAGAAGGTGTCGTCTTACCTAACGAACCTCTATCCATCATCGATCTGTCGAATGTGGCGAAGGATTTGAAAATCAAAGGTTTTCTAGGCGTGTTTTCCAGATATGCCCTGCCAAAGAGAAGCCCTCAACAATCGGAATGCGGAATTTTAAATCTGGACGATTCATCGGGTGAAGGCACTCACTGGGTGACGTGGTTCAAGAACGGGAAGAAGAAGAATTATTATTTTGACAGCTACGGAATCTCGCTGCCGAAAGAAATAAAGAACTATTTTGACGAATAGGTGGTTCGTTACAACACGGAACGAGTGCAATCACCAGATCAAGTGTTTTGCGGTCACCTGTGTCTCTACGTTCTCAATAGATGGTCGGAAGGGGATCGGTTTCAAGACATTCTCAATGATTTACATTAGAGAGAGATTTGTTTTATAGTATATATAAAGGTAAAAAATTATTTTAAAAAATTTAATCGAATAAAAACAAAAATAAAAAAATAAGTGAAATAATTCATTTTTAATAAACTGCATTTGAAACATATTTTTTAAAACAAAAAAACCTCAAAACAACATGCCAGTCGATGAATTTGGTAGAAGTGACGATGAAAATCAACCCAAAAAGAAGAGGAAGACGCTCGAAGTTGGCGATGGTTACGACGTTGCCAATTTGGATGAACGTTATGTTCGGAGATACGAACCTCGAGATGAACGTTTGAACATGAACGATAAGAAGCTATACAATCTTCCCGAACCGATAGATCTCGCAGATGCGGCGACTAAAAAATACGTTGACAGGGGGAACGCAGATTTCGAACAAATCATGCTAGATAATTACGTGGATAAAGCCATGACCGACGATCTCGATCTGAAATCCAAATGTTTGGTGAATGTTGTGAATCCCATAGATTCCACCAATGCTGCAACCAAGAAATACGCGGACGACTGTCACGCGTGATTCAGCGAACATCTGAGAAGTAGATACATTCAGAAAACGATGCAATCGGAATTGAACGCCAATTCTAACAAGATAATGAACATAGCCACTCCCACGAATCCCAAGGACGTGGCAACTAAACACTACGTAGATCTGGAACAGAGAAAGTCTGACAGACGAGAAATGAAGTTGGATCTGAATGCGGGATTCAAAAAGATATTGAATCTGTCGAAGGCCAACGACACGGATGCGGACTCCACCGTGGTCAACAAGGGCTACATGGATTCCACAGTGATGTGATCTCAAGAATATGTAGAATTGCAAGTGGATGATCTCTACCTGAACAAACAATCTGGCGGAACCATGGAGGGTGGCATCAACATGAACGGTCAGAATTTATTCGGTCTCGATCACGATCCTGAATTCGATTCCAGTGTGGTTAGCAGGAAGTACATGGACGACAACTCGGTCTGGAGAAAGGGCGACATCATGGAAGGTAAACTAGACATGGGTGGACACACGCTCACGAATCTACCGGATCCCGTGCACATGTCGGACGCCTGCACCCTGATTTCGGTGGTGGAGAAAGTCAAATACGCTAAACAATTGTTCACTGTGTGGGCCGAGGAGACTTCAGGGAAAAGCCAAGTGGTATTTCGGAAACGGAGGTAGCGGATCGCAACATGGTCAGGTTGGATATCCCATGCTGTTGGGAGGCGAAATCATTCGAATGAGTCTGGCTTCCACGGATTTGAATAACAGAGCGGTCATCAATCTCACGGTGAATGGAGTAGAGAGCGATAAGAGATACAGCATTGAAAAGACCGAGAATCAACACTCGAATGTTAGCACGTATTGCATTTCTCTCAAAGTGAATGCCGGAGACAGGATTAATTTCGTTAATCCTGAAGCCGCTACTTCCGTGGTGAGCATACTGATCGAACTAGATCCTCTGAACAAACAGTGAACGCGTGAAAATAATTAATTAAAAAATAATGAGTGATTATTAAAAACAAAAAAAAAAACAAAAAAAAGTAATGAGATTTAGAAAGATGTTCAATCTCTCTAGATCTCATTACTTTTTTTTTTTTTTTTTGGTTTTGTTTTAATACGTTATTTCTCATAATGTTTCATCTCGTGAAATTGGATCACCTATCTCAAAACACGCATCAACATCTATTTTAGCATTTCAAAGAGCTTTTATAAAATCTTGAAAAGCAGTCGGTCCTCTATACGTCAACGTGTCTAAAAATTTTCTAGTCTTATCTTCTATCAAGATTTTACTTTCGATTTCGTGTCTCATATAATCGGTCAATATCAAAGATTCTGTTTTGACTAAAGTGTCTATTATTATTTCTTTATCATTCATTTTTATAATTATTTTTTTTAATTTTTATTTATATATTTTTAAAAAAAAATTTTCACACACACAGATCTCTCATTGAATGATTGACATCTTATTTCCATCCGATTCGAATTGTAATTCTCTATCCAACAGGACCAGGGTGAAGGCTTCGGTTTTTCTCGGCATGTTTCTATCAAATTGCATCTTGATCTGAATGTCTAAGCCGCTACTCTTGAGTCGTTCGCTCTGTTTACTGACATCGAATACGAACATGGGATACATCGACTTGTATTTGCCTGGAGATATATTAGGGTTACTCATCAATTCGTCTACACCGTGATACTTCTTTCTAAAATCTGCGGTGTCACCGTACAGTCTGCAAAAATCGTTCTTGTCAAACGACGCATTGTAATCGATTGCTGGATATCTCGTGGCGTTCAGAAACACTTGCATGTTTCTCAAATTGCAGTGATCGAATAGCGATGCATTCTTTTCCTGAGACCCGTCCCTATTGGTCTGAAATGCGACCACGATGAAACGCGGTCTCTCGGAAGTGGATTTCACAGTCAATCTCCAATCGAAGTGATTCATGGAGAGTGGAATGCTAGCCGTGTCGCACTGTCTCATTCTAAATCCCACGGGTTTTTTCCACGATCGAAGGCTGCACGTGCGGAACGAACCATGATATCTTGTGTAGAGTTATCTTACCCGCATCGGTCACGGAGAGTCTCACTATCACGCCGTTATTTCCCTTTCAAATCAACGTCAGATTGTGTTTGAATCTATACATGATCTTGTTATAATCGTCGGCGAATCCGAAGATGTGTTTCAAAGGTACCCTGAACGAAAACGTTCCTTTAGGTCTGGACGTCTTGACGACGTAGCCAAATATCGCGGCGGCGCCACGCTAGCAGGGCTGACAGTGTCTTTCATCCACAACTGATTAAGTCCTCTAGATTTCGAAAAATCATCCGGATACGTCAAGAGTCCGAATATCGTGGTGGCCTGACCGGGATGAAACACAGATTCTATCTCTTGTCCGGATAGCAAGTATTTTATATTACTGAATAGATGCATGATGCCATTATTGGCTAGAGTAACCGTGTCATCGTCGGCGTAGTCGGTCCCATCTTCCTTGGTGAGATGTCCCTGCACCACTATGTAACTCTCGCTAGGATGAACGAATAGATCTTGGGTTTCGACATTGATTCTTATCTCTCTCCTGTTCAAACTCGTTCTGGTTATTGGTTCGTATTCATGAACCTCGTATTCTTGAATACTTTCATCTTTCACTATGCTTTGTGCGATGTCTAGTATATTTGCCATTTTTGAAGGTTTTTTGTTTTTTGTTTTTTAATTAGCTTGCTTTTTTATCTAAAAATAGTTATCATTATTTTTTATTATTATTATTTTTTCTCTCCTTTATATATATGTGTAAAAAAGAAAATGTTAAAGAGAGTAAATAAAAAAATTTGTTTTCTTTATTAAAACTTCGTCTTCTGCAATTGTTGTTCGTAAAAATTTCTGATGATCTCTTTGCCATCTAAAGCTTCGATTTCATAAGTCACCGGATCGGTGTGCAATATTCTGATTATCACAAAGATTTCTGAGGTCCATCGAGGAGTGTAACCCTTTTTGAAGTACTTCTTATAAGCGTAGATTCTCACTCGATCGCCGACCACAAATTTCGGCGGTCTAGACTTCTTCCTGATCTTAGATCTTTCGGGATATAGATTCTCATAGAAACCGTTTTTCGTATTTCTTAGTCGAATTCGCCGGGGAGTATCTGTGCATCTTTTCCTTCATCGTTCGATTCCAATGTTCCACGACACTGGCTTGCTTTCTCTTTGTTTTTGATCGAGTAGAGGTCGACCAATCGAGGAACGTCCTTGTTGTAGAATTCCTTCCCCTTATCCACCCACAATTTATTCGGTTTTTGAGAAGACGAGTCGAACAAGCTCTTCAGAGCCTCGGCGACGCAAGGTGCCGATTTATTCTTGAAAGCTCTGATCCAACTGTATTTGGAAAACAGGGGGCGCGGTGGCTCAGTTGGTAGAGGTGCAGGCTGCAAGCCGAGAGGTCCTCGGTTCGAATCCCACCTGCGGCAACCACGCTGTGTCCTTGGGCAAGACACTTCACCCCCATTGCCCACGTGGGGGGCACGGTGACGTTGTGTACTAAGGCGTACTGCACGTCGATGGTGCACCTGTCTTCAACCAATGCTACCCCTGCTTGTGTGGAGTTGGTATGTTGGGGAGCTGACAGTTGCTCGCCGTTGCTCGGTGGGTCTCTCCGGGTACTCCGGCTTCCTCCACCCGTAAAACTGTCACGGTCATGGTTAGCCATTGTGCAGAAATATATGACCTTAAACACCAATAAATAAATAAATAAATTTGGAAAACACGTCGATGACCGTCAATAGATATTTGACACCCTCGTTCAACTTCGAAAACTATCTCATGTCGACCAAGTCAGCAGACCAAATGTCATCCAAACCCTTCAAGAACACACTTCTCTTTCGAAATTCACGCACGATGGGTTTGTGTAACTCCTCGGTCAATAATCATTTCTTCTTCTTTTCCGAAGTGCTTTTTTTTAATGCTGCATCCGAATCGACGTTTCACACCGATCAGATTGCCGACCAGCGAACGTTCTATCTTCTCTCTCCTGGTCGGATTCGATATGCCTCTCAATTTTGCCAACATGTTTTTATCGCAGACGTCATTGCAAGTCTTGGTGTCGGGATGTCCGGCGTAGCACAGATCGTGATCATACGCGGCCGTGTCCACCCTATTCACGGGTTTGATCCAAGATTTAGGAGTCAGATTGGCATTGAGTCTCTTGTTCAATTTCGTTCCAGATCCCTGTGACCCGGCTGATGCATTTCAAAAGGTAGATTATTGATCATTTTATTCATGACGCCTTTGCCTCTGCTGGTTTTTTTTTTTTTTTTTTTTGATGAATCGAGTCTTGATCGAACCACACAAATTGCAAATTCCGTGAAGCAGCAGTCTGTCATTTTTAGTTCGTACTTCTCGAGAATTACCCATCTCAGTAACTCTCTTACACTTTACACAATGCATTTTTGAGAGTTATTTAAATTAATTTCGTATTTATTTTTTATTTTATATATGAATTTAATATTTTCTTTTTTAAAAATTCTGTTCTTATTATATATATATAATATATTTCAATCGCTGCTCTTGAGTTCTATCAACTTACCGAATTCCTCCCTGGCCTCTTTCCTCCCCTTTCCACGAGAGAATCCTTCATCTCTTCCTTGATGATCCGACGAGTCTTGATTCTCACGGCTTCTTTCATAGCATCGTATTTCGTTTTCTAGCTCAATATCATGAAGTATTCTCCGTCCGATATCCTACCATCTTTCAACGCCATCGAGATCATTTCAGATATCGTGTCAATCTTAGAGTCGGCCAAGACTCGAATCTTTTCGTGTTTCCTAGCCTTCAGATATAATTTCCTACTCAAAAAGTTTCCGAGTGTGCTAAACAATCTGGCGGCGAGAGCCACTCCTTCTATGGTCAACACGATCGGAATGCCGACCGTGGTCGAAAACAATGTGATGCCGGTTGCGAGTAAACCCATGGAAATTGTGATGAGTGTCATGTCGACTGCGTTGACGAATCTCACGAGACGTGAATACTTCTTCTTGAGAGAACGACGAGAATCTCTCTCTGGAGTCAGATACAATTGGAGTCTGCTGATTTGATCGATGCGATACCTCTCTCCTCTTTCTTTTTCCTCTGGCGACGACGCTGTTGGCAAAACGCCGTTCGGCTTCTCATCCTCATCATCATCTAACGTCGGATACAATTTATTTCTGGTTCTCATTTTTTTATGTTTTTTTCTTTCTAATATTAGATAAAAATTTATGTGTGTATTTATTTTTAATTTTCTATTCTCCTTATTTATATCAACTAGAAAACTTAGACGTATGCTTCCTCCAGCAATAATTTCAAGACGCATCCCTTGTCTTCTAAAGTCAGACTTCTACGCGCCAATTTCATTTCTTCCAAACCAGTGGGCTTATCTCGCCCGCTACAGAAGACTAATCTCTTCCAAAACTTGATCACGTCGTCGATTTGAAGCATTCGAACCCCGGTTCGAAATACTTGAGGACCATATCTTCCCTTTCCATCGTCAGACATGAATGATCCTCGTGATCGAAGTCTAGATGATCCTGACACCCGACGCATCGGTCTAACAAGAGGCGACCTAGTTGATCCTTCACGCAGAATGCGTAGGCTCTCATCAGCATTTTTAAAAGAAACCTTGCTCTCAAAATCTGGCAATCGTTCATGATTTACGTATATTTTATTATCTATTATGATTCGATATTTTTTTTTTTAAATAACTATTTATTTATATATATTTTTTTCTCTCCTATATATATCAATCACTTTTTTATTTCCTATCGACAAAACCGATTCTATTACGATTCACCTCACAAAACTTGTGAGGTGAATCAGCAAATCGTTTTCGCCGATCGGATAGCACCCTCGACCGTCCGGAACGCGATCGCGAACTTGGTGGTCCAGAACTCTCAAACCGCATTTTTGATGTACTGGAAGCCAAAATTGGTTTGGGAATTTTTTTTAAAAAAATCCTCGACGAGTAACTACACTCTACACTCACTTTTCACCATTGGCGAACGTCGCGAAAAGGTTTTGAGATCGATTTTCCTGGTTTAGAACTCTCAATCGTTTTTTTGCCGATCAGATCGCACCCTTAACCGTCTGAAATGCGATCGCAAACGTCGGTGGTCCAGAACTCTCAAAACTTATTTTTGATGCTGGTCTTGAACTCTCAAAGCGTTTTTTGCCTGCGTTCACCAACGATAGATCGAAGATCTGATCCGCGATGGGAACGTCGACAAAAATTTTTAAATTTACATTTTCTTCCAATTTCATACATTTTTTCACTTCCGAGCGATGTGTCGAATTTCACTTGTTCGCCAATGGCTGTTTGAACGGTCAAAAGTGCGATCCGAACTGTCAAAAATAACAAGAGTTCTTATAATAATAAGAGTTCTAGACCACCATGCAAAAACAACATTTTTTGCACTCTGTACACGATTTAACACTGAACCCTTATGGCGGTACACGTACATGTAAGTGGTCTAGAACTCTGATTTACCACCTACTCGTGTTGCACCGGTGATTATTCGGGCTGCTTCAACTTGGATTTTTTCTATTTCATCGGACTCTGCTTCAGTACAATTGTCCCATACTATGTCTGCATATTCAAGCAGTGGACGTATAAAAGCAAAGTAGATCTTTTTAAGAGCTTTGCGGTCGAGGGAAAACTTATACCTTCTCAAGAGGGATACCCTCTTCCAGGCTCTTTGAGTTACTTCACAGATGTGGTTGCTTCAGGACCCGTTGTTGCTCAAGATTAGACCAAGGTGCTTGTGGTGGTCTACTTCGTTGATGTCGGCACTGGCCATTTTAAGAGGGTGGTGGTAACTTTTGATAGTCTTGCGGGAAGTGATCAAGGACTCAGTCTTGATTGGATTAAATCGACTAGCCATTGTGCAGACCCTTTGTCAAATTTCTCTAACTCTTTGGATATAAGCATTACAGCACATTGCGGATCCTCGACAGTAATATACAGAGATGTATCACCAGCAAGGAGTCTAATATTGCAGGCTACATCGTCGACGATGTCATTGATGTAGATGCGGAAGAGTAGTGGCCCTAGGATTGAACCCTAAGGAACCCCTGCACCTACGACGTTCCAAGAGAATTCTGATTTTACTTCGACCCGCTGTTGTCTGTTAATAAGGTAAGAATCAAACCAAGCGAGCAGGTTTCCGATTTGCTCAAGTTTATAAAGGAGACCCTTGTGCCAAACTTTATCAAAGGCCTTACTAATATCACAAAAGACAATCCTTGTTTCTTTTCCTTCATCGATCCAGAGCTGCACTACTGATAGTATGACATATCTCCGTGAGCTGGAGTACTGTGGAATCTTTCGAGACGAAACTTGATTGGAAACGTGACAGGAGACTATTAGACTCGAGAAAGCAAGGACTTTGGTCGCTATTCACCTTTCGAAGACTTTACCAACACAGCTCAAGAGAGATATTGGTCAGTAGTTAGCAACTTGATTAGGTGACCCTTTTTTGATGACTGGAGAGATTTTGCTCTCTTCCACTCAAGGGGGACAGATGCTCGCCGAGGGGTCGGTTGAAGATATCAGTCAAGGGTTGGGATAAGGAGGTGGAACACTCTTTTAAGATTTTGGGGCTGATATTGTCGGGCCCACATGCCTTAGATGCGTTAAGAGATTTAAGTGATTTAATAATGTCTTCCTGTCGTAGGAGAATCTGATCAAGTGTCGGTTGGTTTGGGTCAAAGACAGCTGGTGGTAAAGAAGCATTCTCATCATTTACTCTAGAAATTGAGCAAAAGTACTCATTGAAAGCCTCTGCTTTCTCTTTATCTTGGCCATGAATATGCCGTTTTGGGACAGGTTGGGTATAACTGACTGCTTGTTGCTAAAAGTAGTCTGAGCGTTTTTCTCCACGATTGAGGGGGTGTCATGTGAGAATTCAGTATATTCTCTATTTTCTGCAGAAACCTAGTCTTGGATTCTCGAGTAGCGGTGTCGTATTAGGTTTCTGATTGCATTATGCATCCACAAGGGTTCATTGGGACGGTTTTGTAATTTGCTGGGAACATGCTTAGTAATAAGTTTGTGAAGGTAGTTTGTCATGCGTTCAGTAATCTCGTTAGAAGTTCTAAATAGCAGGTGATCCCAGTTTGTGTTAATAAGATCATTGTTAAATTGTTCAAAATTAGCTTCGGTGAAATAATAATAATAACAATAAAACTCATTCTTATGTCTGGAGTCATGACTGAATGGCAGTGTGACTGAGTGAAACTCAATGAATGCCCGAAATAAGCTATAATACATGAAGAATCAGGAAGGCCAATATAATAATTACCTAAATATACAGAACTTTTATTGTGCTTGGCCATTTTCCGAGGCCTGACACCTACACGCAACTTGAGGAAAGCTGCAAACACACAACTAAACTGAAATGTCGGAAATTCACAGAATGTAGCCTTCCCAGAGTAGTGAGAGTACCCAGACACAGCCATTGGCAGTGTCTGGGTACTCAGACTACTCTGGGATGGCTACATTCTGTGAATTTCTGCAGCAAGAGAACATTTAATAAAAAAAGAAAAACTTTAGTTTACGGGATGTCGACGGTTTCGGGTTTAAAAAAAAACAACTAAAAACCGCGTTTCGGTTTCGGTTAACCTACAGCTCTATTCAGTTCCATTTGATACCGAAGAAAGGGTATGTGGTCTCGGGTTTGTTTCAATATCACCAGATAAGAGGAGTATAATAAAGAATAATGTACATATGTAGATGATATTAGGAATCACATCAATGGAAGGGTTGACGATGAATGTACCAAAACCATCAGCGGCTTTTTTGGGAGTATTTGTGTATGCACAATTTTTTGCGAGACCCGCGAGGTGCTGACACAAAGGGCTTTTGTTCAAAGGTTCTCCTACACAGAGAGTTTGGTGTATGCTGAGCATTAGAGCTGTAGGTTAACCGAAACCGAACCGAGGTTTTTAGGGCTTTTTTTAAACCGAAACCGAAACCGTCGACATCCCGTAATCTAAGGTTTTTCGTTTTTTATTAAATACTCTCTTGCTGCAGAAATTCACAGAATGTAGCCATCCCAGAGTAGTGAGAGTACTACTCACTACTCTGGGAAGGCCACATTCTGTGAATTTCCGACATTTCAGTTTAGTTGTGTTTGCAGCTTTCCTCAAGTTGCGTATAGGTGTCAGACCTCGAAAAATGGCCAAGCACAATAAAAGTTCTGTATATTTAGGTAATTATTATATTGGCCTTCCTGATTCTTCATGTATTATAGCTTATTTCGGGCATTTATTGAGTTTCACTCAGTTTCACTGCCATTCAGTCATGACTCCGGACATAAGAATGAGTTTTACTGAATTGTATTTGACCTCGTGAACAAACCGAAAACCGAACAGAACCGAGGTTTTACTCCACCTGAAAAACCAAAACCGAAACCGAACAAGAAATTTAAAAACCTGCAGCTCTACTGAGCATCGGTGTTAGACCTCTATTACGGTATCTCAAGAGAAGATTCACAAAGAGAACATCAAGTAAATTGCAATGTTTCTTGTGGTGTAATATATATATAAGTCAGTATAACTGACTGCTTGTTGCTAAAAAGTGGTCTTAGCGTTTTCCACCACGATTGAGGGGGTGTCATGTGAGAATTCAGTATATTCTCTATTTTCTGCAGAAATCTAGTCTTGGATTCTCGAATAGCGGTGGTTGTTTCATTTCTTTTACTTCGATATTTTTGTCATGCCAGTTCGGAGTTTTTACGTTTAGCGATACGGTGCAGACGCCTAAGCTGTCGTATTAGGTGTCTGATTGCATTATGCATCCACAAGGGTTCATTGGGACGGTTTTGTAATTTGCTGGGAACATGCTTAGTAATAAGTTTGTGAAGGTAGTTTGTCGTGCGTTCAGCAATCTCGTTAGTAGAAATTATAAATAGCAAGTGATCCCACTTTGTGTTAATAAGATCATTGTTAAATTGTTCAAAATTAGCTTCGGTGAAACACCATATTCTTCGAAGAATTGACATATGGGGATTTTGTGACAAATTTTAGTTCGGCCATTATGGGACAATGATAGCGAATAAGATCTCCAAGAAAAGGATCTCCAAGTAAATTGCAATGTTTGTTGTGGTGCCTCCCAGCCTTCGCAACTGATAGGAAGAGACCCGCTCGTGTTCTGTAGGCAACTAAGTCAGGCATTAGGCCCAAATGGGCGA
Source organism: Pictodentalium vernedei (assembly GCA_031216915.1). Taxonomy (NCBI): domain Eukaryota; kingdom Metazoa; phylum Mollusca; class Scaphopoda; order Dentaliida; family Dentaliidae; genus Pictodentalium; species Pictodentalium vernedei. The sequence continues at coordinate 782,850,036 of CM062296.1, read as the reverse complement.
CTATTAGAATTACCAGGTGGTAGAGTGGGTCCATATCCTTTCATTGTCAGTTTGAATATGAATTTTGCCTGGGCAGCAGAGGGTAAGAATGCCGGTTGGAGTGAAGAGAAGGCAAAGGGAAGATGAGAAGAAGAGAGTATATCAAATGAACTGTCAACATAACAACAAGTGGAACAAAAAGGTAAAGTAAAACGTATATACATAAAAACAAACATATTTAAGGAAAAGTGCATGGCTCGGAGTTGACTACGCCCATATAGTGCCCAGTGTGGTGGTGTAGTTCCCGCCGCGAAGCACTGGGCACTATACGGGCGTAGTCAACGACAAGACATGCACTAATCCTTATATTATATCGAACATCCATCAAGAAAAACATTTGTCCGATTTGTTAATCTAATACCAAGGTAGCAGCCCTACCAACCAGCGTTATATAGAAAAAAATACCATGTAGTTTTTAAAAAACATTTTCTTCTTCCAAAACATTGCTAACTTGGATTATTGATATGAGCAGAGACAGATTTTGAATCGGTCGGCAAGGGTAAACAAAACATTTCCCCCAAACGGAACTGTGTTTTCTAGAATCGCGCAACTCGCGAATGAAAACTAAAATTTTCGAAATTTGACAACGCAGTTTGATAATTTCCACACATCTGTCACACATATACATTACCGAATGGGTCAGCACGGGATACAAACTCCGAAGATTCAATTGAATTCGATTATTTATTCGTTTACTGCCCAAAACATACAATTAAATAGAGAAATAATATGAGCAGCGAAACAAACGATTTTTCATATCAGGACGCGTTCTCATGAAAGTTGGATCCAGGTATGGATCATTCTCTTCGAAACGAGATATGGATCATCTTCTCAAGGAATAAAATGAACGCCTTGAAAAATGTGACTTCAACAATGGAAAAGCGATACATTTTTTCTACAAAGATTTCTTTCCGGGTCGTTTTGTGGATGTTGTGCCTCTGTGAATCGATTTTTAAATTTAGCCTGATCGGTTTTATTCGCCCAGTATGAAAAGAGAACTGATAGAGTAGTGTACTAAAAATAGAAAACGTGTAGAGCCTGGGTGTAGTGCCTGGTCAGTTCTGTGGATGTAAACTACACGAAATGGGGTATAATCTTTCAGCCAATCAGAATGCAAGGAAGTCACGTGAGATATAATATAATACAATACAGACCAGTGAGGTTGTAGGATAGTGAATACATGATTTTTTTAGGTTGCGTGGTAGATAGGAGTTTGTGGAGGTAAGATAATGAGAGGTAAAAAATAGCAACGCTCTTGATTAACTAAGATATGATAGCAACATAACTCAGTCAGACAGCCGATATGAAAGTAATATAGTACAGACAGCAAGTGGGATGGATACGTGTTAGAAAAGGAACAGGGGAGGGTGAGCTGAAACTTCCCTAATCAGTACATAGACCTACGTTTTTATTGAGTCTTCCAACCCAGCAACAAGACTCATGACCATTATTATTAGAACTAGGAACAGGAGGAGTCGGGGGGGGGGGGGGGGCTCAACCTTCACCAGATGCAACAACAAAAGAGTTGAGTTCTGGAGAATATGTTGCAGTTAACGTCTGTCTCTTTGGTTGTTAAAGGGGTAGTTGATATGCATTGGGGTTGTAACCGCATAGTACAATGTGTTGCGAAAACTCACATAGACTCTCCTCCACCCCCAACTGTGTTATATTACAACTTTCCAGCAACGTGCGTAAAGGTGAGAGTATGGATGCCAATAAGCGTTTAGGTTAAAAATGAAAGCTTAGGGTGTGCTTTGACACAAGCTTTGTTCCCCGGGTGAAGGGGGTGCAGGGGTTGACGTGAACTGAACCTATATTTTATTCGATCTTCTAACCCCAGAGGCAAAGCCCGCGACCCCTCACCGGGGCGAGTCCGTAGAACTAGCTCCAGTGAGGGGTCACGGGCCACGTCCCCGATGTAAAAAGAGGTGGGTCCCAGAACTTCTACGTTTTACTCAAACTTGTATTTATAACATTCCAGCTCTTAAATGTGAACTCCTTTAGCTTTAACCACGAGGATTCAATTCAGGGGAAAGGGCTGTGGAGGGGGGTCAGGGAGGAGCTCAACCTTCCCCAATCTGCACACAGCCCACGTGTTTCTTCATGCGTGAAAGTGAGAGTACGAATGCTAATGAGCTTCTAAGTTAAAGGTGAAAACTTTAGATTTGCACTAACAGCAGGCTATCTTCTCAGTAGTAGGTGGTGGGGGAGGGGGGTGGGGTGACGAAGAGGTTGGGAACTCAGCCTGCATGTATATTTTTATTTGATTTTCTACCCATTGAACCGAAGCAAAGAGCTTGGTCCAGTGAGGGGCCACGAGCCGCATCCCCGAGGTAAGAGAAGGTGAGTACTAAAAGTTATGTGACGCCCATAATTGTATTTACAGCATTCGAACATTTAAGTGCAGAAGTATTTGATTTTAACTTCGAAATTCCTTCTCGGGAGGAGGGGGGGGGGGGGCGCTCCACCTTCACCAATCGGTACACACACCCGTATTTTTGTTTACTCTTTCACTCCAGAAACTAAGAACCAGCAACAAGGCCCAAGATACATCAGCGGAACAATCTCATATTAACAACTTAATATTCATAAAGGATTCATATGCCCCAGTGCTACAGGTACAGTTATAGACCGATTCGAAAGTACTATTTTGCAATAAGTGCTTGAATAATTCAACATTTTCACTCTTAGATGATCTTTTGTGTGTGGGTAAGTCTTTTTCAAACCCAGGATTGCCTTCCTGTGTATAGAATGTTGCGAAATGGTTTGAGATATCTGTGATTATTATTCTCGCTTGATGGTTAGCAGAGACGTTGTTTGAAAAAATATGATCTATTGATGTTGCCGAGTGCTCTGTTACTCGCGTGGGTTTTGTGATAAGTAGCATGAAGCCCCCACTGAACATATTATCTTTTAAGGTATTAGTTTTGGTGTGATGGTTGAAGTTACGCAAATCAATGTTAAGATCACCAAGAAGGAATGCTTTTCTGTGTTCAAAATTTATTTTAGCTAAAATCTCTGACAAAGAGGACATGAATAAGTCAATAGCTAGTTTAAACAGTATTTATTTCCAACAGCAAGTAATGAAAACATAGATACAATTGATACAGATGAGTTTGGATGATGGAAACGGATTCAGCAACAAGCTGTGCAGCTCATACGAGGCTGTTTCCGTGGCACAGGTTCCGGACATCCAGGTTGAGTGTTAACCCGGCGCCAAATTCAATCATCTGCGCTCTATGTTTAAAGGGCACAGGGGCCAGTCCAGTCCCCAAAAATATTATTTAATATTGGTGTGAATTCTCGAAATGATAATTCTGATCTCGTAGTTAAGCAGTTGCGGAATATGCTTAGCGATATCAGGGTCAAGTTTAGATCAGCAAAGATTTATTTCGCTGAACTAAACTTTTCGCAAAAACTCCCTCAGACTGAGAGGAGAACCCTGAGCATCATCAACGAAACCATTCGGAAAGTGAAGGATGTTAACGTTATACCAAACATTGATGACGCGAAGTTTGATGTTGCTCAGGATTTAATCCACTGGACCACGAGAACCGCTAATATTATGGACGATCACTGGTTGAACCACCTAAATTTAAACTAAGTAAAGGCAAAGGTAACAGACGTCTAACAGATGTGGGATTAGGAACTAATGTGGTTAACCTGTCTGGCACCAATGACCTAACAACCCAAGAGAAATCGCTTTTAGATCGCGGTTTAACTTTTGTACCAGCACCAAAGCCAAAAACTGATAACTAAACAAATTTATCATCATACAACTGTAATTTTCTTAGGCAAATGAAATTAGCAGACCGCTTTAGAAACTCCAGCGGTCGGAAACTTCCTTTTACAGAATCATCTGGTTGGTCACCTCCAGATAGTGAAGTAGATCCCGAAATTATTGAGGCTAGCAAACGAATCATTCAAAAGGTGTTCAGCGTGAACACACTCTCCGATAAAGACAATTTAACAGCTGGTGAACGGAGAGCCCTCACGACTCACGAAACTTCGAAAAAATAAGAAATTAGTAATTAAACCAGCCGACAAAGGTGGGTCGGTAGTTGTTCTATCTCGGGATAATTATATAAAGGAAGCCATGAGACAACTCAGCAATACTAAACATTATAAGAAAATAGATTCACTTATTTGGCCTAGAAATATCGAAAAATTCAATAAGGTCTTAAAATTTCTCCTCGACGAAGGTCACATTACCAAAAAAACAATTGAAATATTTAACAGCTAAGCTCAGTGCTCAAACAAGACAATTTTATATCCTGCCAAAGATCCACAAGGATCGTTCTTCATGGACGGATGATTTAACTACACCCGGGAGACCAATTGCATCAGATTGTAATTCGGAATCTTATGCGATCTCGGAATTAATTGATTATCATCTGAAACCTATAGCTAATAGACATCCGAGCTATCTCTTCCTGTCAAAAAATTTGAAATTGAAAATATCGAAAAATGCAATTCTGGCTACTTTGGATATCGACAGTATGTATACGAACATTGATATTGATAAAGGTGTTAAATCAGTTAAAAATGCATTTGAAAAATATCCGGATGCAAAACGCCCGGACGAACAAATTTTGGATCTTTTAGAGCTGAGCTTAAAAGGTAATGACTTTCAATTCAATGGAGAATATTTTCTACAAATAATGGGTTGTCCTATGGGCAAAAGATTCAGTCCTAATTTTGCATGCATTTTTGTAGCGGAATGGGAGGAAAATGCCTTAAGCAAATGTGCAAAGCATCCTCTCGTATATCTCAGGTATTTAGATGACATTTTTATTATTTGGGAACATTCAAAAGAAGATTTTGATAAATTTTTAGAAATTTTGAACAATCATGATCCAAATATTAAATTGAAAGCTACTATCAGTGAAAATTCTGTTGATTTTCTCGATGTGACCGTGTATAAAGGCAAGCAATTTCAGGCGTCCGGTCATTTAGATTATAAAGTGTATTTTAAACCAACTGATTCACATCAATTGTTGCACACAAAATCATTTCATCCTCAACATACAGTTAAATGTATCATCAAATCACAACTCATTCGTTTCCACCGCAATTCAAGTGATAAGGTAAATTTCAATGAGGCTTGTTCTACTCTATTTGGCGCCCTCAGATCGAGAGGATACTCACTGCGCTTTTTGCGTACCTTAAAATCTCAAACTCTGAAAAAGCTCGAAAGTCCAGCTGAAACTACTGATTTCGAACAACTCAAGATTGAACACAACAGACCGTTGCAGAATGGTAGTGGCGCGGTATTTCATTGCAAAAAGCCTGGATGTAGATTGCATACTTTTATGCCTGATCAGAAAGAGGAATTTTCCTCCGAACAAACGAAAAATCATTATCAGATCCGTAACCTCTCCATTGTGATTCACCAAACATTATTTACCTTATCCCATGTAAGCGCTGTCGGAAACAGTATGTTGGTCAAAGTCAAAATCCTTTCCAAGAACGTGCTACTAGACACAAACAGGATATAAAACATAATGCTGATGCCCCAGTAGCACAACATTTTAACCTTCCTGGCCATTCTTTGGACGATTTCGAAATCCATCCTATTGAACAACCACCAATTAAAGACACATTAGAAGAAACGGATGAATTTAGAAAAAAAACGTGAAGCTTTTTGGATCAATACGCTTCAAACCCTCTGGCCATTTGGTATGAACATATCAGAGGGCGAATGCGAAAGGAGGTCCATCATTCCTTTCACTTTAACGTACAACAGAATGAATATCGAAATAGCAAAAATGTTAAAAGATGAATTCAATTTTACCAATGCTAAATTAAATGAACCTTTGAATCTTCGACCTGTCATCGCCTATAAGAAAAACAAAAGCTTGCGTAACATCCTTGTAAGGACTAAATTAGAGCCCATCAATGAATAACATCAATTATTGCCAGTCAGTTTAACCAGTTCCTAAGCTCATCACTTAGTTTAAATCAATTTTATGTACTTTTTTGTTACGTTTGAAACCCATCAGGGTTCAGTAAATGAAAACAATTTTTCAGCGGCATATTAAAAGAAAAAAACGTTTCAGTAGGAAATGTCTGTGCCAGTGCAATTTTTTAACCTCAAACACACACAGGCGAGTGCCAGAGTTCATATATGCCCCAAAACAAAATAGGTTCCAATTTCAATCATGTGTATGTATTTCCTAAATAAAATTATTATTTATTTATTTATATATTTATTTATTGATTATTTTTTATTTTTTATTTTTTAGTAATGTTTTATTTATTTATTTATTTATTTATTTATTTATTTATTTATTTATTTATTTACTTATTTGGTTGATTCATTTATTTTAATTATTATTTTTATTTTTATTTTTAATTTTTCATACCTTTCACACAATGTAGAGGTTCACAAGGTAAAACACACAATTTCTACGTGGTGTAAAATATTTTCCGTCATAAACCTCCGTCGGGGGATATTCATTCCAACTGATAACATTCGTGAGGCATCATGATCTTTGGCGTTATTTTTTCATTTATTTCTTTAGTCTCAATATATTTTATCAAACCATTTTTTCATATTATTTTCACATACTTCTGAAGCCAGTAAAGCAAACCGCTCCCGATTGGTTTTACTTAAATCAAAGCCAACCAATGGGGCTTCATGGGGTCAGTAAAGCAAACCACTCACTGACTGATTAAAATTCAATGGAAGCCAATCAATAGGGCTTCATCTAATTTGTTTGGACCACACAAACTGAGTTGTGAAAAACAAACTTGGGACATCTCAGATTGAAAAGAATTAATTAGATGAGTGACATTTGTCAGCTTGTTACTGAGTTTAATTATGTACTGAGCTGTGAAAAACACCCCCAGCCCACATTTGGATATATACCATGCATGCCCTCCCAAAGTTGGATTCATTTTCCTCAAAGTCTCTTTGAAAAAGCCAAACCAAGCGAAACGCGTCGAGACAGACGGATTATTTTCTACCTTTGCTGAAGACTACAACCAATCCAGGTATCTTCTCTAATAGGTAATATCTAGATTTCATTTTAATTTATTTCATTTCTTCATTTTAATTTCATTTTATTCATCTACCTATTCTTCAAATGGCTCAAAAAAGACAGAATCATCAGGGAAAGAGAGTTGCCCAGTCTGGAAGAGGCCAGGAACAATCGTTCCAGGCCTATTCTAGATTGGTCAAGGCCCTTTTCCAGGTGATTCAGTGTATGCACCATATTGGGCTCCTAGAGCAGCATTTGGCCAAACGGGATTTCCCGAAGCAGTTGGAGAAGAAAGTAGATGAGTTAGGTGGCTTTCTAAAGCCGGCTCTTCCCATCCCACACATTTTTTCTGTTTTTCGACAGATTAGTGTGGGATGGGCCAACCAAACGTTAAATGCTTTAGTTGAGCATTACAAGATAAATTTAAATCAGTTGAAGTCTAAGATAACTTTGGCTATGCGACCACCTCCTGGACTCGAAAAAATAGACTTCAACAGCGCTTCGGCGCGTGCCTTGATCTGGGCTCAAAAAAACTTTAAAAATAAGTTGACAGATAAGACGATTTCGGCCTATCAGTCTTACATTTCGGAACTTCGCCCAGCGTCTGGAGTAAGGAACAATACGGGAGGGAGCAAGCAAACTCCGGCCCGTGTTGTCCCTCTACCCCAACGCGAAAAGCAAAATAAGAAAAGATCAAGGCAAAGCACTTCTCCCTCTTCTTTTCCGTCTACTTCTTCTTTCTCTCAGAGTAAGCGCCTCAATTTGCAAACATCTCCGGTCCATATTGTGACTGAAGATGCTCGCAAATTGAGTAACGCTGTCTCGCCTCGTCTTGCTCCTCTGCCTCCTACTCCTCCTCAGCCTTTTTTCTCTGGTTCTCCTAGTGCTCTCACTAGAACTCCTCCTCCTCCTTCTGTTTCTTCTCCTGCTTCTGTTTCCTCTCCTGCTTCTGTTTCTTCTGCCCCTTCTCCTGCCTCTAGTGTGGTTCAACCAGGTATATCGTACTCAGAGAAAGTCAAATCACCGAGCCGCAACTCGGGCCGCTCATTTGATTCTAAATTCTCCCAGTTTCGGCATAAAAGCGGAGTTAATTTTGACAAAAGGAATTGGCGCCTCCCCGATGTTTGTAAAAACATCCTTATGATTGGAAGTTCAAATTTAGGACGCATTGATCGAAATCCCCATCCGGACATCCAGGTGGAGTGTTACCCCGGCGCCAAATTCAATCATCTGCGCTCTATGTTTAAACGGCACAGGGGCCAGTCCAGTCCCCAAAAAATATTATTAAATATTGGCGTGAATTCTCGAAACGATAATTCTGATCTCGTAGTTAAGCAGTTGCGGAATATGCTTAGCGATATCAGGGTCAAGTTTAGATCAGCAAAAATTTATTTCGCTGAACTAAAGTTTTCGCAAAAACTCCCTCAGGCTGAGAGGAGAACCCTGAGCATCATCAACGAAACCATTCGGAAAGTGAAGGACGTTAACGTGATACCAAAAATTGATGACGCGAAGTTTGATGTTGCTCAGGATTTAATCCATTGGACCACGAGAACCGCCAATATTATGTACGATCACTGGTTGAACCACCTAAATTTAAACTAAGTAAAGGCAAAGGTAACAGCCGCCTAACAGATGTGGGATTAGGAACTAATGTGGTTAACCTGTCTGGCACCAATGACCTAACAACCCAAGAGAAATCTCTTTTAGATCGCGGTTTAACTTTTGTACCAGCACCAAAGCCTAAAACTGATAACCAAACAAATTTACCATCATACAACTGTAATTTTCTTAGGCAAATGAAATTAGCCGACCGCTTTAGAAACTCCAGCGGTCGGAAACTTCCTTTTACAGAATCATCTGGTTGGTCACCTCCAGATAGTGAAGTAGATCCCGAAATTATTGAGGCTAGCAAACGAATCATCAAAAAGGTGTTCAGCATGAACATACTCTCCGATAAAGACAATTTAACAGCTGGTGAACGGAGAGCCCTCACGAAACTTCGAAAAAATAAGAAATTAGTGATTAAACCAGCCGACAAAGGTGGGTCGGTAGTTGTTCTATCTCGGGATAATTATATAAAGGAAGCCATGAGACAACTCAGCAATACTAAACATTATAAGAAAATAGATTCACTTATTTGGCCTAGTAATATCGAAAAATTCAATAAGATCTTAAAATTTCTCCTCGACGAAGGTCACATTACCAAAAAACAATTGAAATATTTAACAGCTAAGCTCAGTGCTCAAACAAGACAATTTTATATCCTACCAAAGATCCACAAGGACCGTTCTTCATGGACGGATGACTTAACTCCACCCGGAAGGCCAATTGTATCAGATTGTAATTCGGAATCTTATGCGATCTCGGAATTAATTGATTATCATCTGAAACCTATAGCAAATAGACATCCGAGCTATCTAAAAAATACACAGGATTTCCTGTCAAAAATTTCGAAATTGAAAATATCGAAAAATGCAATTCTGGCCACTTTGGATATCGACAGTATGTATACGAACATTGATATTGATAAAGGTGTTAAATCAGTTAAAAATGCATTTGAAAAATATCCGGATGCGAAACGCCCGGATGAACAAATTTTGGATCTTTTAGAGCTGAGCTTAAAAGGTAATGACTTTCAATTCAATGGAGAATATTTTCTACAAATAATGGGTTGTCCTATGGGCAAAAGATTCAGTCCTAATTTTGCAAGCATTTATGTAGCGGAATGGGAGGAAAATGCCTTAAGCAAATGTGCAAAGCATCCTCTCGTATATCTCAGGTATTTAGATGACATTTTTATTATTTGGGAACATTCAAAAGAAGATTTTGATGAATTTTTAGAAATTTTGAACAATCACGATCCAAATATTAAATTGAAAGCTACTATCAGTGAAAATTCTGTTGATTTTCTCGATGTGACCGTGTATAAAGGCAAGCAATTTCAGGCGTCCGGTCATTTAGATTATAAAGTGTATTTTAAACCAACTGATTCACATCAATTGTTGCACACAAAATCATTTCATCCTCAACATACATTTAAAGGTATCATCAAATCACAGCTCATTCGTTTCCACCGCAATTCAAGTGATAAGGTAAATTTCAATGAGGCTTGTTCTACTCTATTTGGCGCCCTCAGATCGAGAGGGTACTCGCTGCGCCTTCTGCGTAGCCTGAAATCCCAAACCCTGAAAAAGCTCGAAAGTCCAGCTGAAACTACCGATTTCGAACCACTGAAGATTGAACACAACAGACCGTTGCAAAATAGTAGTGGCGCGGTATTTAATTGCAAAAAGCCTCGTTGTAGACTGCATACTTTTATGCCTGATCATAAAGAGGAATTTTCCTCCGAACAAACGAAAAATCATTATCAGATCCGTAACCCCCTCCATTGTGATTCACCAAACATTATTTACCTTATCACTTGTAAGCGATGTCGGAAACAGTATGTTGGTCAAAGTCAAAATCCTTTCCGAGAACGTGCTACTAGACACAAACAGGATATAAAACATAATGCTGATGCCCCAGTAGCACAACATTTTAACCTTCCTGGCCATTCTTTGGACGATTTCGAAATCCATCCTATTGAACAACCACCAATTAAAGACACATTAGAAGAAACGGATGAATTTAGAAAAAAACGTGAAGCTTTTTGGATCAATACGCTTCAAACCCTCTGGCCATTTGGTATGAACATATCAGGGGGCGAATGCGAAAGGAGGTCCATCATTCCTTTCACTTTAACGTACAACAGAATGAATATCGAAATAGCAAAAATGTTAAAAGATGAATTCAATTTTACCAATGCTAAATTAAATGAACCTTTGAATCTTCGACCTGTCATCGCCTATAAGAAAAACAAAAGCTTGCGTAACATCCTTGTAAGGACTAAATTAGAGCCCATCAATGAATAACATCAATTATTGCCAGTCAGTTTAACCAGTTCCTAAGCTCATCACTTAGTTTAAATCAATTTTATGTACTTTTTTGTTACGTTTGAAACCCATCAGGGTTCAGTAAATGAAAACAATTTTTCAGCGGCATATTAAAAGAAAAAAACGTTTCAGTAGGAAATGTCTGTGCCAGTGCGATTTTTTAACCTCAAACACACACACACACACACACACAGAGTCTTGTTTTCCCTACATACCGAGGTACCCCATTGTCTGTCCTTTGTTTGGACTAACGGTTTCAACCTCGTTTTGCCGGTACAGTTCTGGGAAAACAACCGAGGTAAAGGGTTTCTTTTGTACCTCGGTAAGGCGAAACACGCAAACTCTTTTGTCTAGTTACCTCGTCAAGTTGGTAAGACAAACGCACACACACACACACACACAACGCACACACACACACACAGAGTCTTGTCTACCCTACATACCGAGGTACCCCATTGTTTGTCCTTTGTGTGGACTAACGGTTTCAACCTCGTTTTGCCGGTACAGTTCTGGGAAAACAACCGAGGTAAAGGGTTTCTTTTGTCTTTTGTACCTCGGTAAGGCGAAACACGCAAACTCTTTTGTCTAGTTACCTCGTCAAGTTGGTAAGACAAACCCACACACACACACACACACACACACACACACACACACACACACACACACACACACACACACACACACACACACACACACACAATCTTGTTTTCCCTACATACCGAGGTACCCCATTGTCTGTCCTTTGTGTGGACTAACGGTTTCAACCTCGTTTTGCCGGTACAGTTCTGGGAAAACAACCGAGGTTAAGGGTTTCTTTTGTCTTTTGTACCTCGGTAAGGCGAAACACGCAAACTCTTTTGTCTAGTTACCTCGTCAAGTTGGTAAGACAAACGCACACACACACACACACACACACACACACACAAACACACACACCTTGTGGGAACCCATACACGATTGTAGTCTACATTCTCACAAGATCGGGAAGACATCAACCCCTCAAACACGTGCACACTCACACATATACCAAGCATCCCGCTTCACATACTCCCACTCCCCTTCCCCTCCCCTCTCCGATGCCCGAAAGCTTGAAACTAAAACCAACAAGATTTGTTTATTTTCTCCAGATATGATGTGTTTAAGTTGTAAGTGAATGTCCACGTACAGTTCTGCCTTTCTGTAGAGCTGTAGGTTTTTAAATTTCTTATTCGGTTTCGGTTTTGGTTTTTCAGGTGGAGTAAAACCTCGGTTCGGTTCGGTTTTCGGTTTGTTCATGAGGCAAATACAATTCAATAAAACTCATTCTTATGTCCTGAGTCATGACTGAATGGCAGTGAAACTGAGTGAAACTCAATGAATGCCCGAAATAAGCTATAATACATGAAGAATCAGGAAGGCCAATATAATAATTACCTAAATATACAGAACTTTTATTGTGCTTGGCCATTTTCCGAGGTCTGACACCTACACGCACTTGAGGAAAACTAAACTGAAATGTCGGAAATTCACAGAATGTAGCCTTCCTAGAGTAGTGAGAGTACCCAGACACTGCCATTGGCAGTGTCTGGGTACTCTCACTACTCTGGGATGGCTACATTCTGTGAATTTCTGCAGCAAGAGGGTATTTAATAAAAAACGAAAAACCTTAGATTACGGGATGTCGACGGTTTCGGTTTCGGTTTTAAAAAAACAAACTAAAAACCTCGGTTCGGTTTCGGTTAACCCACAGTTCTCTCTTTCTGTACATGGGACAATGTCATGTATTAGATTTATGAGTCGATAAAACATGCTTTACAATTTTAAATTTTAAACATTGTTTCCAGAAGCGCACTTAATCGATTTGAAAAGAACGCCATTAGACCGAGCTTTCCCTTGGGTCCTTTTATCAAATTCGTCATGTTTATAACTAATAAATTGCCCAACGGACATCATTTCTCAAACTACATATAGTTTGTTCAAGGGTTTGTCAGCATTATAAAGCTGTCATTATAAATATATTATAATCATCGAGCTGTTGTCTTATAGTTGGGAGATCAAATACTATCTCAGTTTTCAGCCGAATAATATTGGAATAAGGATAACTATGTTGTATTTGATTGTTTGGGACCGTAAACGATTGTTTTACTGTCGCAAATATCCGTTTTACCGGCTCCGCTAACGCGTCGCTGGCAAAACTCAATTTGCGACAGTAAAACCACAAACAATCAAATACAACATAGTTATCCCCTAATTGTACAACGTACATGAGGTCATACAGCATAAGTACAGCATGTAACGGGCGGTCAGATAAATAAATTATGTAGAAATGAAGTAGGAGGTTTGGAGTAGAATACTTACACACACATCGTTGTGGGGACTTTTCTTCTGCTCTCGGTGACAAACAATGACAAACAAGTCCCCACAAAATCGGGAAGACAAACCCTAACCCATTGTTTTCTCTGTGAGGACATAGCGAAAACAAGGGTAATCCTAGTAGGGGACACAACCACTATCGTCTAGCTTATAACAAAATCGGGAATACAGACCCCCTCCTCCCCCTCCCCTCCCCGCCACACACACACACACACACACACACACACACACACACACACACACACACACACACACACACACACACACACACACACACACACACACACACACTCACACACACAGACACACCTTGTAGGAACCCAAACACTATTGTACTCTACATTCTCACAAAATCGGGAAGACATCAACCTCTCAAACACGTGCACACTCACACATATACTGCTCATCCCGCTTCACATTCTCCCCCCTCGTCACCCCTCTCCAATGCTCGAGAGCTTGAAGCTAACCAAAAGGATTTGTTTATTTTGTCCATAAATGATGTGCGTAGTAGGTTCGGCTATTATACGAGAGATGGTCCAAGCGAACGCACAGAAAGGTGTTGTGTATACTGCTTCTGTGAGGAAGGGTGTTCACACCATCCGCGTTGACCAAGCACTTTTTGATGGAAGATGTGAGATTTGTTTTGTAATACGTCGTGTTTGAGTTGGAAATGAATTTCCAAGTGCAGTTCTGCCTTTCAGTACATGGAACAATGGGATGTATAAGAGTTCTGAGACGATAAAACATGTTTTACAATTTTAAATTTTAAACATTGTTTCCAGCCAAGAGAAGCGCACTTAATCGATTTGAAAAGAATGTCATTAGACCGAGCTTTCCCTTTGATCAAATTCGTCATGTTCATAAATAATAAATTGCCCAACGGACGCCATTTCTCAAACCACAACTAGTTTGTTCAAGGGTTTGTCAGTATTATAAAGCTCTCATTATTAAAACCCTGTAGTGGTATCTTCCATGCCATTTCAATGGCAGCAATTAGAAGACTCCATATTCATTATTTGAGGTAGACCAATCAATATTTTAAACGTGCAGCCTCAGGGCTGCACGTTGAAAATATTGTTTGGTACACCCCACACATTTACTGATTTACTGATTTTAGAGCTTCTTTAATGATGCTGATGTCTCCTTCACTTCCCAAAATTCCAACTTGGTTTCAAATCAGCCTCAGGGCTGCACGTTGAAAATATTGTTTGGTCCACCCCACACATTTACTGATTTACTGATTTTAGAGCTTCTTTAATGATGCTGATGTCTCCTTCACTTCCCAAAATTCCAACTTGGTTTCAAATCAGTCTCAGGGCTGCACGTTGAAAATATTGTTTGGTCCACCCCCACACATTTACTATCTCGATTTTAGAGCTTCTTTAATGATGCTGATGTCTCCTTCACTTCCCAAAATTCCAACTTGTTTTCAAATCAGCCTCAGGGCTGCACGTTGAAAATATTGTTTGGTCCACCCCACACATTTACTGAACAGTCACCCTGTATAATGACGTTATGACGTATCATGTTCCTGGCCGTTAAAGCGGCCGCTAGGGCTCAAATGGTTAATCAACTCAGACAGCCGATTAATATCTACGTTTTGACCCCTAACCTTATATTGCCAACATACTTGCGACGCTACAAATAACTATTTGTACAAGACGCCCCCACCCCCCACCCCCCCCCCCCACCCCACCCCCAATCCTGGTCAAAACTTCCTATAGTTGGAAATTCGGAGAGCAAGTCATGTGTAGTTGTAAATCATCTATCTCGATTTTAGAGCTTCTTTAATGATGCTGATGTCTCCTTCACTTCCCAAAATTCCAACTTGGTTTCAAATCGGCAAAAATTCCAACTGTTACTATTTACAACTACAGTGTAGCAATATCGAGCTTCACAAGTGAGCATGAAATCAATCGAAATAAAAAAAAATCCTCGAAATGCACTGCTAGAAAATTGCAACATGTAAAATCGTTATCCTGAGTTAATTTCATCATTCACAGTTACAAAATGATGAAACATCGAAAATTGATCATTCCTGCATAAGATCTGATTTAATGTTAGGGAAGTATGGATTGCTCAAAGTTCTCAGGTCGAGCATTTGTTTAGAACATATTCAACTCCCAGAATAATACCAAATAATAATAACAACCTGATAATTCTATTATAAATGCGCTGGCATTTTAATTACTAGAATCAATTTTATGCTCCCTTTCATGGCTTCATTTTCAATTTTTTTTTTCGGTAGTGAAATTCCAACCAGGGAGAGGGACCTGGAGGGGGGCATCCCCTCCCGGTCCCTTCCCCTAGTTGGAAATTCACTACCTTACACTTTCCAGTCGGACACCTCTAGCCACGTCCCTGCAAGCACGCCTCATGTTCTGGTGGCCTGCGAGGAAGCAAAAAATTCAAGATTTCGAGACCAATCTTGAAACCGTGTCATCATTGGTTCTCTTTCTATGGCACAAGGTTTAAACAGTGTTCAAGAAATGTAACATGTTTCAGATGTAATAGAACTCCTTGTCTTTTGAGGAGGGGGCTACATATCTGGATGTGAGTCTTTTAACTTATGTCCCCGAACTTAAGAGGCTGGCGTATTGGTAGACGAACAGGTTTTGTTGCTTCAAATAATCAGGTCAGCGTTCCCTTTAATTTCGTCGTCAAGAGTGTCCTGAAAATTATCAACATTCAGCTTGCTATGTCTGAAAATGTTCTGACCCCTTGTTTGGCCCGATTCTATCAATTTTTCCTTCCTTGTCCCCCAATTGTTGTTGTTTCAGAAAGCACTGTGCAGTTCCATTTCTAATCAAAAGTGTTTTCACATGTGTGCTTCGCATCAGTTACAACTGAAAACTCAAATAAAAGATAAAAGAATGCAACACGATGGTTGAGTGTATAAGTTTTAAATGCGATTTAAACATTTAATGAAACTTCACCATAGTAGCATGAATTTATTTATTTATTTATTTATTTATTTATTTATTTATTTATTTATTTATTTATTTTTATTTATTTATTGGGGTTTGACGACACTTTCGATAGCCGGTGTCACCTCATGTGAGAACAGTATGAAGTGTCAATATATGAAATTGTCCAACGATGACATGGTATTACCAGACAGTTTCTTAACATATTGGTCCTGACTCTCAGAATTCAAAGAAAAAGAGCCTAAGAAACGAACACCAGGATGATCTTTAAACCTTGTCATTATCTATTAATGTCTATATTCTTGATAGCAATGTGCTCTAAAACCCTCACATAACTCATACGCAGTTAACTTATCACTTGCTCAAACAAGTGATCTCGGAACTTGCCTTCGCCACCCCTACAAACGACCATGGCTAACGATATCACTCTTGATGAGATGCTGAACAATGATACTTTGGTTTTATCGGTACGATCAACTACCACCTCTAAGTCCACTGATGAGCCAAACCCAGCATTCGCGAACTACAGAAATTGCTACAAGTACTACATCCCACAAAAGTGTGCAAGCTCTATACTAAAGAAAAACAAAACTTTCTTCTTGCTAAACGCTAGTTGTAGAAGCCTAAACGCCAGCCGGGACAACTTCCAAAAATTAATCTGTGATTTGCAGACAGCTTTCAACTTTTCCAGACAGTCAGTGTTGGTGTAACAGAATCTTCGATTATTGATCATTTTATTCACGACGCCTTTGCCTCTGCTCGTTTTTTTTTTTTTTTTTTTTTTTTTTGACGAATCGAGTCTTGATCGAACCACACACATTGCAAATTCCGTGAAGCATCTGTCTGTCGTTTTTAGTTCGGACTTCTCGAGAATTACCCGTCTCGGTAACTCTCTTACACTTTACGCAATACATTTTTTGAAGGTTATTTAAATTAATTTCGTATTTATTTTTTATTTTATATATAAATTTAATTTTTTTTTTTTTTTAAATTCTGTTCTTATTATATATATATATATTTTTGTTTCAGTCGCTGCTCTTGAGTTCTATCAACTTACCGAATTCCTCCCTGGCCTCTTTTCTCTCCCTTTCCACGAGAGAATCCTTCATCTCTTCCTTGATGATCGAACGAGTCTTGATTCTCACGGCTCCTTTCATAGCATTGTATTTCGTTTTCTCGCCCAATATCGTGAAGTATTCTCCGTCCGATATCTTACTGTCTTTCAACGCCATCGAGATCATTTCGGATCTTTTCATGTTTCCCAGCCTTCAGATATAATTTTCTACTCAAAATGTTTCCGAGCGTGCTAAACAATCCGGCGGCGAGAGCCACTCCTTCTATGGTCAACACGATCGGAACGCCGACTGCGGTCGACAACAATCCGATGCCGGCCACGTGTAAACCCATGGAAATCGTGATGAGTGTCTAGTCGACCGCGTTGACGAATTTCGCGAGACGCAAATACTTCTTCTTGAGAGAACGATGAGAATCTCTCTCTAGAGTCAGATACAATTGGATTCTACTGATTTGATCGATGCGATACCTCTCTCCTCTTTCTTTTTCTTCTGGTGCCATTGGCAAAATGCCCTTCGGCTTCTCATCCTCGTCATCATCTAACGTCGGATACAATTTATTTCTGGTTCTCATTTTTTATGTTTTTTTTCTTCCTAATATTAGATAAACATTTATGTGTGTATTTATTTTTAATTTTCTATTCTCCTTATTTATATCAACGAGAAAACTTAGACGTATGCTTCCTCCAGCAATAATTTCAAGACGCATCCCTTGTCTTCTAAAGTCAGACTTCTGCGCGCCAATTTCATTTCTTCCGAACCGGTGGGCTTATCTCGGTCGCTACAGAAGACTAATCTCTTCCAAAACTTGATCACGTCGTCGATTTGAACGCATTCGAATACTTGAGGACCATATCTTCCCTTTTCATCGTCAGACACGAATGATCCTCGTGATCGAAGTCTAGATGATCCCGACACCCGACGCATCGTTCTAATAAGAGGCGACTTAGTTGATCGTTCATGCAGAATGCGGCCAGTCTCATCAGCATTTTTAAAAGAAACCTTGCTCTCATAATCTGGGAATCGTTCATAATTTACGTATATTTTATTATCTATTTCAATTCGATATTTATTTTTTTTTTAATAACTATTTATTTATATATTTTTTTCTCTCCTATATATATATATATATAAGAAAAAAATATTAAAGTTCAAAACAAATACAACGACATCACTGACTATATTCCTGCTAGCGCTTTCACCGCTCTGTATGCGGATCTTCAGTCATTTTTATTTTTATAAAATACGTTATACAAATATTTACAAAATAACGTTATGACGTAAACCACTGGGTGTGGTGTATCGATTTTGGAGACGTTGTTCCAGAAACTGCATATGCAATAATTATTTCATACATTTGAACAGAGGCGTGTTGATCCTTTATCGAAAGAAATTATAACGAAATTAACATAACAAATAAAATAATGATGTTTCTTTTATCCTAGAAATTAAGTTATAAAGGTTGTGGGCTTCGAAAAAAAAAAACCGGTATATTTATTTCCCACAGATGCTTCCCACTCCAACTCTCTATATATTACTATGTTGGTAATACCCATATTTCTGCATAATGTAAGGGAATGAACTCCTTACTCCCGACTCTAGCTCGAACCCCCGAGAGTGTTTGTCATTCTCGGGGAGTCGAGCCGGACTCGGGGCAAGCGCAACTGTACATGTAACTCTCTGGCTAAGGGAGAAGAAAAGGTTGGGTAAGTAGAGGGCTATACACAAAGACTCACTGTGCCAATCGTGTTATTTCTGTTGTAGAGTAATATTTTTAGTTATATATATTTAAAAAAGATGTAGTAATATTTTAGTAGTAATATTTATTTAAAGAAACATTGTGCCCAATAAGGTTCTCAAAGGAAATAAAAGTATTGTAAAAGTAAATGAGTAAAAATTAACAGTCTTTAAGCTGGTAAACAAGTGACAGGCTTGCATAGCTAATTGTCCTGTTGAGTTCTACTCTTAATCTAAGTATAACACAATGGGGCTGTGGAGTTTGATTCCCTGACACTTGTTTATCAGTAGAAAATATGTAAGGCATAATCACGCTGTATTGTTATAGCTGTACTCAACAGTGTTAGGCAAACAATGGATGTCTTTAGCTTTCTGTATTTGTGAAAACATTGGTTACCCCTGGAAGTTGTTTGTTTACTTGACAACAATGCTCACCTTCTGGAAGGAGTATATAAGAAGAAGGCATGCACTGGTCAAATTACCATTAATAGTTTGACCAGTGTATGTTAATAAATATTTGAAGTTATATATTCTTTTCATTGAAGGTGAGTCTAGTTTGCTTGTACTTTAGTTATAATTTATTTTAGTGCCCTGAAATCAGTGGGTGACTGGCTTATATTCTGTTGGAACTGGCTAAACATTTATTCAAATGATTAGCAAGTTTCAATGGTTAAACACTGCACGTTAGCTGTTTTAGAGTTATTTAGAATAATTATTTAGTAGGTATAATGTGTTTAAAAGTGTATAATAACTTGGAAAGTGAAATTGCTTACTCTGGAATTTCCATACATAAACAGTTGAATTATTGAATGTGATTAAGCATTTGTTTGAATTTATTTCAATTAGTAAATTGAGAAATTTGACAGTCATGGTGTACAGCGTGTACATAGTTTATAGGATTAAGAGCTTGAAGCAAGTGCTTATTAACCATTTATATGTTTCACAGGAGTTCACAGGAGCTGTTGATCTCTATAGATCAACAGAGTTCTGGTGAACTCATGTGAAACATAGGCACGTGCAGGACGACAGTATAATATTTGCTTAGAATAAATCAAGGTAAAGTCAGGTAGCTCAAGGAGCTTGTATTTGGTTAAGTATTAACCAGCAAGGTTTAGATTTATTTACTCGCGGGGAAAAAAAGCGAGGGTGTAGTTATATTCATAAAGTGGGAGTATGGTTCTATGTTTTTTATGGGAACCTTTAATATTTGTTCTAGCTCAACATAATAGATGATATTTACAGTTGCTTCAGAGGCAGATGAAGTAAAGAGAGCTTTCGACTCTATTTCCTTCATTTGCCTGGAAGCAGTAAGCATTAAAGTCACACTGAAATTGTATATTTATGTGTAGTCATTGTTTAAAGGGAGACAAATCTAGAGAAGAGTTACTGAAGCTCTTCTGTGAGATTTAGCCCTGAGTGTGTGTTACAAAATACCTTAGATATTTATTTTTATATGCCAGAAACTGGTTTACATAAGTTTTGTTTAAACATTTGTCACATGTGTCCATGTGGCCATAACAAAACGATAGATATCAGCACTAGGAGCTTTCCACAGCAGATAATTATTTATGTTTGGTTTCATATTGAAATGAAGTAAATAGAGCCAGTAGCTCTATTCCCTTCATTTGCTTGAAAACAAACATGTCTCTGTCTCTCAAGTAATTTATTGGTGTTTATGGTCACATTCTTCCGAGCTGTAGCTCATTGAACTTGCTGTTGTATCACATTGTAATGTAGTATTGTTCACAAGCTGATGAGGCAAATGGAGCCCTCGGCTCTATTTCCTTCATCTGCTTGGAAACAAAATGATAATGTTAGCTCTAGGAGCTTGCTACTAAGTAAACTATAATCTAGCCTTGTTTTGTAAGCAAGCGAAGTGAATGGAGCCATTAACTCTATTCCCTTCGTTTGCTTGGAAACAAACTAACAAAAAAAAATATACCACATTGTTAATTAATTTATTTATGGTAAAAAAAATGTGGGATCAGTTCTAGGGCAGGTCGACACATATAATTATTATAATCAACAATAAGTTTGTACTGGTTGAGTTGAAGAATTCGCCACACCTGTTCACGTTGCCTTAATCGGCCGTGTGAGCAAGTGTGCTGGCCATCCCGAGGCATGGGATGGCTGCTCCTATCTTTGACATTGATATCATCATAATTATGAGATTTTGTATTAGAGCATTATGTTGCTTCCACCCTAAGGGTACAATACACAGATCCCTTAGGGACACTTTGTAAGATTTGCCTATGTACCTGATACTTAAAAATGACCATTAATAGTTTGACCAGTGTATGTTAATAAATATTTGAAGTTATATATTCTTTTCATTGAAGGCTACTCCAGAAATTAGAATTGCCCCAAGAGGCAAAAAATTCACCCTATAATATTTCTATGAAACATAACATATAATACTATGATATGGCCTTTATACTAGAAGTAAAGTTTATGAACTCAGAATATATGTGTTTTTCCACGAATTTTCCTATGTTAACCATCTATTTATATTTATTTTCACGATACCAATATTTCCGCATAATTTAAATTAATGGCTGTGAGCGCCTTACTCAGACTCCAGCTCGACACCTCCTGGAGTCGAGCTGGATCCGATGCAAGCGTTCTTGAACAGAGAACTAATCCGACGTAAACGGAGTCAAGCATGATATTCCGATAAATAAAGTCAAGTTATCCGTAGAGAGACTATACTTTTGTAACTCCGTGGTTTAATCCCCCCCCTCCCCCCCCCCCGGGAATCCGTAGCCATTATGTGTCCCGTTGACGCCACTCCTGTAATAAGGAAAAATTGTACGATTAGATAAAGAATTAAAATAGGAATTATAAGGATGAACAAATAAATAATTCTTAATCAGCTGGTCATCCAACCCACCCACCCCCCTCCCGTCACCCCCTACACCAAACTAATGCTTACAACCATCCCCATTATATTACTTTACTTAAACTCATCCTCAGTCTCAACAAAGGAAGTCCCCCCCCCCCCCCCCCAAGTGAACATGGACAAAAGCCTTATAAAAACAAGCAGGTGTAGGTAATTACTATTATAAAAAGAGCCATCCCAAACGATTTAAAATGGATTAATTATCTATACCCCCATACACGATTGTAGTCTACATTCTCACAAAATCGGGAAGACATCAACCCCTCAAACACGTGCACACTCACACATATACCAATCATCCCGCTTCACATACTCCCACTCCCCTTCCCCTCCCCTCTCCGATGCCCGAAAGCTTGAAACTAAAACCAACAAGATTTGTTTATTTTCTCCAGATATGATGTGTTTAAGTTGTAAGTGAATGTCCACGTACAGTTCTGCCTTTCTGTAGAGCTGTAGGTTTTTAAATTTCTTATTCGGTTTCGGTTTTGGTTTTTCAGGTGGAGTAAAACCTCGGTTCGGTTCGGTTTTCGGTTTGTTCATGAGGCAAATACAATTCAATAAAACTCATTCTTATGTCCTGAGTCATGACTGAATGACAGTGAAACTGAGTGAAACTCAATGAATGCCCGAAATAAGCTATAATACATGAAGAATCAGGAAGGCCAATATAATAATTACCTAAATATACAGAACTTTTATTGTGCTTGGCCATTTTTCGAGGTCTGACACCTACACGCACTTGAGGAAAACTAAACTGAAATGTCGGAAATTCAAAGAATGTAGCCTTCCTAGAGTAGTGAGAGTACCCAGACACTGCCATTGGCTTTGTCTGGGTACTCTCACTACTCTGGGATGGCTACATTCTGTGAATTTCTGCAGCAAGAGGGTATTTAATAAAAAACGAAAAACCTTAGATTACGGGATGTCGACGGTTTCGGTTTCGGTTTTAAAACATATTCAACTCCCAGAATAATACCAAATAATAATAACAACCTGATAATTCTATTATAAATGCGCTGGCATTTTAATTACTAGAATCAATTTTATGCTCCCTTTCATGGCTTCATTTTCAATTTTTTTTTTCGGTAGTGAAATTCCAACCAGGGAGAGGGACCTGGAGGGGGGCATCCCCTCCCGGTCCCTTCCCCTAGTTGGAAATTCACTACGTTACACTTTCCAGTCGGACACCTCTAGCCACGTCCCTGCAAGCACGCCTCATGTTCTGGTGGGCTGCGAGGAAGCAAAAAATTCAAGATTTCGAGACCAATCTTGAAACCGTGTCATCATTGGTTCTCTTTCTATGGCACAAGGTTTAAACAGTGTTCAAGAAATGTAACATGTTTCAGATGTAATAGAACTCCTTGTCTTTTGAGGAGGGGGCTACATATCTGGATGTGAGTCTTTTAACTTATGTCCCCGAACTTAAGAGGCTGGCGTATTGGTAGACGAACAGGTTTTGTTGCTTCAAATAATCAGGTCAGCGTTCCCTTTAATTTCGTCGTCAAGAGTGTCCTGAAAATTATCAACATTCAGCTTGCTATGTCTGAAAATGTTCTGACCCCTTGTTTGGCCCGATTCTATCAATTTTTCCTTCCTTGTCCCCCAATTGTTGTTGTTTCAGAAAGCACTGTGCAGTTCCATTTCTAATCAAAAGTGTTTTCACATGTGTGCTTCGCATCAGTTACAACTGAAAACTCAAATAAAAGATAAAAGAATGCAACACGATGGTTGAGTGTATAAGTTTTAAATGCGATTTAAACATTTAATGAAACTTCACCATAGTAGCATGAATTTATTTATTTATTTATTTATTTATTTATTTATTTATTTATCTATTTATTTATTTATTTATTTTTATTTATTTATTGGGGTTTGACGACACTTTCGATAGCCGGTGTCACCTCATGTGAGAACAGTATGAAGTGTCAATATATGAAATTGTCCAACGATGACATGGTATTACCAGACAGTTTCTTAACATATTGGTCCTGACTCTCAGAATTCAAAGAAAAAGAGCCTAAGAAACGAACACCAGGATGATCTTTAAACCTTGTCATTATCTATTAATGTCTATATTCTTGATAGCAATGTGCTCTAAAACCCTCACATAACTCATACGCAGTTAACTTATCACTTGCTCAAACAAGTGATCTCGGAACTTGCCTTCGCCACCCCTACAAACGACCATGGCTAACGATATCACTCTTGATGAGATGCTGAACAATGATACTTTGGTTTTATCGGTACGATCAACTACCACCTCTAAGTCCACTGATGAGCCAAACCCAGCATTCGCGAACTACAGAAATTGCTACAAGTACTACATCCCACAAAAGTGTGCAAGCTCTATACTAAAGAAAAACAAAACTTTCTTCTTGCTAAACGCTAGTTGTAGAAGCCTAAACGCCAGCCGGGACAACTTCCAAAAATTAATCTGTGATTTGCAGACAGCTTTCAACTTTTCCAGACAGTCAGTGTTGGTGTAACAGAATCTTCGATTATTGATCATTTTATTCACGACGCCTTTGCCTCTGCTCGTTTTTTTTTTTTTTTTTTTTTTTTTTTTTGACGAATCGAGTCTTGATCGAACCACACACATTGCAAATTCCGTGAAGCATCTGTCTGTCGTTTTTAGTTCGGACTTCTCGAGAATTACCCGTCTCGGTAACTCTCTTACACTTTACGCAATACATTTTTTGAAGGTTATTTAAATTAATTTCGTATTTATTTTTTATTTTATATATAAATTTAATTTTTTTTTTTTTTTAAATTCTGTTCTTATTATATATATATATATTTTTGTTTCAGTCGCTGCTCTTGAGTTCTATCAACTTACCGAATTCCTCCCTGGCCTCTTTTCTCTCCCTTTCCACGAGAGAATCCTTCATCTCTTCCTTGATGATCGAACGAGTCTTGATTCTCACGGCTCCTTTCATAGCATTGTATTTCGTTTTCTCGCCCAATATCGTGAAGTATTCTCCGTCCGATATCTTACTGTCTTTCAACGCCATCGAGATCATTTCGGATCTTTTCATGTTTCCCAGCCTTCAGATATAATTTTCTACTCAAAATGTTTCCGAGCGTGCTAAACAATCCGGCGGCGAGAGCCACTCCTTCTATGGTCAACACGATCGGAACGCCGACTGCGGTCGACAACAATCCGATGCCGGCCACGTGTAAACCCATGGAAATCGTGATGAGTGTCTAGTCGACCGCGTTGACGAATTTCGCGAGACGCAAATACTTCTTCTTGAGAGAACGATGAGAATCTCTCTCTAGAGTCAGATACAATTGGATTCTACTGATTTGATCGATGCGATACCTCTCTCCTCTTTCTTTTTCTTCTGGTGCCATTGGCAAAATGCCCTTCGGCTTCTCATCCTCGTCATCATCTAACGTCGGATACAATTTATTTCTGGTTCTCATTTTTTATGTTTTTTTTCTTCCTAATATTAGATAAACATTTATGTGTGTATTTATTTTTAATTTTCTATTCTCCTTATTTATATCAACGAGAAAACTTAGACGTATGCTTCCTCCAGCAATAATTTCAAGACGCATCCCTTGTCTTCTAAAGTCAGACTTCTACGCGCCAATTTCATTTCTTCCGAACCGGTGGGCTTATCTCGGTCGCTACAGAAGACTAATCTCTTCCAAAACTTGATCACGTCGTCGATTTGAACGCATTCGAATACTTGAGGACCATATCTTCCCTTTTCATCGTCAGACACGAATGATCCTCGTGATCGAAGTCTAGATGATCCCGACACCCGACGCATCGTTCTAATAAGAGGCGACTTAGTTGATCGTTCATGCAGAATGCGGCCAGTCTCATCAGCATTTTTAAAAGAAACCTTGCTCTCATAATCTGGGAATCGTTCATAATTTACGTATATTTTATTATCTATTTCAATTCGATATTTATTTTTTTTTTAATAACTATTTATTTATATATTTTTTTCTCTCCTATATATATATATATATAAGAAAAAAATATTAAAGTTCAAAACAAATACAACGACATCACTGACTATATTCCTGCTAGCGCTTTCACCGCTCTGTATGCGGATCTTCAGTCATTTTTATTTTTATAAAATACGTTATACAAATATTTACAAAATAACGTTATGACGTAAACCACTGGGTGTGGTGTATCGATTTTGGAGACGTTGTTCCAGAAACTGCATATGCAATAATTATTTCATACATTTGAACAGAGGCGTGTTGATCCTTTATCGAAAGAAATTATAACGAAATTAACATAACAAATAAAATAATGATGTTTCTTTTATCCTAGAAATTATGTTATAAAGGTTGTGGGCTTCGAAAAAAAAAAAACCGGTATATTTATTTCCCACAGATGCTTCCCACTCCAACTCTCTATATATTACTATGTTGGTAATACCCATATTTCTGCATAATGTAAGGGAATGAACTCCTTACTCCCGACTCTAGCTCGAACCCCCGAGAGTGTTTGTCATTCTCGGGGAGTCGAGCCGGACTCGGGGCAAGCGCAACTGTACATGTAACTCTCTGGCTAAGGGAGAAGAAAAGGTTGGGTAAGTAGAGGGCTATACACAAAGACTCACTGTGCCAATCGTGTTATTTCTGTTGTAGAGTAATATTTTTAGTTATATATATTTAAAAAAGATGTAGTAATATTTTAGTAGTAATATTTATTTAAAGAAACATTGTGCCCAATAAGGTTCTCAAAGGAAATAAAAGTATTGTAAAAGTAAATGAGTAAAAATTAACAGTCTTTAAGCTGGTAAACAAGTGACAGGCTTGCATAGCTAATTGTCCTGTTGAGTTCTACTCTTAATCTAAGTATAACACAATGGGGCTGTGGAGTTTGATTCCCTGACACTTGTTTATCAGTAGAAAATATGTAAGGCATAAGCACGCTGTATTGTTATAGCTGTACTCAACAGTGTTAGGCAAACAATGGATGTCTTTAGCTTTCTGTATTTGTGAAAACATTGGTTACCCCTGGAAGTTGTTTGTTTACTTGACAACAATGCTCACCTTCTGGAAGGAGTATATAAGAAGAAGGCATGCACTGGTCAAATTACCATTAATAGTTTGACCAGTGTATGTTAATAAATATTTGAAGTTATATATTCTTTTCATTGAAGGTGAGTCTAGTTTGCTTGTACTTTAGTTATAATTTATTTTAGTGCCCTGAAATCAGTGGGTGACTGGCTTATATTCTGTTGGAACTGGCTAAACATTTATTCAAATGATTAGCAAGTTTCAATGGTTAAACACTGCACGTTAGCTGTTTTAGAGTTATTTAGAATAATTATTTAGTAGGTATAATGTGTTTAAAAGTGTATAATAACTTGGAAAGTGAAATTGCTTACTCTGGAATTTCCATACATAAACAGTTGAATTATTGAATGTGATTAAGCATTTGTTTGAATTTATTTCAATTAGTAAATTGAGAAATTTGACAGTCATGGTGTACAGCGTGTACATAGTTTATAGGATTAAGAGCTTGAAGCAAGTGCTTATTAACCATTTATATGTTTCACAGGAGTTCACAGGAGCTGTTGATCTCTATAGATCAACAGAGTTCTGGTGAACTCATGTGAAACATAGGCACGTGCAGGACGACAGTATAATATTTGCTTAGAATAAATCAAGGTAAAGTCAGGTAGCTCAAGGAGCTTGTAGCTCAAGGAGCTTGTATTTGGTTAAGTATTAACCAGCAAGGTTTAGATTTATTTACTCGCGGGAAAAAAAGCGAGGATGTAGTTATATTCATAAAGTGGGAGTATGGTTCTATGTTTTTTATGGGAACCTTTAATATTTGTTCTAGCTCAACATAATAGATTATATTTACAGTTGCTTCAGAGGCAGATGAAGTAAAGAGAGCTTTCGACTCTATTTCCTTCATTTGCCTGGAAGCAGTAAGCATTAAAGTCACACTGAAATTGTATATTTATGTGTAGTCATTGTTTAAAGGGAGACAAATCTAGAGAAGAGTTACTGAAGCTCTTCTGTGAGATTTAGCCCTGAGTGTGTGTTACAAAATACCTTAGATATTTATTTTTATATGCCAGAAACTGGTTTACATAAGTTTTGTTTAAACATTTGTCACATGTGTCCATGTGGCCATAACAAAACGATAGATATCAGCACTAGGAGCTTTCCACAGCAGATAATTATTTATGTTTGGTTTCATATTGAAATGAAGTAAATAGAGCCAGTAGCTCTATTCCCTTCATTTGCTTGAAAACAAACATGTCTCTGTCTCTCAAGTAATTTATTGGTGTTTATGGTCACATTCTTCCGAGCTGTAGCTCATTGAACTTGCTGTTGTATCACATTGTAATGTAGTATTGTTCACAAGCTGATGAGGCAAATGGAGCCCTCGGCTCTATTTCCTTCATCTGCTTGGAAACAAAATGATAATGTTAGCTCTAGGAGCTTGCTACTAAGTAAACTATAATCTAGCCTTGTTTTGTAAGCAAGCGAAGTGAATGGAGCCATTAACTCTATTCCCTTCGTTTGCTTGGAAACAAACTAACAAAAAAAAATATACCACATTGTTAATTAATTTATTTATGGTAAAAAAAATGTGGGATCAGTTCTAGGGCAGGTCGACACATATAATTATTATAATCAACAATAAGTTTGTACTGGTTGAGTTGAAGAATTCGCCACACCTGTTCACGTTGCCTTAATCGGCCGTGTGAGCAAGTGTGCTGGCCATCCCGAGGCCTGGGATGGCTGCTCCTATCTTTGACATTGATATCATCATAATTATGAGATTTTGTATTAGAGCATTATGTTGCTTCCACCCTAAGAGTACAATACACAGATCCCTTAGGGACACTTTGTAAGATTTGCCTGTGTACCTGATACTTAAAAATGACCATTAATAGTTTGACCAGTGCATGCCTTCTTCTTATATACTCCTTCCAGAAGGTGAGCATTGTTGTCAAGTAAACAAACAACTTCCAGGGGTAACCAATGTTTTCACAAATACAGAAAGCTAAAGACATCCATTGTTTGCCTAACACTGTTGAGTACAGCTATAACAATACAGCGTGATTATGCCTTACATATTTTCTACTGATAAACAAGTGTCAGGGAATCAAACTCCACAGCCCCATTGTGTTATACTTAGATTAAGAGTAGAACTCAACAGGACAATTAGCTATGCAAGCCTGTCACTTGTTTACCAGCTTAAAGACTGTTAATTTTTACTCATTTACTTTTACAATGCTTTTATTTCCTTTGAGAACCTTATTGGGCACAATGTTTCTTTAAATAAATATTACTACTAAAATATTACTACATCTTTTTTAAATATATATAACTAAAAATATTACTCTACAACACACTCCTCCGGCCAACATATCTTTGGTCCCCAAAGATAATCACCACAATCGGTGGTCTCTTACTAATCTTGCATTGCTGTAAAACTGGGACATGAAGGGTAAATTTCATTTTCATGCTTAGTGTTTTGATTTAATACCCGCGCCAAACCCAGGTGGGACTGAATAAGAAAGACACAAAATGGATGCTTAAGGATTCGTCTACATTGAAAAGCTTCAAACCAAGTCAATTTATATGCTTGTCTAATGTCTATCTGTTTGTCAGTCAGGCCATGTCTCAGCTTCATGTCAGCTAAGTTGACATGAAGACGAGGCATAACATGACCTTCAATTGTTAAGCCATCTATGGTTGTTGGCATACAAATTTCCCAACTTGATGGACAGTATGGCAGTGACAAAAGCTTGATTTTAACACAGTTTACTCCATCTGTCAATTCTAACCAAACTGAAGTTGTGTGGTTTCTTTGCCGGAAGAACTTGATAAGCTTATACATAATAATACTAAATAATGCACCAACAAAAAAGGAAACAAGTATAAAATACACTACATAATCATTCAACGTTTCATCAACTTTATAATTTTCCACTGAAGAAACACCTTCTGCTTTATAAACAAAAGAAGGAATAAGATTTTTACACTCTCCATGTGGAAGTCTCTTTAAGAGGGCTAAGGCCAAGGACAATCTCCTGAATCTCATATATAAGTATATAAAGCCAACGATTGCACAACCTGCAGCAATGGCTGATGACATGGACAAGATACCACTATGGTCAAGGAAGGATGAGTTAATCGAAATTTCCCCTTCAGCAAGTGGCTCTGAAAGGGTGCGAAAGATAGTGGCATCTTTTGCTGCAGCTGTGGCCATCTTTTTTAAGCTTAAATGAGCTTTTTGGTCTGCTGCCAAAAATGAGGAAGCTGAATGATTATACAGTTTGAATGGTGGAATTGAAATTGGAACGGGCTGAGGGAATAACTGTCCTCCACTATACTGGTCATACACATCTTTTGTAAAAAATGCTTGAATCACTGCTAGATTCATTGGATGTGATACTGAGATATCTGAGCTAAAATTATTACATTTATTTAATCTTGGTGGTAAGTACAAGTGCTGGGTGGAAATAGAGCATAAACACGGAACCTTTAATACACAAAAGTCACAACCTTTTACCATTTTCTGCTGACTGGGGCAGTCAATGGCAAGAAGTGGGCTTTTGTATATTAAAACTGAGTCTGTCGAAAGTTCTAAAAATGAGGGTTTTAATGTATCCATAACAAAACGAAAATTACATAACTGATTAATATCTGCTTTTGAGTCAAAATACAGAGCACTTTCACAGGACTTGAAGTCAACTGGTCGAAAGAGTGGAATAAAAGGGCATTGCAAAAGATGACCATTGGAACATTTAGATATGTCAGATGATTTCAAAGTCATATAATAATCCATATTTGCCGAAATCACATAATAATCAGGCATATTCAATAGTTTTGTGGCATGGTTAGATGTAGAATTTATTGACACTGGAAATGTAGAAATTTTAAAAAGTTGGTGGGGACGAGCAAAATTTGAAAGTGGAAATTTTACAATAATATAAAGTTCATTGCCATCTCTATTAAATGTAAACTTGGCATGTTTATAATAATAAAGAGGGTTTTTATGAATCAAATGAAATGAGTGATATTTTTGTTCTAAAGAATTTTTGATATCATTTAAACATTGTATAAGAAGTTCTGGTTGGACTAGGTGGGGTGATAATTTACCTTTTAGTAAGTCAAATATGCCTGCTTTTAGGTCATTCAGAGCCAGATCCAAAGTAGAAGTTGCATTAATTTGTTTGACTAACATGTCAGTTGTAATTTGATGTAAATATTCCAAATGTTCCAATTGTCTGGGCAGTTTTGTAGATAAATCATCAATTGCATCAAAGTTTTCTTTGATGGCTTTCATGGCATTTTGAAATCGGTTATCTACTGTAGAAATGAAAGAGGATAATTCATTTGCATGTTTTTGTAAGGCCTGGGAGATCTTTTGAGTTCTTTTATTGACAGCATTTATGTGGGAGGACAGGGCATTCAGGTCATCTGTTGTAGCGGTTCCAAATAATGACTTAGACAAGTCACCTATGATTACAGAAGTTAACTCTTTGTGGTTTTCATCTATTCATAGACTAACTGAAACAGTCACCTTTTTGAAACGTATCTTACCGGAAAGACCCCACAAGGTTTTTAATAGAAATCAACGAAAACGCTCCCTTTTTGGGTTTATCAACAATGCTCACCTTCTGGAAGGAGTATATAAGAAGAAGGCATGCACTGGTCAAATTACCATTAATAGTTTGACCAGTGTATGTTAATAAATATTTGAAGTTATATATTCTTTTCATTGAAGGTGAGTCTAGTTTGCTTGTACTTTAGTTATAATTTATTTTAGTGCCCTGAAATCAGTGGGTGACTGGCTTATATTCTGTTGGAACTGGCTAAACATTTATTCAAATGATTAGCAAGTTTCAATGGTTAAACACTGCACGTTAGCTGTTTTAGAGTTATTTAGAATAATTATTTAGTAGGTATAATGTGTTTAAAAGTGTATAATAACTTGGAAAGTGAAATTGCTTACTCTGGAATTTCCATACATAAACAGTTGAATTATTGAATGTGATTAAGCATTTGTTTGAATTTATTTCAATTAGTAAATTGAGAAATTTGACAGTCATGGTGTACAGCGTGTACATAGTTTATAGGATTAAGTGCTTATTAACCATTTATATGTTTCACAGGAGTTCACAGGAGCTGTTGATCTCTATAGATCAACAGAGTTCTGGTGAACTCATGTGAAACATAGGCACGTGCAGGACGACAGTATAATATTTGCTTAGAATAAATCAAGGTAAAGTCAGGTAGCTCAAGGAGCTTGTAGCTCAAGGAGCTTGTATTTGGTTAAGTATTAACCAGTAAGGTTTAGATTTATTTACTCGCGGGGAAAAAAAGCGAGGATGTAGTTATATTCATAAAGTGGGAGTATGGTTCTATGTTTTTTATGGGAACCTTTAATATTTGTTCTAGCTCAACATAATAGATTATATTTACAGTTGCTTCAGAGGCAGATGAAGTAAAGAGAGCTTTCGACTCTATTTCCTTCATTTGCCTGGAAGCAGTAAGCATTAAAGTCACACTGAAATTGTATATTTATGTGTAGTCATTGTTTAAAGGGAGACAAATCTAGAGAAGAGTTACTGAAGCTCTTCTGTGAGATTTAGCCCTGAGTGTGTGTTACAAAATACCTTAGATATTTATTTTTATATGCCAGAAACTGGTTTACATAAGTTTTGTTTAAACATTTGTCACATGTGTCCATGTGGCCATAACAAAACGATAGATATCAGCACTAGGAGCTTTCCACAGCAGATAATTATTTATGTTTGGTTTCATATTGAAATGAAGTAAATAGAGCCAGTAGCTCTATTCCCTTCATTTGCTTGAAAACAAACATGTCTCTGTCTCTCAAGTAATTTATTGGTGTTTATGGTCACATTCTTCCGAGCTGTAGCTCATTGAACTTGCTGTTGTATCACATTGTAATGTAGTATTGTTCACAAGCTGATGAGGCAAATGGAGCCCTCGGCTCTATTTCCTTCATCTGCTTGGAAACAAAATGATAATGTTAGCTCTAGGAGCTTGCTACTAAGTAAACTATAATCTAGCCTTGTTTTGTAAGCAAGCGAAGTGAATGGAGCCATTAACTCTATTCCCTTCGTTTGCTTGGAAACAAACTAACAAAAAAAAATATACCACATTGTTAATTAATTTATTTATGGTAAAAAAAATGTGGGATCAGTTCTAGGGCAGGTCGACACATATAATTATTATAATCAACAATAAGTTTGTACTGGTTGAGTTGAAGAATTCGCCACACCTGTTCACGTTGCCTTAATCGGCCGTGTGAGCAAGTGTGCTGGCCATCCCGAGGCCTGGGATGGCTGCTCCTATCTTTGACATTGATATCATCATAATTATGAGATTTTGTATTAGAGCATTATGTTGCTTCCACCCTAAGGGTACAATACACAGATCCCTTAGGGACACTTTGTAAGATTTGCCTATGTACCTGATACTTAAAAATGACCATTAATAGTTTGACCAGTGTATGTTAATAACTATTTGAAGTTATATATTCTTTTCATTGAAGGCTACTCCAGAAATTAGAATTGCCCCAAGAGGCAAAAAATTCACCCTATAATATTTCTATGAAACATAACATATAATACTATGATATGGCCTTTATACTAGAAGTAAAGTTTATGAACTCAGAATATATGTGTTTTTCCACGAATTTTCCTATGTTAACCATCTATTTATATTTATTTTCACGATACCAATATTTCCGCATAATTTAAATTAATGGCTGTGAGCGCCTTACTCAGACTCCAGCTCGACACCTCCTGGAGTCGAGCTGGATCCGATGCAAGCGTTCTTGAACAGAGAACTAATCCGACGTAAACGGAGTCAAGCATGATATTCCGATAAATAAAGTCAAGTTATCCGTAGAGAGACTATACTTTTGTAACTCCGTGGTTTAATCCCCCCCCCTCCCCCCCCCCCCCCCCCCGGGAATCCGTAGCCATTATGTGTCCCGTTGACGCCACTCCTGTAATAAGGAAAAATTGTACGATTAGATAAAGAATTAAAATAGGAATTATAAGGATGAACAAATAAATAATTCTTAATCAGCTGGTCATCCAACCCACCCACCCCCTCCCGTCACCCCCTACACCAAACTAATGCTTACAATCATCCCCATTATATTACTTTACTTAAACTCATCCTCAGTCTCAACAAAGGAAGTCCCCCCCCCCAAGTGAACATGGACAAAAGCCTTATAAAAACAAGCAGGTGTAGGTAATTACTATTATAAAAAGAGCCATCCCAAACGATTTAAAATGGATTAATTATCTATACCCCCATACACGATTGTAGTCTACATTCTCACAAGATCGGGAAGACATCAACCCCTCAAACACGTGCACACTCACACATATACCAATCATCCCGCTTCACATACTCCCACTCCCCTTCCCCTCCCCTCTCCGATGCCCGAAAGCTTGAAACTAAAACCAACAAGATTTGTTTATTTTCTCCAGATATGATGTGTTTAAGTTGTAAGTGAATGTCCACGTACAGTTCTGCCTTTCTGTAGAGCTGTAGGTTTTTAAATTTCTTATTCGGTTTCGGTTTTGGTTTTTCAGGTGGAGTAAAACCTCGGTTCGGTTCGGTTTTCGGTTTGTTCATGAGGCAAATACAATTCAATAAAACTCATTCTTATGTCCTGAGTCATGACTGAATGGCAGTGAAACTGAGTGAAACTCAATGAATGCCCGAAATAAGCTATAATACATGAAGAATCAGGAAGGCCAATATAATAATTACCTAAATATACAGAACTTTTATTGTGCTTGGCCATTTTTCGAGGTCTGACACCTACACGCACTTGAGGAAAACTAAACTGAAATGTCGGAAATTCACAGAATGTAGCCTTCCTAGAGTAGTGAGAGTACCCAGACACTGCCATTGGCTTTGTCTGGGTACTCTCACTACTCTGGGATGGCTACATTCTGTGAATTTCTGCAGCAAGAGGGTATTTAATAAAAAACGAAAAACCTTAGATTACGGGATGTCGACGGTTTCGGTTTCGGTTTTAAAAAAACAAACTAAAAACCTCGGTTCGGTTTCGGTTAACCCACAGTTCTCTCTTTCTGTACATGGGACAATGTCATGTATTAGATTTATGAGTCGATAAAACATGCTTTACAATTTTAAATTTTAAACATTGTTTCCAGAAGCGCACTTAATCGATTTGAAAAGAACGCCATTAGACCGAGCTTTCCCTTGGGTCCTTTTATCAAATTCGTCATGTTTATAACTAATAAATTGCCCAACGGACATCATTTCTCAAACTACATATAGTTTGTTCAAGGGTTTGTCAGCATTATAAAGCTGTCATTATAAATATATTATAATCATCGAGCTGTTGTCTTATAGTTGGGAGATCAAATACTATCTCAGTTTTCAGCCGAATAATATTGGAATAAGGATAACTATGTTGTATTTGATTGTTTGGGACCGTAAACGATTGTTTTACTGTCGCAAATATCCGTTTTACCGGCTCCGCTAACGCGTCGCTGGCAAAACTCAATTTGCGACAGTAAAACCACAAACAATCAAATACAACATAGTTATCCCCTAATTGTACAACGTACATGAGGTCATACAGCATAAGTACAGCATGTAACGGGCGGTCAGATAAATAAATTATGTAGAAATGAAGTAGGAGGTTTGGAGTAGAATACTTACACACACATCGTTGTGGGGACTTTTCTTCTGCTCTCGGTGACAAACAATGACAAACAAGTCCCCACAAAATCGGGAAGACAAACCCTAACCCATTGTTTTCTCTGTGAGGACATAGCGAAAACAAGGGTAATCCTAGTAGGGGACACAACCACTATCGTCTAGCTTATAACAAAATCGTGAATACAGACCCCCTCCTCCCCCTCCCCTCCCCGCCACACACACACACACACACACACACACACACACACACACACACACACACACACACACACACACACACACACACACACACACACACACACACACACACACACACACACACACACACACTCACACACACACACACACCTTGTAGGAACCCAAACACTATTGTACTCTACATTCTCACAAAATCGGGAAGACATCAACCTCTCAAACACGTGCACACTCACACATATACTGCTCATCCCGCTTCACATTCTCCCCCCTCGTCACCCCTCTCCAATGCTCGAGAGCTTGAAGCTAACCAAAAGGATTTGTTTATTTTGTCCATAAATGATGTGCGTAGTAGGTTCGGCTATTATACGAGAGATGGTCCAAGCGAACGCACAGAAAGGTGTTGTGTATACTGCTTCTGTGAGGAAGGGTGTTCACACCATCCGCGTTGACCAAGCACTTTTTGATGGAAGATGTGAGATTTGTTTTGTAATACGTCGTGTTTGAGTTGGAAATGAATTTCCAAGTGCAGTTCTGCCTTTCAGTACATGGAACAATGGGATGTATAAGAGTTCTGAGACGATAAAACATGTTTTACAATTTTAAATTTTAAACATTGTTTCCAGCCAAGAGAAGCGCACTTAATCGATTTGAAAAGAATGTCATTAGACCGAGCTTTCCCTTTGATCAAATTCGTCATGTTCATAAATAATAAATTGCCCAACGGACGCCATTTCTCAAACCACAACTAGTTTGTTCAAGGGTTTGTCAGTATTATAAAGCTCTCATTATTAAAACCCTGTAGTGGTATCTTCCATGCCATTTCAATGGCAGCAATTAGAAGACTCCATATTCATTATTTGAGGTAGACCAATCAATATTTTAAACGTGCAGCCTCAGGGCTGCACGTTGAAAATATTGTTTGGTACACCCCACACATTTACTGATTTACTGATTTTAGAGCTTCTTTAATGATGCTGATGTCTCCTTCACTTCCCAAAATTCCAACTTGGTTTCAAATCAGCCTCAGGGCTGCACGTTGAAAATATTGTTTGGTCCACCCCACACATTTACTGATTTACTGATTTTAGAGCTTCTTTAATGATGCTGATGTCTCCTTCACTTCCCAAAATTCCAACTTGGTTTCAAATCAGTCTCAGGGCTGCACGTTGAAAATATTGTTTGGTCCACCCCCACACATTTACTATCTCGATTTTAGAGCTTCTTTAATGATGCTGATGTCTCCTTCACTTCCCAAAATTCCAACTTGTTTTCAAATCAGCCTCAGGGCTGCACGTTGAAAATATTGTTTGGTCCACCCCACACATTTACTGAACAGTCACCCTGTATAATGACGTTATGACGTATCATGTTCCTGGCCGTTAAAGTGGCCGCTAGGGCTCAAATGGTTAATCAACTCAGACAGCCGATTAATATCTACGTTTTGACCCCTAACCTTATATTGCCAACATACTTGCGACGCTACAAATAACTATTTGTACAAGACGCCCCCACCCCCCACCCCCCCCCCCCCCCCCACCCCCAATCCTGGTCAAAATTTCCTATAGTTGGAAATTCGGAGAGCAAGTCATGTGTAGTTGTAAATCATCTATCTCGATTTTAGAGCTTCTTTAATGATGCTGATGTCTCCTTCACTTCCCAAAATTCCAACTTGGTTTCAAATCGGCAAAAATTCCAACTGTTACTATTTACAACTACAGTGTAGCAATATCGAGCTTCACAAGTGAGCATGAAATCAATCGAAATAAAAAAAAATCCTCGAAATGCACTGCTAGAAAATTGCAACATGTAAAATCGTTATCCTGAGTTAATTTCATCATTCACAGTTACAAAATGATGAAACATCGAAAATTGATCATTCCTGCATAAGATCTGATTTAATGTTAGGGAAGTATGGATTGCTCAAAGTTCTCAGGTCGAGCATTTGTTTAGAACATATTCAACTCCCAGAATAATACCAAATAATAATAACAACCTGATAATTCTATTATAAATGCGCTGGCATTTTAGTTACTGGAATCAATTTTATGCTCCCTTTCATGGCTTCATTTTCAATTTTTTTTTTCGGTAGTGAAATTCCAACCAGGGAGAGGGACCTGGAGGGGGGCATCCCCTCCCGGTCCCTTCCCCTAGTTGGAAATTCACTACCTTACACTTTCCAGTCGGACACCTCTAGCCACGTCCCTGCAAGCACGCCTCATGTTCTGGTGGGCTGCGAGGAAGCAAAAAATTCAAGATTTCGAGACCAATCTTGAAACCGTGTCATCATTGGTTCTCTTTCTATGGCACAAGGTTTAAACAGTGTTCAAGAAATGTAACATGTTTCAGATGTAATAGAACTCCTTGTCTTTTGAGGAGGGGGCTACATATCTGGATGTGAGTCTTTTAACTTATGTCCCCGAACTTAAGAGGCTGGCGTATTGGTAGACGAACAGGTTTTGTTGCTTCAAATAATCAGGTCAGCGTTCCCTTTAATTTCGTCGTCAAGAGTGTCCTGAAAATTATCAACATTCAGCTTGCTATGTCTGAAAATGTTCTGACCCCTTGTTTGGCCCGATTCTATCAATTTTTCCTTCCTTGTCCCCCAATTGTTGTTGTTTCAGAAAGCACTGTGCAGTTCCATTTCTAATCAAAAGTGTTTTCACATGTGTGCTTCGCATCAGTTACAACTGAAAACTCAAATAAAAGATAAAAGAATGCAACACGATGGTTGAGTGTATAAGTTTTAAATGCGATTTAAACATTTAATGAAACTTCACCATAGTAGCATGAATTTATTTATTTATTTATTTATTTATTTATTTATTTATTTATTTATTTATTTTTATTTATTTATTGGGGTTTGACGACACTTTCGATAGCCGGTGTCACCTCATGTGAGAACAGTATGAAGTGTCAATATATGAAATTGTCCAACGATGACATGGTATTACCAGACAGTTTCTTAACATATTGGTCCTGACTCTCAGAATTCAAAGAAAAAGAGCCTAAGAAACGAACACCAGGATGATCTTTAAACCTTGTCATTATCTATTAATGTCTATATTCTTGATAGCAATGTGCTCTAAAACCCTCACATAACTCATACGCAGTTAACTTATCACTTGCTCAAACAAGTGATCTCGGAACTTGCCTTCGCCACCCCTACAAACGACCATGGCTAACGATATCACTCTTGATGAGATGCTGAACAATGATACTTTGGTTTTATCGGTACGATCAACTACCACCTCTAAGTCCACTGATGAGCCAAACCCAGCATTCGCGAACTACAGAAATTGCTACAAGTACTACATCCCACAAAAGTGTGCAAGCTCTATACTAAAGAAAAACAAAACTTTCTTCTTGCTAAACGCTAGTTGTAGAAGCCTAAACGCCAGCCGGGACAACTTCCAAAAATTAATCTGTGATTTGCAGACAGCTTTCAACTTTTCCAGACAGTCAGTGTTGGTGTAACAGAATCTTCGATTATTGATCATTTTATTCACGACGCCTTTGCCTCTGCTCGTTTTTTTTTTTTTTTTTTTTTTTTTTTTGACAAATCGAGTCTTGATCGAACCACACACATTGCAAATTCCGTGAAGCATCTGTCTGTCGTTTTTAGTTCGGACTTCTCGAGAATTACCCGTCTCGGTAACTCTCTTACACTTTACGCAATACATTTTTTGAAGGTTATTTAAATTAATTTCGTATTTATTTTTTATTTTATATATAAATTTAATTTTTTTTTTTTTTTAAATTCTGTTCTTATTATATATATATATATTTTTGTTTCAGTCGCTGCTCTTGAGTTCTATCAACTTACCGAATTCCTCCCTGGCCTCTTTTCTCTCCCTTTCCACGAGAGAATCCTTCATCTCTTCCTTGATGATCGAACGAGTCTTGATTCTCACGGCTCCTTTCATAGCATTGTATTTCGTTTTCTCGCCCAATATCGTGAAGTATTCTCCGTCCGATATCTTACTGTCTTTCAACGCCATCGAGATCATTTCGGATCTTTTCATGTTTCCCAGCCTTCAGATATAATTTTCTACTCAAAATGTTTCCGAGCGTGCTAAACAATCCGGCGGCGAGAGCCACTCCTTCTATGGTCAACACGATCGGAACGCCGACTGCGGTCGACAACAATCCGATGCCGGCCACGTGTAAACCCATGGAAATCGTGATGAGTGTCTAGTCGACCGCGTTGACGAATTTCGCGAGACGCAAATACTTCTTCTTGAGAGAACGATGAGAATCTCTCTCTAGAGTCAGATACAATTGGATTCTACTGATTTGATCGATGCGATACCTCTCTCCTCTTTCTTTTTCTTCTGGTGCCATTGGCAAAATGCCCTTCGGCTTCTCATCCTCGTCATCATCTAACGTCGGATACAATTTATTTCTGGTTCTCATTTTTTATGTTTTTTTTCTTCCTAATATTAGATAAACATTTATGTGTGTATTTATTTTTAATTTTCTATTCTCCTTATTTATATCAACGAGAAAACTTAGACGTATGCTTCCTCCAGCAATAATTTCAAGACGCATCCCTTGTCTTCTAAAGTCAGACTTCTACGCGCCAATTTCATTTCTTCCGAACCGGTGGGCTTATCTCGGTCGCTACAGAAGACTAATCTCTTCCAAAACTTGATCACGTCGTCGATTTGAACGCATTCGAATACTTGAGGACCATATCTTCCCTTTTCATCGTCAGACACGAATGATCCTCGTGATCGAAGTCTAGATGATCCCGACACCCGACGCATCGTTCTAATAAGAGGCGACTTAGTTGATCGTTCATGCAGAATGCGGCCAGTCTCATCAGCATTTTTAAAAGAAACCTTGCTCTCATAATCTGGGAATCGTTCATAATTTACGTATATTTTATTATCTATTTCAATTCGATATTTATTTTTTTTTTAATAACTATTTATTTATATATTTTTTTCTCTCCTATATATATATATATATAAGAAAAAAATATTAAAGTTCAAAACAAATACAACGACATCACTGACTATATTCCTGCTAGCGCTTTCACCGCTCTGTATGCGGATCTTCAGTCATTTTTATTTTTATAAAATACGTTATACAAATATTTACAAAATAACGTTATGACGTAAACCACTGGGTGTGGTGTATCGATTTTGGAGACGTTGGTCCAGAAACTGCATATGCAATAATTATTTCATACATTTGAACAGAGGCGTGTTGATCCTTTATCGAAAGAAATTATAACGAAATTAACATAACAAATAAAATAATGATGTTTCTTTTATCCTAGAAATTAAGTTATAAAGGTTGTGGGCTTCGAAAAAAAAAAACCGGTATATTTATTTCCCACAGATGCTTCCCACTCCAACTCTCTATATATTACTATGTTGGTAATACCCATATTTCTGCATAATGTAAGGGAATGAACTCCTTACTCCCGACTCTAGCTCGAACCCCCGAGAGTGTTTGTCATTCTCGGGGAGTCGAGCCGGACTCGGGGCAAGCGCAACTGTACATGTAACTCTCTGGCTAAGGGAGAAGAAAAGGTTGGGTAAGTAGAGGGCTATACACAAAGACTCACTGTGCCAATCGTGTTATTTCTGTTGTAGAGTAATATTTTTAGTTATATATATTTAAAAAAGATGTAGTAATATTTTAGTAGTAATATTTATTTAAAGAAACATTGTGCCCAATAAGGTTCTCAAAGGAAATAAAAGTATTGTAAAAGTAAATGAGTAAAAATTAACAGTCTTTAAGCTGGTAAACAAGTGACAGGCTTGCATAGCTAATTGTCCTGTTGAGTTCTACTCTTAATCTAAGTATAACACAATGGGGCTGTGGAGTTTGATTCCCTGACACTTGTTTATCAGTAGAAAATATGTAAGGCATAATCACGCTGTATTGTTATAGCTGTACTCAACAGTGTTAGGCAAACAATGGATGTCTTTAGCTTTCTGTATTTGTGAAAACATTGGTTACCCCTGGAAGTTGTTTGTTTACCTGACAACAATGCTCACCTTCTGGAAGGAGTATATAAGAAGAAGGCATGCACTGGTCAAATTACCATTAATAGTTTGACCAGTGTATGTTAATAAATATTTGAAGTTATATATTCTTTTCATTGAAGGTGAGTCTAGTTTGCTTGTACTTTAGTTATAATTTATTTTAGTGCCCTGAAATCAGTGGGTGACTGGCTTATATTCTGTTGGAACTGGCTAAACATTTATTCAAATGATTAGCAAGTTTCAATGGTTAAACACTGCACGTTAGCTGTTTTAGAGTTATTTAGAATAATTATTTAGTAGGTATAATGTGTTTAAAAGTGTATAATAACTTGGAAAGTGAAATTGCTTACTCTGGAATTTCCATACATAAACAGTTGAATTATTGAATGTGATTAAGCATTTGTTTGAATTTATTTCAATTAGTAAATTGAGAAATTTGACAGTCATGGTGTACAGCGTGTACATAGTTTATAGGATTAAGAGCTTGAAGCAAGTGCTTATTAACCATTTATATGTTTCACAGGAGTTCACAGGAGCTGTTGATCTCTATAGATCAACAGAGTTCTGGTGAACTCATGTGAAACATAGGCACGTGCAGGACGACAGTATAATATTTGCTTAGAATAAATCAAGGTAAAGTCAGGTAGCTCAAGGAGCTTGTAGCTCAAGGAGCTTGTATTTGGTTAAGTATTAACCAGCAAGGTTTAGATTTATTTACTCGCGGGAAAAAAAGCGAGGATGTAGTTATATTCATAAAGTGGGAGTATGGTTCTATGTTTTTTATGGGAACCTTTAATATTTGTTCTAGCTCAACATAATAGATTATATTTACAGTTGCTTCAGAGGCAGATGAAGTAAAGAGAGCTTTCGACTCTATTTCCTTCATTTGCCTGGAAGCAGTAAGCATTAAAGTCACACTGAAATTGTATATTTATGTGTAGTCATTGTTTAAAGGGAGACAAATCTAGAGAAGAGTTACTGAAGCTCTTCTGTGAGATTTAGCCCTGAGTGTGTGTTACAAAATACCTTAGATATTTATTTTTATATGCCAGAAACTGGTTTACATAAGTTTTGTTTAAACATTTGTCACATGTGTCCATGTGGCCATAACAAAACGATAGATATCAGCACTAGGAGCTTTCCACAGCAGATAATTATTTATGTTTGGTTTCATATTGAAATGAAGTAAATAGAGCCAGTAGCTCTATTCCCTTCATTTGCTTGAAAACAAACATGTCTCTGTCTCTCAAGTAATT
This sequence comes from Pictodentalium vernedei, assembly GCA_031216915.1. Lineage (NCBI taxonomy): Eukaryota > Metazoa > Mollusca > Scaphopoda > Dentaliida > Dentaliidae > Pictodentalium > Pictodentalium vernedei. The sequence continues at coordinate 782,806,946 of CM062296.1, read as the reverse complement.
TATTGGTGTTTATGGTCACATTCTTCCGAGCTGTAGCTCATTGAACTTGCTGTTGTATCACATTGTAATGTAGTATTGTTCACAAGCTGATGAGGCAAATGGAGCCCTCGGCTCTATTTCCTTCATCTGCTTGGAAACAAAATGATAATGTTAGCTCTAGGAGCTTGCTACTAAGTAAACTATAATCTAGCCTTGTTTTGTAAGCAAGCGAAGTGAATGGAGCCATTAACTCTATTCCCTTCGTTTGCTTGGAAACAAACTAACAAAAAAAAATATACCACATTGTTAATTAATTTATTTATGGTAAAAAAAATGTGGGATCAGTTCTAGGGCAGGTCGACACATATAATTATTATAATCAACAATAAGTTTGTACTGGTTGAGTTGAAGAATTCGCCACACCTGTTCACGTTGCCTTAATCGGCCGTGTGAGCAAGTGTGCTGGCCATCCCGAGGCCTGGGATGGCTGCTCCTATCTTTGACATTGATATCATCATAATTATGAGATTTTGTATTAGAGCATTATGTTGCTTCCACCCTAAGAGTACAATACACAGATCCCTTAGGGACACTTTGTAAGATTTGCCTATGTACCTGATACTTAAAAATGACCATTAATAGTTTGACCAGTGCATGCCTTCTTCTTATATACTCCTTCCAGAAGGTGAGCATTGTTGTCAAGTAAACAAACAACTTCCAGGGGTAACCAATGTTTTCACAAATACAGAAAGCTAAAGACATCCATTGTTTGCCTAACACTGTTGAGTACAGCTATAACAATACAGCGTGATTATGCCTTACATATTTTCTACTGATAAACAAGTGTCAGGGAATCAAACTCCACAGCCCCATTGTGTTATACTTAGATTAAGAGTAGAACTCAACAGGACAGTTAGCTATGCAAGCCTGTCACTTGTTTACCAGCTTAAAGACTGTTAATTTTTACTCATTTACTTTTACAATGCTTTTATTTCCTTTGAGAACCTTATTGGGCAGAATGTTTCTTTAAATAAATATTACTACTAAAATATTACTACATCTTTTTTAAATATATATAACTAAAAATATTACTCTACAACACACTCCTCCGGCCAACATATCTTTGGTCCCCAAAGATAATCACCACAATCGGTGGTCTCTTACTAATCTTGCATTGCTGTAAAACTGGGACACGAAGGGTAAATTTCATTTTCATGCTTAGTGTTTTGATTTAATACCCGCGCCAAACCCAGGTGGGACTGAATAAGAAAGACACAAAATGGATGCTTAAGGATTCGTCTACATTGAAAAGCTTCAAACCAAGTCAATTTATATGCTTGTCTAATGTCTATCTGTTTGTCAGTCAGGCCATGTCTCAGCTTCATGTCAGCTAAGTTGACATGAAGACGAGGCATAACATGACCTTCAATTGTTAAGCCATCTATGGTTGTTGGCATACAAATTTCCCAACTTGATGGACAGTATGGCAGTGACAAAAGCTTGATTTTAACACAGTTTACTCCATCTGTCAATTCTAACCAAACTGAAGTTGTGTGGTTTCTTTGCCGGAAGAACTTGATAAGCTTATACATAATAATACTAAATAATGCACCAACAAAAAAGGAAACAAGTATAAAATACACTACATAATCATTCAACGTTTCATCAACTTTATAATTTTCCACTGAAGAAACACCTTCTGCTTTATAAACAAAAGAAGGAATAAGATTTTTACACTCTCCATGTGGAAGTCTCTTTAAGAGGGCTAAGGCCAAGGACAATCTCCTGAATCTCATATATAAGTATATAAAGCCAACGATTGCACAACCTGCAGCAATGGCTGATGACATGGACAAGATACCACTATGGTCAAGGAAGGATGAGTTAATCGAAATTTCCCCTTCAGCAAGTGGCTCTGAAAGGGTGCGAAAGATAGTGGCATCTTTTGCTGCAGCTGTGGCCATCTTTTTTAAGCTTAAATGAGCTTTTTGGTCTGCTGCCAAAAATGAGGAAGCTGAATGATTATACAGTTTGAATGGTGGAATTGAAATTGGAACGGGCTGAGGGAATAACTGTCCTCCACTATACTGGTCATACACATCTTTTGTAAAAAATGCTTGAATCACTGCTAGATTCATTGGATGTGATACTGAGATATCTGAGCTAAAATTATTACATTTATTTAATCTTGGTGGTAAGTACAAGTGCTGGGTGGAAATAGAGCATAAACACGGAACCTTTAATACACAAAAGTCACAACCTTTTACCATTTTCTGCTGACTGGGGCAGTCAATGGCAAGAAGTGGGCTTTTGTATATTAAAACTGAGTCTGTCGAAAGTTCTAAAAATGAGGGTTTTAATGTATCCATAACAAAACGAAAATTACATAACTGATTAATATCTGCTTTTGAGTCAAAATACAGAGCACTTTCACAGGACTTGAAGTCAACTGGTCGAAAGAGTGGAATAAAAGGGCATTGCAAAAGATGACCATTGGAACATTTAGATATGTCAGATGATTTCAAAGTCATATAATAATCCATATTTGCCGAAATCACATAATAATCAGGCATATTCAATAGTTTTGTGGCATGGTTAGATGTAGAATTTATTGACACTGGAAATGTAGAAATTTTAAAAAGTTGGTGGGGACGAGCAAAATTTGAAAGTGGAAATTTTACAATAATATAAAGTTCATTGCCATCTCTATTAAATGTAAACTTGGCATGTTTATAATAATAAAGAGGGTTTTTATGAATCAAATGAAATGAGTGATATTTTTGTTCTAAAGAATTTTTGATATCATTTAAACATTGTATAAGAAGTTCTGGTTGGACTAGGTGGGGTGATAATTTACCTTTTAGTAAGTCAAATATGCCTGCTTTTAGGTCATTCAGAGCCAGATCCAAAGTAGAAGTTGCATTAATTTGTTTGACTAACATGTCAGTTGTAATTTGATGTAAATATTCCAAATGTTCCAATTGTCTGGGCAGTTTTGTAGATAAATCATCAATTGCATCAAAGTTTTCTTTGATGGCTTTCATGGCATTTTGAAATCGGTTATCTACTGTAGAAATGAAAGAGGATAATTCATTTGCATGTTTTTGTAAGGCCTGGGAGATCTTTTGAGTTCTTTTATTGACAGCATTTATGTGGGAGGACAGGGCATTCAGGTCATCTGTTGTAGCGGTTCCAAATAATGACTTAGACAAGTCACCTATGATTACAGAAGTTAACTCTTTGTGGTTTTCATCTATTCATAGACTAACTGAAACAGTCACCTTTTTGAAACGTATCTTACCGGAAAGACCCCACAAGGTTTTTAATAGAAATCAACGAAAACGCTCCCTTTTTGGGTTTATCAACAATGCTCACCTTCTGGAAGGAGTATATAAGAAGAAGGCATGCACTGGTCAAATTACCATTAATAGTTTGACCAGTGTATGTTAATAAATATTTGAAGTTATATATTCTTTTCATTGAAGGTGAGTCTAGTTTGCTTGTACTTTAGTTATAATTTATTTTAGTGCCCTGAAATCAGTGGGTGACTGGCTTATATTCTGTTGGAACTGGCTAAACATTTATTCAAATGATTAGCAAGTTTCAATGGTTAAACACTGCACGTTAGCTGTTTTAGAGTTATTTAGAGTAATTATTTAGTAGGTATAATGTGTTTAAAAGTGTATAATAACTTGGAAAGTGAAATTGCTTACTCTGGAATTTCCATACATAAACAGTTGAATTATTGAATGTGATTAAGCATTTGTTTGAATTTATTTCAATTAGTAAATTGAGAAATTTGACAGTCATGGTGTACAGCGTGTACATAGTTTATAGGATTAAGAGCTTGAAGCAAGTGCTTATTAACCATTTATATGTTTCACAGGAGTTCACAGGAGCTGTTGATCTCTATAGATCAACAGAGTTCTGGTGAACTCATGTGAAACATAGGCACGTGCAGGACGACAGTATAATATTTGCTTAGAATAAATCAAGGTAAAGTCAGGTAGCTCAAGGAGCTTGTAGCTCAAGGAGCTTGTATTTGGTTAAGTATTAACCAGTAAGGTTTAGATTTATTTACTCGCGGGGAAAAAAAGCGAGGATGTAGTTATATTCATAAAGTGGGAGTATGGTTCTATGTTTTTTATGGGAACCTTTAATATTTGTTCTAGCTCAACATAATAGATTATATTTACAGTTGCTTCAGAGGCAGATGAAGTAAAGAGAGCTTTCGACTCTATTTCCTTCATTTGCCTGGAAGCAGTTAGCATTAAAGTCACACTGAAATTGTATATTTATGTGTAGTCATTGTTTAAAGGGAGACAAATCTAGAGAAGAGTTACTGAAGCTCTTCTGTGAGATTTAGCCCTGAGTGTGTGTTACAAAATACCTTAGATATTTATTTTTATATGCCAGAAACTGGTTTACATAAGTTTTGTTTAAACATTTGTCACATGTGTCCATGTGGCCATAACAAAACGATAGATATCAGCACTAGGAGCTTTCCACAGCAGATAATTATTTATGTTTGGTTTCATATTGAAATGAAGTAAATAGAGCCAGTAGCTCTATTCCCTTCATTTGCTTGAAAACAAACATGTCTCTGTCTCTCAAGTAATTTATTGGTGTTTATGGTCACATTCTTCCGAGCTGTAGCTCATTGAACTTGCTGTTGTATCACATTGTAATGTAGTATTGTTCACAAGCTGATGAGGCAAATGGAGCCCTCGGCTCTATTTCCTTCATCTGCTTGGAAACAAAATGATAATGTTAGCTCTAGGAGCTTGCTACTAAGTAAACTATAATCTAGCCTTGTTTTGTAAGCAAGCGAAGTGAATGGAGCCATTAACTCTATTCCCTTCGTTTGCTTGGAAACAAACTAACAAAAAAAAATATACCACATTGTTAATTAATTTATTTATGGTAAAAAAAATGTGGGATCAGTTCTAGGGCAGGTCGACACATATAATTATTATAATCAACAATAAGTTTGTACTGGTTGAGTTGAAGAATTCGCCACACCTGTTCACGTTGCCTTAATCGGCCGTGTGAGCAAGTGTGCTGGCCATCCCGAGGCCTGGGATGGCTGCTCCTATCTTTGACATTGATATCATCATAATTATGAGATTTTGTATTAGAGCATTATGTTGCTTCCACCCTAAGGGTACAATACACAGATCCCTTAGGGACACTTTGTAAGATTTGCCTATGTACCTGATACTTAAAAATGACCATTAATAGTTTGACCAGTGTATGTTAATAAATATTTGAAGTTATATATTCTTTTCATTGAAGGCTACTCCAGAAATTAGAATTGCCCCAAGAGGCAAAAAATTCACCCTATAATATTTCTATGAAACATAACATATAATACTATGATATGGCCTTTATACTAGAAGTAAAGTTTATGAACTCAGAATATATGTGTTTTTCCACGAATTTTCCTATGTTAACCATCTATTTATATTTATTTTCACGATACCAATATTTCCGCATAATTTAAATTAATGGCTGTGAGCGCCTTACTCAGACTCCAGCTCGACACCTCCTGGAGTCGAGCTGGATCCGATGCAAGCGTTCTTGAACAGAGAACTAATCCGACGTAAACGGAGTCAAGCATGATATTCCGATAAATAAAGTCAAGTTATCCGTAGAGAGATTATACTTTTGTAACTCCGTGGTTTAATCCCCCCCTCCCCCCCCCCCGGGAATCCGTAGCCATTATGTGTCCCGTTGACGCCACTCCTGTAATAAGGAAAAATTGTACGATTAGATAAAGAATTAAAATAGGAATTATAAGGATGAACAAATAAATAATTCTTAATGAGCTGGTCATCCAACCCACCCACCCCCCTCCCGTCACCCCCTACACCAAACTAATGCTTACAATCATCCCCATTATATTACTTTACTTAAACTCATCCTCAGTCTCAACAAAGGAAGTCCCCCCCCCCCCCCCCAAGTGAACATGGACAAAAGCCTTATAAAAACAAGCAGGTGTAGGTAATTACTATTATAAAAAGAGCCATCCCAAACGATTTAAAATGGATTAATTATCTATACCCCCCCCCCCCCCCCTCTCCAAAGTTAAGACTATAAAAATAATAATATAGCGCATAATTTGAAAACCTTGGGTGCCCACCCTACTACCACCACCACCCATCTAAAGCTTTAAACTACAGGCATTACATTACGTTTGGATTGTAATAGCGCCACCCAGTAGCATTAAATTGACCGTTGCATGAATGAGCCCAAACCGTAAATTCACGGGAGATACGAACAACGGCCGAGCCACATAGATCGACATCACGTGCATGAGTTAAATTAAGGCTGTAGACTGCGTATAAATAATAATAATAATTCCTTCTCGTCACGTAAGATATAATTATATGTGAACAATTGATATAGTTGGCTGTTTATGCAATGTAATGCGTTTTCGCAATTAGATTTTAGTTTGGCCGATATAGAAATATTTGATTTTGTCTCAAAATAAAGGTATATACGACCATGGTTTTAAGAAACCTCATAAAACAAATTCATATCCCCCCCCCCCCCCCCCCCCAAACCTAATACTTTTAAACAATACAGGCTTCAAAGTGCTGCTCGGTGTAAACAGTAAAATCCCTTTCTCCCAAGCGAACATCGAGAATATCTTGATGAAAACACGCTGGTATTACTAATCACTAGTATAAATTAACATAATATATAAAAAGTAATGCGGTTTCCCTCTATCCTAGAAATTAAATTAAAAAGGTTGTGGGCTCTGAAAATACCCGGTATATTTGTTTCCCCACATATCCTTCCCACGCCAAATCTCTGTATATTTGTATGTTGATAATACCCATATTTCTGCATAATGTTTGGGAATGAACTCCTCACTCCGACTCCAACTCGAACCCTCGAGAGTGTTTATCATTCCCGCGGAGTCGAGCCGGACTCGGGGCAAGCGTCATTGTTCATGTAAGAAAAGGTTGGGTAAGTAGGGGTCTATACACAAAGACTTAGTGTGCCGATAGTGTTATTTCTATGAAACATAACATATAAAATAATGATGTTGCCTTCATACTAGAATTAAAGTCTATGGACTCTGAATATATGTGTTTTTTCACGAATGTTTCCTTATTATCTTCACGATACCAATATTTCTACATAATTTAAATTTATGGCTGTGAGCGCCTTACTCAGACTCCAGCTCGACACCACGAGATTCTTCACTCAGTACCACGTGGAGTCGAGTCGGACCCGGTGCAAGCGTTCTATAAGCGTTCTATAACAGATAACTTATGCGACGCAAACTGAGGCGAGCATGATCTTCCGATAAATAAATTCAAGTTATCAGTAGGTATGCTATAATTATATAACGCGGTGGTATGCACCCCTCCAGACCCCACAGGGGGGGGGGGGGGACTCCGTACCCATAATGTGTCCCGTTGTCGCCACATTTCGTTGAATTGCGGAAACGCATGACTTTGCATCGTCAGCAAACTAATAAAGGGGAGTATAGAATTCTTAAGGTCAACAAACATTTACATCAGTAAACTGAGGTGAGCATGATCTTCCGATAAATAAATTCAAGTTATCAGTAGATATGCTATAATTATATAACGCGGTGGTATGCCCCCCTCCAGACCCCACAGGGGGGGGGGGGGGGACTCCGTACCCATAATGTGTCCCGTGTCCCGTTGTCGCCACAATTCGTTGAATTGCGGAAACGCATGACTTTGCATCGTCAGCAAACTAATAAAGGGGAGTATAGAATTCTTAAGGTCAACAAACATTTACATCAGTGTTCAGGAGGGGATTTCAAAGTGTTCCCACTATATAAATTATTCACCGATAATGATATATTGCGTGATGAGAAGGAATTATTTTTCATACACAGCCTACAGCCTGAACTGAACTCTTGTGCGTGATGTTTATCAATGTGGCTAGGTCTTAATTCGTCTTTGCCGTGGATTTACAGTCTTTACTAATTCAAATAACGGCCAATCTAATGCTTCTGACCAGTACTACTGCATTCCAAACGTAATGTAGTGGCGGTGGTCGAAGTATCAGATTGGTGTAGGTTGTGGTTCCCCGAGGGTGGGAGTGGGGGTGGGGGTGGGAGGTCCCCTAGCTTTATATTCCTTTAGTTTACATTCGACCGCATACTTCTCAGGCGCTACAATTAACGCGACTTGATTATTATTGTCTTAACTCTGAATAGTAAATAACTAACCCCTTCTAAGTCGTTGGAGATGGCTCCCTTTAGACAAGTAATTACTAATACCAGCGTACTTTCGGAAAGATTTTGCCGGTGTTCACTTGGGTGGGGGAGGATAAAGGGGGTTGGATATCCTTTAACAATGAGGATGCGTTTAAATTATGCAATGCAATGGCGATGGTTGAATGTGTTAGTTGATTGGGTGGGCGGGGTGGGGGTGATGAGTTGTATAAAACTTACGTTTCCATTACAGTTTATATACCCTTGGCATTATAATGAAACGCTACTTTTTTATTATTATCTTGACATTGAAGGGTAGATAACTAACCCCTTTCAATCGCTTAGGGTGGATCCCTTTATAATAGTGATTGGTAATACCATCGTGTTTTTAGTAAGATATTCTCGCTGTTCGCTTGGGGGAAAGAGATTCTATTGTTGACACCAAGCAGTACATTTAAGCTTGTATTGTTTTAAAGCATTAGGTTGGTGGTGGTGGGTGGGGGTGGGGGTGGGAATGGTGGAGATGAATTTGTTTTATGATTTTTCTTAAAAACCTGGCCGTATATTTAATTCCCTTTTAAATCGTTTTGGATGTCTCTCTTTATAATAATAATTACCAACACCTGCTTGCCTTTTATAAGGCTTTTGTCGGTGTTCACTTGGGAGAGGAAACTTCCTTTGTTGATACTGAGGATGAGTTTAAGTAATGTAATATAATGGGGATTAATGTAAGCATTAGTTTGGTTTTTGTGTGTGTGTGGGGGGGGGGGGGGGGAGTTGAATGACCAGCTCATTTAGTATTATTAATTTGTTCATCCTTATAATTCCCATTTTAATTCTTTATCTAATCGTACTATTTTTCATTACAACAGGAGTGGCGACAACGGGACACATTATGGGTACGGAGTCCCCCCCCCCCACCCTGTGGGGTCTGGAGGGGGGCATACCACCGCGTTATATAATTATAGCATACCTACTGATAACTTGAATTTATTTATCGGAAGATCATGCTCGCCTCAGTTTGCGTCGCATAAGTTATCTGTTATAGAACGCTTGCACCGGGTCCGACTCGACTCCACGTGGTACTGAGTAAAGAATCTCGTGGTGTCGAGCTGGAGTCTGAGTAAGGCGCTCACAGCCATAAATTTAAATTATGTAGAAATATTGGTATCGTGAAGATAATAAGGAAACATTCGTGAAAAAACACATATATTCAGAGTCCATAGACTTTAATTCTAGTATGAAGGCAACATCATTATTTTATATGTTATGTTTCATAGAAATAACACTATCGGCACAGTAAGTCTTTGTGTATAGACCCCTACTTACCCAACCTTTTCTTACATGAACAATGACGCTTGCCCCGAGTCCGGCTCGACTCCGCGGGAATGATAAACACTCTCGAGGGTTCGAGTTGGAGTCGGAGTGAGGAGTTCATTCCCAAACATTATGCAGAAATATGGGTATTATCAACATACAAATATACAGAGATTTGGCGTGGGAAGGATATGTGGGGAAACAAATATATCGGGTATTTTCAGAGCCCACAACCTTTTTAATTTAATTTCTAGGATAAAGGAAACCGCATTATTTTTTATATATTATGTTAATTTATACTAGTGATTAGTAATACCAGCGTGTTTTCATCAAGATATTCTCGATGTTCGCTTGGGAGAAAGGGATTTTACTGTTTACACCGAGCAGCACTTTATGAGGTTTCTTAAAACCATGGTCGTATATACCTTTATTTTGAGACAAAATCAAATATTTCTATATCGGCCAAACTAAAATCTAATTGCGAAAACGCATTACATTGCATAAACAGCCAACTATATCAATTGTTCACATATAATTATATCTTACGTGACGAGAAGGAATTATTATTATTTTTTATACGCAGTCTACAGCCTTAATTTAACTCATGCACGTGATGTCGATCTGTGTGGCTCGGCCGTTGTTCGTATCTCCCGTGAATTTACGGTTTGGGCTCATTCATGCAACGGTCAATTTAATGCTACTGGGTGGCGCTATTACAATCCAAACGTAATGTAATGCCTGTAGTTTAAAGCTTTAGATGGGTGGTGGTGGTAGTAGGGTGGGCACCCAAGGTTTTCAAATTATGCGCTATATTATTATTTTTATAGTCTTAACTTTGGAGAGGGGGGGGGGGGTATAGATAATTAATCCATTTTAAATCGTTTGGGATGGCTCTTTTTATAATAGTAATTACCTACACCTGCTTGTTTTTATAAGGCTTTTGTCCATGTTCACTTGGGGGGGGGGGGAGGGGGGGACTTCCTTTGTTGAGACTGAGGATGAGTTTAAGTAATGTAATATAATGGGGATGATTGTAAGCATTAGTTTGGTGTAGGGGGTGACGGGAGGGGGGTGGGTGGGTTGGATGACCAGCTCATTAAGAATTATTTATTTGTTCATCCTTATAATTCCTATTTTAATTCTTTATCTAATCGTACAATTTTTCCTTATTACAGGAGTGGCGTCAACGGGACACATACTGGCTACGGATTCCCGGGGAGGGGGAGGGGGGGGGGGGGATTAAACCACGGAGTTACAAAAGTATAGTCTCTCTACGGATAACTTGACTTTATTTATCGGAATATCATGCTTGACTCCGTTTACGTCGGATTAGTTCTCTGTTCAAGAACGCTTGCATCGGATCCAGCTCGACTCCAGGAGGTGTCGAGCTGGAGTCTGAGTAAGGCGCTCACTGCCATTAATTTAAATTATGCGGAAATATTGGTATCGTGAAAATAAATATAAATAGATGGTTAACATAGGAAAATTCGTGGAAAAACACATATATTCTGAGTTCATAAACTTTACTTCTAGTATAAAGGCCATATCATAGTATTATATGTTATGTTTCATAGAAATAACACGATTGGCACAGTGAGTCTTTGTGTATAGCCCTCTACTTACCCAACCTTTTCTTCTCCCTTAGCCAGAGAGTTACATGTACAGTTGCGCTTGCCCCGAGTCCGGCTCGACTCCCCGAGAATGACAAACACTCTCGGGGGTTCGAGCTAGAGTCGGGAGTAAGGAGTTCATTCCCTTACATTATGCAGAAATATGGGTATTACCAACATAGTAATATATAGAGAGTTGGAGTGGGAAGCATCTGTGGGAAATAAATATACCGGGTTTTTTTTCGAAGCCCACAACCTTTATAACTTAATTTCTAGGATAAAAGAAAAATCATTATTTTATTTGTTATGTTAATTTCGTTATAATTTCTTTCGATAAAGGATCAACACGCCTCTGTTCAAATGTATGAAATAATTATTGCTTATGCAGTTTCTGGAACAACGTCTCCAAAATCGATACACCACACCCAGTGGTTTACGTCATAACGTTATTTTGTAAATATTTGTATAACGTATTTTATAAAAATAAAAATGCCTGAAGATCCGCATACAGAGCGGTGAAAGCGCTAGCAGGAATATAGTCAGTGATGTCGTTGTATTTGTTTTGAACTTTAATATTTTTTTCTTATAACTACCAGCACAAGGATTTGTTTATAAACTTCTGATATATATATATATCAATCACTTTTTTATTTCCTCTCAACAAAACCGATTCTATTACGATTCACCTCTCAAAACTCGCGAGGATTTGACTTTTTCGTCAGTTCCCTTCAATGATTTCATTAGTTCTCGATCGCCAACAGCCACGACGAACGTGGACGGACGATTTCCATCGGTTCTAATTTTCCAAACTCGAGTTTTTCCGTTTTGGTTTGGAAAAAATCCTCGACGAGTAACTTCGCTTTACACCCGCTTGGCACCGTTGGCGAACGTAGGGAAAACGTTTTGAGATTTTTCCCGATCTAGAATCGGCAAATCGTTTTTGCCGATCGGATCGCACCCTCGACTGTCCGGAACGCGATCGCGAACGTCGGTGTCCCAGAACCAGCAAACCGCATTTTTTGATGTACCGGAAGCCGAATTCGGTTTGGAAAATTTTGTTTTAAAAATCTTCGATGAGTAACTACGCTTTACATTCACTTTTCACCGTTGGCGAACGTCGAGAATACGTTTTGAGATCGATTTTCCTGTCCTAGTATAGGCAAATCGGTTTCACCGATCGGATCGCACCCTTGGCCGTTCAAACAGCCATTGGCAAACGTCGGTGTCCCAGAACCGGCAAACCGCATTTTTGATGCTGTCCTAGAATTGGCAAAGCGTTTTTTGCCGGAGATCGCCAACAATAGATCGAAGCTCTGATCCGCGATGTGAACGTCGAGAAAAATTTTTAAATTTACGTTTTCTTCGAATTTCGTACATTTTTCCCTTCCCAGCGATGTGTCGAATTTCACTCGTTCGCCAACGGCTGTTTGAACGGTCAAAAGTGCGAGCGCTGCATTGTCGGTTCTGGGACACCACGTTAAAAAACGACATTTTTTATGTTCTGTACACGATTTAACACTGAGTCCCTATGGCGGTACATGTACGTGTACGTGTACAGTTTTTGTAAATTCTGTCCTTAAACCGGCCGTTTACACCTACTGATGGACAAAATATTTCGGTAAGTTTTTGTTAACCCTCCAGAGGCTGCAAAGCATAGACATTTTGCGAAAATGGGTTGTTCTTGGGCACCCATAACTCGAAATGTGTATCTGTGAGATAAACATAACGTCCTTCATTGGAAGTGGAATTCACTGTGGGTCATTTTGTAAGTAACGAAGGTACTCACAAAACCAAGCATTAACCCGTTTAGGACTGGTTATAGAGTGATACCCCTCAGAAGGTTAAAATTTCATGTTATCTGAGAATTTCTCTAAAAACATCTCGTAGATTTTCAAGAAAAAACGGCCATTCTCAGATCTTAGTGTGACATTACAAGTTGCATGTAAAAATATTCCAGTAAGCATTTGTTAACCCTATGCAGGTTCTCAAACATCAAAATGTTGATAAAATGGGCTGTGTCTGCGTACCCACAGAACCCAAAGTTGAGAGGAGAGTTCAACATTATTGGAAGTAGAATTCACTGAGAATTGTTTTTGGAAGTAATAAGAGTATTAAAAAAACAACACTTTACACGTTCTGGGTGGATAAACAATGATACACATCAAAAGCTTAAAATCCATGTTCTTCCTGGATTCTCTGAAAACATCTTGTAGATTTTAAAGAAAAAATGGCCATTCGCAGTGCTTGGTGTGACATTACAAGTTGCATGGAAAAATATTCCAGTTAGCACTTGTTAACCCTATACAAGCTGCCAGACATAAATATTTTGGATACATTTGAGATAAAATGTACCATTTTTAAATAGCCACAGCATTTGGTGGGTATGTGTCAAACAAACATAACTCATTTTGTCAGTCATTAACTTGTCGGACGACCGTATTGATATTAACCATATCCATCATTAATGATGGTTTTTACCTAAACATTTTTTTTATCAAACTGAGTCATTTGAGACTCCTATACCCACCTTTCTCATAACATCAATAAAGGAACTTCGGTGAGGCAGTTAAAAACAATTCATCAGACACTCTGGGGTCATGAAAAATCATGGAATCCCATCTGGGAAAGCCATGATTCTCCAGAATCATAAAGTGTAGTTAAGTCTAGGGTTCTTTTGGCTTTTTTTCCACACATTTTGTCCGTACAATTCAGAAGCCATTTTCGAACCGATTTTCACAAAATTTTGCACACGTATAGAGGGACACAAAATCTAAAAATGTACCGAAGCGGAATTTTCGATTTAAGCCTTTTTCAACGAAATTGGTAAAAACTGTTAAAATTGAGGTTTATGGGCACTTTCTCGAAACGCGCCTTGTAGATTTTCTTTAAACATTCATCATTGTTAGATCTCTCTGTGACACGACCATTCATTTATAAGAGATATTAGGCAATGCATATGCTAACCCTCCACGGGCTGTCAAACATCGACATTTTGATGAAATTTGCTGTTTGCGACCCTTAAAGCATCCAAACGATACACGAGAGATAAACATAACCTCCTTTATTGGAAGTGGAATTCACCGTAGATCATTTTTGTAAGTAATACGGGTATTCAAAAAAAACAAGAGTTAACCCGTTTTGGGCTGGTTAAACTGCAAACCCCTCAAAAGCTCAAAAGTGCATGCTTTCTGTGGATTTCTCTAAACGAGTCTTGTAGATTTTCAAGAAAAAATGGCCACACGCACGTCTTGGTGTGACAATAGAAGAAGTTGCATGGACAAAATTCTCCGGTGAGCATTTGTTATCCCTCCACGGGCTGCTAACTGTCAAAATTGTGATAAAATGGGCTGTTTTTGGACACCAACAACACCCAATGGGAATACCACAAAGAAAAGTGCCTTCTTTTGTCGAGCACACAGTTTATACGGAAACATTTTTGTAAGTAATAAGGGTATTCAAAAGTCGAAGTCTTAACCTATTAGGCAGGCTAAAGAGAGACACAGAAAACAACCCTTAACCTGTTTTGGACTGGATAAACAATGATACCCATCAAAACCTAAACTTCATGTTCTCCCTGGATTGCTCTGAAAACATCTTGTCGATTTTAAAGACAAAATGGCCATTCGCAGTTCTTGGTGTGACATTACAAGTTGCATGGGAAGATATTACTGTTGGCACTTGTTAACCCTCTACAAGGTGCCAGACATCAATATTTTTGGTTACATTTGAGATAAAATGAACCATATGCAAACAGCGATAGCATTTAGTGGGTATGTGTGAAATAAACATAATTCATTTTGTCGGTCATTAACTTGTCGGACGACGATATTGATATTAACCCTCTCCACCATAAATGATGGTTTTTACCTAAACATTTGCTTTATCAAACTGAGTCATTTGACACTACTATACCCACCTTTCTCATAACAACAATAAAGGAACTTCAGTGAAACAGTTAAAAACAATTCATCAGACACTGTGGGGTCATGAAAAATCATGGAATCTCATGTGGAAAAGCCATGATTCTCCAGAATCATAAAGTCTTGTTTTCCATGCGTCAATGCAACATTACAAAATTACTTCAAAAGGATCTCTATTTTTACCCTGACTGTATACTCTGTCTGATACGATGTTGCTCCAATTATAATTTGTACCTTGGGGGTAGCAGGAAGACATCCAATCTGGCCGTGCTGTCCCCCATCGATATGTATATGTATCACAACATTATCCTGTAAATGTATTATTATTATTATATACTACTCAAAGTTTGCTAAGCGCCAAGTGTATCCAACTACCTCTTTTACGTTTTCGTTGAAATATTGTAATGAAAAGTGTATATATTTTTATTTAATTATATCTTTAATGATTCAAGTACAGAAATTAAGATTTTATTTGTGTTTGACATTATTTTCAGCTTTTGAATACGATAACCTGGAAAATGGATATTATTGGTAAAAGAGGAAATTTTTCAAATTTGCCAAAAAGTTGACGGAGCGAACTGGTATGGGTTCAATATCGAGTATGAGACCCATTACTGTTAATTATAGCTTGACAACGCCTTGTCATACCCCAAATCAGGTTCCTGGTGGTCCTTTGTGGGATGTTGTTCCATTGTTAGACCAGCCTGGCTGGACTGGACAAGCTGAAATTGCAACTCATTCCAGACATATTCGATTGGATTGAGGTCAGGGGATCTTACTGGCCAGTCCATACGCTCAATCCCCTCCCTCTGTCGGTACTCCCCGACAGCATAGTCAACATGAGGACTGGCATTATCTTCCATCAGAATGAATCTACACCCACTGCACCTGCATACAATCTGACGTGGACATCCAGGATCTCATCAATTTACCGCTGTGTTGTCAATGTACCACGTTCAAGGACACAGAGCTCTGTACGTCCATCCCTGCTCATCCCTTGACTCATCTGTAAAAATGACAGGTCGCCAATCTTCTCTGGTCCATCCAACGTGGTCCATGGCCCATTCATATCGTGCCTGTCGATGGTTCTGGGACAGTGGAATGCGAATACACGGTCTTCTCGATCGGAGGCCACCTTCGTGCAACATTGCCCGGATAGTCTGCGTCGAAACATTTACCCCGGATGCATTCTGAAGGTCACTGAGAAGCTGGGTTGTTGTGGCAAAGTGATTCCTACGGGCCTGAATGATCAAAAACCAGTCTTCAGCTGCAGATGTTGCCCTATCTCTGCCACCACCATGCCGTCTTACTGGTGTGCCATACTTCCGAGATTTTACCCCGGCTCTGGTGATCACCGTATGGTTCACACCAAGGGCTTCACCAACCTGACGATGGGTAGCCCCTTGCTGCATCATCCCTACAGCCCGCCACATTTCTGCTTCAGACAAATGTCTTCTTACATTTGTATTTGCCATATTCAGTCATTAAATCACAAGGGTTTGTATTGAAATGAAGATTAAATACCCTACACGTGTCATGTACATGTAGACAGTACATCATGGAAATCAAGGGGTACATGCTTTCCATGACTGTCACAATAAGTCTACCTGTCAAGAGAACTAATGTGAACACTGTGGACCATCTCAAAACATTTCTCAACCATATCCACCAAAAACATCGCAAATATGTCACAAGCAAATTTCACAATGATGTGTCAAATAGTTGGTGCTTAGCAAACTTTGAGTAGAATATTTTACATACCGTTAAATAAATAAAAATAACGAATAACGAATGTCGAATAAGGAACCAGGAATGAGTAACGGTTGTCACGTCAGTCATTTTATCCATCCTGTCCACAGCGTCCTGACGACTTGTTGAAGCTTTCAGTCAAAATACATCTTGTTTTTCATACACACACCCTCCCCATAGTTGCGCCCCTCAATGCAGATGTGTGCTCAATGACCATATTTATTTATTTATTTATTTATTTATTTATTTATTTATTTATTTATTTATTTATTTATTTATTTATTTATTTATTTATTTATTTGTGTTCAACTCCACATAGTTGTACACAATGGTTAATCGTGACCTCAACATGGATATAAAGTCTTGCCAACCGTTTATACACCTGTTGCCCATTTTAGAGGACTTCCATCCCAAGCACTGGTTACCGGGTGCTATTTTACCAGTAAAACAGAGCTCCCCCACCCCCTTCCGAGTTCCTATGTGGAGCACAGTGACCAAATAAAGTTGATAAATAGACTTACTCGTAGCATCAATTGATAAATGATTTAAAATTTCCGCCGAATGGAATGCGAAACCGCAATATGGAGCTTTCCAGTGAAACTTAAATACCGCGCGACCATTAACGTTTTAAAAAATAATTCCCATGCATTTTGTCCATCATATCGATAGCCAACTGACGGCTTATTGAAGTTTTCAGTCAACATACATCGTGTTTATTTTGTGTTTTCTTGTTGTTGTTAATGCGTTGTTCTGATTGCTTACTACACAGAAGAGTTTCACCAAACATTTAATGAGTTCCATGTTAGTGGAATTTTCATAAGGCGGTATTATTTTGTATTGTCATCCAGGAGACGTCACGTTGTGAAATAACTTTTGAGCCTAATATTCAAGGAAACTTCAGTAATTTTTAAATGCAAATGTGAACTGTACATACTGGAGCCAATACATTAAAACTTTTACAACTGCATTTTGTAGAATTGTATTTTCTACCTATGAATATAACTGAAGAAGAGGCATATCATTAGCATTTTAAAAGATATGGCAATTTGCCAATTGGCAAATTGCCATATCTTTGAAAATGCTAATGGTTCGTTTCAACACATTTAAAGTTATAACTAGAAAATACAATTCTAGAAAATACAAGTGTAAAAGTTTTATAGTATTGTCCCCTGGTGAAATAAATACCCGAACGGTGAGGGAATATAATATATTGCCTAATATAATACAAATCAATCGTTACTCGGCGTTAAAACTCGGCCCTGACAAAAAAGTCGAATTGACAGCCATCAATAGATTCGTAGCTCACAGTTCAGAAATAACTCCAAATAGACAGTCCAGTCTCAACTTAACGATCTCCGACTTCTATGAATGAGAACAAACTAAAGGCCCCATTGACCACAATGAAACTTTCTCACGAAGACTGGCTAACACAGTTTAGACTTAAAGTTTGAAATCTATCAATATTGGCACGTTTTATTAATAGTCCGAATTGTCATCCAGCTGACAATTTGGAAACGGAAAGATCAGACGATTCCTTTAGGCGGATCTAACCAAGGCCGGGAATGGTAGGGGCCCGGGGTAGATGCCAGGGCTTCGCCCAGGAGTCTTGGGTCACGCCTGCCCCTCCCCCAAGTTCTGACTCCTGTGCCGCGTCTGGGCCCCCGATCCACGAGCTAGAACCAACAAGATAAGTTGCCCGTCGAATTGGAATACTAGTTGCCGCTAATGTAAAGAAGGAATAGGAGTGTCCTGTGGAGATGCTCAGTCTGTTAATAGACTGTTATCTATATAAATATGTTCGAGACTCGGGCCCACGTGGGTTTCCTAAACATTCCTACAACAGCAGAAAAAAACCTAAAAAACGTAATTTTAAAGGCCAAACAATAACGTGATTTTTCTCCCCCAAAGCTGCCAGAAGTCTCCATTTAATAACTGATATTCTGGAGGGGTGGTGGGACCCCAATTTCCCCTTTTATCGCTCGTGCCTTCGGTACCTGTGGCAAATCCAGCATCTCCATTAGTATCCCGACATTTTCGAAAGAGGGCCCATGCCAGAATTAACTCAAGGGCTCGAATTTCCTATCCCCGGCCCCAGATCTAACACAAAAATAGCATGTTTAAAAAGCTGCTCGAATTGTCAGCCTGATCATTCTCACAGCTGACAGGTCAAAATAAACAAACGATCAAAAATATGCTAGTCGGCATTAAATGTTATGTAAGTCTGAGTGAAATCCTCATTTTTTTGTAAATTATACAGAGAGACAATTTTACGAGGGAAAATTATACTTTTGAAAACGAAGAAACGTTTTTGTTTGTTTTTTTTAGAGGGGACGTTGTGTACTAAGGCGTAGTGCACGTCGATGGTGCACTGTCTTTAACCAGTGCGAACCCTGCTTGTGTGGAGTTAGTGTGTTGGGGAGCTGACAGTTGCTCGCCGTTGCTCGGTGGTTCTCTTCGGGTACTCCGGCTTCCTCCACCCGTAAAACTATGGAGGTCATGATTAGCCATTGTGCATGTAGAAATATGTGACCTTAACCCTTTACCCAACGTAACGGCCAAAACCGGCCAGCGCTATTCTCAAAAATCGCCTATTAATTTTAATTATTTTTTCATTTTTTGTCTCAAAAACATAGGTTATGACCCCTCATTGGAACGAGCTCGTCGAGCTCGTTCCAATGAGGGGTCATAACCTATGTTTTTGAGACAAAAAATGAAAAAAAATAGTTATTCAAGAATTTTTTTTTGCAAGTGTCGTCTGCTTTTCATGTTAGGTAAAGGGTTAAACACCAATAAATACAATAAATATTAGAGAGGAAAAAGACAAGACGACGTACAACACCTTTTGAATTGTTATCCATATGCAAGCTCACTGCGGATCAGGTGAATTGCAAAAAAACTTCTTCGAATTGTCAACAGTCGACTGTTCAAGTGTCAGCTGTCAGCTGACTTCACATTTTGAATTGTTAACTGTCCACTGTCAGCTGACTTCTCGGACCCTACAATATAGGCATAAGGAGGTACAAAAAGATTTGGTTAAGGCCCACAAAGTGGACCTTCTGTTTCTCAGGCCATTTTTGTAAACTTGCATGCGGGCGGGCGGTTTTTTATTTTATTTTGTATAATTAAGTCTTTGCCATAAAAACTTCATATTCTTGGTTTGTTTTATGTTTTAGGCCTCATAATCAACAGATTAGCATGGGTTGTTGTGAATTTCGTCCCATGAGTGCAAGAAGGCTTTGCAATGCTAAAGCATTGCAAAGCCTTCTTGCACTAAGAATAGGTAATAAATGCCGATTCAGTATCACTTGTACATGTACTGTACAAGTACACGTACATGTACGTGTACCGTCATAGGGATTCAGTGTTAAATCGTGTACAGAGTGCAAAAATGTCGTTTTTTTCCTGGTGATACAGAATCGGCAATTTTTTTGAGGCTCACAGATCGCACTTTTAACGTTCAAAACACCCGTTGGCGAACGCGTACATTGGACACATCGCTCAAATGTACGAAATTTTGAGAAATTGTACATTAAAATTTTTTTCTCTACGTTCCCATCGCGGATCAGACCATCGATCCATCGTTGGTGAACGCGAGCAAAAAACGTTTTGCCGATTCTGTATCACCTACGTTCACCAACGGGTGTTCGAACGTGAAAAGTGCGATCCGATCGGGGAAACCCATTTGCCGATTCTAGATCAGGAAAAATCGACCTCAAAACGTTTTCTCGACGTTCGCCAACGGTGAAATGTGAGCGTAAAACGCCGTTACTCATCGATAATTTTTTTAAAAACCGATTTCGGCCTCCGGTACATGGAAAAAAGGGGAAAAAGGCGGTTTGCCGGTTCTGTATAACCTGCGTTCGCGATCGCGTTTGGGACGGTCTAGGGTGCGATTTGATGTGTGAAAACGATTTACTGATGCACCTCGCGAATTTTGTGGGGTGAATAGTGATGGAATCGGTTTTGAGGATTTTTTCAATTTTGTACTCAGTGTAAATAAATAGCTTTTTTCATTCAATGGTGTCGACTATAAAATCGACTCAGATAACTGTATCATGATAGACACTCATGTTTTGTTCCGGTGTTAATGAAGGTTTTCGTTTAATGATCATTGAAACTTAAGTTTTAGAAAATTAGAACCGATCTGTTCACGTTTTGTCACAGCGAAATTTGTAAGATAATTTTAATGAAACAGTTTGTAGAATTGTTTCATTCAAATAAAACAGTTCGTAGAATTGTTTCATTCAAATAAAATTCCACTATAAAACCTTTTTCACTTAGATGAATTTAAGAGATAAAATTATATTATAATAGACAGTCATGTTTTGTTTCGGTGTGAATGAAAGGTTTTCGTTCAATAGAGTCGACTATAAAATCGAGTCCGATAAAAATTGTATCATAATAGACACTCATGTTTTGTTCCGGTGTGAATGAAAGGTATTTTCGTTTGAATAATATACAATAAAGCGCGTTTCCACTCAATCAGGTTTAAGAGGTGACTAAATTTTTAATTTACTCGTTATAATGTTCGGAGATATGAATGTACCCTTTTAACGGATATAATTATTCTCAAACGCGTTAAATCAGAAACCGGTTTCTTATACGCTAAAACTTTCAAACTTTTTCAAAGTTCTCCATTTAACGGATGTAATTATTCTCAAACGCGTTAAATCAGAAACCGGTTTCTTATGTGCTAAAACTTTCAAACTTTTCAAAGTTCTCCAGTTCGTCACTGAGTGAATAATCGGTCACGGTGATGTGATTTTTTTAACGCGTTCGAGGGCAAAACGCATTTATAAAGGTTTTATCATGTAAAATGTTTTTCCTCAACTGGTTTTAGTTATTATATTAAGACAGAAGATTTTATTTACTTAAAACATAAAAACATAAAATAATTATACATTTAATTTTGAGAATAATAAAATAACTCAAGTTAGCATACTCTAAAGGAAATAATAATTTAGAAAACAAAAAATGTTTTTACACATCACAGATTCTAAACGTAGAGATCAACTTTTAAGCGAATATGAACGTGCCAAGAAGAGCATTCAATCGGCTGACAGAAGCAGACGTCTTGGAGAGATGGAATTGAGATGCGAAGCCACAAAAATATTTAAACCCGTGACGGAGGTTCAAGAACGAAGCAAGAAGGAGATAGTTGAAGAATTGAGACCCATAAAAGAGAGTTCTTTGAGAATGGGTTCGTTGCCCGGTAGTTTTACAAAACAGTATTCCTTTCAATCTACACCGGATTACGTTCCCATGAGAATCGAAACCGACGTGAGTGAGAGCGACGATACAGCTTCGACTATCACCACTGATAGCGTCGCGTCGTCCGAGGATGGTGGTAAGACAGATCTGTTGTATGGAATTTATAAGGATTCTGATGGTAGAACTTTTGTGGGCGACATAGAAGTGCAAGAGGATGATGATAATTTAATCGTCGGTTCGAATAGGTACGAATTAACTCCTGGACTGCGCAAATTGCTCCTTTTCGACAAGCCTGGAGATTACACGGAGCAGGATTTCGACAATTACGGCGACATTCTGCTTCAGACCCACGCCATGAAGAGAAATAACAATGCCGGAGAAACGAGACCCAAAGCCAACAGAGGTTACAAGTGGACGAAGGTGGTGAAACCCATATGGGATATGAATAAGAAGTTCGTCGAGTCGGTGACTGGCAAAGGGGTGAAAACCACTTTTCTTCCGAGCGATTCTGACGCTCTGTCTCAGAGATTGAGTTTGTTGATGGCAAGTAGACGCGCTGGTAACATTGGATTAGATAATGAGATAGTCAGCATATGCGATGAATTGTTGAGGGAGCAGGTTTTGAATAAACGCGATTACAAAAGACTGATGAACGAATTGAAGGATTGATATATACTAGGTAGAGAGAGAAACAAACAAAGATATGTAAAATAAAAAGAGTAAATTTTACACTACAAAATAATAAAAGTAATTTAAACTACAAACGATTTACCAGTGAAAAAAACAAAATATATATTATAAATATGTTGGTGATAAAGAACAGGGGATACGTCAGAACTTACGTTCAAGGCGGTTCTGGCATCGTCGATTCTATAATGCGAGCGGTCACGAGCGATGCAGGTAGAAAACTCGCATCGACCGCGTTTGAGGTCGGTAAGAAGACGGCTTTGGATGCTGGTAAGAAAGTCGCTTCCGAAGCCAGTGGTAGGATAGCTTCTGTGGCTGGCAAGAGGGCAGCCGACGCGTTGATCGACAAGTTGATCAGTCCGCCGGCGAAGCGAGCTACGTTACAGCGATCGCCGAAAAGTTGAAAAGATTTTAAGGATGCTGTGGTACCCATACAAGATTTGGCCAAAATGACGAGTGGATCTGGATTGAAGAGAACTCGCGACGGTGTAATATAAATAAATAATAATATTTATAAAACTGAGTTTGAAAAAAACATAAAAATTGTGTTTGAAAAAATCTAAAATAACAAAAAAATAAACAAAGATGAACATTAAAGATATGTCTTGGATTGACGCCGCGACCAAGAGGTCGAATAACGAATTCTTTCCCAAAAGCATAAGAGGCTTGATAGTGGGAAAATCGAATTGTGGAAAGACCAATCTGTTGATGAATCTGTTGTCGCGACCCGACTGGTTGGATTACGACAGATTGTTCGTGTTTTGCAAGAGCTTGTTTCAACCCGAATACAGATTGCTTCGAGAGTGCATGGATCGTAGATTGCCCAAGGACGTCATAGCCAGAATCTTTGACAGTAGGGAGGAATTCGACAAAAGTGAAGCTTCTCTTTCGACCATTTTGGACGGTGCGGCGATGGAATTGATGAAGAGAAATGCGTCTTCGAACGTCGAGTGTCGATTTTATGAGAACGCTAGCGACGTTCTAGATCCTAGAGAATTGAAATCGGAAGATAAGAATCTCATGATATTCGATGATCTGCTTTTGGAGAGACAGAACCGATGCGAATCGTATTACGTTAGAGGTCGTCACAGCAACGGGGACTGTTTCTACCTGTCGCAGAATTATTTTCGATTGCCCAGACAAACGATAAGGGAGAATGCTAATTTACTGTGTCTCTTTCGCCAGGATCTCAAGAATCTCAATCACATCTACGGCGATCACGCCGCAAACGACATGAGCGCGGCGGAATTCTGGAGATTCTGCAAGAGGGTTCGGGATGGAGGACTTTACAATTTCGTTCTGATGGATTTGACTAGCAAATTTAATCGTGGAAAATATCGGTGCGGATTCGACAAGTTTTATGTTTCTGATGATAATAAGACAGACAGCGAAAATAAAATTAGAAAATAATAAATCATCAAATAATTTAGTTTTGAAAAAATAAAACAAAAAATTAAAATATAATGTTCGAACCAGGAGAATTGTTAGAACGGATAGCCGAGAATACGGCTGCAAAACAATGCATTCAAATCGTGGTGAGTGGCGATTGGACTCGATTCGCGACGAAATTCGAACCTTCCATCGAATTGAATAGAGAGAAAAGATACGAGATGGCGTTGGTGAATCTGGAGACTTATTATTCCTTTCCCATCGTCAGCGAAAAGAATAACTCGTTCAAGTATTCCGACGGAGTGGATTGGTTGGAGATTCGAATTCCCAAAGAAAGTTACGACATAGACGATTTGAACAATTATATTCAGACGTGAATGAAGACGGATGGAAAGGGAAGCAACAAGATCAGACTCGCTCCCAACCCTAATACCTTACAGACGATGTTGGATTTGGAAGATAATTTTCGAGTGGATTTCAACACGGACGATTCTATAGGCAAGATGCTGGGATTCGATCGAAAGATGTATCGAGGCCACGCGGCATCTGAAAATACGGTCGACATTCTTGCAGTCAATAGCATTCTGGTGAACGTGGACATGATTGCTGGAAGCTACGTGAATGGTAGCGCTCAACCGACAAACTATTCCTTCTTTCCAAACGTGTCGCCGGGCTATAAGATCGTGGAACGACCTAGAAACTTAGTTTATCTACCAGTGATTTTAGACACGTTGTTTTGTCTCAAAACCACGTTGACGGATCAAAATGGTGAACTGTTAGATCTTCACGGAAAGAGGGTGATGATACGATTTCACATAAGAGAAATATAAAAGCAAAAAAAAAATATTGTGTATATATATAAATAACAAAATAAAATAAACGCAATATTAATTTACAAAAATTATTTAATATATATAATTATCATTAAAACAAAAAAAAACAATTGAAGAAAATATATTTTAAAAAAAGAATTATGACACAATATGTGGTTAAAAACGTGAACATATCCGCAGGACAGATAAAGAAACTTAAGAGAGCGTTAACAACTCGAGGCGAGGCGGTGAAATTCAAATTCACTCACGAAGATCTGACGAGTGGCGGTCAGGATTCGATCGCCTGGACCAGAAGTCAAATCTAAAGGATGGAGAAAGCGATTCGTGTTGGAAGAGGGTTGACAGTGAGATTGAGTCTCGCTCAATTGAGCTACAATTTTTGAATGAAAGGCGGTTTCATACCGCTATTGGCAGGAATCGCCGCAAAAGCATTACCCTTTGCCGCAAAAGCATTACCCTTTCTCAGAAAGACTCTCAGCGTGGGAGCTCTCTCGGGACTCGCGAGTTCGGCAGCTGAGAAATTAATGGGTGGCAGCGGACTGTTTTTGAAGAAGGGAGGAGCCGTGTGTCACGTCCACGTAGACGACAGCGGTGAAGGATTGTATCTAGAACCCATTAGAGGCGGCAACTCTTTGAGTGGAAACGGTCTCTATCTGAAGAGTGGACGGAACGTTGAACGATTTGGCAAGGGTCTGTTGTTTGGTGAGAATTCGCCGTTTAAGAATATACCAATTTTGAGTATGTTATTATAATTTAAAAATTATATAATTATATAAAATATAAATCATTGAAAGTACAAAATAATATAAAATGGATAAAAAGGTGGAAAAACAATTAGACGATAATGATGAATATCGCGAGATAGAGTGCGAAAAAGATGTGGAAAAACGATTAGATGCTAATGATGAATATTGCAAGATAGTGTGGGAAATGTGGAAAAAAGATGTGGAAAAACAATTAGACACTAATGATGGATATCTTAGGAAAGAACTGATAAAAAAGTTAAATAAAGATCGGGATAGATGGTTGAAATTTAAAAGAATGAGACGTTTTCCACCGTCACCACTACCCTCTGAAGAGAATGGTAATGATGCGACTGTTACCAAGAGATGCACCACATTCGTTCATAATTATGATTCGGATAAACAAATGTGTTCTGATAAAAACGTGATATATCACAAAAAAAGAAAAGAAGAATCGACTCCAAATTTGAGAAAAAAGGAAATGTTATTATAATATATATGGGCGGTAGTGAAGAAGGAACACAAAAACAAAAAAAACAACAAAAAAAGTAATGAGATCTAGAGATGATCAACCTCTCTAGATCTCATTACTTTTTTTTTCCTTCTTCTTCGCTAAAAATCAATCTCTCTATTGTTTATATTTCCAAGTCCATTATTAGCATGTTGACGCTCGTGTCTTCTCCTTTTTCGAAAATGTGTTGAATGTTTATCTTTACTTTTTTGAGTTTTTTTACATCGGTGAACGCGCTCTCACTACCCGATTTGTCCACGAGTTCGAGTGAGATTTTTGGATATATGTAACTTCCATAGGGCAATGACAAATCGTCCTTGTCAAATTCTCTATCTTTGGCGATGACGATTTTCTGTAGATCGCTTTGATACTCGTTAAACAAATCAAGCATGGCTTTGTCCAATTTCAAAGGCATGTTATATTTGTCGTATTTGCACTCTAAGCCCTTCGTCTTAACCTCGTTCAATTCGATGGAATCGTGTCGTTGTAATCTATAGATTTTAAAACCAAATTTCTTACACGTTTCGGCTCGTTTCAATTTCAATTCGCATTTTTTAGGTGTTGTTGTCATGATCGATTATTTGGTCTTTTGTTTTATGAATTATTGCAAATAATGTATATTTTTAAATTTTGTATTTAATAATTTGTTAAAAAAGTTTGTTTTCTTTTACTCTTTATACATATATAAAAAAAAGTTTTTTTTAATTTCAATTTTCTTTAATGTGAAAAAAAATTTTTTTGTAAAAGTGTTTTTTCTCTTTATATATATAAATAAAAAGTTTAAATTTTTACATCCTTTTTTCTCATATTAATTCAATTTTTTTACGTTAAGGAACATAAAAAAATTGATTAATTTCATCAAAAAAAATTTTTTCGAAGGAATTAAAACATATATATATATATAAACAATTTTAAAACTTTTTATCAAATTATTTAAATACAAAATTCGAAAAAAAATATTCTTACAAATGGAGCAAACAAATAATAAAGAAATGGAAAATTTAAATGAGAAAACCGTATCTCAGTTAAACGAGATTTGTAAAATATTAAAAATTCCACATTTCAGAAATCATAGAACCAAATCAAAAAAAATTGAAGTCAAACAGGAATATTGTTTGCGAAACGATGGAAAGAAAAAAATCGAAAGATCGGAAGTGGATAAACTTAAACAGTCAAAAAATGCATCGATTGTGAAAAATGAGAAGACGACTAAACGAAAAGCCGTTGAACAACTTCAAGTTTCAAAAGAAAAAAAAAACTAAAACGAAAACGAGTGATGCACTTCAGAATCTAGACAAACGAGATATATCGAGCGAAATTCGATGAGCAGTCGACGAAGGGAAAGGAGAAGTATATATAGCATGACTCGTCATGGAAGTATTCCAATCAAAGCCCGTAGAATGGGAGAGTGCGATCAAAGGTGTTTTTAAAACTTTCGACATGGTTCCCTCATTCTAGAAAGTCGATCCGAAATTGTTCATGGAACGGGTGAAGAAAGAAGTATTGGATTTGTTTCACAAACACATGAACGTGGGATGAAAAATTAAGATGATACTCCATTGCGTGATGAATAAAATCGATGTGAAGTACGGCAAGAGCATCGTGAAAAATGCATATTTCAGATCTAACGTCGAACCCATACTTTGAGGTTCAGATTTATCAAACGTTTTCGAAAAGATGAAAGACAAGATGTTGACGTCTCTCGCAAATTATCAACATGAAGGTAGTAATTGGACGTTCGATAAGGTGTTGAAACTCGAAATTCATATAATTAAAAACGATTCGTTGAAAGGGTCTTCCTACATGGAATTACCGTATTTATTAGCTAAAAAACACTCCGTGGTCAATGTGAGAAATAAAGATGATCAGTGTTTTAAATGGGCGGTCACCTCTGCTTTATACCCTGTCAAAATGAACTCTGATAGAGTTTCTCATTACGAGGAGACTTCTAAAAATTTCGATTGGACCGGAGTGACTTTTCCAATGCAGTTAAAACACATCGAACATTTCGAGGCTCAAAATCCCACCGTAGCAGTGAACGTCTTGGGATACGACGATGAAAAACGAATGATCTATCCTCTCAGACAGACTTCATATCTCGAAAGAGAAAAGACGATTATTTTATTATTGATTTCAAATGGTGACAATCGTCATTATTGTTGGGTTAAACATCCGAGCCGATTACTGTCGAGACAAAATGATAAACATGAACATAAGATATGTTTATGTTGCAACTGCATGAAAGTGTTTCACAGCGAAAAATCATTAGTAAAACATCAGGAATATTGCAACGAAAATCAAGGTGTCGCTGTCGAAATGCCCAAACCCAACACCATCATGAAGTTTGAAAATCAGAATAGAAGGTTAAAAGTACCATTTGTCGTGTACGCCGATTTCGAATACTTCACCGTGAAAATGAGTTCCTGCCAACCCGACGCTCTTCGAAGTTACGTCGAAAGATATCAAAAACACATGCCTTCGGGTTATTGCATTTACGTGAAATGCACTTTCGACTCGCAACACGACATGGGTCTCTTCACCTACATGAAACGGTGCAAAGACGACGATGTGGCTCAAAGGTTCGTGGAAGAGTTAGAATCAAAAATTCAAATGTTATACGACAAATTCAAAACTCCGGCGAAAATGATCATCACGCGAGAACAGCAGAACGAAAATAACAGGGCCACCGAATGTCACATATGCAGACAATCGTTCGGCGAGAATTCGTAGAAAAATAAGAAGGTTAGAGACCACGATCATTACACGGGTCTGTATCGCGGTCCGCCTCACAGCAAGTGTAATTTAAAATATCGAGATGCCGTTTTCTCTCCGGTGATATTTCACAATCTCTCAGGTTACAACAGTCATCTGTTCGTGAAAAATCTCGAAGAATTAAATTGCATTGCGAACAGCAAAAGATACATTTCTTTCATGAAATGGAAGGTTATGGAGAAGAAAAGAGTAATCGATGAAGAGACGTTGGAAGAAAAAACGAAATCCATTAGTAGAAGCATATGTTTCATCGACAGTTTTAAATTCATGTCGACCACTCTGGAAAAATTAGTCGATAGCATGAGCACGGATAAATTTAAAATCACGAGCGAACATTTTGGAGAACGAGTAGACGTCATGTTGAGGAAAGGAGTCTATCCTTACAATTACATGAATGATCTAAAGAGATTCGATGACACCACACTACCTTTGAAAGAAGAATTTTATTCGAAATTATATGAATTCGACATTTCCGACGAGAATTACGAACACGCCAAAAATGTGTGGAAATCATTCGATATGAAAACCATGAGAGATTATCATGATCTCTATCTGAAGACTGATGTTCTGCTCTTGGCACGATCTGGATCTGGCTTGGTATTTCACCGCACCCAGTCTGGCGTGGGATGCTCTATTGAAGACCACCGAAGTCCAATTGGAATTATTATCCGACGTGGACATGTTGCTCATGTTCGAAAGGGCTGCAAGAGGTGGGGTCTTGATGATCTCCCACAGATATTCTGAAGCTAACAATCCCTACATGAAAGAAGGTTTTGATTCGAAGCGATCGAATAAATACATACAGTATTGGGACGCTAATAAGCTATGAGGGATCCTTTACCGATTGGAAATTTCGAATGGGTGACGGAACCGGAAGAGATGTAAAAATGGAAAGACTATCCTTGCATTTTAGAAGTCGATTTGAACTATCCGGAAGAATTACACGATCTACACAACGATTATCCGCTGGCTCCCGAACGAATGGAACCAATCGAAGGAGATGAGGAAAAACTCATTCCCAATTTATTTAACAAATGCAAGTACGTCGTCTACAGCAAGAATTTGAAACAATACATCGATCATGGGATGAAATTAGTCGACATACATCGCATCATTCGATTTGACGAAGAGCCTTGGATGAAAAAATACATCGATCTCAACACGAATCTCAGAATTCAAGCCGAGAACGATTTCGAAAAAGATTTCTTCAAACTCATGAACAACTGCATGTACGGTAAATCGATGGAAAACATCAGGAAGAGAACCGATGTTCGACTCGTCACGTCTGAGAAAAAAGCTAAAAAATTAGTGGCGAAACCCAGTTACAAACACCGAACCATATTTGACGAAAATCTAGTGGCTGTTCCCATGCAAAAGACGCACCTGAAGGTTGACAAAACGTATTATCTCGGACCGATCATCTTAGATATCAGCAAGCGATTGATGTATGAGTTTCACTATGATTATGTCAAACGAAAATTTGGTGATAAAGCCAAACTACTCTTTACCGACACGGACAGTTTAGTTTATGAGATAGAGACGAAAGATGTCTACCGTGATATATCTCCAGACGTGGGCACGTGGTTCGACACAAGCAATTATCCCATCGATCACCCGTCCAACATTCAATCGAATGACAACAAGAAGGTGTTGGGTAAATTTAAGGACGAGAGCAGTGGTAAACAAATCATCGAATTCGTAGGCTTAAGACCCAAACTGTATGCTTATCGTCTAGAAGATGAGGAGATCAAGAAGTGCAAAGGGGTTAAAGCGTGTGTGGTGAAGAAAAACATCTCTTTCCGAGAATATAAAATTGTCTGTTAGGAAGTGGTCCAGTGTATAAGACTATGAAATCGATTCGAAGCAAAAATCACGACTTGTATACCGAAATAGTCAACAAGATTTCGCTGACGGCTGACGACAATAAGAGATTCATGTTAGATGATAAAATAAGCACTTTGGCACTCGGACATTGGACTTTGGATCTAATTTTAGACGATGAGATTTCAGATATGATTAAGGATGATAGGATTCCAGAAAATCAAGAGGAATTAGACGGATTCAAGATTATGGAAGTTGAGGAATTAGACGGATTCCGGATTATGGAAGTCGATAGAGTTAGTTTAAAAAGAAAAAGAAAAATATAAAAAATAACATCATTTTAGTGAATTATAATAAAATAAATAAATTTTAAAAAAATATACACATTTATGAATAAGAAAATAGAGATGTCTGTAGAAGGTGTCGTCTTACCTAACGAACCCCTATCCAACATCGATCTGTCGAATGCGGAGAAGGATTTGAAAATCAAAGATTTTCTAGGTGTGTTTTCCAGAGATGCCTTTCCGAAGAGAAGACCTCGACAATCGGAATGCGAAATTTTAAATCTAGACGATTTATCGGCTGAAGGCACTCTCTGGGTGGCGTGGTTCAAGAACAGGAAGAAGAAGAATTATTATTTCGACAGCTACAGAATCTCGCCGCCGAAAGAAATAAAGAACTATTTCAACAAATCGATGGTTCGTTACAACATGGAATGAGTGCAATCGCCAGATCAAGTGTTTTGCGGTCACCTGTGTCTCTACGTTCTCATGAGATGGTCTGAAGGAGATCGGTTTCAAGACATTCTCAATGATTTACATTAGAGAGAGATTTTTTTTTATAGTATATATAAAGGTAAAAAAATTATTAAAAAAATTTTAATCGAATAAAAACGACAAATAAAAATAAGTGAAATAATTCATTTTTAATAAACTGCATTCGAAATATATTTTAAAACAAAAACCTCAAAACAATATGCCAGTCAATAAATTTGGTAGAAGTGACGACAAAAGTCAACCCAAAAAGAAGAGGAAGACGCTCGAAGTCGGCAATGGTTACGATGTTGCCAACTTGGACGAACGTTATGTTCGGAGATACAAACCTCGAGAGGAACCTTTGAACATGAACGATAAGAAACTCTATAATCTTCCCGAGCTGATAGATCTCACAGATGCTGCGACTAAAAAATACGTTGACAGGGGGAACGCAGAATTCAAATGAATCATGCTAGATAATTACGTTGATAAACCCATGACCGATGATCTCAATCTGAAATCTAAATGTTTGGTGAACGTCATGAATCCCATACATTCCACTGATGCCATGACCAAGAAATATGCGGACGACTCTCACACGCGATTCAGCGAACATCTGAGAAGTAGATACGTTCAGAAAACGATGCAGTCGGAATTGAACGCCAATTCTAACAAGATAACAATCGTGGCCACACCCACGAATCCCAAGGACGTGGCGACCAAACACTATGTAGATCCGGAACAGAGAAAGTCTGACAGACGAGAAATGAAATCGGATCTGAATGTGGGATTCAACAAGATATTGAATCTGTCGAAGGTCGACGACACAGATGCAGACTCAACTGCGGTCAACAAGGGCTACGTAGATTCTGCTGTGATATGATCACAAGGATACGTAGAATTGCAAGTGGACGATCTCTACCTGAACAAACAATCTAGTGGAACTATGGAGGGTGGCATCAACATGAACGGTCACAATTTAGTTGGTCTCGATCACGATCCCGAATTCGATTCCAGCACAGTTAGCAGGAAGTACGGGGACGACAACTCGGTCTGGAGAAAGGGCGACATCATGGAAGGTAAACTAGACATGGGCGGACATGCGCTCTCGAATCTACCGGATCCCGTGCACATGTCGGATGCCTGCAACCTGTTTCAGTGGTGAAAAAAGTCAAATAAGCTAGACAATTGATCACCATGTGGGCCGAGGAGGCCGGCACGTTAGAGGAGGGAAAAACTGAGTGGTCTTTCGAAAACGGAGGTAGCGGATCGCACCATGGTCAGGTGGGATATCCCATGCCGTTAGGAGGTCAAATCATACGAATGACTCTGACTTCCATGGATTTAAATAACAGAGTGGTCGTCAATCTCGTGGTGAATGGAGTAGAGAGCGATAAGAGATACAGTGTTGAAAAGACTGAGAATCAAGACGCGAATGTTAACATGTTAGCATGCCTCTCAAAGTGAACGCCGGAGACAGGATTAATTTCATTACGAAAACCAATAATCCCGAAGCCGCCACTTCCATGGTGAGTCTACTGATCGAACTAGATCCTTTGAACAAACAGTGAACGCGTGGAAATAATTAATTAAAAAAATAATGTGTGATTATTAAAAACAAACAAAAAAGTAATGAGATTTAGAAAGATGTTCAATCTCTCTAGATCTCATTACTTTTATTTTTTTTTGTTTCAATAATCCCAAGGACGTGGCGACCAAACACTATGTAGATCCGGAACAGAGAAAGTCTGACAGACGAGAAATGAAATCGGATCTGAATGTGGGATTCAACAAGATATTGAATCTGTCGAAGGTCGACGACACAGATGCAGACTCAACTGCGGTCAACAAGGGCTACGTAGATTCTGCTGTGATATGATCACAAGGATACGTAGAATTGCAAGTGGACGATCTCTACCTGAACAAACAATCTAGTGGAACTATGGAGGGTGGCATCAACATGAACGGTCACAATTTAGTTGGTCTCGATCACGATCCCGAATTCGATTCCAGCACAGTTAGCAGGAAGTACGGGGACGACAACTCGGTCTGGAGAAAGGGCGACATCATGGAAGGTAAACTAGACATGGGCGGACATGCGCTCTCGAATCTACCGGATCCCGTGCACATGTCGGATGCCTGCAACCTGTTTCAGTGGTGAAAAAAGTCAAATAAGCTAGACAATTGATCACCATGTGGGCCGAGGAGGCCGGCACGTTAGAGGAGGGAAAAACTGAGTGGTCTTTCGAAAACGGAGGTAGCGGATCGCACCATGGTCAGGTGGGATATCCCATGCCGTTAGGAGGTCAAATCATACGAATGACTCTGACTTCCATGGATTTAAATAACAGAGTGGTCGTCAATCTCGTGGTGAATGGAGTAGAGAGCGATAAGAGATACAGTGTTGAAAAGACTGAGAATCAAGACGCGAATGTTAACATGTTAGCATGCCTCTCAAAGTGAACGCCGGAGACAGGATTAATTTCATTACGAAAACCAATAATCCCGAAGCCGCCACTTCCATGGTGAGTCTACTGATCGAACTAGATCCTTTGAACAAACAGTGAACGCGTGGAAATAATTAATTAAAAAAATAATGTGTGATTATTAAAAACAAACAAAAAAGTAATGAGATTTAGAAAGATGTTCAATCTCTCTAGATCTCATTACTTTTATTTTTTTTTGTTTCAATAATTACTCATTACTTTTTTATTTTGTTTTTAATTTTTTTCACACACGTCTCTTATCGAATGATCGACATCTTATTTCCATCTGATTCGAATTGTAATTCTCTGTCTGACAGGACCAGTGCGAAGGCTTCGGTTTTTCTCGGCACGTTCCTATCAAATTGCATCTTGATCTGAATGTCTAAGACGCTACTCTTGAGTCATTCACTCTGTTTACTAACGTCGAATACGAACATGGGATACATCGACTTGTATTCGCCGGGAGATATGTTAGGATTGCTCATTAATTCGTCTAGACCATGATACTTCTTTCTAAAATCAGTTGCGTCGCCATACAGTGTGCAGAAATCGTTCTTGTTGAACGACGCATTGTAATCAATTGCTGGATATCTTGTGGCATTCAGAAACACTTGCATGTTTCTCAAATGGCAGTGATCGAACAGCGACGCATTCTTTTCCTGAGACCCATCCCTATCGGTCTGAAATGCAACCACGATGAAACGCAGTCTCTCAGAAGTGGATATCACCGTCAATCTCCAATCGAAGTGATTCGTAGAGGGTGGAATGCTAGCCGTGTCACACTGCCTCATTCTAAATCCCACAGGTAATTTACTCTTGGATTCTATGATCTTGTAGAGACGCGTTTTTTTCCACGATCGAAGGCTCCACGTGCGGAACGAACCACAATATCTTGTGTAGAGTTATCTTACCCACATCGGTCACAGTGAGTCTCACTATCACGTCGTCGTTTCCTTTTCGAATCAACGTCAGATTGTGTTTGAATCCATACATGATCTTGTTGTAATCGTCTGCGAATCCGAAGATGTGTTTCAAAGGTATCCTGAACGAAAACGTTCCTTTTGGTCTGGACGTCTTGACGACGTAGTAGAATATCGCGACGGCGCCGGCGCTAGCAGGGCCGACGGTGTCTTTCATCCACAACTGATTAAGTCCTCTGGATTTTGAAAAATCATCCGGATACGTCAAGAGTCCGAACATCGTGGTGGCCTGACCGGAATGAAACACAGATTCTATCTCTTGTATTTTATATTACTGAATAGATGCATGATGCCACTATTGGCTAGAGTAACTGTGTTGTCGGCATAGTCGCTCCCATCTTCCTTAGTGAGACGTCCCTGCACCACTATGTAACTCTCGCTAGGATGGACGAATAGATCTTGAGTTTCGACGTTGATTCTTATCTCTCCCGCATTGTTCAAACTCGTTCTGGTTACCGGTTCGTATTCGTGAACCTCATATTCTTGAATACTTTCATCTTTCACTATGCTTTGTGCTATATCTAGTATATTTGCCATTTTTAAAGGGTTTTTGTTTTTTTGTTTATTAAGTAGCTTGCTTTTTTATCTAAAAATAGTTTTAATTATTTTTTATTATTATTTTTCTCTCCTATATATATATGTAAACAAGAAAATGTTAAAGAGAGTAAATAAAAAAAAATTGTTTTCATTATCAAAACTTCGTCTTCTGCAATTGTTGTTCATCAAACTTTCCGATGATCTCTTCTCCATCCAAAGCTTCGATTTCGTAAGTCACCGGATCGGTGTGAAATACTTTGATTATCACGAAGATTTCTGAGGTCCATCGAGGAGTATAACCCTTTTCAAAGTGCTTCTTATAAGCGTAGATTCTCACTCGATCGCCGACCGCAAATTTCGGCGTTCTAGACCTCTTCCTGATCTTAGATCTCTCAGGATATAGATTCGCGTAAACCCATTTTTCGTTTCGAGGATCACTAGCTTCCGCGGGAGTCATCTTGATCGATCTGTGTCACGTGTTGTTGTAATCTTTGACCAGACCGTTCAGAGTGTATATGTATTTCTTAGTCGAATTCGCCGTGAAGTATCTGTGCATCTTTTCCTTCATCGTTCGATTCCAACGTTTCACCACACTGGATTTCTCTTCATTTTCGATCGAGTAGAGGTCGACTAATCGATGAATGTGCTTGTTGTAGAATTCCTTTCCCTTGTCCACCCACAATTTATTCGGTTTTTGAGAAGACGAGTCGAACACGCTCTTCAGAGCCTTGATGATGCAAGGTCCCGATTTATTCTTCAAAGCTCTGATCCAACCGTATTTGGAAAACACGTCGATGACCGTCAATAGATATTTGATGCCCTCGTTCCACCTCGAAAATGATCTCATGTCGACCAAGTCGGCAGAACAAATGTCATCCAAACCCTTCACAAACACCCTTTATGCACGATGGGTTTGTGTAACTCCTCGTCT
Organism: Pictodentalium vernedei; assembly: GCA_031216915.1. NCBI lineage: Eukaryota > Metazoa > Mollusca > Scaphopoda > Dentaliida > Dentaliidae > Pictodentalium > Pictodentalium vernedei. The sequence goes on along the minus strand of CM062296.1, from coordinate 782,770,512 downwards.
AATTTGCCCGTCAATAATCATTTCTTCTTCTTTTCCGATGCGGTTTTTTTTTTGAATGCCCCATCTGAATCGGCGTTTCGCACTGATCAGATTACCGACCAGCGAACATTCTATCTTCTCTCTCCTGGTCGGATTCGATATACCTCTGAATTTCGCCAACATGTTTTTATCGCAGACGTCATTGCGAGTCTTGGTGTCAGGATGTCCGGCATAGCACAGAGCGTGATCATATGCAGCCACGTCCACCCTATTCACGGGTTCGCTCCAAGATTTAGGAGTCAGATCGGCAATGAGTTTCTTGTTCAATTTCGTTCCGGGTCCCGTGAAACTGTGACCCAGCAGATGCATTTCGAAAGGTAAATTATTGATCATTTTATTCACGATGCCTTTACCTTTGCTCGCGTTCTTTTTTTTTTAACGAATTGAGTCTTGATCGGACCACACACATCGCAAATTCCATGAAGCATCTGGAATTTTAGTTCGGACTTCTTGAGAATTACTTGTCTCGGTAACTCTCTTACACTTTACGCAATACATTTTTTGAGAGTTATTTAAATTAATTTCGTTTTTATTTTATATATAAATTTAATATTTCTTTTTTAAAAATTCTGTTCTTATTATATATATGTTTTTTTTCAATCGCTGCTCTTGAGTTCTATCATCTTACTAAATTCCTCCCTAGCCTCTTTCCTCCCCCTTTCCATGAGAGAATCCTTCATCTCTTCCTTGATGATCTGACGAGTCTTGATTCTCACGGCTTCTTTCATGGCATCGTATTTCGTTTTCTCGCCAATATCGTGAAGTATTCTCCATCCAATATCCTACCATCTTTCAACGCCATCGAGATCATTTCGGATATCGTATCGATCTTGGAGTCGGCCAAGATGCGAATCTTTTCATGTTTCCTAGCTTTCAGATATAATTTCCTACTCAAAAAGTTTCCTAGTGTGCTAAACAATCCGGTGGCGAGAGCCACTCCTTCTACGGTCAACACGATCAGAACAATCCGATGCCGGCTGTGTGTGAACCCATGGAAATCATGATGACCGCATTGACGAATTTCAGGAAACGTGAATACTTCTTCTTGAGAGAACGGCGAGAATCTCTCTCTTGAGTCAGATACAATTGGATTCTACTGATTTGATCGATGTGATACCTCTCTCCTCTTTCTTTCTCTTCTAGTGACGGCGCCGTTTGCATAACGTCGTTCAGCTTCTCATCCTCGTCGTCATCTAACATAAAAAATTTTATGTGTGTATTTATTTTATTTTCTATTCTCCCTTATTTATATTCAACGAGAAAACTTAGACGTATGCTTCATTCAGCAATAATTTCATGATGCATCCCTTATCGTCTAAAGTCAGACTTCTACGTGCCAATTTCAGTTCTTCCGAATTGGTGGGCTTGTCTCGACCCTTACAGAAGACTAATCTCCTCCAAAACGTGATCACTTCGTCGAAATGAACGCATTCGAACGCCGGTTCGAAATACTTGACGACCATATCTTTCCTTTCCATCGTCAGACACGAATGATTCTCGTGATCGAAGTCTAGATGATCCTGACATCCGACGCATCGTTCTAACAAGAGGCGACCTAGTTGTTCGTTCACGCAGAATGCGTAGGCTCTCATCAGCATTTTTAAAAGAAACCTTACTCTCAAAATCTGGGAATTGTTCATGATTTACGTATATTTTATTATCTATTTCGATTCGATATTATTTTTAAATAACTATTTATTTATATATTTTTTTCTCTCCTATATATATCAATCACGTTTTTATTTCCTCTCGACAAAACCGATTCTATCACTATTCACCCCACAAAACTCGCGAGGTGAATCAGTAAATCGTTTTCACCGATCAAATCGCACTCTAGACCGTCCCAAACGCGATCGCGAACGCAGGTGATACAGAACCGGCAAACCGCCTTTTTTTCCATGTACCGGAGGCCGAAATCGGTTTTTAAAAAAATCCTCAATGAGTAACGGCGTTTTACGCTCATTTTTCACCGTTGGCGAACGTCGAGAAAACGTTTTGAGGTCGATTTTTCCTGATCTAGAATCGGCAAATGGGTTTCCCCGATCGGATCGCACTTTTGACGTTCGAACACACGTTGGTGAACGTAGGTGATACAGAATCAGCAAACCGCTTTTTGATGCTGATACAGAATCGGCAAAACGTTTTTTTGCTCACGTTCACCAACGTTGGATCGATGGTCTGATCCGCGATGGGAACGAAGAGAAAAAAGTTTTAAAGTACAATTTCTTAAAATTTCGTACATTTTAGCGAGGTGTCGAATGTACGCGTTCGCCAACGGGTGTTTTGAACGTTAAAAGTGCGATCTGTGAGACTCAAAAAAATTGCCGATTCTGTATCACCATGAAAAAAAGACATTTTTGCACTCTGTACACGATTTAACACTGAATCCCTATGGCGGTACACATACATGTACGTGTACTTGTACAGTACATGTACAAGTGATACTGAATCGGCATTTATTACCTACTACTAAGGGAACAAATTTATCAATTTTATTAACTTGGGTAAAATATTTTTACTTTTTCAACTTGGCATTGGTTATAAAAAGAGAGCATGCGGCAGCCAAAAGGACCATGATGGAGGGCTTGAGAAACAGATTTTTAAATTTCTTAGGCCTAGCCATGTCCACCATACTCTAAAGAAGAGTGTTCTGAAAGAGATGGTTAATGAAAAGGGCGGGTTGGAGTGAGTGGAAGAAAATGGAGAACACACCATCACCACTCAATATTATTTTAAGTGTCGTCTCATTTTGTGGGCAGAATAATGACTGAAACTTCGACACGAGGTGACCCTGACTGTCGAAAGTGTCGTTATACTCCAATAAATAAATAAATAAATATTATAAAATGAAATAGACAAGCTTGTTGGTATTAGCTTTCTTCATTCAATGATTTAATTTGTAACCATTCTACATATTTATTTTATTACACGCCTGTTCTATGAAATCCGCATCTACAGCATCACTGAACCATGCGGAAAATAAAATCTGTTCCGTGCACCTGTGCCAGAACTGACCGATTTCGAAATTGTCTAAGATTTTTAAAGATTTTTCATTTCGCTCGATCTCCGAAATTCAATCGAGAAGACGGGGACGTAATATCTGCCTCTCTCGGTGATTCGATCTCCCATCCGATTTTTGACTCGAAAAGTCGCGTAAAGTTTAAAGTGTGCTCGCATTTTCTTCTCGAGAAAAATAAGTTCGAAAATCACGAGAAATCACCTTAGTCGAAAAACCCGGGTTTGCTGTGCTCGAACTGTCAATTTTTACTTTAATGTCCGCATTTGTCAATTTTACAGCCAGGAAACTTTGCACGCCGTTTCCCAAGCACCTGAAATTGTGCTCACCCATTTTTTGAATTAGAATGTCGTCCCCGATGACAGCGATGCCAATTTGGCGTCATTTTTCTATCTTTCAGTTTCCGCCCCATTTCGAGGCTCTGTCTAAAACTCTGGGAATATCCTAAGAAATTCCAACCTTTATGACCGAACTCGGAGGTGACGTCCAGGCGCGTAGCCAGGATATCAAAGGTAGGGAGCAAGAATAATATCTAGGGGGAGTGGGGGGGGGGGGGGGGGGGGGCTAGTTCATCGATCTGAACGTAGTGGTTTCCGCCTACGATAGGGGAGTAGCCGCTACGTTCAGATGGCTGAACTACTAGGGGACACACAGAATAGGATGCGCAGCATTATCCGAGCCACTTAGCGGCGAGGTGGGGCGAGCACAAGAGGGGCACACCCCTCTCACTGGAGGGGAGGGCCTCTCCCTGAAAAAAATGTGAAATTAGAGACATAAAAACGCAATTTCCTGGGGCCCGTTTCATGAAGCAGTGTCATAAGTATTTCTTAAGAATGACTTAAGTTTAAGAGATAAGTGCCAACTAAGATAAGACGGTTCCGTGTCACGAAAGTGTTTCACGAAACAAGCTTAATACTTACTTAAGCATGAGATTAAGATTGCGCTGAGCATAGACTAGTTCCCGATCTTCTGGTACAGTTGCAAACGAAAAAGGGTGCACGCAGTTCAGAAATAGCCTCCCTTGATGTGCACGGTGCACAGTGGACTGATTGCTCGATTTCACTCAGTGGCTTATACTGTTGATTGATTGTTTCTACTAGTTATTAATTAATTTGTTGATTGATTTATTGATTTATTTATTGGTTGATTTATTGATTTATTTACTTGGTTTTTAAAATAATTTAATACTTGAATATGGGTTGTTAGTTTTGTTTCTGTTCAATCATCGCTAATAGGTAAGGGTTTATGTTCGGTTTCAGTTGGCATGACCGTACGCTGTTGCCATTTGTCATCCAAGTGGTGGACGCTTTCATTCACTCTCTCATTGCCATACTCGTTTCCATGCATTGTCATCTTGGAAAGCATACATGCGAATACGTCCTTGGGATCAGTGGAATTTCGTTGGATTCTGCATCAGCTCTATTATTTCAGAGGAGTTTGCGAAAAGTACATTCTTAATATGCTCTTCGCGATCGTAATGTAGGCGATTACGTGTGTTCTCTTGCGTGAGGTCGGATATTTGTCATCGTTTATGCTATTGTAATTTCCTTCATCACAATACAAACCACGGAGATTATGCGTGTAACAAGGAATTGACCGAGCATACATTAACGTGAAAATGTTTGACTTCACGGGCTTCATGTACAGGGCGTGGTATTCAGGCCCGTCGGAACGAAGTTTATATTGGGGGGGGGGGGGGGCTGATATTGCTAATTTGGGTGAACTGGCTGATACTAAATGTGTATGGGGTATCCAGATGCCGAAGGCATCTGGCGCGAGTGCTGAAGGCACGAGCTTTTAGGGGGGAGGGGGAGGGGAGGGGTGGTTACTCCCCCAGAAAATTTTTTGAAAAGGGCAATCAAAGGAAGCATTCTGGTAGCTTTTGAAGCAAAAACCTCTTGATTTTTTTAAACGGCAAAAGTTGTTTTTTTAACAAAATGTTTCAAAAATCCCAATAGAACCCCATAACATTTGGGGACGGTTCTCACACCGGGCTCAACTGCAGGCCGTGGCCGTATTCCGACATGCTAAAAAACAGTCAGGCCTTATGGTGGATTTATTAGTTTTATCATTACGCCAACGATTGTCGTGGTCTTCTAAGCTGCCAATGGAATTGCTCAAAACGTTTGCACATCAACATATGCAGGTACATGTTATACATTCAGTGATACGTTCATAATTCTAATCCAGGGGCGTAGTAAGCTAATTTTATTTGGGGGGGGGGGGCGGGGGGGGGGGGGGGGTAGGACCTATATTTCCATGACGCGACGCGTCATCCGAGCGGCGAGTGGGGGTGAACACGAGAGGGGGTATCCTCCGTCTCGTTGGTGGGGAGTCCGGCGGCCTCCCCCGGAAAAATTTTCGAATTTAAGATGTAAAAACATGCATTCTGGTTGATTCTGAGTAAATAAATCGTATATTCCTATGACGCGAAGCGTCATCCGAACCGCGAAGAGGCGAGTGGGGGTGAGCACGAGATGTGGTACCCCCCCCCCCCCCCCCCGTCTCGTTGGTGGGGGTCCGAAATTTTTTTAATTTAAGATGTACAAATATGCATTCTGAGTGACTCTGAGCAAATACATCGTCAATAAGGAAATACGTCAGCTCTCTGATCAGTTCAGCGTGATTTCCGAGCAGAATGACAGGAATAGTGAACATGCAATGAATTACCCTGTGGTTGGTTGGGGTTTAACATCGCTTTCCACAATTAGGCGAAAACACGACTGTCAGTTTTATTGGTGGAAGAAAGCTCAAATGGAACCCACTCAATCCAGTAATCATTAACAGCAATGTCGGAATATGGTAACCAGTGGGCATCCCGTGTGGAGAAACCACAAACCCAGCACAGTAAAGCCTACTTTTGACAAATTTGTGGGTGGGGGGGAATATCTCCCTCCCCCGGTTCCTACGCCACTGTTCTAATCTGAGTTAAATAATGTAATGTCCAGTTTTATTCAGATTACATCGGTTGCTCCCATCATGGATAAACTAACGACGAAATATGAGCAAATTATGCAGCCCCCCCCCCCCGCCCAGCCCCCCCCCCCCCCAGCCCCCTCCCCCGGTTCCGACGGGCCTGGTATTCCATAGAATTCCCCTCCATAAAGGAACGACGTATCTGCTGTTCAAACGTCATTTTCTATTTTACTGTCATCACAGCGTCATATCTAAAAGGAGCCCCAATTTCAAATCCGACGAGTTAGAAATCTTTACAGGTGGTGTTTCCAAACACAAGGATATTGTATTTAGTAAATTCAAGAGGACCGTCAGCAACTTGAAGAAGAGCAAATCATGGAACGAAATAACGCGTAACGTAAATCCTGTAAATAAGTCAGGAATCGTCAGGACGGTGGAGGAGGTGGAGAAAAAATGGACAAATATGGCCAGCCATACAAAGAAGACTGTTGCCAGGAACAACAGGAACATATGCGGAACGGGGGGTCGGGGGGGGGGTCCGTCAGAACCCGACGTTAACGATGCGGATGAGAGGATCGTTGACGTCTTAGGACCCCCTCGGATCCATGGCATCAGAGGAGGTGTCGATACGGATAGTTTACACAATTCCCAAATAGGTGAGTTGACAAATTATTCAGACATCCCCAGTTAATCTAATGCACCTATAACGCACAGATATCTGCCGCTTATTTTCTCTTTTGGTCATTCTAACCGCTAATCTGTTGAAAATACGTCAAGAGCAGTGGAACACTGGGGTAAGGCTGTTCGACAAACCTTGGACGTATTCGTTGCATGATTAGGCGCGTGTTAATCATCAGTGCAGACCTTCGATTCTGAGGCGCGCGATCGCGGTAGCGCACCTCAGCGCGCCTGGAATCCCATCTACGCGATCGATTTATCTTGCGCCTCGGCAGGTTCACGCGCGGTCAAATTTTGAGGTTATTTTGTTTACAGGCTAAAGTATGGCTACTTCCTGGAATATACACTTGTCGGTGTTTGTGAAATATTTTCATTAAAACCAAACAAATATGGATATCAGTAGAACCGGCTCGATGAGCCGGTTCTAATGATGCCCATATTTGTATGCATTGCGTGCGGTTTTCCAAAGATAAGCTGTGCTGGGCTCATGTTGGTTTATTTTCTAGTAGTTTTTGGTCGTTAGGTTACTAAAGGGTTAACACTTGAAAATTTACTTTGACCGAGGCGCGCATATTACAACAGCGCCCATAACATCCAAATAAGGCTAGTGCCTGTGCGCGATCCAACATTTTATAGAATTGAAGGCCTGTCAGTGTCGGTCAGTGGTTGATCCTATCCCTGTTCAACTGGAAAGTCTTATAGGAGAAAGGAACAAGGCCACAATCAATACTAATTATTCAGTATACACGTAGTGTATTCTTATTGTTATCGTATTAATCGTCATTATTACCAATGTATCATGCGTTCCTATAACATGATAAGCATTTTACTCAAGCCATCAGAAACCATATCGTTTTTGTTTTCCTGTCGCTCATGAGTCACAGGGCGCTAATATAACAATAACATGGTGTTGGAGGGCGCTATGGTTTCTTAACGGCCCTACGGGAATGATGAACAGCACAAGGATTCATTAAAGGCCCGACACGAAGTCGAGGGCCGTTAATGGCCCGAGGGCTGTTGATCATTCCTGGAGGGCCGTTCATAAACCAGAGCGCCCTCCGAAACCACGTTATTACTATCATTATCACTACGACATTTGACCATTTGTCACTACCAGCCCGAGACATTCTGTCAGATTGAATTCTGATTATTTTTGACTTATCGTTTGTATATTTACAAACAAAATCACGTGGCTCACGTGATTAAACTCATGAATATATATAGAAATAATTATCGATAAACATACTTGGAAAAGGGCGAGTTGTATACAATTCGACACTGTAATGTCGGTAGACTATCACAATAATAACTGGTTTTACTCACAGGAAGTTTATCTAGACATCACGTAGTTTTCTTCTGTGCAATTATGGCGACTGAACTCACTCAAGATTGTTCAAAAAAAGAATAGACAGAAATATTAAGGGCCATTCAGTTTGTGTGGTCAGACATAATTATATAAGTATACGAGATTATAACGATTATTCTCTTTGTAGATTCCCCTCATTCATCAGATGAGGATACCACACTGGTAACAGCGGGTCCAGCATCGATGCCGTCAACCTCAAAAAGAAGGAAACGTCAGGCTCGGACAGAACTAAGTGAAAGGATTCTCAGGGTAGAAGAGAAAAGGTTGGAGATCGAAGAAGACAGACTCGAGGTTGAGAAGAGACTTGCTGTTGACGAGAAAATAGTCACCAACCAACCTCGGGAAGCTTGTGCGTGTTGTTGGGGAAAGCATTACCAATTCCTTTGAAAGCAACTATTCCACATAAACTGTTTTGTTGTGTTACTATTTTACTATCATATTGCATTGTTGAATTCTCTTCGTCATTCTCTATAATCAAAGCAACCTCAATCGGATTGCTCCCCATACATTAACCCGCCCTCTACCCCCCCCCCCCCCCCCCCCACGACACACTAGGGCAGCACGGTATATCGATAAACCGATATATACCGGTATTCAAACCAATATCGGTTGAATACCGATGTAATTACAAAAATATCGGTTTATCGTCATTATTTATTTACCCACAATTTAATTTTCAAGATGTCTTGAGTTTTTTAACTGTAGCCCCGAATGAATAATATCATCCCTTTATCCAAGGAATCGTCTGCTTGTGCCCTCGTAATATACAAATTCAGCAGTTGAAAAAATAATTTTCAAAAATTTCAACAAAGCTATATTATGTTACCCCTCATTGGAACGAGCTCGTTGAGCTCGTTCCAATTAGGGGTCACATAATATAGTTTTGTTGAAATCTTAGGGGAAAATCTGATAAATTAATTTTGAAAGTAATAATTTTTGATATCGTCTGCGTTGGGTGAAGGTGTTTCGAACCGCATCATCAAGGCATGCTAATTCGTTCCGACTGTGATGTCTCGAGTCTCGATTGTGCATGGTAAATGTGTTCATATATCTGAACAGTTTTCGATATACCGTTATACCGCGGTATTTTTTTTGAATACCGATACCGGTATTCAGTTTTGAATATCGTGCAGCCCTACGACACACACACACACACACTCAGTAGATCGAAAGAAGATGTCTACTCGGTAACCCATACGGTACCAATATCGCCACTTCGACTTCACATCACTTTCATAACATAACAATACACTTTTTGGGTAGAGTGTTCAGTCCCGGTCATATATCCACACAAAGGTTTCGCCTTTCGACCTTTAGTGGGAAGGTCGGGTGTCCCCCAGACATTCACTGATGTGGCTGAAATACAACTGAAATCAACGTTAAACCCCCACCCAACCATTCAATACACGACACAACTAGCTGATTAAGTTATTGATGAAGCTTTCAGAACAGTTCTCATGAAACAAAGCTGAATGAGTGTACCACCATGCGCTCTAAGGACTCGCGACCTCGTTGGAAATGATTGATCGATTCATTGGTGTTTAACGTCGTTTTCAGCAATATTTCAGCCATATCACGACATGCACACTTTTCAATTTTATATTGTCTGTCGAAACCCCCGGCCGCCAGCAGGTACAGGGCCACCTCTCCACATAAGATCGAGGTGACAAATCCGAGACGGGATATGAACGGGAGGGAACACTCGACCGAGAGGTTGAGCGCTCTAGCGTCTTGAGTTGAACTCGCTACCGATTGAGCCATCGCCCCCGCCCCCCGCACCCCCCCCCCCTCCGTTGGGAAAGAAGATTGTCTTCAAATGGTCATGCATTAAAGAAAAATAATTAAATTCACAATTTATCTCAAAAGATCAACCGAAATGATTCATTGAAACCGCCCCTCAACAAGAGCTGTTCTTAACTGGATTCCGGTTGTGTTCTGATTGTCTCCATTGTAGGTAACACCCATTTCATCGTTGGTTGGCATGTCTTCGTCCGGTGACGGTAATCGCGTGTCAATGCACATATTATGGAGAACACAAACAGCCACGGTAATCCTACACACCCGCACTGGAGAGAATAAAAGGGTTCCACCAGATATGTCAATACAGCTGAATCTCATTTTCAGAACCCCAAACGCACGTTCTATGGTATTCCTCGACTTCACCAGCGTCCTCGTATATCGTCGCTCCGCAGCAGTTTTTCCATTATTGATAGGTGTCATCAGTTCGGGATGCAACGGGTATCCGCTATCTCCAATAAGCCATCCGATTGGAATGTCCCCATTTTCGAACAGTCCACAAACTTCCGATGCGGAATAAATAAAAGCATCGCGAGCTGATCCAGGCCACTTCGCTACAACATTCAGAAATCTTAATTGAGAGTCACACACCCCTTGCACATTTATCGATTGGTACCGCTTTCGATTAACATATGCCACTTCCTCTTCAGATGGAGCCCTTATTCTGATGTGCGTGCAGTCAACAGCCCCGACAAAGTTGGGAAACCCGGCTATATCGTGGAACCCAACCATTATCTCCCCTTAACGCGGGTTCACTTTTTGGAAATTAAATGAATCCATACGCCTCACCAAACAAAGCAATGGTGACTGAGTTCACCACTCATGAAATGGTAGACTTGCTAACTCCATGAATATCGCCAGTTACGGCCTGAAAGCTCCCAGTTGCATAAAAACGTAATGCAAGTAACACCTGTAATGATACTTGTTAGGGATTCGATCTTCTCGTTGAATAGAATGCTGTACCCAATCACAAACATCTGTAATTAATCTTCGATCCAAACGATATCGTGATATTAATTCCTCTTCAAACATGTAATCTAGGGGGTTGTTTCTATCCCGAACTACGCGTGGTCTTCTAAGATTTCTCCTGGCTTGAAATATCAAGTGAACAGCAGCCATTTTGTGGGTAGAGTTTGATGGAGCACGGCAAATCACAACGAGGAACAACATATTGACAGGAATAAATCGAATCAACATGCATTGACATCCTCGTGCATGTATCATCAAGCGATCACGGCGTGTCAGACTTTAAGAAATTCTTAAGTAGTTGTATAGATTTACTTATGACATCTACTGACCAGTCTAAGATTTTTGTCTTAGCTTTGATCAAACTTAGACGATTCTGTGTTCGTGAAACGCACATTTCTGCTTAGGTTTTTCTTAATGACTTCTTAAGATGTACTTTCGTCTTAAGTTGGTTTCATGAAACGGGTCCCTGGACTCTGAGTCCGTTTGTGTTCATAATTTCTAAGTTGTGAAAGGCATCAATAATTGGGGGTTGGGGCTAAAACTGGGGGTGGGTTGCGAGGGGGGGGGAGGGTGCGCGGGAAAGTGCAAGGTTTTTTTTCGTTTTTCGATTTATAGCCACTTTGCCGTTTTTACGTCACTTCAAAATTGTCATATTTTATTAAAAGAGCTACTTTCGTGATTCAGTTCTGTCCGTATATATACATTTATAGCCAGGAAACTTTGCACACTGTTTCCCTGTCACCTGAAGCTCTGCACACCCATTTTGGGAATTAAAATGTCGTCCCCGATGCCAGCGATGCTAATTTTACAGCATTTTGTTGTTCTTTTAGTTACAGCCTCATTTTGAGGCTCAGATTTTTGTAATTTGGGGGATTTTATCTCCAACGAAAACCATATCCAAAAACCGGGTAACATTCTAGGAAATTTCAACCGTTATGAGGTGATGTCATAGGGGGTTTATAAGGTCAAAAAATAAAATGACCAGATTTTTAAAAATTTTAAGATAAGAGATAGCTGGGGGGGGGGGGGGTGTTTGTTTTCGATTTATCGACACTTTGGCGTTTTTACGTCACTTCTTGGTAGGGCTGCACGGTATATCGATAAACCGATATATACCGGTATTCAAACCAATATCGATTGAATACCGGTGTAATTTCAAAAATATCGGTTTATCGTCATTATTTATTTACCCACAATTTAATTTTCAAGATGTCTTGAGTTTTTAAAATGTAGCCCCGAATGAATAATATTATCCCTGTATCCAAGGAATCGTCTGCTTGTGCCCTCGTAATATACAAATTCAGCAGTTGAAAAATAAATTAAAAAAATTTCAACAAAACTATATCATGTAACCCGTCATTGGAACGAGCTCGTATAGCTCGTTCCAATGAGGGGTCACATGATATAGTTTTGTTGATATCTTTGGAGAAAATCTGATAAACTAATTTTGAAAAAAATAAATTTTGATATCGTCTGCGTCGGGTAAAGGTTTTTGGAATCGCGTCATCAAGGCATGCTAATTCGTTCCGACTGTGGTGCCTCGAGTCTCGATTGTGGTACTTGTGTTCATATATCTGAACAGTTTTCGATATACCGGTATACCGCGGTATTTTTTGAATACCGATACCAGTATTCAGTTTTGAATATCGTGCAGCCCTAATTCTAGGTTTAGGCTTCAGATGCCCTTCTCTGGGTCCACTTTTGTGAACAACAGAGCTTTCTCTTCGCTGTATCTGCACTTTGGAACAATTTACCAGTTCAGGCATCGAAAGATCTGAACGAATTCAAAAAAAATTTAAAATCGCATCTTTTCAGGGCTTTTTGACAGCATGTAACCTGCTGACCTTTACACCTTTCTCAGTCCGAATATTGCCTTGATAAGTCACGAGCTCATTGTTTATTTAACTGTACAGCATTTTTGAGCACTTTGTGATTTTACGCTTTATAAAATTTCATTATTATTATTAGGTTATTTTGTCATTTTTCATTAACCCTTTACCTTCTATGAAAAACAGACGACACTTGCAAACAAAATTCTTGAATAACTAATTTTTTTTTTCATTTTTTGTCTCCAAAACATAGTTTATGATCCCTCATTGGAATGATCTCGACGAGCCGTTCCAAAGAGGGGTCATAATCTAAATTTTTGGGACAAAAATTAAAAAAATAATAAAAATTAATTGGCGATTTTTGTGAATACATTCACACGCCGTCTCCTACTCATTTGATAATGTTAACTTCCATTTTCAAATTAAAATTTTGCCCCCCACCCCCCCCCCCCCCCCTCCCCGATGCTAGTGGTGCAAATTTCACGTTTTTGTGTTTACCTTATCTTTTCCAACTCATTTAAAACACTCCCCTTTCGAAATTCTGGAAATATATACAGATTATGATGATTATGTGAATGTCCTGTGATTTGTATCAGATTCGAGGTGTTGACCAGAATGGGATCTCAACGAGCCGGCTTTGCCGGCGAGTTGTGATCCCATTTTTGGACACCACCGAGAATCTGATGCAAATCACAGGACATTCACATTATCATGGTAATTCGTTTATCTAACAATTCTGTCACATAAACATATCAAATCTTAAATTATTAAAACAGTTTTGGGACATGATGTTGGGTCGATCACTGAAACGCACATTGAATGTATTCATGCACCTGTTATGATAGCCCGTCGCGTTACAAGAAACGAGTCGTCGGTATGATAAGGAATCAGAATGAGTCGTCTGTATGATACGGAATTGGAACACATTATGTAATACATACCGTCTTTCGTGTTTTTCAGACAAAACCAATATGATTGTCAGATAAAATACAAAATACACACCAGACTTGGCCGTAACAGCGGCGTTGGCCTCAAACTGGCGTTGGCCGTGCTGCGTTGAATGACATCTGGAAACGAGCTTTGTAATTTCAAAACCATGTTGTCCTTACAGTGTTTGTTGCGACCAGGGACCAATACCATAAAACTTTTACAATTGTATTTTTAGAATTTTATGAATATAAATGGGTTGAAATGAACCATTAGCATTTTCAAAGATGTGGCACTTTGTCAGTTGGCAAATTGCTATATCTTAAAAAATGCTAATGACTAATGTTACACAGTTATATTAATATATGTAAAATACGCTTCTAGAAAATACAATTATAAACGTTTCATGGAATTGACTCCTAGGACCAATACTCTAAACTTTTATAATTGTATTTTCCCGAATTGTATTTTCTACAAGTGAATATAAATGACGGAAATGAATCATTAGGGGGCGCGGTGGCTCAGTTGGTAGAGGTGCAGGCTGCAAGCCGAGAGCTCCTCGGTTCGAATCCCACCTGCGGCAACCGCGTTGTGTCCTTGGGCAAGACACTTCACCCCCATTGCCTACGTGGGGGCACGGTGACGCTGTGTAGTAAGGCGTACTGCGCGTCGATGGTGCACCTGTCTTCAACCAATGCTAACCCTGCTTGTGTGGAGTTGGTGTGTTGGGGAGCAGACAGCTGCTCGCCGTTGCTCGGTGGTTCTCTCCGAGCACTCCGGCTTCTTCCACCCGTAAAACTGTCACGGTCATGGTTAGCCATTGTGCAGAAATATGTGACCTTAAACACCAATAAATAAATAAATAAATGAACCATTAGCATTTTCAAAGATATGGCAATTTGCCAATTGGCAAATTGCCATAAGTAGGTAATAAATGCCGATTCAAGGACACGCTGTACATATACCGTACACGTACACGGACGTTTACCATCGTAGGATTCGGTGTTAAATCGCACGCTTGTTCACAAAAATGTCGGGTGTCCCAGAATCGGCTATTATTTTGAGACTCCTAGATCGCACTTTTAACGTTCAAATACCCGTTGGCGAACGTGTCGAATGTACAAGTTTTTCAAAAAAGTGAAAAATGTATGAAATTGTACATTTTTCACTTTTTTTTTTTTACTTAAAAATTTTTGTCGACGTCCCCATCGCGGATTAGACCTTCGATCCATCGTTGGTGAACGCGAAAAAAACGCTTTGCCGATTCTAACACAGCATCAAAAAAGGTGGTTTACCGATTCTGGGACAGTGTCCCAGAATCGGCAATTGGACGCTCTCATTTCTGACGTAAGTGGGGGAATACCCATAGTGGATTTTTTCCAAACTTAACAGACTACTATTGGGCGCTCTCATTTCTGACGTAAGTGGGGGGAATACCCGGATTTTTCCAAACTTAACAGACTACTATTGGGCGCTCCCATTTCTGACGTAAGTGGGGGGAGTACCCATAGTGGGATTTTCCAAAACTCAACAGAAAAAAACTAAGTTTTTTGAAAATCCGGTTTTCGTTCAAAAGAGTCGACTATAAAACATGAGTGTCAGTTTTTGTTATGTAAACGAAAAAAAAAATTGAGTTTAGAAAATTAGAAAAAAACAATTGAGTTTAGAAAATTAGAAAAAAATGAGAGGTAAAAACGGACACTCATGTTTTTGTTCTGGTGTGAATGAAGGTTTTCGTTCAAAAGAGTCGACTATAAAACATGAGTGTCAGTTTTTGTTATGTAAACGAAAAAAAAAATTGAGTTTAGAAAATTAGAAGAAAAAAAATTGAGTTTAGAAAATTAGAAAAAAATGAGAGGTAAAAGCTGACACTCATGTTTTTGTTCTGGTGTGAATGAAGGTTTTCGTTCAAAAGAGTCGACTATAAAACATGAGTGTCAGTTTTTGTTCTGGTGTGAATGAAGGTTTTCGTTCAAAAGAGTCCACTATAAAACATGAGTGTCAGTTTTTGTTCTGGTGTGAATGAAGGTTCTCGTTCAAAAGAGTCGACTATAAAATATAATCTGTACAAAAAAAATAGACATTCATGTTTTGTTTCAATGGAAATGAAACAAAAAATTGAGTTTAGAAAAATTAGAAAAAATCGGAGGTAAAAAATTGTTTGTTTACGTTTTGTCACTGCGAATTTTGTGAAATAAATTTTAATAAAACACTTTATAGACTGTTTCATTCAAATAAACATAGTTCGTAAAATTGACACTCATGTTTTTGTTGTGGTGTGAATGAAGGTTTTCGTTTAATGGATCGTTTTAATAATAGATAATAAAACGCATTTTTCCACTCAATTAGGTTTGAGTGGTAAATTTTTAATATATTCGTGATAATGTTCGGAGATGTGAATGAATCCTTTTAACAGACGTAATTATTCTCAAACGCGTTAAATCAGAAACCAGTTTCTTATGTACTAAAACTTATCAAACTTTTTCAAAGTTCTCTCAGTTCGACATTGAGTGAATGATTTGAGATGTGAATGAAATCCTTTTAACAGCCATAATTATTCTCAAATGTGTTAAATCAGAAACCGGTTTCTTATGCGCTAAAACTTTTCAAACTTTTCAAGTTTTCCCTGTTCAACACTGAGTGAATAATCGGTGATGCGATTTTTAACGCGTTCGGAGGCAAAACGCATCTATATGTGTTTTATCGTGTAAAATATTTTTTCTCAACTGTTCTTTTAGTTATTATATTAAAGACAGAAGATTTTATTTACTTAAAACATAAAAATAATTATACATTTAATTTTGAAAATAATAAAATAACTCACATTAGCATACTCAAAGGAATATTAATAATTTAAAAACGAAAAATGTTTTTACAGATGGATGCCAAACGTCGAGGTCAGCTTTTAAGCGAATATGAACGTGCCAAGAAGAGAATTTAATCGGCTGACAGAAGCAGACGTCTTGGAGAGATTGAATTCAGACGCGAAGCCACAAAAATATTTAAACCCATGACGGAGGTTCAAGAACAAAGCAAGAAGGAGATGGTTGAAGAATTGAGACCCATAAAAGAGAGTTCTTTGAGAATGGGTTCGTTGCCTGGTAGTTTTACAAAACAGTTTTCCTTTCAATCTACACCGGATTACGTTCCCATGAGAATCGAAACCGATCTGAGCGAGACCGACGATACAGCTTCAACTAACACCACTGATAGCGTCGCGTCGTCCGAGGATGGTGGTAAGAGAGATCTGTTGTATGGAATTTATAAGGATTCGGACGGTAGAACTTTTGTGGGCGATACAGAAGTGGAAATGGATGATGAAAATTTAATTGTCGGTTTGAATAAGTATTAAATAACTGATGGACTGCGCAAATTGCTCCTTTTCGACAAGCCTGGAGATTACACGGAACAGGATTTCGACAATTACGGCGACATTCTGGTTCAGACCTACGCCATGCTGAGAAATAACGATGCCAGAGAGACAAGACCCAAAGCCAACAGAGGTTACAAGTGGACGAAAGTGGTGAAACCCATATGGGATATGAATAAGAAGTTCGTTGAATCGGTGACTGGTAAAGGGGTGAAAACCACTTTTCTTCCGAGCGATTCTGACGCTCTGTCTCAGAGATTGAGTTTGTTGATGGCAAGCAGACGTGCTGGTAACACAGGATTAGATAATCAGATAGTTACTATATCTGACGAATTGTTAAGACAGAAGGTTTTGAATAAAAACCATTATAAAAGGCCGATGAACGAATTGAAGGATTGATGTATGTAATAAGTAGAGAGAAACAAACAAACAAACAAAAATATATAAAATAAAAAACAGTAAATTTTACACTAGAATAATAAAAGTATTTAAACAACAAACGATTTACCAGTGAAAAACAAAATATATATTATAAAATAAAAAAAATATGTTGGTGATAAAGAACAGGGGATACGTCAGAACTTACGTTCAAGGCGGTTCTGGCATCGTCGATTCTATAATGCGAGTGTTCACGAGTGATGCGGGTAGAAAACTCGCATCGACCGCGTTTGAGGTCGGTAAGAAGACGGCTTTAGATGCTGGTAAGAAAGCCACTTCCGAAGCCAGTGGTAGGATAGCTTCTGTGGCTGGCAAGAGGGCAGCCGACGCGTTGATCGACAAGTTGATCAGTCCGCCGGCGAAGCGAGCTGCGTTAGAGCGAACGCCGAAAAGTTGGAAAGATTTTAAGGATGCTGTGGTACCCATACAAGATTTAGCCAAAATGACGAGTGGATCTGGATTAAAGAGAACTCGCGACGGTGTAATATAAATAAATAATAATATTAAAAACTGAGTTTGAAAAACATAAAAAATTGTGTTTGAAAAAATCTAAAATAACAAACAAAAAAATAAAACAAAGATGAACATTAAAGATATGTCTTGGAACGACGCTATGACCAAGAGGTCGAATAACGAGTTCTTTCCCAAAAGCATAAGAGGCTTGATAGTGGGAAAATCGAATTGTGGAAAGACCAATCTGTTGTCCCGACCCGACTGGTTGGATTATGACAGATTGTTTGTGTTTGGCAAGAGCTTGTTTCAACCCGAATACAGATTGCTTCAAGAGTGCATGGATCGTAGATTGTCCAAGGACGTCATAGCCAGAATCTTTGACAGTAGGGAGGAATTCGACAAAAGTGAAGCTCCTCTTTCGACTATTTTGGACGGTGTGGCGATGGAATTCATGAAGAGAAATGCATCTTCGAATGTTGAGTGTCGATTTTATGAGAACGCTAGCGACGTTCCGGATCCTAGAGAATTGAAATCGGAAGATAAGAATCTCATGACTTTCGATGATCTGCTTTTGTAGAGACAGAACCGATGCAAATCGTATTACGTTAGGGATCGACACAGCAACGTGGACTGTTTCTATCTGTTGCAGAATTATTTTCGATTGCCAAGACAGATGATAAGGGAGAACGCTAATTTTCTATGTCTCTTTCGCCAAGATCTCAAGAATCTCAATCACATCTACGGCGATCACGTCGCAAATGACATGAGCGTGGCGGAATTCAGGAGATTCTGCAATAGGGTTTGGGATGGGGGACTTTACAATTTCGTCGTGATCGATTTGACTAGCGAATTTAATCGCAGAAAATATCGGTGCGGATTCGACAAGTTTTATGTTTCTGATGATAATAAAATAGAGCGTGAAAATGAAAAAAAATTAGAAAATAATAAATCTTCAAATAATTAGTTTTGAAAAAATAAAAATAAAATTAAATATAATGTTCGAACAAGGAGAATTGTTAGAACGGATAGCTGAGAATACGGCTGCAAAACAATCCATTCAAATCGTGGTGAGTGGCGATTCGACTCGATTCGTGACGAAATTCGAACCATCCATCGAACTGAATAGAGAGAAAAGATACGAGATGGCGTTGGTGAATCTGGAGACTTATTATTCCTTTCCCAACGTCACCGAAAAGAATAACTCATTCAAGTATTCCGACGGAGTGGATTGGTTGGAGATTCGAATTCCCAAAGGAAGTTACGACATAGACGATTTGAACAATTACATTCAGATGCGAATGAAGATGGATGGAAAGGGAAGCAACAAGATCAGACTCGCTCCCACTCCTAATACCTTACAGACAATGTTGGATTTGGAAGATAATTTTCGAGTGGATTTCAATACGGATGATTCTATAGGCAAGATGTTGGGATTCAATCGAAAGATGTATCGAGACCACGCGGCATCTGAAAATACGGTTGACATTCTCGCAGTCAATAGCATTCTGGTGAACGTGGATGTGATTGCTAGAAGCTACGTGAATGGTAGCGCTCAACCGACGATCTATTCCTTCTTTCCAAACGTGTCGCCGGGTTATAAGATCGTGGAGCGACCTCGAAATTTAGTTTATTTACCAGTGATTTTAGACACGTTGTATAGTCTCAAAACCACGTTGATGGATCAAAATGGTGAACTGTTAGATCTTCGCGGAGAGAGGGTGACGATACGATTTCACATAAGAGAAATATAAAAGCAAAAAAAAAAAATATTGTGTATATATATATAAATAACAAAAAAATAAAATAAAAGCAATATTAATTTTACAAAAATTATTTAATATATATAATTATCATTAAAACCAAAAAAACAATTGAAGAAAATATATTTTAAAATAAAGAATTATGACACAATGCGTGGTTAAAAACGTGAACATATCTGCAGGACAGAGGAAGAAACTTAAGAGAGCGTTAACAACTCGAGGCGAGGCGGTGAGATTCAAATTCACTCACGGAGATCTGATGAGTGGTGGTCAGGATTCGATCGCCTGGACCAGAAGTCAAAGCAAAAGGATGGAGAAAGCGATTCATGATGGAAGAGGGTTGACGGTGAGATTGAGTCCCACTCAATTGAGATACAATTTGAGAATGAAAGGCGGTTTCCTACCGCTATTGGCAGGAATCGCCGCAAAAGCATTACCCTTCGTCGCAAAGGCATTACCCTTTCTCGGAAAGACTCTCGGCGTGGGAGCTCTCACGGGACTCGCGAGTTCGGCAGTTGAGAAATTAATGGGTGGCAGCGGACTGTTTTTGAAGAAGGGAGGAGCCGTGTGTCGCGTAAAGGATTGTATCTAGAACCCGTTAGAGGTGACAACTCTTTGAGTGGAAACGGTCTCTATCTGAAGAGTGGACGGAACGTTGAGCGACTCGGCAAGGGTTTGTTGTTTGGTGACAATTCGCCATTTAAGAATATACCGATTTTGAATATGTTATTATAATGTAAAAATTATATAATTATATAAAATATAAATCATAGAAAGTATAAAAAAATAATATAAAATGGATAAAAAGGTGGAAAAACAATTAGACGATAATGATGAATATCGCGAGATAGAGTGCGAAAAAGATGCGGAAAAACGATTAGATGCTAATGATGAATATTGCAGGATAGTGTGGGAAAAAGATGTGGAAAACAACTAGATGCTAATGATGGATATCTTAGGAAAGAACTGATAAAAGAGTTAAATAAAGATCGGGATATACGGTTGAAATTTAAAAGAATGAGACGTTTTCCACTGTTACCACTATCTTCTGAAGAGAATGGTAATGATGCGAGTGTTACCGAGAGATGCACAACATTCGTTCATAATTATGATTCGGATAAACACATGTGTTCTTATAAAAATGAAGCATATCACAAAAAAAAAAAGAAAAGAAGAATCGATGCTGAAATTTAAGAAAAAAGGAAATGTTATTATAATATATGGGCAATAGTGAAGAAGGAAAACAAGAAAAAAAAAAAAAAAGTAATGAGATCTAAAGATGATCTCATTACTTTTTTGTTTTTCTTCTTCTTCACTAAAAATCAATCTCTCTATTGTTTATATTTCCAAGTCCATTATTAGCATGTTGACACTCGCGTTTTCTCCTTTGTCGCAAATGTGTTGAATGTTTATCTTTACTTTTTTGAGTTTTTTTACACCGTTCAACGCGCTCTCACCACCCGATTTGTTCATGAGTTCAAGTGAGATGTTTGGATATATGTAACTTCCATAGGGCAACAACAAATCGTCCTTGTCAAATTCTCTATCTTTGGCGATGACGATATTCTGTAGATCGCTTTGGTAATCGTAAAACAAATCGAGCGTGGCTTTGTCCAATTTCAAAGGCATGCTATATTTGTCATATTTGTGCTCTAAGCCCTTCGTCTCGACCTCGTTCAATTCGATGGGATCGTGTCGTTGTAATCTATAGATTTTAGAACCGAGTTTCTTATACGCTTCGACTCGTTTCAATTTCAACTGCATCTTTTAGGTGTTGTTGTCATGATCGGTTATTTGTTTTTTTTGTTTTATGAATTATTGCAAATAATATATATTTTTAAATTTTGTATTTAAATAATAATTTGTTAAAAAGTTTGGTTTTTTTTTTGCTCTTTATATATATATAAAAAAAAAAAAAAATTAATTTTGAATTTTCTTTAATGTAAATTTTTTTTTGTAAAAGTTTTTTTTCTCTTTATATACAAAATAAAAAGTTTAAATTTTAACATCCTTTTTTTCTCGTATTAATTCAATTTTTTTT
This sequence comes from Pictodentalium vernedei, assembly GCA_031216915.1. Taxonomy (NCBI): domain Eukaryota; kingdom Metazoa; phylum Mollusca; class Scaphopoda; order Dentaliida; family Dentaliidae; genus Pictodentalium; species Pictodentalium vernedei. Next base: position 782,748,913 of record CM062296.1, on the reverse strand, counting down.
ACGTTAAGGAACATAAAAAATTGCTTAATTTCATCAAAAAAAAAAAATTTTTGAAGGAATTAAAACATATATATAAACAATTTTAAAACTTTTAACAAATTATTATTAAATACAAAATTCGAAAACAAAAAAAAAAATATTCTTACAAATGGAGCAAACAAATAAAAAAATTGAAAATTTAAATGAGAAAACCGTACCTCAGTTAAACAAGATTTGTAAACTATTAAAAATTCCACATTTCAGAAATCATAGAACTAAATCAAAAAAAATTGAAGTCATACAGGAACATTTGCGAAACGCTAGAAAGGCAAACGAAATGTCGATAGCAACGACATCAAAAAATGCATCGGTTGTGAAAAATGAGAAGAAGAAAAAGATAGTAAAAGGAATCGAAATGCCGACGTCAGTGAAAAATAAGAAGACGACTAAATGAAAAGCCATTGAAGAACTTCAAGTTTCAAAAGAAAAGAAAAGAAAAACTAAAATGAAAACGAGTGATGCACTTCAGATTCTAGACAAACGAGATATATCGAGTGAAATTCAACGAGCAATCGACGAAGGGAAAGGAGAAGAATATGTAGCACGACTCGTCACAGAACTATTCCAATCGAAACGGTCGAATAAATACATACAGTATTGGGACGCTAATAATCTGTACAGTTGGGCTATGAGTCATCCTTTACCGATTGGAAATTTCGAATGGGTAACGGAACAGGAAGAGATGCAAAAATGGAGAGACTATCCTTGCATTTTAGAAGTCGATTTGAACTATCCGGAAGAATTACACGATCTACACAACGATTATCCGCTGGCTCCCGAACGAATTGAACCGAACAAAGGAGACGAGGAAAAACTCATTCCTAATTTATTTAACAAACGTAACTACGTCGTCTACAGTGAGTATTTGAAACAATACGTCGATTACGGGATGAAATTAGTCAACATACATTGCGTCATTCGTTTTGACGAAGAGCCTTGGATGAAAAAATACATCGATCTCAACACGAATCTCAGAATTCGAGCCGAGAATGATTTCGAAAAAGATTTCTTCAAACTCATGAACAACTGCGTGTACGGTAAATCGATGGAAAACATCAGGAAGAGAATCGACGTTCGACTCATCACGTCTGAGAAAAGAGCTAAAAAATTAGTGGCAAAACCCAATTACAAACACCGAACCATATTCGACGAAAATCTAGTGGCCATTCACATGCAAAAGACGCACCTGAAGTTCGACAAACCGTATTATCTCAGACCGATCATCTTAGATATCAGCAAGCGATTGATGTACGAGTTTCACTACGATTACGTCAAACGAAAATTTGGTGATAAAGCCAAACTACTGTTCACCGACATGGACAGTGTAGTTTACGAGATAGAGATGAAAGATGTCTACCAAAATATATCTCCAGACGTGGCCGTGTGGTTCGACACGAGCAATTATCCCGTCGATCACCCATCCAACATTCAATCGAACAACAACAAGAAGGTGTTAGGTAAATTTAAGGATGAGAGTGGCGGTAAACAAATCCTCGAATTCGTGGGCTTAAGGCCCAAACTGTATGCTTATTGTCTAGAAGATGAAGAGATCAAGAAGTGCAAAGGGGTTAAAGCATGCGTGGTGAAGAAAAACATCTCTTTCCAAGAGTATAAAGATTGTCTGTTAGGAAGTGGTCTGGTGTATAAGACTATGAAATCGATTCGAAGCAAAAATCACTACTTGTATACTGAAATAGTCAACAAGATTTTGCTGACGGCCGACGATGATAAGAGATTTGTGTTAGACGATAAAATAAGCACTTTGGCACGTGGACATTGGATTTTGGATCTAATTAGAGACAATAGGATTTCAGATATGATTGTGAATGATAGGATTCCAGATATGATTAAGGATGATAGGATTCCAGAAAATCAAGAGGAATTAGACGGATTCAAGATTATGGAAGTCGAGGAATTAGACGGATTCAAGATTATGGAAGTCGATAGAGTTAGTTTAAAAAGAAAAAGAAAAATTTTTAAAAAAATAACGTCATTTTAGTGAATTATAATAAAATAAATAAATAAAAAAAAGAAATATATATGCATTTATGAATAAGAAAATAGAGATATCCGTAGAAGGTGTCGTCTTACCTAACGAACCCCTATCCAACATCGATCTGTCAAATGCGGTGAAGGATTTGAAAATCAAAGATTTTCTAGGCGTGTTTTCTAGAGATGCCTTGCCGAAGAGAAGACCTCGACAATCGGAATGTGGAATTTTAAATCTATACGATTTATCAGGTGAAGGCACTCACTGGGTGGTGTGGTTCAAGAACAGGAAGAAGAATTATTATTTTGACAGCTACGGAATCTCACCGCCGAAAGAAATAAAGAACTATTTCAACAAATCGATGGTTTGTTACAACACGGAATGAGTGCATTCACCAGATCAAGTGTTTTGCAGGCACCTGTGCCTTTACGTTCTCAAGAGATGGTCTGAAGGAGATCAGTTTCAAGACATTCTCAATGAATTACATTAGAGAGAGATTTTTTTTTTTTATAGCATATAAAGATAAAAAAATTATTAAAAAAATTTTAATCGAATAAAAACGAAAAATAAAAATAAATAAAATAATTCATTTTTAATAAACTGCATTTGAAATATATTTTTTAAAAACAAAAAATCTCAAAACAACATGCCAGTCGATAAATTTGGTAGAAGTGATGACGAAAAAGTCAACCTAAAAAAGAAGAGGAAGACACTAGAAGTCGACGATGGTTATGACGTTGCCAACTTGGACGAATGTTACGTTCGGAGATATGAACCTCGAGAGGAACCTTTGAACATGAATGATAAGAAGTTCTACAATCTTCCCGAGCCGAAAGATCTAGCAGATGCTGCGACTAAAAAATACGTTGACAGGGGGAACACCGATTTTGAACGAATCATGCTAGATAATTACGTGGATAAAACCATGACCGATGATCTCGATCTGAAATCTAAACATTTGGTAAACGTCATGAATCCCATAGATCCCACGGATGCCTCAACCAAGAAATACGCGGATGACTCTCACACGAGATTCAGCAAACACCTGAGAAATAGATACGTTCAGAAAACGATGCACTCGTAATTGAATGCCAATTCTAACAAGATAACGAACGTGGCCACTCCCACGAATCCCAAGGACGTGGCGACCAAACACTATGAAGATCTGGAACAGAGAAAGTCTGACAGACGAGAAATGAAATCGGATCTGAATGCGGGATTCAACAAGATATTGAATCTGTCGAAGGTCGACGACACGGATGCGGACTCAACCACAGTCAACAAGGGCTATGTAGATTCTGCCGTGATACAATCACAAGAATACCTAGAATCGCAAGTGGACGATCTCTACCTAAACGAACAATCTGGCAGAACCATGGAGGGTGGTATCGACATGAATGGTGAGAATTTATTCGGTCTCAATCACGATCCCGAATTCGATTCCAGCACAGTCAGCAGGAAGTATGTGGATGACAACTCGGTCTGGAGAAAGGGCGATATCATGGAATGTAAACTAGACATGGGTGGACACGTGCTCACAAATCTACTGGATCCCGTGAACATGACGGACGCCTGCACCCTGATTTCGGTGGTGGAAAGAGTCAAATATGCTAGACCAGTGATCACGGTGTATGCCGAGGAGGCTGGCACCTTAGAGGAGGGAAAAACCGAGTGGTCTTTCGGAAACGGAGGTAGCGGATTGAAACATGGTCAGGTGGGATATCCCATGCCATCGGGAGGTGAAATCATTCGAATGGCTCTGGCTTCCTCGGATTTGAATAACAGAGCGGTCGTCAATCTCGTGGTGAATGGAGTAGAGAGCGATAAGAAATACAGCATCAAAAAGACTGAGAATCAAAACGTGAATGTTAGCACGTTCGGCACGCCTCTCAAAGTGAACGCTGGAGACAGGATTAATTTCGTTACAAAAACCAATAATCCCGAAGCCGCCACTTCCATGGTGAGTCTGCTGATCAAACTATTTCCTTTGAACAAACAGTGAACACGTGGAAAATAATTAATTAAAAAAAAAAATAATGTGTGATTATTAAAAACAAAAAAAGAGTAATGAGATTTAGAAAGATGTTCAATCTCTCTAGATCTCATTACTTTTATTTTTGTTTTTGTTTTTTTTTTATAATAATTACTCATTACTTTTTTTTATTTTTGTTTTATTTTTTTTTTCACACACGTCTCTCATCGAATGATCGACATCTTATTTCCATCCAATTCGAATTGTAATTCTCTGTCCGACAGGACCAGGGTGAAGGCTTCGGTTTTTCTTGGCACGTTCCTATCGAATTGCATCTTGATCTGAATATCTAAGATGCTACTCTTGAGTCGTTCACTCTGTTTACTGACGTCGAATACGAACATAAGATACATCGACTTGTATTCACCGGGAGATATGTTAGGGTTGCTCATCAATTCGTCTAGACCATGATACTTCTTTCTAAAATCAGCGGCATCGCCGTACAGTCTGCAGAAATCGTTCTTGTCGAACGACGCATTGTAATCGATTGCTGGATATCTCGTGGCATTCAGAAACACTTGCATGTTTCTTAAATTGCAGTGATCGAACAGCGACGCATTCTTTTCCTGAGACCCATCCCTATCGGTCGGAAACACAACCATGATGAAACGTGGTCTCTCGGAAGCGGATTTCACTGTCAATCTCTAATCTAAGTGATTCGTGGAGAGAGGAATGCTAGCCGTGTCGCACGGTCTCATTCTAAATCCCACGGGTAATTTAATCTTGCATTCTATGATCTTGTAGAGACGCGCTTTTTCCACGATTGAAGGCTCCACGTGCGGAACGAACCACGATATCTTGTGTAGAGTTATCTTACCTACATCAGTCGCAGTGAGTCTCACTATTGCGTCATCATTTCCTTTTCAAATCAACATCAGATTGTGTTTGAATCCGTACATGATCTTGTTGTAATCGTCTGCAAATCTGAAGATGTGTTTCAAAGGTATCCTGAACGAAAACGTTCCTTTAGGTCTGGATGTCTTGACGACGTAGTCGAATATCGCGGCGGCGCCGGCGCTAGCAGGGCCGACGGTGTCTTTCAACCACAACTGATTAAGTCCTCTGGATTTCGAGAAATCATCAGGATACGTCAAGAGTCCAAACATCGTGGTGGCCTGACCAGGATGAAACACAGTTTCTATCTCTTGTCCAGATAGCATGTATTTTATATTACTGAATAGATGCATGATGCCATTATTGGCTAGAGTAACCGTGTCGTCGTTGGCGTAGTCGCTCCCATCTTCCTTGGTGAGACGTCCCTGCACCACTACGTAACTCTCGCTAGGATGTATGAATAGATCTTGAGTTTCGACGTTGATTCTTATCTCTCCCGCATTGTTCAAACTCGTTCCGGTTACCGGTTCATATTCCTGAACCTCATATTCTTGAATACTTTCATCTTTCACTATGCTTTGTGCTTTTTCTAGTAAATTTGTCATTTTTAAAGGGTTTTTGTTTTTTTTGTTTATTAATTAGCTTGCTTTTTTTTTTATCTAAAAATAGTTTTAATTATTTTTATTATTATTTTTCTCTCCTATATATATATGTGTGTAAACAAGAAAATGTTAAAGAGAGTAAATAAAAGAAATTTGTTTTCTTTATCAAAACTTTGTCTTCTGTAATTGTTGTTCGTAAAACTTTCCGATGATCTCTTCTCCATCCAAAGCTTCGATTTCGTAAGTCACCAGATCAGTGTGAAATATTTTGATTATCACGAAGATTTCCGAGGTCCATTGAGGAGTATAACCCTTTTTGAAGTGCTTCTTATAAGCGTAGATTCTCACTCGATCACCGACCGCAAATTTCGGCGTTCTAGACTTCTTCCTAATCTTAGATCTTTCAGGATATAGATTCGCCTAGACCTGTTTTTCATTTCGAGGATCGCTAGCTTCCACGGGAGTCATCTTGATCGATCTGTGTCGCGTGTTGTTGTAATCTTTAACCAGACCATTCAGAGCTTATATGTATTTCTTGGTCGAATTCGCCGTGAAGTATCTATGCATCTTTTCCTTCATCGTTCGATTCCAACGTTCCACCACGCTGGCTTTCTCTTCGTTTTCGATCGAGTAGAGGTCGACCAATAGATGAACGTGCTTGTTGTAGAATTCCTTTCCCTTATCCACCCACAATTTACTCAGTTTTCGAGAAGACGAGTTGAACACGCTCTTCAGAGCCTCAGCAACGCAAGGTCCCAATTTATTCTTCAAAGCTCTGATCCAACCGTATTTGGAAAACACGTCGATGACCGTCAATAGATATTTGACACCCTCGTTCCACCTCGAAAACGATCTCATGTCGACCAAGTCGGCAGACCAAATATCATCCAAACCCTTCACGAACATCCTTCTCTTTCGAAATTTACGCACGATGGGTTTGTGTAACTCCTCGGCCAATTCGCTAGTCAATAATCGTTTCTTCTTCTTTTCAGATGCGCCTTTTTTTTGAACGTCCCATCCGAATCGACGTTTCGCACCGATCGGATTGCCAACCAGCGAATGTTCTATCTTCTCTCTCCTGGTCGGATTCGATATGCCTCTCAATTTCCCCAACATGTTTTTATCGCAGACATCGTTGCGAGTCTTGGTGTCGGGATGTCCGACATAGCACAGATCATAATCATACGCGGCCGTGTCCACCCTATTCCTGGGTTTGCTCCAAGATTTAGGAGTCAGATCGGCGTTGAGTCTCTTGTTCAATTTTGTTCCATGTCCCGTGAAACTGTGACCAGGCAGATGCATTTCGAAAGGTAGATTATTGATCATTTTATTCACGATGCCTTTACCTTTGCTCGCGTTCTTTTTTTTGACGAATCGAGTCTTGATAGAACCACACACGTTGCAAATTCATTTTTAGTTTGTACTTCTTGGGAATTACTCGTCTCGGTAACTCTCTTACACTTTACGCAATACATTTTTAAGAGTTATTTAAATTAATTTCGTTTTTATTTTATATATATAAATTTAATATTTTTTTTTTTAAATTCTGTTCTTATTATATATATTTTTTTTCAATCGCTGCTCTTGAGATCTATCATCTTACTGAATTCCTCCCTGGCCTCTTTCCTCCCCTTTTCCACGAGAGAATCCTTCATCTCTTCCTTGATGATCTGACGAGTCTTGATTCTCACAGCTTCTTTCATGGCTTCATATTTCGTTTTCTCACCCAATATCGTGAAGTATTCTCCATCCGATATCCTACCGTCTTTCAACGCCATCGAGATCATTTCGGATATCCTGTCGATCTTGGAGTCGGCCAAGACACGAATCTTGTCGTGTTTCCTCGCCTTCAGATATAATTTCCTACTCAAAAAGTTTCCGAGCGTGCTAAACAATCCAGCGGCGAGAGCCACTCCTTCTACGGTCAACACGATCGGAATACCGACCGCGGTCGACAACAATCCGATGCCGGCCGCGTGTAAACCCATGGAAATCGTGATGAGTGTCGTGTCGATCGCGTTGACGAATTTCACGAAACGCGAATACTTCTTCTTGAGAGAACAGCGAGAATCTCTCTCTCGAGTTAGATACGCTTGGATTCTGTTGATTTGATCGATGCGATACCTCTCTCCTCTTTCTTTTTCTTCTAGCGACGGTGCCGTCGGCAAAACGCCGTTCGGCTTCTCATCCTCGTCGTCATCTAAGGTCGGATGTAATTTATTTCTGGTTCTCATTTTTGTGTTTTTTTTTCTTTCTAATATTAGATAAAAAATTTATGTGTGTATTTATTTTTATTTTCTATTCTCCCTTATTTTTATATCAACGAGAAAACTTAGACGCATGTTTCATTGAACAATAATTTCATGATGCATCCCTTGTCTTCTAAAGTCAGACTTCTACGCGCCAATTTCAGTTCTTCCGAAACTGTGGGCTTGTCTCGATCCTTACAGAAGAGTAATCTCTTCCAAAAGGCGATCACTTCGTCGATTTGAACGCGTTCGAACGCCGGTTCGAAATACTTGATGACCATATCTTCCCTTTCCATCGTCAGACACGAATGATTCTCATGATCGAAGTCTAGGTGATCCCGACATCCGACGCATCGTTCTAACAAGAGGCGACCTAGTTGTTCGTTCACACAGAATGCGTAGGCTCTCATCAGCATTTTTAAAAGAAACCTTGCTCTAATAGTCTGGGAAGCGTTCATGATTTACGTATTTTTTTATTATCTATTCGATTTTATATATTTATTTTTTAAATAACTATTTATTTTATATTTTTTTTTCTCTCCTATATATGAATCACTTTTTTATTTCCTCTACCTTCAATTTGATAGGTCACGTGACCACCTTCTCGAAACTTCGATTTTTCTGATGGGGTGACCCCCACCCCCACGACGAGGGAGATAACTTTGTATGATTAATTTTATGAGAACCAAGCAATCTGATTGGTTAATTAGCAGGTCACGTGACCACCTTCAGAGCCTCAAAAGCCGTTTGCCGATTCTGGGACACTGTCCCAGAATCGGCAAACCACCTTTTTTGATGCTGTCTTAGAATCGCAAAGCGTTTTTTTTTCGCGTTCACCAACGATGGATCGAAGGTCTAATCCGCGATGGGTACGTCGACAAAAATTTTTAAGTAAAACAAAAAAGTGAAAAATGTACAATTTCATACATTTTTCACTTTTTTGAAAAACTTGTACATTCGACACGTTCGCCAACGGGTAGTTGAACGTTAAAAGTGCGATCTAGGAGTCTCAAAATAATAGCCGATTCTGGGACACCCGACATTTTTGTGAACAAGCGTGCGATTTAACACCGAATCCTACGATGGTAAACGTCCATGTACGTGTCCTTGAATCGGCATTTATTACCTACTGCCTTATCTTCGAAAATGCTAACGGTTCATTTCAATCAGTTACTCCATAAAGAGAAAATACAATTCTGAAAAATACAACTGTAAAAGGTTTTTGGTACTGGCCCCAGATCGCAAACCAACTGCCAACTGACACAGAAAGAGATCAGTTTTTAAGATCACGTGCTTAACTTTTCTTATCCATCGTGTATCACCTTGGAGCATCAATCTAGTGATTACTGTTGGTGAAGACTCCGTTGTGACAATCGATAAATGGGTGGTCTTATACAAATTGTCAGAGCCGGTCTGTCGAGTTAACACAGTCTTCGAAGGAACTCTCAACGCACCAAAACAATGGTCCGGTTTTCTAAACCAACTCTGATCATTTCTATTTTAATGGATTGTGCAGTCACTCTCATATTCCCTTCGACCGAAATATCGAGAATGTTAAGGTGGACAGTGGTGGGTGAGTTCAACGATGTGATTTCAAAGAGGTCCGTTCTATTCGTTTCGAACGGTGTATCACTGCCGAAATGCGCCGTACTTTGTACCCCTTTGACCAACTGTTATTCATTTTTCTACATCAAAAGAAATCGGACCTGCCAAACCCATACCACAAGGCTTAACTTCTACACTGCTGGGGCTAATTACGAAATAAAAGCAGCGGCATTCACTGGATCACGTTACTATGAAGTCACTGATGGTAAGATAATTAAGTAACTGATGTCCTGTTAAAAGTATTTCTCATTATTTTCAGTATTATGTGTACTAAGACGTACTGCACGCCGATGGCGCACTTGTCTTCAACCAGTGCTAACCCAGCTTGTGTGAAATTAGTACGTTGGGTAGTCTGACAGTTGCACGCCGCTCCTCGGTGTTTTTCTCCGGGTATTCCGGCTTCCTCCATCTGTAAAGCTGCCCAACACGAGATGGCCCTGGCTGCCAGAAGTATGTTTGGGACTCACGCACCTCTACATGGAGACAATTACGTATTAATGACTCCATATTTGATAAAGTTGGTAAATATGGAACCTAAAATGAGCATTTTTCCTGGATTTACAGGCCATGATAGTGACAAATCAGAGGAGGCAATTTTCGGTCACCTCTCAACTGGTTGAATGCTAGAAGCCACTATCAGTGTTTTGTGTTTTCCCCCAAAAATGAGGATTCCAGTGCAAAAGCCAACACTTTCCCCACTACTGTCCCATATTCAGTCAAACGCAAATAATAGTTTGTTTATAAACATTTGTTTGTTGGCACTCTCCAATAATTTGTGCGAAAACAAATTTTGATGAACAAATTCAAACCGCCAAAAATAATCCAGCCCCCAACCAGTTAAGATTAAAGAGTCTGCGCATCCTTTCCTGCAAATTTCCAACAAGATTGCAACTTTACCCTAAACCCACTCTCTCTCTCTCTCTCTCTCTCTCTCTCTCTCTCTCTCTCTCTCTCTCTCTCTCTCTCTCTCTCGCTCGCTCTCTCTCTCTCTCTCACTCTAACACACACACTTTGAAACCCATCAAGGTTCAGGAAATGAAAACAACATTTAGGCGGAATATTACAACAAAAAAACGTTTCAGTAGGAAATGTCCGTGGCAGTACGAATTTTTAACCTTGAAAACACACACACACACACACACACACACACACACACACACACACACACACACACACACACACACACACACACACACACACACACACACACACACACACACACACACACACACACACACGCACGCACACACGCACACACACGCACACACACACACACACACACACACACACACACACACACACACACACACACACACACACACACATATAAACCCTCATACCACCAGCACCCCCTCTCTCTCCCCCCCCCCCCCTCTCTCTCTCTCTCTCTCTCTCTCCCTCTCTTTTAGAAAGGGCTTCGGGCATGTGCCTCTAGAAATCCCGGTATGTGTAACTATAATTTCCAAGCTGGTACAACTGAAGCGACTGTGGTATTTTAGAGTAGTTACTCTAACCAAAGTTACCCCACACCACCTTTGAACTATGGGAAAGAGTGGAACAACACTTCTTCTCACAAATTATTGAATCAAATACATTCATGTTTGGCATACAACATTTCTTTAATGATCGTTTGAAAGAGACATTCAGAAAGGGACGCAGTGTTGAGGGACGCATGTTTCACATATGCTGAAAATGGTGTGAACATAAGGAAAGAATTCTTTTCGCAAATCACTGGTACCAACGCATCCATCCATGTCTGCAAGCCAGAAAATAAGCAGACTGTCATCTGCAAAATGAGGTCCCCAGAGGGTGAATTTAGTGATGCTACCCTGCCTAGCAGGGTAGCATCACTAAATTTATCCTCTGCGAATCTCAGACTGAATCATGGTCTTAAAACTAAACAGAAAGAGGTACCCAGAGAAGAAATTGGCCCACTGTATGTGATGGCATCATCAAATTCACCCTCTGAGGATCTCATTCTGCTTATTTTCAGGCCTGCATGTTTGGCATATAACATCTTTGTAACCATAAGTAAAGCTATTCAGATGGAACCTCTTCATTCATTTCCGTGCGTGTTGGGAGTGCATTTCCTATACGGGTTGTTAATTGGGTAAATGGAATAGTTTACCCCGCAGTGTATCTACCTCATCAACATTGGATGAATTCAGTGACATTATGCAATTATGAATGCCATTGTTAACCCCCCAAGTAACTTTACCGCTGGAAACCTTGGCACCAAATATTTGCGAGACGTTATGTAGGGGTGGGTGGGTGGGTCTCATGGGGGCGCTAAAATCGCGCGTTCTCAAATTATGCAATTTTTCATAATTTTCTGCAATGTATCATTATTTTTGTTCCAAACCGCTGAGATAATGCTGTAAATCAACCCTAATAGGTTAAGTGCCTTTACAAGTGTTTATATGAGGTGAAATCTGTGCAAATGTCATAAATAATACATGCTGGTGGAGGGGTGGGAGTCTGGTTCTCAGTATAGAAAATATGCCGGACAATGTTTTTGGAAAAATGCTTTATAATGCACCAGATAGAACATGAATTAATGTAAAAATGTGCAAGGATCAACCAATATTCTATTCACTTCAAGGGATTTACTTATTCGCACAAATGCTAAAAGGATATTTGAGAATATTTTCCGTTGTTTACTCGTTGTCATTGCTTTAGTATAATGGCGTAGAAGGAGTGCTAGTGATTTTCAAATTCTGACTCGGCAGATTTATTTATTTATTATTTATTGGTGTTTAAGGAAACATACTTATGGACAATGGCTAATCAGGACCGTGGCAGTTTTACGGGTGGAGGAGCCGGAGTAGCCGGAGAGAACCACCGAGCAACGACGAGCAGCTGCCAGCTCCACAACATCGTAACTCCGCACTGCAGCACACGCAGGGTTAGATTGGTTAAAGACTTGCGCACCATCAACGTGCAGTACGCCTTAGCACACGGCGCCATCGTGCCCCCACGTGGACAATCGGGGTTAAGTGCCTTGCCCAAGGACACCACGCGGGAGTCCGAATCGATCCCTCAGACGGTCACCCATCTGAGGACTAACCGGGCTCAACATTGCTTTACTTCGGTGATCTGACGAGAACCGGTTACCGCAACGCCACCGCACCCCCCCCCCCCCCCCCGACTCGGCAGAGGGTTCTAGCTGTACTCATCCATCTGATACTTACCATATTTAAATTAATAATTTTAACAGTATAACAATAACATGAGTTTGGAAAGCTTTACGGTTTATTAACGGCCCGAGAGGAATGTATAATAGCCCGAGGGTTTATTACCGGCACGAGACGAAGTCGAGGGCCGTTAATAAGCCAGAGGGCTGTTATTCATTCCCCGAGGGCCGTTAACAAACCGGGACGCTCGACAAAATCATGTTATTACTATTATTACCACGACCGGAAGCGGGCGGCGGGCTGTTAATGAATTTTGTTTTCATTAACGCCCACGGCTCGCTTCCGGTTGCATGGCGTCATGAATTACTGAGTCTTACCGCCCCGCTAAACTCCGTTAATATACTAGAGAACGCCCGCTAAAGTTGTAATGATACCAAATAACTTCATCCAGTGACTTGTTTAAAATTTAATCATATATAAACTTAACCCTTTACCTAACATGAAAAGCAGACGACACTTGCAAATAAAATTCTTGAATAACTATTTTTTTCATTTTTTGTCTCAAAAACATAGGTTATGACCCCTCATTGGAACGAGCTCGATGAGCTCGTCCAAATAAGGGTCATAACCTATGTTTTTGAGACAAAAAATGAAAAAAATAATGAAAATTAATTGGCGATTTTTGTGAATAGCGATGGACGGTTTTTTTTCGTTACGTTACGTTTTTCGTTAAGGGTTAAGAGATATAAAGGAGAGAAGGAGAAATAATATAAAATGAAAATAGATAGAGGAAACTAAACAGATATTAGAGAGCATGCAAGTTGTGTCAGGAAAATTTTCAATTGAGTCACAGGGTGTTGTGCACATTAATGACTATACATGTACGTGTAACCATAGCGCTGAGCCATGGTCATCGAAGTGATTTCAGTGTCCTATGTTCGTCTGGCTGTACTGAATTGAAGTCATATTATAGAACAGAATGCTAATAAAACCTCAAAACTAGTCACGGGTACAGTGACGAGTACTACATATGCATTGTGAAAATATAGATGGTAACAGCACAGTCATTAGTACCGGAAGATCATATGGCCCCATGAAAAATACCGAAAATATTATCTTCCGATACCAATCACGGTGTAGCAGCTTGTCGCATTGCCTGCAATAAAGCAGGTTAAAGCAGAAATTACAAATAAACCAGCTGAATAAACCTAAACAAAACTATGTGTCCAACTCACTGTTACAAATTTGCCTAACATCACATTAGATATAATGATGACAATGTTAGTACCTGTGAGTCATTTATGGAATCAATCACGCAGACTCCTGCCAGAAACAAGTAAAAAATAAATAAGTGGATCAGAATGGATTGAATTTTTTTGTCATTTTTAGCTTACACCTATAGTACAAATCAGGGGAATAATTTAAATCTATATTATTTACGTCAAATCATGGGAATGGGGTTGCGCATATCTTAGGTCATCATCAGCCATCATTCATACTTTCACGGACATTGAGCTGTTCTGGATGAGTTTTTTAAGACTTCTGAAGCCTCATTTTTGCAAACTGGAAGTGAAACTAACCTTTTTGGGTAACAAAAAGTTGTAACAAGTACCTGGAATCACTGGTGGATTCAAACTAATCAGTAAAACTCTCCTTCTTTCCATATCTATTTTGATGTTTGTCAAAGCAATTCGTAATTTCAATGGGAAAGCGGGGGTGGGTGTCTGGAAATAGCAGTATTAAAATTGCACAAGGTGGTGGGTGTGTGTAAAAAAAAGGGCTAACCAAAAATTGAGACATGACGTCTGCAATTTTTCTGCTGCCCCCCCCCCCCCCACCCCCTCCCACACGGGCTGGGAATAAGAAAATAAATAAATTATACTCTAGATTAACCCTTTGAACCCCAGAAGAGGTTTTCCGACCAGGAACATGATACGTCAATTATATGGGATGGCTATTCAGTAAGTATTGTGGGGTGGACCAATCAGTATTTTCAACGTGCAGCCCGAGGCTGCAATTGAACTGGCATGGAAGATACCACTAGAGTTCAAAGGGTTAAGGAGCTGCTGAAGTGATCTTAACGGTGACAAATATGGAAACTATATCTCTAATGTTGCAAGATGTTGGTGCGGTATCCCAGTTGAAAGTAGTTTTCATTTACTGACATGACAACCGTTACTTATCCCAGTTCCTTATTCGGCATTCGTTATTAACCGAAAACCGGTTGATAACGAATGTCGAATAAGGAACTCGGGATAAGTACCGTAACGGTTGTCACGTCCCGTTTTCGTTTCTTCTTCTCCAAAGATCCACAAGGACCGTTCTTCATGGACGGATGACTTAACTCCACCCGGGAGGCCAATTGTATCAGATTGTAATTCGGAATCTTATGCGATCTCGGAATTAATTGATTATCATCTGAAACCTATAGCAAATAGACATCCGAGCTATCTAAAAAATACACAGGATTTCCTGTCAAAAATTTCGAAATTGAAAATATCGAAAAATGCAATTCTGGCTACTTTGGATATCGACAGTATGTATACGAACATTGATATTGATAAAGGTGTTAAATCAGTTAAAAATGCATTTGAAAAATATCCGGATGCGAAACGCCCGGATGAACAAATTTTGGATCTTTTAGAGCTGAGCTTAAAAGGTAATGACTTTCAATTCAATGGAGAATATTTTCTACAAATAATGGGTTGTCCTATGGGCAAAAGATTCAGTCCTAATTTTGCAAGCATTTATGTAGCGGAATGGGAGGAAAATGCCTTAAACAAATGTGCAAAGCATCCTCTCGTATATCTCAGGTATTTAGATGACATTTTTATTATTTGGGAACATTCAAAAGAAGATTTTGATGAATTTTTAGAAATTTTGAACAATCACGATCCAAATATTAAATTGAAAGCTACTATCAGTGAAAATTCTGTTGATTTTCTCGATGTGACCGTGTATAAAGGCAAGCAATTTCAGGCGTCCGGTCATTTAGATTATAAAGTGTATTTTAAACCAACTGATTCACATCAATTGTTGCACACAAAATCATTTCATCCTCAACATACATTTAAAGGTATCATCAAATCACAACTCATTCGTTTCCACCGCAATTCAAGTGATAAGGTAAATTTCAATGAGGCTTGTTCCACTCTATTTGGCGCCCTCAGATCGAGAGGGTACTCGCTGCGCCTTCTGCGTAGCCTGAAATCCCAAACCCTGAAAAAGCTCGAAACTCCAGCTGAAACTACCGATTTCGAACCACTGAAGATTGAACACAACAGACCGTTGCAAAATAGTAGTGGCGCGGTATTTAATTGCAAAAAGCCTCGTTGTAGACTGCATACTTTTATGCCTGATCAGAAAGAGGAATTTTCCTCCGAACAAACGAAAAATCATTATCAGATCCGTAACCCCCTCCATTGTGATTCACCAAACATTATTTACCTTATCACTTGTAAGCGATGTCGGAAACAGTATGTTGGTCAAAGTCAAAATCCTTTCCGAGAACGTGCTACTAGACACAAACAGGATATAAAACATAATGCTGATGCCCCAGTAGCACAACATTTTAACCTTCCTGGCCATTCTTTGGACGATTTCGAAATCCATCCTATTGAACAACCACCAATTAAAGACACATTAGAAGAAACGGATGAATTTAGAAAAAAACGTGAAGCTTTTTGGATCAATACGCTTCAAACCCTCTGGCCATTTGGTATGAACATATCAGAGGGCGAATGCGAAAGGAGGTCCATCATTCCTTTCACTTTAACGTACAACAGAATGAATATCGAAATAGCAAAAATGTTAAAAGATGAATTCAATTTTGCCTAACATCACATTAGATATAATGATGACAATGTTAGTACCTGTGAGTCATTTATGGAATCAATCACGCAGACTCCTGCCAGAAACAAGTAAAAAATAAATAAGTGGATCAGAATGGATTGAATTTTTTTGTCATTTTTAGCTTACACCTAAATAAAATTATTATTTATTTATATATTTATTTATTGATTATTTTTTATTTTTTATTTTTTAGTAATGTTTATTTATTTATTTATTTATTTATTTATTTATTTATTTATTTATTTATTTATTTATTTATTTATTTATTTACTTATTTATTTATTTATTTACTTATTGACTTATTTGGTTGATTCATTTATTTAAATTATTATTTTTATTTTTATTTTTAATTTTTCATACCTTTCACACAATGTAGAGGTTCACAAGGTAAAACACACAATTTCTACGTGGTGTAAAATATTTTCCGTCATAAACCTCCGTCGGGGGATATTCATTCCAACTGATAACATTCGTGAGGCATCATGATCTTTGGCGTTATTTTTTCATTTATTTCTTTAGTCTCAATATATTTTATCAAACCATTTTTTCATATTATTTTCACATACTTCTGAAGCCAGTAAAGCAAACCGCTCCCGATTGGTTTTACTTAAATCAAAGCCAACCAATGGGACTTCATGGGGTCAGTAAAGCAAACCACTCACTGACTGATTAAAATTCAATGGAAGCCAATCAATAGGGCTTCATCTAATTTGTTTGGACCACACAAACTGAGTTGTGAAAAACAAACTTGGGACATCTCAGATTGAAAAGAATTAATTAGATGAGTGACATTTGTCAGCTTGTTACTGAGTTTAATTATGTACTGAGCTGTGAAAAACACCCCCAGCCCACATTTGGATATATACCATGCATGCCCTCCCAAAGTTGGATTCATTTTCCTCAAAGTCTCTTTGAAAAAGCCAAACCAAGCGAAACGCGTCGAGACAGACGGATTATTTTCTACCTTTGCTGAAGACTGCAACCAATCCAGGTATCTTCTTTAATAGGTAATATATTATCTAATTTTCCATTTTTATTTATTTCATCACTTTTATATTTTATTTATACTTAATTCAGCTACTTTCTTTAACAATGGCAAGAAAAGGGCAGAGGCATCAGAGGCAGAGAGTTGCCCAGTCCGGAATTGGCCAGGAACTATCGTTCCAGGCTTATTCTAGGCTGGTCAAGGCCTTGTTTCAGGTGCTTCAATGTTTGCACCACATTGGGCTATTAGAGCACCATTTGGCAAATCGGGATTTCCCGAAACAGCTGGAGAAGAAAGTAGATGAGTTAGGTGGCTTTCTAAAGCCAGCTCTTCCCACCCCACACATTTTTTCTGTTTTTCGACAGATTAGTGTGGGATGGGCCAATCAAACGTTAAATGCTTTAGTTGAGCATTATAAAATAAATTTAAACTAGTTGAAGTCTAAGATAACATTGGCTATGCGACCACCTCCTGGACTCGAAAAAATAGACTTCAACAGCGCTTCGGCGCGTGCCTTGATCTGGGCTAAAAAGAACTTTAAAAATAAGTTGACAGATAAGACTATTTCGGCCTATGAGTCTTACATTTCGGAACTTCGCCCAGCGTCTGGAGTAAGGAACAATACGGGAGGGAGCAAGCAAACTCCGGCCCGTGTTGTCCCTCTACCCCAACGCGAAAAGCAAAATAAGAAAAGATCAAGGCAAAGCACTTCTCCCTCTTCTTTTCCTTCTACTTCTTCTTTCTCTCAGAGTAAGCGCCTCAATTTGCAAACATCTCCGGTCCATATTGTGACTGAAGATGCTCGCAAATTGAGTAACGCTGTCTCGCCTCGTCTTGCTCCTCTACCTCCTACTCCTCCTCAGCCTTTCTTCTCTGGTTCTCCTAGTGCTCTCACTAGAACTCCTCCTCCTCCTTCTGTTTCTTCTCCTGCTTCTGTTTCCTCTCCTGTTTCTGTTTCTTCTCCCCCTTCTCCTGCCTCTAGTGTGGTTCAACCAGGTATATCGTACTCAGAGAAAGTCAAATCACCGAGCCGCAACTCGGGCCGCTCATTTGATTCTAAATTCTCCCAGTTTCGGCATAAAAGCGGAGTTAATTTTGACAAAAGGAATTGGCGCCTCCCCGATGTTTGTAAAAACATCCTTATGATTGGAAGTTCAAATTTAGGACGCATTGATCGAAATCCCCATCCGGACATCCAGGTGGAGTGTTACCCCGGCGCCAAATTCAATCATCTGCGCTCTATGTTTAAAGGGCACAGGGGCCAGTCCAGTCCCCAAAAAATTTTATTAAATATTGGCGTGAATTCTCGAAACGATAATTCTGATCTCGTAGTTAAGCAGTTGCGGAATATGCTTAGCGATATCAGGGTCAAGTTTAGATCCGCAAAAATTTATTTCGCTGAACTAAACTTTTCGCAAAAACTCCCTCAGGCTGAGAGGAGAACCCTGAGCATCATCAACGAAACCATTCGGAAAGTGAAGGACGTTAACGTGATACCAAAAATTGATGACGCGAAGTTTGATGTTGCTCAGGATTTAATCCATTGGACTACGAGAACCGCCAATATTATGTACGATCACTGGTTGAACCACCTAAATTTAAACTAAGTAAAGGCAAAGGTAACAGCCGCCTAACAGATGTGGGATTAGGAACTAATGTGGTTAACCTGTCTGGCACCAATGACCTAACAACCCAAGAGAAATCGCTTTTAGATCGCGGTTTAACTTTTGTACCAACACCCAAGCCTAAAACTGATAACCAAACAAATTTACCATCATACAACTGTAATTTTCTTAGGCAAATGAAATTAGCCGACCGCTTTAGAAACTCCAGCGGTCGGAAACTTCCTTTTACAGAATCATCTGGTTGGTCACCTCCAGATAGTGAAGTAGATCCCGAAATTATTGAGGCTAGCAAACGAATCATCAAAAAGGTGTTCAGCATGAACATACTCTCCGATAAAGACAATTTGACAGCTGGTGAACGGAGAGCCCTCACGAAACTTCGAAAAAATAAGAAATTAGTAATTAAACCAGCCGACAAAGGTGGGTCGGTAGTTGTTCTATCTCGGGATAATTATATAAAGGAAGCCATGAGACAACTCAGCAATACTAAACATTATAAGAAAATAGATTCACTTATTTGGCCTAGTAATATCGAAAAATTCAATAAGATCTTAAAATTTCTCCTCGACGAAGGTCACATTACCAAAAAACAATTGAAATATTTAACAGCTAAGCTCAGTGCTCAAACAAGACAATTTTATATCCTACCAAAGATCCACAAGGACCGTTCTTCATGGACGGATGACTTAACTCCACCCGGGAGGCCAATTGTATCAGATTGTAATTCGGAATCTTATGCGATCTCGGAATTAATTGATTATCATCTGAAACCTATAGCAAATAGACATCCGAGCTATCTAAAAAATACACAGGATTTCCTGTCAAACATTTCGAAATTGAAAATATCGAAAAATGCAATTCTGGCTACTTTGGATATCGACAGTATGTATACGAACATTGATATTGATAAAGGTGTTAAATCAGTTAAAAATGCATTTGAAAAATATCCGGATGCGAAACGCCCGGATGAACAAATTTTGGATCTTTTAGAGCTGAGCTTAAAAGGTAATGACTTTCAATTCAATGGAGAATATTTTCTACAAATAATGGGTTGTCCTATGGGCAAAAGATTCAGTCCTAATTTTGCAAGCATTTATGTAGCGGAATGGGAGGAAAATGCCTTAAACAAATGTGCAAAGCATCCTCTCGTATATCTCAGGTATTTAGATGACATTTTTATTATTTGGGAACATTCAAAAGAAGATTTTGATGAATTTTTAGAAATTTTGAACAATCACGATCCAAATATTAAATTGAAAGCTACTATCAGTGAAAATTCTGTTGATTTTCTCGATGTGACCGTGTATAAAGGCAAGCAATTTCAGGCGTCCGGTCATTTAGATTATAAAGTGTATTTTAAACCAACTGATTCACATCAATTGTTGCACACAAAATCATTTCATCCTCAACATACATTTAAAGGTATCATCAAATCACAACTCATTCGTTTCCACCGCAATTCAAGTGATAAGGTAAATTTCAATGAGGCTTGTTCCACTCTATTTGGCGCCCTCAGATCGAGAGGGTACTCGCTGCGCCTTCTGCGTAGCCTGAAATCCCAAACCCTGAAAAAGCTCGAAACTCCAGCTGAAACTACCGATTTCGAACCACTGAAGATTGAACACAACAGACCGTTGCAAAATAGTAGTGGCGCGGTATTTAATTGCAAAAAGCCTCGTTGTAGACTGCATACTTTTATGCCTGATCAGAAAGAGGAATTTTCCTCCGAACAAACGAAAAATCATTATCAGATCCGTAACCCCCTCCATTGTGATTCACCAAACATTATTTACCTTATCACTTGTAAGCGATGTCGGAAACAGTATGTTGGTCAAAGTCAAAATCCTTTCCGAGAACGTGCTACTAGACACAAACAGGATATAAAACATAATGCTGATGCCCCAGTAGCACAACATTTTAACCTTCCTGGCCATTCTTTGGACGATTTCGAAATCCATCCTATTGAACAACCACCAATTAAAGACACATTAGAAGAAACGGATGAATTTAGAAAAAAACGTGAAGCTTTTTGGATCAATACGCTTCAAACCCTCTGGCCATTTGGTATGAACATATCAGAGGGCGAATGCGAAAGGAGGTCCATCATTCCTTTCACTTTAACGTACAACAGAATGAATATCGAAATAGCAAAAATGTTAAAAGATGAATTCAATTTTACCAATGCTAAATTAAATGAACCTTTGAATCTTCGACCTGTCATCGCCTATAAGAAAAACAAAAGCTTGCGTAACATCCTTGTAAGGACTAAATTAGAGCCCATCAATGAATAACATCAATTATTGCCAGTCAGTTTAACCAGTTCCTAAGCTCATCACTTAGTTTAAATCAATTTTATGTACTTTTTTGTTACGTTTGAAACCCATCAGGGTTCAGTAAATGAAAACAATTTTTCAGCGGCATATTAAAAGAAAAAAACGTTTCAGTAGGAAATGTCTGTGCCAGTGCGATTTTTTAACCTCAAACACACACACACCACACACACACACACACATACACACATATAAACCCTCATACCACCAGCACCCCCCTCTCTCTCTCTCTCTCTCTCTCTCTCTCTCTCTCTCTCTTCTCTCTCTCTCTCTCTCTCTCTCTCTCTCTCTCTCTCTTTCTCTCTCTCTCTCTCTCTCTCCCTCTCTTTTAGAAAGGGCTTCGGGCATGTGCCTCTAGAAATCCCGGTATGTGTAACTATAATTTCCAAGCTGGTACAACTGAAGCGACTGTGGTATTTTAGAGTAGTTACTCTAACCAAAGTTACCCCACACCACCTTTGAACTATGGGAAAGAGTGGAACAACACTTCTTCTCACAAATTATTGAATCAAATACATTCATGTTTGGCATACAACATTTCTTTAATGATCGTTTGAAAGAGACATTCAGAAAGGGACGCAGTGTTGAGGGACGCATGTTTCACATATGCTGAAAATGGTGTGAACATAAGGAAAGAATTCTTTTCGCAAATCACTGGTACCAACGCATCCATCCATGTCTGCAAGCCAGAAAATAAGCAGACTGTCATCTGCAAAATGAGGTCCCCAGAGGGTGAATTTAGTGATGCTACCCTGCCTAGCAGGGTAGCATCACTAAATTTATCCTCTGCGAATCTCAGACTGAATCATGGTCTTAAAACTAAACAGAAAGAGGTACCCAGAGAAGAAATTGGCCCACTGTATGTGATGGCATCATCAAATTCACCCTCTGAGGATCTCATTCTGCTTATTTTCAGGCCTGCATGTTTGGCATATAACATCTTTGTAACCATAAGTAAAGCTATTCAGATGGAACCTCTTCATTCATTTCCGTGCGTGTTGGGAGTGCATTTCCTATACGGGTTGTTAATTGGGTAAATGGAATAGTTTACCCCGCAGTGTATCTACCTCATCAACATTGGATGAATTCAATGACATTATGCAATTATGAATGCCATTGTTAACCCCCCAAGTAACTTTACCGCTGGAAACCTTGGCACCAAATATTTGCGAGACGTTATGTAGGGGTGGGTGGGTGGGTCTCATGGGGGCGCTAAAATCGCGCGTTCTCAAATTATGCAATTTTTCATAATTTTCTGCAATGTATCATTATTTTTGTTCCAAACCGCTGAGATAATGCTGTAAATCAACCCTAATAGGTTAAGTGCCTTTACAAGTGTTTATATATGGTGAAATCTATGCAAATGTCATAAATAATACATGCTGGTGGAGGGGTGGGAGTCTGGTTCTCAGTATAGAAAATATGCCGGACAATGTTTTTGGAAAAATGCTTTATAATGCACCAGATAGAACATGAATTAATGTAAAAATGTGCAAGGATCAACTAATATTCTATTCACTTCAAGGGATTTACTTATTCGCACAAATGCTAAAAGGATATTTGAGAATATTTTCCGTTGTTTACTCGTTGTCATTGCTTTAGTATAATGGCGTAGAAGGAGTGCTAGTGATTTTCAAATTCTGACTCGGCAGATTTATTTATTTATTATTTATTGGTGTTTAAGGAAACATACTTATGGACAATGGCTAATCAGGACCGTGGCAGTTTTACGGGTGGAGGAGCCGGAATAGCCGGAGAGAACCACCGAGCAACGACGAGCAGCTGCCAGCTCCACAACATCGTAACTCCGCACTGCAGCACACGCAGGGTTAGATTGGTTAAAGACTTGCGCACCATCAACGTGCAGTACGCCTTAGCACACGGCGCCATCGTGCCCCCACGTGGACAATCGGGGTTAAGTGCCTTGCCCAAGGACACCACGCGGGAGTCCGAATCGATCGCTCAGACGGTCACCCATCTGAGGACTAACCGGGCTCAACATTGCTTTACTTCGGTGATCTGACGAGAACCGGTTACCGCAACGCCACCGCACCCCCCCCCCCCCCGACTCGGCAGAGGGTTCTAGCTGTACTCATCCATCTGATACTTACCATATTTAAATTAATAATTTTAACAGTATAACAATAACATGAGTTTGGAAAGCTTTACGGTTTATTAACGGCCCGAGAGGAATGTATAATAGCCCGAGGGTTTATTACCGGCACGAGACGAAGTCGAGGGCCGTTAATAAGCCAGAGGGCTGTTATTCATTCCCCGAGGGCCGTTAACAAACCGGGACGCTCGACAAAATCATGTTATTACTATTATTACCACGACCGGAAGCGGGCGGCGGGCTGTTAATGAATTTTGTTTTCATTAACGCCCACGGCTCGCTTCCGGTTGCATGGCGTCATGAATTACTGAGTCTTACCGCCCCGCTAAACTCCGTTAATATACTAGAGAACGCCCGCTGAAGTTGTAATGATACCAAATAACTTCATCCAGTGACTTGTTTAAAATTTAATCATATATAAACTTAACCCTTTACCTAACATGAAAAGCAGACGACACTTGCAAATAAAATTCTTGAATAACTATTTTTTTCATTTTTTGTCTCAAAAACATAGGTTATGACCCCTCATTGGAACGAGCTCGATGAGCTCGTCCAAATAAGGGTCATAACCTATGTTTTTGAGACAAAAAATGAAAAAAATAATGAAAATTAATTGGCGATTTTTGTGAATAGCGATGGACGGTTTTTTTTCGTTACGTTACGTTTTTCGTTAAGGGTTAAGAGATATAAAGGAGAGAAGGAGAAATAATATAAAATGAAAATAGATAGAGGAAACTAAACAGATATTAGAGAGCATGCAAGTTGTGTCAGGAAAATTTTCAATTGAGTCACAGGGTGTTGTGCACATTAATGACTATACATGTACGTGTAACCATAGCGCTGAGCCATGGTCATCGAAGTGATTTCAGTGTCCTATGTTCGTCTGGCTGTACTGAATTGAAGTCATATTATAGAACAGAATGCTAATAAAACCTCAAAACTAGTCACGGGTACAGTGACGAGTACTACATATGCATTGTGAAAATATAGATGGTAACAGCACAGTCATTAGTACCGGAAGATCATATGGCCCCATGAAAAATACCGAAAATATTATCTTCCGATACCAATCACGGTGTAGCAGCTTGTCGCATTGCCTGCAATAAAGCAGGTTAAAGCAGAAATTACAAATAAACCAGCTGAATAAACCTAAACAAAACTCTGTGTCCAACTCACTGTTACAAATTTGCCTAACATCACATTAGATATAATGATGACAATGTTAGTACCTGTGAGTCATTTATGGAATCAATCACGCAGACTCCTGCCAGAAACAAGTAAAAAATAAATAAGTGGATCAGAATGGATTGAATTTTTTTGTCATTTTTAGCTTACACCTTTTGTACAAATCAGGGGAATAATTTAAATCTATATTATTTACGTCAAATCATGGGAATGGGGTTGCGCATATCTTAGGTCATCATCAGCCATCATTCATACTTTCACGGACATTGAGCTGTTCTGGATGAGTTTTTTAAGACTTCTGAAGCCTCATTTTTGCAAACTGGAAGTGAAACTAACCTTTTTGGGTAACAAAAAGTTGTAACAAGTACCTGGAATAACTGGTGGATTCAAACTAATCAGTAAAACTCTCTTTCTTTCCATATCTATTTTGATGTTTGTCAAAGCAATTCGTAATTTCAATGGGAAAGCGGGGGTGGGTGTCTGGAAATAGCAGTATTAAAATTGCACAAGGTGGTGGGTGTGTGTAAAAAAAAGGGCTAACCAAAAATTGAGACATGACATCTGCAATTTTTCTGCTGCCCCCCCCCCCCCCCCCACCCCCTCCCACACGGGCTGGGAATAAGAAAATAAATAAATTATACTCTAGATTAACCCTTTGAACCCCAGAAGAGGTTTTCCGACCAGGAACACGATACGTCAATTATATGGGATGGCTATTCAGTAAGTATTGTGGGGTGGACCAATCAGTATTTTCAACGTGCAGCCCGAGGCTGCAATTGAACTGGCATGGAAGATACCACTAGAGTTCAAAGGGTTAAGGAGCTGCTGAAGTGATCTTAACGGTGACAAATATGGAAACTATATCTCTAATGTTGCAAGATGTTGGTGCGGTATCCCAGTTGAAAGTAGTTTTCATTTACTGACATGACAACCGTTACTTATCCCAGTTCCTTATTCGGCATTCGTTATTAACCGAAAACCGGTTGATAACGAATGTCGAATAAGGAACTCGGGATAAGTACCGTAACGGTTGTCACGTCCCGTTTTCGTTTCTTCTTTGAATGCTTTCTGTTTGAACAGCCACGAATAACATGTTGAGACAAATTGCTTTCTAAATGCCAATACGGTGGATGACCACTTGCATGGCAAACCAGATTTACCATTGAAACAGACTGGCACAATTTTTACCACGACATTGCTGATTACTCTTGCTAATTTAATGAATGGGTTGTTGCAACTCGCAAATCACTCTTAGGTTCCAAATAATAGTACAGACCGGAATAATAGTACGGGGTGGAAAAATAGCCTGAATGTATTAATAGTACTGACCGGAATAATAGTACGAGGGCGGGGAGGGAGGGGTGTCTTTGAAGTGAGTCAGTTTATGCATGGTAAAATTCAAGCATCAGACATCATTCCTCGGAAAGCTCTACTAGAGATCTTTTCCAAGGAATGGTGTCTGAGATTAGTTCAGTCATACATGTATAAGGACTTGTATGTTTCTAATTTTAAATATTAATAGCTGGAGTTACTTTGTGGAAGTTTCTTCCTTGATTACAACTGGGGATTTAATAATCATACAGATCGGAATAAGCATCATACAGGGAGGAAATAAGTCCTCAAAATTAATAATCATACATGTATGATTATTTGGCACACAAGAGCACTAAACTTGTAAGCACATGTTACAGTCCTATGATTTTGGTCAAGATATTGGACATTCCAACTATTCTGCCACAGTTCTTTGCTCGACTTCTGCTCAGTGAGGCAGCAGAGAATGTTACAGACTGTTTGACATCTCCATCCCACACCCACCACCACCGTAATGTGAGCGGAGGAAATTAAAATTGCACATCAGGAAGATACCAAGTTTGTTATATGCTTTACAGTGTCAAGTGAAGGATGTCCGATATGGGCGACGGCTAGGAATTATGTGTACAACTCAACCGTAAATATCTGTTATGCTCTCCATACAAGCCAAAAAACCTGGTACCACGCTAGGGATACGTGTGCTGATGACGGTGGGCACCTGATGATTGTTGAAGGCACTGCGACTCGTGACTGGCTGTCAGACTTGATGAAAAATAGTAAGTATTGATGAATATTTCGAATTTACAGCAAATGCTTTTGTAAATTTTATCTGTATTTTGCTGTCCTTTGGGACGGACGCAAGCTCGATCCAAAACGGGATGTCAACCTTGGTTGACATTCCCTTACCGCGATCTCGACGATCGCGGTAAGGGAATGTCAACCAAGGTTTATGCTGTTTTGACCTGCGACGGAGTACTGAAAGGGAAAAAGATTCCCATTCCGATAAGGGAAGCACTTCGAAGGAGTTTCCCCGTCATGTCCTTCCATCACATCCTGGACTGCATTGACAGTAAAACTTGTTTATCAACAGAAAATTATCAGTTAAATTTAACGAAAAATGTGTCCATTTTAAAAGATACCTCCCTTGAAAAAAAATATTTTGGCAGGACACGCAACATGATCAGTGACATGAAAAAAAATGAAGAAGAAAAAAAATTTAAAAAAAACGGTCAAACTTATCTCCCCTGGTCGAAACAGTTCTTTGTACTTTGTTTTCAAAAAAAGAAGTGAAATTCTAAAAAAGGACCCCGATTAAATTTTAAATAGACTCGTGAGTATAACCAAATCACGTCTCCCAACCACAAAAAAAAAAATTGTTAAAAAAACCCAGTTAAATTATTCTCGTGTGTTTAAACAAACACATGTTGAATGGATCACTACCTTGCTCAAGAGGTGTGCTGTCTGAAATATTTGGGGGGGGGGGGGGTCATTGCATTTCCCCATAATTTCTTAGACAATAATGTACACTGTGATAATATTTAATAGTGCTTCTTTTCCCGTGGCAACGGGAAGTGAAGCAGTGCTTATTTACTATGGTAAGATTGTTCCGCTTTACTGGTGAAATAGGACCCAGTCACCAGTGCCTGGGATGGATGTCCACTAAAATGGGCAACAAGGGGGTAAACGATCGGCTAAACTTGACTTTAGACATTTGTTGTGGTCATAATTTATTTATTTATTGGTGTTTAATGTCACTTTTCTGCAACTATGGCCAATTGCGACCGATGGGCGCAATTAGCCACAGCTGATGAAAAGTGACCTTAAACACCAATAAATAGATAAATAAATAGCTAATGCTTCTTGCAAAGTGTCTAGTTTGTTCACAAAATTTATTTCGTGTGTGTAGATAAGTGCAGGTTAGATTACAACTAAATCACACACAGAGTGAATTATCCACTCAACTTCAACTTACAGGCGCCGATAAACAGCAAACAAGCAAGCAAATTGTCTCTTGATGGATGTGTAGATAAATCTGGTGGCCCTTAAAAAATCAGTTTGTGTAAAAAATATGAGTTCTGTAAAACATTCACTTGGCAAGTGATTTGGTAGTAGTCCACCACGTACTGTGTATTTTTACCCATTAGTAGTTGAGTGCTAACTCCATGGAATATTAGCAGAGATTTTCTATTCAAAAGTGCAAACAAAATCCGATCGATATTATAGTGCTTTGAAAGAGTGCTTGTGTATATATTTTTTTTAAAAGATAATATATTCTGTCATTCATGTGTGCAAATGTTTACAGATACTTGTCAAGAATCAAAGTCAGATATCATTAATCACAAAACCCGATCGATATTATAGTGCTTTGAAAGAGTGCTTGCGTATATATTTTTTTAAATATAATATATTCTGTTATTCGTGTGTGCAAATGTTTGTAGATATAAAGCCCCCCCCCCCCCCCCCCCCCCCCCAAATATTTCAGACAGCACACCTCTTGAGCGAGGTAGTGATCCATTCAACATGTGTTTGTTTAAACACACGAGAATAATTTAACTGGGTTTTTTTAACAATTTTTTTTGGTGGTTGGGAGACGTGATTTGGTTATACTCACGAGTCTGTTTAAAATTTAATCGGGGTCCTTTTTTAGAATTTCACTTCTTTTTTTGAAAACAAAGTACAAAGAACTGTTTCGACCAGGGGAGATAAGTTTGACCGTTTTTTTTTTTTTATTTTTTTCTTCTTCATTTTTTTTCATGTCACTGATCATGTTGCGTGTCCTGCCAAAAATATTTTTTTTCAAGGGAGGTATCTTTTAAAATGGACACATTTTTCGTTAAATTTAACTGATAATTTTCTGTTGATAAACAAGTTTTACTGTCAATGCAGTCCAGGATGTGATGGAAGGACATGACGGGGAAACTCCTTCGAAGTGCTTGCCTTATCGGAATGGGAATCTTTTTCCCTTTCAGTACTCCATCGCAGGTCAAAACAACATAAACCTTGGTTGACATTCCCTTACCGCGATCGTCGAGATCGTTCCAATGAGAGTTCATAAGCTATGTTTTTTTAACAAAAATTTAAAACATAATAAAATTTGAATGGAGATTTTGTGTATAGTGCAGGCCGAATTTGGCTGTTGACGTTGGGTAAAAACAGAAAGCTTGCTAGCGGTTTTTATGCTTTTTCCCGCATATTGGACGATTAATTTTTTTAATGAATAATACATTCTCATTTTAGTTCATCTAACTATTTTGGTAAAATGCTTATGCCATAATAAAAATTAAATCACCGGGTTATAACTTTGAAATGTTCGGGCACTCGACACAGTATAAAATCCATAATCCCGTATCGGAAAAACTATTGCCGCAGCGAAACGCCAGGATGTTTCGCCAGACTGTCACATTGTTGTTTCAAAAACACCGTACACCAAGAACACATTTTATTCACTGAAATACTCGTTCTATTCCAGGGAATCCAAATCATATATCAGCGAAAATTTTATTTTAATATGAAAACAAATCGAAAATCTTACGAATTAACGAACAGATTTTTTCAATTCCTATATTAAACCGCAGTACAGAGTTCTGGGAATGAAAGATATTGCCTTTGTATCTGAATATTTTATTAAATGTAGGGCTTAGAAATTTTCTGACTGAACAATATAATTTCCCCGTGGGAACCCCGGGAAGTAAGCAGCACTTGTTTACTGTGGTAAACCAGTTCCGCTTTACTAGTAAAATAGGACCCAGTCACCAATGCTTGGGGTGAAAGTCCTCTAAAATGGGCAACATGTAGATCAACGATTGACTACACTTGACTTCATCTCCATGTTGTGTCACGATTAGCCATGGTGCATAAATATGTAACGTTAACCACCAACAAACAAACAAACGAACAATATAATTGCTAATCAGGGACAGTCTCTGAAAGATTTTTCTCGCCAAACATTAATTGGTTATGTAATCCTTCTCACATGACCGCACTAAAACAGCTTTTCATATACCCGGTCGTTTCTACACAAACGACGGGGCAATTAACAAGTGTGGTTTTTTATGTAATGTACACGTAAAGCTAAGATGAGGGCGTTCTCGTTATCAATGTGCTTGAAATTAATTCGCATTCACAACAAACTTGTTGTCCATCATTTATGCTGAATTTTTATTTAAATAAATAGTTGATTCCTATTAGGGGACAAATAATGAATTAGTCTACATTCATTTTTATTATGTTTGAAAACGAATCGATGTATTAATTGCATAAACACAGAATGTTTTTCATATGCGACTGGATATCAGTAATTCGGTTTCATCAAGAAACGAACCGCCTTTGATGTCTGGATTTTCCCGTCGTCTTTAATTAGCCTCGCAAAGGGGGTTGTGGAACCGTGAAGACAATGTGTTCACCGGCTGTGACGAAAGGGGGTTTTAAGTGGAGCGTACATGTAATAGGCTTCGCCGCTGTCGTCTACGAGGACGTGACACACGGCTCCTCCCTTCTTCAAAAACAGTCCATTGCCACCCATTAATCTCTCAACTGCCGAACTCGCGAGTCCCGAGAGAGCTCCCACGCCGAGAGTCTTTCCGAGAAAGGGTAATGCTTTTGCGGCAAAGGGTAATGCTTTTGCGGCGATTCCTGCCAATAGCGGTAGGAAACCGCCTTTCATTCTCAAATTGTATCTCAATTGAGCGGGACTCAATCTCACCGTCAACCCTCTTCCATCACGAATCGCTTTCTCCATCCTTTTGATTTGACTTCTGGTCCATTCGTTCGAATCCTGACCACCACTCGTCAGATCTTCGTGAGTGAATTTGAATCTCACCGCCTCGCCTCGAGTTGTTAACGCTCTCTTAAGTTTCTTCCTCTGTCCTGCGGATATGTTCACGTTTTTAACCACGTATTGTGTCATAATTCTTTTTTAAAAATATATTTTGTCCAATTGTTTTTTTTTTGTTTTAATGATAATTATATATATATATTAAATAATTTTTGTAAATTAATATTGCGTTTATTTTATTTTCTTATTTATATATATACACAATATTTTTTTTTTTTTTTTTTGCTTTTATATTTCTCTTATGTGAAATCGTATCGTCACCCTCTCTCCGCGAAGATCTAACAGTTCACCATTTTGATCCGTCAACGTGGTTTTGAGACTATACAACGTGTCTAAAATCACTGATAGATAAACTAAATTTCGAGGTCGTTCCACGATCTTATAACCCGGCGACACGTTTGGAAAGAAGGAATAGATTGTCGGTTGAGTGCTACCATTCACGTAGCATCCAGCAATCACATCCACGTTCACCAGAGTGCTATTGACTGCGAGAATGTCGACCGTATTTTCAGATGCCGCGTGGCCTCGATACATCTTTCGATCGAATCCCAGCATCTTGCCTATAGAATCGTCCGTGTTGAAATCCACTCGAAAATTATCTTCCAAATCCAACATCATCTGTAAGGTATTAGGGTTGGGAGCGAGTCTGATCTTGTTGCTTCCCTTTTCATCCGTCTTCATTCGCGTCTGAATGTAATTGTTCAAATCGTCTATGTCGTAACTTCCTTTGGGAATTCGAATCTCCAACCAATCCACTCCGTCGGAATACTTGAACGAGTTATTCTTTTCGGTGAAGTTGGGAAAGGAATAATAAGTCTCCAAATTCACCAACGTCATCTCGTATCTTTTCACTCTATTCAGTTCGATGGAAGGTTCGAATTTCGTCGTGAATCGAGACGAATCGCCACTCACCACGATTTAAATGGATTGTTTTGCAGCCGTATTCTCGGCTATCCGTTCTAACAATTCTTCTTGTTCGAACATTATATTTTAATTTTTATTTTATTTTCAAAACTAAATTATTTGATGATTTAATTATTTTCTAATTTTATTTTCGCTCTCTGTCTTATTATCATCAGAAATATAAAACTTGTCGAATCCGCACCGATATTTTCCGCGATTAAATTTGCTAGTCAAATCGATCACGACGAAATTGTAAAGTCCTCCATCCCAAACCCTCTTGCAGAATCTCCTGAATTCCACCACGCTCATGTCGTTTGCGACGTGATCGCTGTAGATGTAATTGAGATTCTTGACATCCTGGCAAAAGAGACACAGTAAATTGGCGTTCTCCCTTATCGTCTGTCTGGGCAATCGAAAATAATTTGCGACAGGTAGAAACAGTCCACGTTGTTGTGACGACCCCTAACGTATACGATTCGCATCGGTTCTGTCTCTCCAAAAGCAGATCGTCGAAAATCATGAGATTCTTATCTTCTGATTTCAGTTCTCTAGGATCCGGAACGTCGCTAGCGTTCTAATAAAATTGACACTCGACGTTCGAAGACGCATTTCTCTTCATCAATTCCATTGCCGCACCAACCAAAATGGTCGAAAGAGAAGCTTCACTTTTGTCGAATTCCTCCCTACTGTCAAAGATTCTGGCTATGACGTCCTTTGGCAATCTACGATCCATGCACTATCGAAGCAATCTGTATTCGGGTTGAAACAAGCTCTTGCCAAACACGAACAATCTGTTGTAATCCAACCAGTCAGGTCGCGACAACAGATTCATCAACAGATTGGTCTTTCCGCAATTCGATTTTCCCACTATCAAGCCTCTTATGCTTTTGGGAAAGAACTCGTTATTCGACCTCTTCGTCGCGGCGTCGTTCCAAGACATATCGGTAATGTTCATCTTTGTTTAGTTTTTTGTTATTTTAGATTTTTTCAAACACAATTTTTATGTTTTTTTCAAACTCAATTTTATAAATATTATTATTTATTTATATTACACCGTCGCGAGTTCTCTTCAATCCAGATCCACTAGTCATTTTGACCAAATCTTGTATGGATACCACAGCATCCTTAAAATCTTTCCAACTTTTCGGCGATCTCTCTAACGTAGCTCGCTTCGCCAGCGGACTGATCAACTTGTCCATCAACGCGTCGGCTGCCCTCTTGCCAGCCACAGCAGCTATCCTACCACTGGCTTCGGAAGCGGCTTTCTTACCAGCATCCAAAGCCGTCTTCTTACTGACCTCAAATGCGGTCGATGCGAGTTTTCTACCTGCATCGCTCGTGAACGCTTGCATTATAGAATCGACAATGCCAGAACCGCCTTGAACGTAAGTTCTGACGTATCCCCTGTTCTTTATCACCAACATATTTTATAATAAAAATTTTGTTTTTTCACTGGTAAATCGTTTCTTGTTTAAATTACTTTTATTATTTTGTAGTGTAAAATTTACTCTTTTTATTTTATATATTTTTGTTTGTTTCATTCTACTTATTATATATCAATCCTTCAATTCGTTCAGCAGTCTTTTGTAATCGCGTTTATTCAAAACCTGCTGCCTCAACAATTCATCGCGTATGCTCACTATCTCATTATCTGATCCAGTGTTACCAGCGCGTCTACTTCCCATCAACAAACTCAATCTCTGAGACAGAGCATCAGAATCGCTCGGAAGAAAAGTGGTTTCACCCCTTTGCCAGTCACCGACTCGACGAACTTCTTATTCATATCCCATATAGGTTTCACCACTTTCGTCCACTTGTAACCTCTGTTGGCTTTGGGTCTCGTTTCTCTGGCATCGTTATTTCTCTTCATGACGTGGGTCTGAAGCAGAATGTCGCCGTAATTGTCGAAGTCCTGATCCGTGTAATCTCCAGGCTTGTCGAAAAGGAGCAATTTGCACAGTCCAGGAGTTAATTCGTACCTATTCGAACCGACGATTAAATTATCATCATCATCCTCTCGCACTTCTGTGTCGCCCACAAAAGTTCTACCGTCAGAATCCTTATAAATTCCATACAACAGATCTCACTTACCACCATCCTCGGACGACGCGACGCTATCAGTGGTGATAGTCGAAGCTGTATCGTCGCTCTCACTCACGTCGGTTTCGATTCTCATGGGAACGTAATCCGGTGTGGATTGAAAGGAATACTATTTTGTAAAACTGCCGGGCAACGAACCCATTCTCAAAGAACTCTCTTTTATGGGTCTCAATTCTTCAACTATCTCCTTCTTGCTTCGTTCCTGAATCTCCGTCACAGGTTTAAATATTTTTGTGGTTTCGCGCCTCATTTCCATCTCTCCAAGTCGTCTGCTTCTGTCAGCCGATTGAATGCTCTTCTTAGCACGTTCATATTCGTTTAAAAGTTGGTCTCTACGTTTGGAATCTGTGATGTGTAAAAACATTTTTTCGTTTTCTAAATTATTAATATTTTCTTTAGAGTATGCTAACCTGAGTTATTTTATTATTTTCAAAATCAAATGTATAATTATTTTTATGTTTTATGTTTTAAGTAAATAAAAATCTTATGTCTTTAATATAATAACTACAACCACTTGAGAAAAAACATTTTACAAGATAAAACCTCTATAAATGCGTTTGCTCTTGAACGCGTTAAAGATCGCATCACTGATTATTCACTCTGTAACGAACTGGAGAACTTTCAAAAAGTTTGAAACTTTTAGCGTTTTAGAAACCGGTTTCTGATTTAATGCGTTTGAGAATAATTATATCCGTTAAAAGGTTCATTCATATCTCCGAACATTATAACAAGTAAATTAAAATTCAATTACCTCTTAAACCTGATTGAGTGGAAACGCGCTTTTATTGTCTATTATTAAAAACTAAAATACCTTTCATTCACACTGGAACAAAACATGAGTGTCTATTATGATACAATTTATCAGACTCGATTTTATAGTCGACTCTATTGAATGAAAACCTTTCATTCACACCGAAACAAAACATGAGTGTCTGTTATAATACAATTTTATCTCTTAAAATTCATCTAAGTGAAAAGGGATTTATAGTGGAATTTTTATTTGAATGAAACAATTCTACGTATTGTTTTATTTGAATGAAACAATTCTATGAACTGTTTCATTAAAATTTATCTTACAAATTTCGCTGTAACAAAACATGAACAGATGATTTCCATCGATTCTAATTTTCTAAAACTCAAGTTTTCAATGTCATCATTAAATGAAAACCTTTCATTCACACCGGAACAAAACATGAGTGTCTATTATGATACAATTTATCGGACTCGATTTTATAGTCCACTCTATTGAACGAAAAACCTTTCATTCACATCGAAACAAAACATAAGTGTCTATTATAATACAATTTTATCTCTTAAAATTCATCTAAGTGAAAAAGGTTTATAGTGAGATTTTTATTTGAATGAAACAATTCTACGAACTGTTTTATTTGAATGAAACAATTCTACGAACTGTTTCATTAAAATTTATCTTACAAATTTCGCTGTGACAAAACGTGAACAGATGATTTCCATCGATTCTAATTTTCTAAAACTCAAGTTTTCAATGTCATCATTAAACGAAAACCTTTCGTTCACACTGGAACAAAACATGAGTGTCTATTATGATACAATTTATCGGACTCGATTTTATAGTCGACTCTATTGAACGAAAACCTTTCATTCACACCGAAACAAAACATGAGTGTCTATTATAATATAATTTTATCTCTTAAAATTCATCTAAGTGAAAAAGGTTTTATAGTGGAATTTTTATTTGAATGAAACAATTCTACAAACAGTTTTATTTGAATGAAACAATTCTACGAACCGTTTCATTAAAATTTATCTTACAAATTTCGCTGTGACAAAACGTGAACAGATGATTTCCATCGGTTCTAATTTTCTAAAACTCAAGTTTTCAATGTCATCATT
The DNA here is from genome assembly GCA_031216915.1 of Pictodentalium vernedei. Taxonomy (NCBI): domain Eukaryota; kingdom Metazoa; phylum Mollusca; class Scaphopoda; order Dentaliida; family Dentaliidae; genus Pictodentalium; species Pictodentalium vernedei. The sequence goes on along the minus strand of CM062296.1, from coordinate 782,713,318 downwards.
AAACGAAAACCTTTCGTTCGCACCGAAACAAAACATGAGTGCCTATCATAATACAATTTATCGGACTTGATTTCATAGTCGACTCCATTGAATGAAAAAAGCTATTTATTTACACCGAGTACAAAATTGAAAAACTCCTCAAAACCGATTCTATCACTATTCGCCCCACAAAACTCGCGAGGTGAATCGACAAATCGGGTTTTCGTCGATCGGATCGCACCCTAGACCGTCCGAAACGCGATCGCGAACGTGGTGGTGTCCCAGAAACGGCAAACCGTCTTTTTTTTCTATGTCCCGGCGACCAAATCGATTTTAAAAAAAAATCCTCGATGAGTAACTGCACTTTACGCCCACCTTCACCGTTGGCGAACGTCGAGAAAACGTTTTGAGGTCGATTTTTCCTGTCCTAGAATCGGCAAACGGGGAATCGCCGATCGGATCTCACTTTAACCGTTCAAACAACAGTTGGCGAACCTCGGTGTCCCAGAATCGGCAAACCACTTTTTGATGCTGTCCTGGAATCGGCAAATCGTTTTTTTGCTCGCGTTCACCAACGATAGATCGACGGTCTAATCCGCGATGGAAACGTCGAGAAAAATTTTTAAAGTACATTTTCTTCAAATTTTCGTACATTTTTTCACTTTTGAGCGATGTGTCGAATCTACGCGTTCGCCAACGGGTGTTTGAACGTCAAAAGTGCGATCTGTGAGCCTCAAAAAAATTGCCGATTCTGGGACACCATGAAAAAACGACATTTTTGCACTCTGTTCACGATTTAACACTGAATCCCTATGGCCGTACACGTACATGTACGTGTACTTGTACATGTACTGTACAGGCTGTCCTGGAATCGGCATTTATCACCTACTCACCACCACTACCTCGATCACAATCACCTCACCAACGACCACCTCAACACCAACCACCACAACAACCACGATCACCTAGATCACCACAGCAACTACGACCACCACAACGCGAAGGGTGGCACAGAAGAGAAAACAGTAGCGAGAAGAGGGCTCTTGAGGATGCAGAAAACGAATAAAAAATGGTTTGGGGTTGTGTTATTTATTTATTTATTTATTTATTTATTGGGGTTATAAGGTCATATATTTCTGCACTGTGGCTAATCATGACCATGACAGTTTTACGGGCGGAGGAAGCCGGAGTACCCGGAGAGAACCACCGAGCAATGGCGAGCAACTGTCAGCTCCCCAACATACTAACTCCACACCAGCAGGGTTAGCATTGGTTGAAGACAAGTGCACCATCGACGTGCAGTACGCCTTAGTCCACGACGTCACCGTGCCCCCAGATGGGCAATGGGGCGTGAAGTGTCTTGCCCAAGGACACAACGCGGTTGCCACAGGTGGGATTCGAACCGAGGACCTCTCGGCTTGCAGCCTGCACCTCTACCTACTGAGCCACCGCGCCCCTGGGGTTGTGTTTAAGATTCACCCAGATGTAGGCACGCAAAAGCAAAATAACCAATGCTACCCTTGTAAAGTCAGAATGGGCACGTAACAATAGTTACTTATTCCTAGTTCCTTATTCGACATTCGTTATCAACAGATAAATCTGTTGATAACAAATGTCGAATAAGGAACTGAGAATAAGTAACGGTTGTGACGTTTGTAGTCAGACTTAACATTCCAAATCCAAGAAGGTTACAAATCTGACAGGAAAGTGCGGACAGAATGCGTCGTGCGTGGAAATCCTTTCCACGTGCTGATCCACCGGAATATCACAGGTCAGCAAAACAAGGCAAAATGTTCGTACAAACAGACGGACACAAGGACATGTGTAGGTCTGGAGTGGATGTGTAGCGCCACGTTGAGTTGTCATGGTAGCCCGTGTGAGCGGCTATGTTGTGATACCATTGCCATAGTGATACAGGGTGTCAGTGCGCATACGCAGCGCGTGTTGTTAGGGTGATACGTGTTTCCGTCGTCCATTTTGTATATTGGATGCCGCCATCTTAGTTTCTAAGGTAGCACGTGGCTACTCGGAGCTTGGAAGGCTTCTTAAAGAAAAGGGGTATGTTTGGAAAATGTGTTCGATTGAATAGGAGTAAATCTAATAACCCAAAACAACCCGACAATCTTTCCAAATCACTAAAAGCATACCAAAACTACCGAAACGGACTTTATTTAGTATGGATTTCCCCATTTTGGGCATATAAGAGTAGCACGTAGTGCTATAAGACGCGTTCCTTTGTATAAGAGTCAATTTAAGTACTCAAATAGGCCAAACTAATCACTAAAAACCACCCTTCAAGTTGTACTAGTTCGAATTCTTTCAGAATACTCTGCTTATATGTGTCTATAGTACTCAAAATAATTGAGTTCTGTGTTCGGGAATCTGATACAAAATTACGAAAAGTAGTTTATTAATGTGTTCGGGAAGCTGCCACGAACTTACACAAAGCTATTTATTCCCATCCACAATCGCATTGACAGGAGTGTTAGATTTATTAAGCGTTGCTTGATCATCACGTATCAGAAACACGTGTTTCCTGCTTTGTTTTTACATTTTGGACAAATGATTTCCCCCTACAGTCTTGTATGTCAGTCAAACAGGGAAAGAAATATTTTCCTCATCACCTCCCCCTGTCTTATAACTGCTATGGTGAAGTGCCAGACAATACTCATTAGAATTGCCACTCAAAATATCATTTTACAATGCCTTTGTTGTTCAAATGCGCGTATTTGTATTAAATTCGTAATTTTCATGCAGGACATTTGAAAACGGTGGTCGCGAGAACCGTGTTGGAGTGTCTAAAATGAAAACTCGAATAAAAAGTCGTTCTGTTCATTTTAGCAATGAGATTTGTTCAAACGTTCATAAATTTATTGTAAATTAAAGGTATGAGTTCATCAGAGAATATCAATAACCAAACCCGCTGGTACCATGGGAAGTGAGGCAGTCCTTGTCAATTGCAGTAAACAAGCTTCGCTTTACTGGTAAAACAGGACCCCGTCACTGATACCTGAGGTCCAAGTCCTCTAAACAAGACATTGGGTAAGAGCGATTGAATGAATTTTACTCTTATTTTCTTGTTCAAACGTTAATGAATTCACTGAGAATTGAATGACATTAAAATATATGTTTTTTTAATCCGAAATAATCAGTAACGGGTAATGATAACCTACTTCATATTCTGGATTCACCTACATAAGCTATACCGGTACAATACGCGGGGCGTGTTCTGTCACTGGGTCGTTCGTGGAGTGGAGCTCCCATCTAGGTAAAAATTGCAAATGTGCAAGGCATAAAATACCCCAAGTAAGGTTCCGGCCAATTCATCATTCAGCTCCCATCCAGGTAATAACTGCAAATCCGCAAGGCATAAAAAACCTCAAGTAAGGTTCCGGCCAGTGGACCTCGGGTTAAACCCGGAGGTCTATTGGCTGGGACATTACATGTTTTTGTCCACATGTACAGACTTTGAGAGTGATACTTTAGGTTATATCTCCGCTTCACGGGTGATTTGGTTGCATTCTACTCTACACATACTGTATATCCACGTAATCTATGTTGTGGCATAATCCGATACCAGAGTTGATATTTGTATACCTCGCAGCCCGATCCCTCACCCCCTCCATCGACACTAAATCAGCATCATCAACTCTCATATTATACATGACAAAGTTTTGCTACAATGACTACCAAATATTTATATCACACGTTTCTGTTTCATCAGAGTATACATATTGTTTACCAACTAAGCATTTAACGACCCATTTTGGAATATTCCTATTTCCTAATCTACCTAAGATACCTTAGTCGAAATCGGACCCCATCTATGAACAATTTATTGTTGCACCGCGAACCGAAATTCTCATACTCATCCATTCAACCGCCACTTATCCATTCGCACATTCACTCATTCTCATATTCTGTCACTAGAAGGAGTGAATTGGGAAATACGAACCAAAATTCTCTCACTCATCCATTCAGCCGCTACTTATCCACTCGCACATTCACTCATTCCCATGTTCAGTCAGTAGAAGGAGTGAATTGGGAAATGCGAACCAAAATTCTCTCACTCATCCATTCAGCCGCTACTTATCCACTCGCACATTCACTCATTCCCATGTTCAGTCAGTAGAAGGAGTGAATTGGGAAGTTGATTTTTAAATTCACCTTATCAAGTTCTCTAACTCTTCTAGAAGTCCGCCAATTGAAGCCTGATCCGTCCACTATCACGTTCGTCACTATTAATTAACCCTTTACCCAACGCAGACGATATCAACATTTATTAATTGAAATATCGTATTTTAATTTTTTTCGAAAAATTTCAACAAAACCATATCATGTGACCCCTCATTGGAACGAGCTTGACGAGCTCGTTCCAAAGAGGGGTCACATGATATGGTTTTGTTGAAAATTTTCGAAAAATAATATTTTTCCAGCTGCTGAATCTACATATTACGCGGGCGGATGCGGGCGATTCGTCGGGTAAAGGGTTAACGGTAAAGTGGAAACCAAAAGTCATGAAATACCAGAAATGTTTCTAAGAATACCCGAAGTTTTCGAAGGCCAATAACCCATTGAGCCATTACCTCCACCCAAATCCGCACCCCCCCCCCCCCTCAATATTGCATCATCGTCGTTTGAATTTCGTCCTTTCTCACAGCTATTGTCATGTTGTTAGGTACCTTAGTATAAATCGGACCCCATCTATCAATAATTTATTGCTGCGCCGCGAACCAAAAGTCTCGTACTCATCCATTCAACCGCCACTTATCCATTCGCACATTCACTCATTCTCATATTCTGTCACTAGAAGGAGTGAATTGGGAAGTGCGAACCAAAATTCTCTCACTCATCCATTCAGCCGCTACTTATCCACTCGCACATTCACACATTCCCATGTTCAGTCACAAAAAGGAATGAATTGGGAAGTTGATTTTTAAATCCACCTTATCAGATTCGCTAACTCTTTTCTAGAAGTCCGCCAATTCAAGTAGATCCTTCCACTATCACGTACGTCACTTTTAACTAACGGTTAAGTGGAAAACGAATTCCGGAAACACAGAAATGTTTCTAAGAATACCCATAGTTTTTCAAGGTCAATAACCCATTGATGCTTGCGAGAACCGTGTTGGAATATTTTGTAAGAAAATTCGAATAAAAAATCGTTCAGTTAATTTTTCCAACGGAATTTATTTAACCGTTAATTAATATTTTGTGAATTAAATGTATGCGTTAATCGGAGACTATCGGTCACGGGTGCTGATAATTTCGTTCAGATTCTGGCCCAAGTATGGTGAAGTGCTCTTAAACCACAGGAGAGAATTGTCATGAATTGATGTCTATCACTCATTGTTACTAATTGAAACATAGTTTAACAAAGCATCCGATGATAAAGCGAAACGTATTTAAACAAATGTGAATCGAATCGAGTCATTTCGTATTTTCGTGCAAGATGTTTGAATGCGGTGCTCGTGAGAGTCACGTTGAAATATCTTGTATTGAAACTCTAATAAAAAAAAATCGCAATTAATTTCTGCAACCAAATTTGCTTTACCGTTAATTAAATTATTGTGAGTGAAATACAGGTGGTAATCAGAGACTCCCAGGAGTCACGGGTTCTGGTAATTCCTATTAAATTCTGAACTCGTCGGATGAAGTGCCAGTCAATTGCGGAACAGAATGATTCTTCGTAGTCCAAACTTCGTTAAGTTCACAACTGTATTGTTATGAATTGTTGTGTATCACACATTGCTACCACAGATATCACACAGTTATGTTTAACCAGTGGTATACCTGATGTTCACTAACCAATCATCCTACGACCCTTTTTTGGATTACTTTTAGTTTCTATTGATCAATCCACTAATCGCAGTTTTCCCTGGCCTAATAATCCATTGATCTACCCCCGTCCCCTCCTTAATACTGCATCACCGTAGACCAACCTTTGCCCAAACTTACAAAAGAATTCGTTATTTGTGCTCACTGTGCATCGTGTACGAACACATTTATCTCGAGTTTTCATGCATGATATTTAAATACGGTACTAGTGAGAACGTGGTGGAATGTCGTGTGCAAAAACTCAATAAAAAGTTGTTCAGAAGTTTCCCCATCGGAATTTGTCCAGTCATCATTGCATTTATTGCGTTAAATGTACTTGTTAATAAGAGACTTTCACTCGCCCTCCTGCTGTTGCTGAACTTGTCTTCTCATTGAAATATCATGTAGCCCTACCCCCAACCCACCCCCTTCAACATAGCACATGTAACATCAACTGTTGTATAATTTTTGATAGAGTTTTGCTACCACGTTAATACCAAAAGTACCCGTAGTTTTCCAAGTCCGATAATCCGTTGACACCCCCACTAAATATTGCGTTATTCTGCTTAACCATATTATCATACAAAAATAGTTCTGCGATCATGTTGACCCATTAGCGATATCACATACATTGTTTTCTCCAGTAATTTATAAATTATTCACCGACTGGGTATCTGACGACCCGCGCTCTGCTACTCACCTATTCACCCAGTCATCGGAAAAAGCTACACGGAGAGTGAATTTGTGAGGCTTCCATTTAAAGTTTAGTCCCTTCCTCCTGTCCTCACATTATACACTAAGTTCACCAGTTGAACTAAATACCCATCCAAGCAGGGGGGGGGGGGGGAGTCTTCCAAAAAATTCCGGACACAAGGCCGGGGTGGGTGGGTGGTCGGATGGGGGCCAAAACACCTTTTTTCCTGGAGTTGCAATTTTTTTCCTGGTGTTTTTTTTCAAATTATTTTCACATAACAAGGCTATATTGTTGTTTAGTAGTCTAATAGGCACCTGTTTGTCAGGTAGGGTTAGTGAATAAGGCCCCCACTAGGCTGATTAGGGGATTTGTTCTCTTTTTTGTAAATTAAATTGGATGCATTAAAGAATTGTGTACTCCAATTTGACTAAGAACAATCAGTGGAAATTTATTAATTTTAATTTGGGAATGGTTAACATAATTTTCATAGCTGAATCATCACGGCACAATTTGGATTTTACAATGAGTAGCAATGTGTTTAGCAGGACATCTAAAATAATGTAAAAAAAATTACGGAAAATAATCTAAATGCCCAGTTTCTCTGAGAAGAGCTCTTGTAACCTGAAACTAATGAAAATTCTCACTGTGCATCTTTGATATAAAACCCCACTTACTTAATTCAAGCTCATAGTGATAGTACCAGGGTTTTCACAGAGAGTTTGTCTGGCTATCTCGTGAAAACATGAAACAAAAGTTACAGTTAATATTTGAATTGAAAACTGACCCTGACTGAGCCAGAGTATATAGATGAGTAGCTGAGCATAATACTATGCAGCAAAAGAAGATTATTTTGATCCTCTATTTGATGTTCACAAAAATAGTCTAATTCTTACATTATATGCTGTTATATGCAGAAATCAATGCTGACATTTTTTCGGAGACGGACCAGGACGGACAGTGAGATTTACAATAGTGTTAGGTGACAGATTTTCAGCTTTCCTACGCTATCTACTATCTTTTGAGTAATGACAATTGGCTGAAACCTCAAGGTCATTAAAATTAAAACTTCTTCACTAAATTTAAACTGTTTCTTCAGTCTCGGAACTTAACACATGACTGATAATTAATATGAGAGCATTGAGGCCAGAACTTTCAGTTGAGCATTTGTAATTCATGCTCTTCAATAATATGCCAGTATACACCACGCCATAGTGCATATAGGCATATTATTGAAATGCATGAATTACAAATGCTCAACTGAAAGTTCTGTCATCAGGTATTAGAACCACCAGAACATACCAGAAAGTTCTGTCATCAGGTATTTGAACCACCAGATGTGAAAAAAAACAGTTATCAGGATGAAACAATCCTGGGTAATATTAGGTTCAGCACCAATTCCAACTCAAGAATCAATCAGTTCCTCGAAAGTTTTCACACAACGAAAAATAACAATGAAATTTTTCCCAGTAAAAATAAATGCGTGCTTGATAACAGTAGTAGTTAGGGGAGCCACTATAGACCCAAGCATTTTTAACACGGCGTTTTCCATAGGCCCCATAGGGTTAGTGTTAAATTGTGTAACTTATAGACCCAAGATTTTTAACACTGAATTTCGCATAGACTCCATAGGGTTAGTGGTAAATTGTGAAACTTATAGACCCAAGAACTTATAGGGACAAACCTGAATGCGCTGGTGGCACAGCGCATTCAGGTTTGTCCCTATAAGTTCTTGGGTCTATAAGTTTCACAATTTACCACTAACCCTATGGAGTCTATGCGAAATTCAGTGTTAAAAATCTTGGGTCTATAAGTTACACAATTTAACACTAACCCTATGGGGCCTATGGAAAACGCCGTGTTAAAAATGCTTGGGTCTATAGTGGCCCCCGCATCATGCTTTATGACCAGATCCTATAGTACATTTTTGCTTATAAGTTTTTACTGGAGGATAAGGGAGCTGTTTTTTGTCTTTTTTGCATAACAAAGACTTGGTTGTGTACATGAGAAGATATCTCTTTCTAATATTGTGGGTAGCCCTTAGAAGGGCTGCCACGAAGGCACATTTTGAAATCACACTCATTTGTGAGAGTAACAAATTATTGATAGGTTGGAATGACAAACAGAGATAATGAGAATTAGGATAAATGAGTTTATAGTTGTATCCTGATTTTTTGTCTAGCTAAAATTCAATAACTTGTATCCAGATTTTTAGGAATCCTCATGAGATTTCACTTAAATCTGGATACAGGTTATTGGATTTAACCTCACATTTTTTATACCGTCGTTCTGGTTGCCAATTAAGATCAGGATACAAGTCAACTTTCTTCACCCGGTATTTCTCCAGTTCATAACCGCGGGCAGCTAAGAACTGTCTTATCCCTGCCTTTCGCTCCAACTCATCAATAAGCTGCTGCCCCCACTGTCGAGTGTATTTCTGAGGTCCGCCACTTCTCCTCATATGGCCGAAAATATCTTCAGCTAATTGGCGTCTCCGTGCTTTCTCTTTCTCTACTCTGATAGCTTCTTCTTCTAATCGGCGGTTCCAATCAGCGTCAGACATTTCTCCGGACCTCCACATTCTGTATTCATTCATCTGTAGCGAGTACTTCATGTTGTCTCAAAATGAATTGTTTGGAATGCGTGTTCGATTTTATAGACAATTGCGAGGATCGAAAATGCACTGAAGAACGCTCACGCGACAATTTTATCGAGTGCGGGAAATAATTGTTGACGTCGGACGGCTGTGATAGTAAACGTCTGTTATCAACAATTTTTTCCCGCGAAAATTGTTGACGTCGGACGGCTGTGATAGTAAACGTCTCTTATCAACAATTTTTTCCCGCGAAAATTGTTGACGTCGGACGGCTGTGATAGTAAACGTCTCTTATCAACAATTATTTCCCGCACTCGATAAAATTGTCGCGTGAGCGTTCTTCAGTGCATTTTCGATCCTCGCATTGTCTATAAAAACACTGCTGGAATATCATAACGTCATTTTTCTTATCATCAATCATGAGAATTGAGCTCTCCATCGAGGTAAAGATTCCATCACTAGAAGGTGAATGTGGGACCCGAGAAGTGAAGAAAGAGAGAGAGGAATGCAATACTATTCCACCGCAAGAAGTGAAGATGGAGAGAGAGGAGCGTAATACTATTCCAAGGAGTAATCTGCGAAGATTGGCAAGAAAAGCTGGGGTGAATAATATCTCACCATTGTCACTTGATGAAGCTGAAGCAGCCTTACACTGTTTTGTTCGAAAACTGATAAGAGATACCTATCATTATACAACAATTAGGAGAAGAGGATCACAACATCTCGTTAATCAAAATGATGTCAAGAGAGCCGCAAAGAGAAATGGAATAAAGTTGGTGAACTAAACATTTTTTGTTTAGTAAAAACGGCCCTTATAAGGGCCACCATATTCTTAAAAAGAGATATCACGTTTGCACACTTTAGTGGCACATTTCAGTGCTCAATTCAAAAGAGGTTAACCTCATAGCTCCCACGCTAGATTTCCCTGTCATGGCATATTTTTATGTTTGCAAATTAATTTTGTTTTCTACCTAAATGTTTTTGTGTGTAAACATTTAGGTAAAAACAAAAATAATTTGCAAACATAAAAATATTTTTTTCTGTTTTGGAAATTATTTTTCTGTCTTGCAAGTTTTTTATTTTATAAGACAAATATTTTTTTGTGTTTGTAAATTAATGTTATGAAAAACTTTTTCATAACATTAATTTACAAGCACAAAAAATATTTTTTTCTGTTTGCAAATTATTTTTCTGTCTTGCAAGTTTTTTATTTAAAAAGAAAAATATTTTTTGTGTTTGTAAATTAATGTTATGAAAAAGTTTTTTTCATAACATTAATTTACAAACACAAAAATATTTTCTGTGTTTGTAAATTAATGTTATGAAAAAAACTTTTTCATAACATTAATTTACAAACACAAAAATACTTTTTTCTGTTTACAAATTATTTTTCTGTCTTGCAAGTTTTTTATTTTATAAGAGAAATATTTTTTGTGTTTGCAAAATGAATGTTATGAAAAAAACTTTTTCATAACATTCATTTACGAACACAAAAATATTTTTTGTGCTTGCAAAATAATGTTATGAAAAATGTTTTTTATTTTTGTAAATAAAAATCTTGAGTTGGAAAAAATTTTCCCCTGTTTAAATAACAACAAAATAATATTACCTTTTTTCAAATCCGAAAATTTTATTCCATGAATATTTACAGATTTGTAAATGTCTTTTATGAAAATGTCACTTTCAAAAACTGTTTTCAATGTTTCTTGGCAAGTTTTCCTATTTTAGAATTATTGTCTTTAGCTTTTCGTTTTCTTGTAACTTTCTTTGGTGGTTCCTCTTTCTCTGGAAATAATACTTCTAACTCATCATCTATTTCCATTTTTGTTTCTTTGGGTATATCCATATTATATAATAATGTATCATCATTATCATCAAACTCTGGTAACACAGGTTCTGCTAAGTCAACTTTCTTATTTGTAAAGTTTATATGGGGAGGTGGTGGTAATGGTAGCGTGCTCATCCCCTGTAAAGTGTGGTTGTCAATGTCTTTTTCATCAAGTTGTAAGTTGAAACCTGTAATCGGTAATCTATCTTCTGTATGCTTTATGTATTCTGACCATGGATAAACTTTTACCGGTCCGCGTTGATCAACAGCTGGTGAACCCCATCTTGGTTGAGACACAGAGTTATTCGATAGCTTTTTCAATCTGCATTCATTTATCCAATGTCCTCTCTGATTGCAATAAAAACATGGCCCTTTGTCTGAACATGTATTCGCCCAATGTCCTTTCTGATGACAAATGGAACAAATCATCTCTTTAGGTGTTGATATCAATTTATAAAGTTCATTCACAAGTCTTCTAACTTCTCCCCATTTAGATGGTTTATAGTAAATACTTTTAGCATCACTTGCTTTTTCTAATCTTGGATCTGTAACTCTATCCATCTTTAACTTTTGGAGCGTTTCAAAAATATGTCTTGTCTTCTTGAAGTCAAAAGCAAGTGTGAAACATCTTAAGATTCTTCCTCCTTTTATACTTTTTTAATGTACGTTTAATTGTACATTTAAATGTTCAATAACGTGCATTTACACACAATTGTTTAAATATACATTCATTTGGTTACAAACAGTTATGCTATCTCTTACACTCAATAATCTCTGGATACTATATTGCTGTTGTTAAATGTGTTTTAGTGAATTTAATATTGACTGAAAGATACACTAACAAATAAAATATTTACCATAGGAATATTTCCCATAGAGTGAATGGATTACATTTTATAACTTTTCAAATGTGTATAAGAAACATTTATTAACAGTATAATTCAGTGGGTATTAAATGTACATTTAAATGCACAATTAAATGTACATTAAAGGAAAATATAAAAAGTGGGGGAATCTTAGGTTGATTCACACTTTGGTTTTTGACTTCAAGAAGACAAGACATATTTTCAAAAGCTAGAAGACGATAGAAGAAAAAGATGAAGAGAGCCATTGACGAATCCAGTGAGACAGAGAGTGAAGTAGATTACAAGAAGCAGAGAGCAGAATCAGCAAGAGACTTATACACCATCCACCCACTCCTACAAAAAACATCAAGAAAATTCCATTCCAAATCACATGTATGCAGAATAACCTTTAAACAATTTAATCAAAAGAATCCATTTGACACCCTTGGAAAAGTCTTTGACAGTTTGGTAGATGATATTAAAGAAGAATGTGGAGTAGAAGACAACGATCCAATGAGAATATCAGTTGACCATCCAGGATTAGAAATAGGTATATTTATCCCATTTACTAAGGCTTCAGGTATCACTGGTAACACCATATTAGATGAAATAGAAAAAGTTGTACAATCAAATGATAACTTTACTATCCATGATGGGCAATTATCTTTAGAAATAACTCACACTTCTCTACCACAAGGGACTGGGCGACATGCACCAATTGCATTTTCGTCTGTTGATAAAATGGTTGGAAACAAGAAAAGTATTATTGAAATTAAAAATGTTAATGATTCATTGTGTCTCGCACGGGCCATTGTAGTGGGAAAGTGTTATGCTGATACAGATAATTCAGAACTTTTGCAAAAGAAATGGAAAAATATTAAACGTTCTGATAGACCGACACAAGAGTTGGAAGCTAAGGCATTGATGGACAAAGCAGGTCTTGATTATAATATTCCTTGTGGATATGAAGAATATTATAAAATACAAGACCTGCTTTACCCAGAGTATGTCATCAAAATTCATCCACAGTATGCAAAAAGTGAATTTTTATTCAAACCTCCAGTTACCACCACTGATAGTAAAGTTATTCATATTTACCACCATGACCAGCATTTTGATACCATCACTACAATTACAGGGTTTTTAGGATGTCACTACTATTGTGAACTTTGCAGTAAAGGGGTCCAACAGAGAGAACGTCACATGTGCCCTTTTGGTTGTATTTGCTATGCTCCAACAAAATGTATTCCTGAACATCCCATCACCTGTTACAGTTGCAATAGACAATTTAGAAGTCCATTATGCTATAATAACCATATAACTAGAAAGGGGAAAGAAGAAAAAACAATTTGTCAATTAGTTCAAAAATGTAAAACATGCAATTCACTAATATATCCAACAAAAGGAAAGCACATCTGTGAAGGATTAAAAAAATGCAAATATTGTCAACAAGTAGTTAATTCTGATCACCAATGTTTCATTCCAAAATACACTTCACCCGAGGATGAAAAAATACCAAACATTCCATTTGTATTTTTTGATTTTGAAACCACACAAGACTCAGGAGTTCATATCCCAAATTTCTGTGTTGCTCATCGTGCATGTGGGGAATGTATTTGCAAACCTATAGATCAAGAATGTATTTCCTGTGACAAATTTGGATATTGGCAATCAATATTTAAAGGGGAATCTACTTTATCAGATTTTTGTGACTGGCTTTTCAGTAAGGAACATAAAGGGACAACAGCTATTGCTCACAATTTAAGAGGTTTTGATGGACAGTTTATTTTAAGGCACCTCATTGAAACTGGTACAACAACTCCTGATGTAATTATGAATGGGAACAAAATTCTTTCACTTAAAGCTTGTGGTATTAGACTTATAGATTCTTTAAATTTTCTTTCAATGAGATTGGCACAATTTCCTAAAACATTTGGCTTGACAGAATTAGCAAAAGGTTATTTCCCCCATTTGGCAAACACACAAGCTTATCAAAACTATGTTGGCCCTTATTTAGATTCAACATTGTATATGCCAGATTCAATGTCTCCAGCAGACAGGGAAGATTTTATCAAGTGGTACAACAAAAAATTTACTAGTAATGCCAGATTTGATTTTCAAAAAGAAATGGAATTATACTGTAAATCAGATGTAGATATCTTGCGTAGGGGGTGTGGGGAATTCAGACAAAAGTTTATAGATAGTGATGGCATAGACCCCTTGAGAGAAGCATTTACCTTAGCCGATGCATGTACAAAAGCCTGGAGAAAAAATTCACTTCCAGATAACAAAATGGCAATCATTTCAGACATAGGTTACCCTGCTAAAGTCAAATACTCCATTAAAGCCATTAGATTTTTACAGACACTTGCACAGGAAGAAAACATACATATTCAACATGCACTCAATGCTGGGGAAGTTAAAATAGGGGGGTATTATGTTGATGGGTTTCACAAAGATACAAATACAATCTTTGAATTTTATGGATGTATGTGGCATGGGTGTATGACATGTTACAAAGACAATACACATGAGAAAAATCCAATCAATTTGCTAAGTTACCAAACTCTATACAACAATACACAGGAACGCATACACCATTTAGAATCATTAGGGTATAACATGAGAATAACATGGGAACACGAACTTGATCATTTTTGCGAATCAAATCCTGAAGTAAAATCAACAATAAATTCATTTTTTCCAAACATGGATCCTATTAAACCACGTGAAGCATTATTTGGGGGGAGAACAAATGCCATTAAATTACATCATAAAATAGACCAAAATACAGACAATGAAATAAAATACATAGACATCTGTTCACTCTATCCTTATGTCAATAAACACAGAGAATATCCAGTAGGTCACCCAGATATACTCACAAAGGAAAACATAAACATGAATAATATAAGACAGTACAGGGGACTTATCAAATGTAAAGTTTTACCACCGCAATCTCTACACATGCCAGTATTACCAATTCATTGCAACAAGAAAATGGTTTTTACACTTTGCAATACATGTGCAGAACAAGAATTAGACAAATGTGAACACACACCAGATCAGCGTAGTATTACAGGTACATGGACATCTGTTGAACTTTTTAAAGCATTGGGGATGGGGTACACATTACTTGACACTTATCAGATTTGGCATTGGGAAGAATGGTCTTCAGAAATTTACAAACATTATGTGAACAAATATTTAAAAATGAAACAAGAAGCTAGTGGATATCCAGATTGGGTGAAAACAGAAACAGACAAAGATACATTTAAGAAAGACTATGCTCAAATTGAAAACATACATTTGGAAAATATTGAAAAAAATCCAGGACAAAGATCATTTGCTAAAACCATGTTAAACTGTTTATGGGGGAAAAGTGCACAAAACAATTTAAAAACAAAAACAGAATACATACAAGACCCATCAAAATATTTTGACCTGATACAAGATAAAGACATCATTATTAAAAATGTTGAATTGTTTGATCATGATAAATGTATTTTAGTCAATTACACAAAGTCTACAGATGTTTATGAACCTCACAAATCAGCTAATGTTGCAGTTGCATCTTTTGTCACAGCTTATGCACGAATGGAATTATATAAAGTAATAGGACGTTTGGGTAGACGAGTATTATATTTTGACACAGACAGTTGTATCTACATTCATAACCCCTCACTTTGGAATCCGCAAGTTGTAAACAGTAGGTTAGGTCAATGGACAGATGAACATCCAGATGCAAAAATTATTGAATATGTAGGTTTAGGTCCAAAAAATTATGGTTACAAATACATTAAAGATGGTCAAATACACACTTCATGTAAAGTCAAAGGAATAACATTAGATTACAATACATCACAGAAAGTCAATTTTGAATCCATGGTGGAATGTGTACAAGACAGACACAATTACAAAATGAACATTGAATACACACATAGAATTAAACGCAACAAGAACAGACAAGTCACAAGTGAAAAACAAACCAAAACATTCAGATCTGTGTACACAAAACGTTTTGTAGTGGATAAATATGACACAAGACCTTATGGGTTTAAGGTATAAAAGCACCTTCAGATTTCTCATTTCCACTTTGAACACTGAGCAGGCAAGATGTCTCTACCACTCAATCCTACTTATCCTATATACTTGTCAGAGTTAAGAAGACTTTCGAGTTTTAGTATGACTACAAACCCTATTTTAAAATCCAAGAAAGAAGACTTAGCTAAAGCTGGATTTTTCTATATAGGAGATGGTAAAGTAAAATGTTTTGTATGTGGACAAGGTTTAATGAATTGGGAAGAAAAAGATATTCCTTTGCAAGAACATGTTAAGTGGTCACCAAATTGTTCTTATATTCAACTGATAAGAAATTGTCAATTATACAATCCACCAACAAGTATGCAAACACCCCCAGATAAAATATTATCAGTGATGGATTATGGATTCACTTTAAATCAAATATTTTCAACAATGAAAAAATATGACAAGTGTTTAGATGATTTTCCAGATTCTAAGTCTTTATTTGCACTCATGGTGCTAAATGATCAAAGTACATCATTTAGTACCATAATTGCAAGACAAGCTGCAGGACAATTCAAAACTAAGTTTGATAAAATGTTTTCAGATAATGCAGGAAATGATTTTCCTGACCGTCCTGATGTATTTTGTGCATCAGGTAATATAGTACCTGATGGACAAAATACATCAGAAGAGACAAAAGAATCATCACTTTGATTTCAACCATGGAACCAGTAAGACGTATGTTAGACAACAAGATTACACGTAAGGCATTATTATATGCATTTCAATTGATCACTCCTGGTTATCTAACTATAACAAAAGAGTTTATTCATAATCAATTGGGAAAAGATGAAATGTATGGGGAATTTTGTAATGCATTACAAATCATGAATGCTTTTTACAAAGATAATATAGAAAATATTTGGACAAGAGTTGTGTGGGGTAATATAATTTATGATAAAGAAATCATTAATTACTTGTATAGACAATGTGTACCACAAATAGATAGAAGAATAGATTCTTCAGAAACTGTATTTGAGTTAAAAGCACCCTTAAAACGAATACCTACTAAAAGACATGAAGAAGGTATGGAATCAGAAAGTATATAAGTGAGTGATTTGACAACTCTTATTCACACACAAATACAATTATGGCATCGAGTGAATGTTTATTGTTTCAACACCCTTGTAATATCTTTATTTCGGGACCTAGTGGTTCAGGAAAAACAGAATTTGTCAAAAAGCTTATTGATATGAAACATGACTTATTTCAAATTCCCCCACAAAAAATCATTTGGTGTTATAAAGAATGGCAAAATACATATACTTTACTTAAAGAAAGTGAAGATATTAAATTCATAGAAGGTATCCCTGATGATGAATATGAAATTGTCAGTGATGTCACTATTCCCCATCTTGTAGTTTTTGATGATATGTTAGGAGATAAAGATGAAGAAAAAATTAAATTATGGTTCACACGAAAAGGACATCATAGAAATGCAAGTGTCATTTACATTACACAAAATATGTTTCAACAATCTAAATCTAGTCGTACCATAAGTTTAAATGCACATTATATGATTTTATTTCAAAATACCAGAGATAAAGGGCAAATGAAAGTATTGGCAAATCAAGTTCAATTACCACATTTAAATGCATGTTATCAAGATGCAACAAGTATTGATCATGGTTATTTATTAATTGATTTTCATCCTAGAACTCCTGAGTCTTTGAGATTAAGAACTGATATTTTTCATCCTTGGGTAACACAAAATGAACGTGGCCCTATCATTTATACAAAACTATAAATTCCCCATGTTCTAATGAGTTGATGTTAGTTAGTCAAAGTTTGTCAACGACTACACATCATCATGGTATCGTTCATACAATCTTTGGAACAACTTGGTCAAGAAACAAGTCCATTTGCAAGACAAAAATTACTTAAGAAAGGTTTAAAGAAAATTTTAAAATGGTTTACATTAGCAAGTAGAATCATACTTAATAAGAAAATTAAATTGCCAAAACAAACTTTAACTTATATGGATAAACATAAACAAGATCTTGAACAACTTGCAAATCCCAGAGTTGATCTTGCAACAAAACGAAACATTATTTTAAAACCAGGAGGTGGTGGATTTTTTGGTGGTGTTATCATTCGTAATTTAATTCGATGGGATGGTCATAAGACAAGTAGATCATTCTATTCACCATTCAAAAAAACAAAGAGTAAGAAACAAAAGTCACCTAGAAGCAAACGAAAACCCCCTAAGAAAAGATTAAATAATTCATCAAGTTCTAGAGAGATAAAAAATCAACGAAAGGTAGGACCAAAATATATGTACACAAATTTTGAAATTGCACCTCATAGATCTCCATCTACAAAAACAAAAGCATTACTTGTGAAAAATCTTCAAAGACAAAGAAAAGTATCACCACTTAAGTTAACACGTGTAGTGTCAATAACAAAAGATGGTGTTAAAAATCATGAACCAATGTATTCTCTACAAAATACACAACATGTACCATTAAAAGAAAAGATTCCCACAATGGCACGTTTTACAGCTTTAAATACACCTAAACCTGTTAAAGGGATAAGGTCTTACTTTAAGTGAAATAAATAAGTTTGCACATGTATAAATAGCATTACATTTTTATATTTGTTTCATTTAATCATTAGATTCTATAAGAGCAAGATGGTGAGACAAAATAAGAAACAAAAAATTCCTTTAGTTAAAAAATATGGTGGTATGTTAATAGGTTTAAGTCAAACTCCTCCAGCATTTCAAAAACAAATTATGAAAAATGCACCTAAAGAATTAATTAATTGTGTGTCAGAATGCTGTCATAATCTTTTAAAAGGCAACATACATCTAACACAAAGTCAGAAACAAAAATTACATCCAAAGCGTCAACAACTACGAGCACTCGCTAGTAAATCAATAACTCTTAAAAAGAAAAAACAAATTTTAAATCAAAAAGGTGGTTTTTTACCATTACTTGGTTTACTTGGACCTGCTATAGGAGTTGCAACAAATCTTGCAAATAAATTAGTCAGTAAAATATGAAAAAGATGGCTATTGTACCTTATCAAATGTTAGAAGATATGCAACGTTTTAGAAATGAAAAAGCTCAAAGACCAAGATTACCACCTAACCCACAAGTTACAAATACTGCACAACTTCAAAATGATTTATCATCTGTGTTAGGAAATTCAGAGTTGTCCGAAAGTGAGAAAGAACAAAAGTATGGGGAAACTTTACAAAAATTTCAATTGTCACATAAGAAGGCATTACAACCAACATTGGTTCCATTGCCTGAGTCAGGAGAAAAATCATTATTTTTACGAGATCGTATTATAGAAAGTGTCCCTGTTACAATGAGACGTAAAGCAACTTCATTATTATCTGCTTTATCATCTCATCCACACATGAGTTGGGATGATCAGGGTGTATTAAGTTACGATGGAGAAGTCATAAAAGGTTCAAATATCATAGATTTAGTGAATGATGTTCTTAGACACCGAAAAGGTTTTAAACCGAGTGGATGGGAAATGTTTAGTCGTGGATTAAAAGATATAAATATCCCTCAAGATTTTGTTGGTAATCGTGAACGTTGGTTATGGATGAATAGACAACCTATACCCAAACCCAGTAAATATCAAAGTTCTCCAGAAGATAGTTGGTCTGAAACTCCTCAATCACCCCCTCCAAAACGTAAAGTTCGTCGAGGTCATAGAGTGCAGTGGAGTGAAGACACACCAAAGTCAGCACTAAAGCGTAAATTGACAAAACGTAGATTATCTGAAAAATGGGAGGCTTATTGAATGATTTATTAACTGAAATATATTACAATACAAAACATCCTGCTGGTTATGGTGGTATACACAAATTGTACAAAGCAGCTCATAGTAAAGATAATTCCATCACAATTGATCAAGTGAAAAAATGGTTGAAAGGAGAAAGAACTTATACTTTACATAAACCCATCCGTAAAAAGTTTTCAAGACGAAAGACTATAGTGGGTGGTATTGATCACCAATGGCAGATTGATTTAGCAGACTTACAAAGTTTACAATCTTACAATGACCAATTTCGTTATTTAGTTTGTGTTATTGATGTATTTTCCAAATATGCATGGGTAATACCCATTCACAATAAATCAGGAGAGACCTTAACAAAATCTTTTCAGAGTATTTTGAAAACTTCTGGACGTAAACCTTTATCATTACAATCTGATAAAGGTTCTGAATTTAAAAATAAAGATGTACAAAAATTTTTAAAGAAACAAAACATTCATTTCTTCACAACAGAAAATCCTGAAACCAAAGCTAGTATTGTTGAACGTTTTCAACGCACCTTGAAAACACGAATGTGGAAATATTTTACACACAAACGTACATTAAGGTACATTGATGTGTTGGAAAATTTAGTTGATGGATATAATCATAGTTTTCATCGAAGTATTCAGAGAACTCCTGCTTCAGTATCATTAGAAAATGAAGTAGAAGTATCTCAACATTTGTATGGTAAAAAAAAATCTAAAAAGAAAAAAATACAATTTAAAGTTGGTGATATAGTACGTATTAATAAAACCAAACGTACATTTGAAAAAGGGTATTTACCAAATTGGACAAAAGAATTATTTAAAATTACTCATGTAAAACATACAATACCACCCACTTATAAACTTGAAGATATGGGTGGTGAAAATATACAAGGGACATTTTATCCACAAGAAATTCAAAGTATAAAAGATGATAAAAAATATATAATTAAATCAGTTCTTAATAGACGGTCAAGACGTGTGGGAAAGAAAATTATTAAAGAACTTAAAGTACATTGGGAAGGTTATCCAAAGAAATTTGATAGTTGGATAGCAGAATCAGATTTGATATAAAAAGAATATGTCATCAAATGAAACCTCATTACCTAATGATACCACAAGTGTTGATGTACAAAGTCAACAAAGTCAACAATTTAAAATTTGTGGAAATCGTGTTGCAAAAAATCAAGTCACTTATTTCACACAGATTATTATCATTTATGGTATTATAATTACTGCCATTGCACATTTGAGTTTACAAAGCCCTGATAAAGAATTGTGGTTAGTGTTATTAAGTAGTTCATTAGGATATATTCTTCCAAGTCCAGGTTTAAAATATTTGAAACAACCACAAGATAAGAAAAATGAATTCATTTTACGTAACTCTTCTGAGTGATAGTTCTATGGATATGTTTCCAAATAATAACCAATGTTGTTTTCAAACACAATTATCTAAACCTATTCATGTTGATAAAGAACATTGGGAAGTGGGATTAGTTGAAGTAATTTTACCTTCGGAAGCAAAAAATATTACACATGAAGAATCTGTTTTTAAAATCATTGTGACAGATAGCAAAATATCAAATCGTATTAATAAAACGAATTTGAAACATACATTACACAAAGGTGTTGCTGCTGTCGAATTAAATATTTTATCAGGTGCATATTTAAATGGCGCTCATGTCATAGATGCAATGCAAACAGAAATTCAAGAAAAACTTGGAGACATATTTAAATCATTTGATGTATTATTTCATGTTGGATTTTCAAGTCTCCAAGGCCGTGTAAAAATAGTAGGAAATAGTATTGGGAAAGTGGGTATTGAAATGTCAGAAAGTTTATTACAAAAATTGGGATGTAAAGATATTTTTCCTGTCATTTTTCCTAACACATCAAAAGGTGCATTTAAATATAATGTGGACTTAAATGTGGATTTCAATCAAATCTTTACTTATGCTGACATAGCAGATTATACATTTTTAGGTGATATTGAAGCACCTATTTTATGTGTGATTCCATTTGAATCACATAAAGAGTCTCTACACACTCATATAGAATTTGATAATGTACATTACGTACCAGTATCAAAATCTTATTTTGATCAGATCACTATAAATATAAATGGGAACACTGGTAAACCCATTCAGTTTGCAAGTGGCAAGACAGTTGTCAAGTTGCATTTTAGACAGAGACATAAATTAAATTTGTAAAAAATGATGCCGGTGTATCAAGGTGTACCACGGCAATATGGATATGGATTAGGGTCTATTTTTCGCACAGCAATAAGAACAGCTGCACCCTTTATAAAACCAATTGCAAAAAATGCATTTCAAACATTAAAGAGAGATGGATTAAGACATGGTTTAGAAATAGCAAATGAATTGATAAAAAAACGTAAAGCACCTAAAGACATTTTATTAACTCATGGAAAAGATCTTTTGAAATCAGTTGGTGAATCTGCTTTAGGTATAAAAAGACAAAAACAAGAACGAAAACGTCAGTCTATGGTTCGTTCTCGTGGAGGTAAGACACGTCAAAGACAAGCTTATTTAAAACGAAAATCAAGACCACTTGATATATTTGATTAAAAAATCATGATGTTACATGGATCTTGCGAACATTTTGGTAGTAGTTTTGATCCAGATAATGTATCACCAACATCAAGTGGTATAGAAAATATTGGTGAAATTGAACAATTTCCTATTGCATCTTTAAATAATTCTTCACCAATAGAATTTTTAATTCCAAGACAAACAACCAAGTGGTTAGATCTTGCAGCATCTACACTTGAAGTTCAATTTAAAATTACAAAACAAGATGGGAGTGTTTTGGCTGGAGATACACAAATTGCTCCTATCAATAATTTTTTTCATAGCATGTTCAGTAAAATTGATATTACACTGAATGGCAATCTTATCACCACCAATACAGATCTTTATCCTTATAGAGCATTTTTTGAGAATTTTCTTAGTTATTCAAGAGATGTGAAAAAAACACATCTAGCTGCTAGTGAGATGTGGTATACAGATACTACTGGACACCACGCAGAAACAAGTAAAGCTTCGTCTAACAAAGGTTTGACTGAACGAGCTAAATTAATTGGTGGTAGCAAAAATGTACAACTAAGAGGAAAACTGCATTTAGATCTGTTTGTGCAAGATAAGTATTTACCAAATGGAGTTGAGATGAGAATTAAATTGCATCGTGCTCCAACTAAATTTTGTTTGATTGGTAGTGAAAATGGAAAAATAGAAATTCAAAAAGCCATATTCAGAATACCGGCATTGGATTTATTTCCAAAATTTGCGAATGATCTTAATGCACAAATAGATCGAACAAATTATAAAATGCCCATAAGACGTAGTGAAATTAAAACTTTTACGATTGGAAGTGGTCTTCGTTCAAAAATAGAAGACTATCTGTTTCATAAACAGATGCCAAAACGAATTATTCTTGGTTTAGTTAGTAATCGAGATATAAATGGAGATATTGGCACTAATCCATTTAATTTTCAACATTTCGATTTGAATAAGTTGGAAATCACAATAGATGGACATTCCATTAAAGCACGTCCCTTTGAACCGAATTTTGAAGGTGGACTTTATCTAAATTCATATTTATCATTGTACGAAGCTATGGGCTATTTTGGACAAAATCAATCATTTAATTTATCTTTGCAGGATTATGCAAAAGGGAATACTCTTTGGGGTATTGATTTGACACCTGATCAGAGTAGTAGTGGGCCCTTGGCTCACCCAATAAAGTCTGGCAATCTTAGGTTTGAACTTCAGTTTGCTCAAGCTCTTCCAGAGGTGATCAACGTTGTTGTCTATGCAGAATTTGATAGTGAAATAGAAATCAACAAATTCAGAGAAGTGATATTTGACTATTAAACAAGATGAGTCAGTGTGAATATTGCAAGATGTGTAAAGAAAAAATACAAACATTATTTCAAGAATGTGTAGTGATAGAACTGACAAAATCCATTCAACAGAAAATGAAAAATATCTCTGAAGAAAATCGAACCAACACAACAACATTAATAGATATAAACATTGCAGAGTGTTTACAGAAAGTGTGTCCAGTGACTATACTGTATAATCTACACAAGAGAGCAAGAAAAATAAACTTATTAGAATATTGTGCTCATATGGACTTTGAAATAGACTGCCAAAAAGACATTCAAAAGTGGGCAGATTTAGTTAAAAGAGACTGGTCATATTATACAGCATATCTTGATTAACGGCTCCGTGCCAGCCTTTTCCAAGGCTAAGAAGATGGAAACCATACAATTACAAACTATACTGACAGTTCTCAAAGGTTATCATCCTTAAATGGAAAGGTGTGTTCAAAAGACTTGTTACCAAAACAAAAACCTAAACACAGACAAGCATATATTGTGAACACAGATTCATCAAAAGAACCAGGAGAACATTGGATAGCAATATATTTTAAAGACAATCATTCTGCTATCTACTTTGATTCATATGGTTTACCACCAATAGATAGAGACATATACAATTTCATAGTGAAAAATACAGATTCCTGGACAATAAATACAATGAGACTACAAAGTGAATTTACTGCTGTGTGTGGAATGTACTGTATATTTGCTTTAGATCATCTTGCAAGAGGATATGATTTAGAGACAGTTCTTACTATCAAATTTGATCCAAGAAATTTCCAAGAGAATGATAGAGATGTTCGACGATGGTTTGAGCAAACTTATAGACATTATTTGAAATAACTGTAAATATCAGGTGTCAAAACAATCCCACAGAGGTAATTTTTTACATCTTTTAGTTTTTTAAGTTTTTTTTATTAAAGTCAATTATCTATTATATAATTTTCGCCAGACATTTGTGTAACAGAGAGATAGGGTTTTTTAGTTATTTGTTATATTTGTTTCAAAATCAGATCACTTGAGTGATATCAGTTTTTTATCTGACTCCCAAGATTTTTTCAAAAAATCTTGGCTGTCAAATAAAAACTAGCATAAAAAAGAATCTTGATGTAAATAGGTTTTCTCATGGATAGGCAAACTCAGATCTCGGTGTATATATGTTCAGATTTCATTTCAATATAATGATTCAATTTTAAATACAGTTTTGTGTTTTGTTAAAACCTCTGTGATAGTTTAGTCAATTTTGTTAGGTTAGTCCTATAATCCCTTTTTTATCACCGTGTCCCTATTATTTCCCAACAGTAAAAAAGAGTTAAGAGTCACTTCTCTTTTTCACTGAGAGTATTAGGTTTTAATATTGTATGCATACTTATCAAAAACTTTTATAGTGTAACCTGATATACAGTTTATACTGTAGAGAAAATTTTGATTGCTAAACATACAATGAATACTATTCTTACTATAGAAAAAACAACTATCACAGAGAGTTCGACCACAACGCGAATCACTAAGTTTTTTTTATTTTGTGCATGTGTTCTTGTGTTTTATTGTGAGCATAATTTCCTGATGCTCACAACAAAACACAAGAAGACACACAAAATGCCATTTCCCCATTTATAGAAGTTGTATGCACAAAGTGGAGAGATGACAACCCAAAACCACATGGATACCCCTAATATAAAATGATTTTAAAATAATATAGACATTGTGTCACACTCTAGGGAAGGAACTGTTTTTTTGTCTTTTTTATAACAAAGACTTGGTTGTGTACATGAGAAGATATATCTCTTTCTAATATTGTGGGTAGCCCTGAAAAGGGCCGTTTTTAAAAATCTTCAGATCCGTAGAGAGCTATGTGGTAAAGCCATCTCTTCTTCGGTGAAGAATTCACCTTCCCACACATCTATGGTTGTTGCTAGCATCTCTTCATCTGTAAAGCAATCTTGCTCCCATGTGTAGCTTTTCCCCACAAGAGCTTCCTCCTGCAAATGTACGGGGAGATCAAACCAGTGTTTAGGTCGATTCTTGTACTGGATCTCCCCGAACGGACGTGTGGCGGCTTTAACGAAAGGGTGGTCTTCAATCTTCTTATGTTGTTCTTCCATCGAAAGTGTTGCCGACCACCACTTTCTCAAAGCCAAGGCGAATTCTTCATCGGCCCTCTGTTTCTTGGTTCTCTCATAACTCTCTACGGAACTGTAATCAATCTTTGTTGCCTCCATGTCTTTTTCCTCTCTGTCAAAGATAATTTCTTGAGTCAGATAATGAAATGTATCCAAATCCTCAACTCACCTTCTTTTTATAGACAATGCGAGGATCGAAAATGCACTGAAGAACGCTCACGCGACAATTTTATCGAGTGCGGGAAACAATTGTTGATAAGAGACGTTTACTATCACAGCCGTCCGACGTCAACAATTTTCGCGGGAAAAAATTGTTGACGTCGGACGGCTGTGATAGTAAACGTCTCTTATCAACAATTGTTTCCCGCACTCGATAAAATTGTCGCGTGAGCGTTCTTCAGTGCATTTTCGATCCTCGCATTGTCTATAAAATCTAAAACGCATTCCAGACAATTCATTTGATAAAAAGCAATCGCCTGTTCTGCATTCAATCATGGACGAATACAATATATTAGCTGATTTTAACGATTTAATTCGTATTGACAACTCATTGATGGCACCGCAGAGAATACCAAACCAAAAGGATACCATACCAAGTGAGAGGGTGAATAATTCTTTTTCACAAGATGAAAAAAATGAAACATTATTACAGAAAATCCTGGAGACTCTACAAGACATGAAATCATCTCACCAAAAGATTGTTCTCTCAGCTGATAAGATTACAGTTCCTATAGAATTCAAAGTGTCGTCTCTTCCTTTAACAGTACCATATGAGTTGACAGAACCGATACCTCAACCTCTGAAAAAAAGGGGACGACAAGCACGAAAACAGTTAGTAACTACATCCACACAAACAGATAAAGTCATTCAACAACCTATTCTAGACAATCAGAGTGAGGAAGAATCTGATGATATTGTTAAACCTAAAAAAACGAAACGGGTACGATTCGATGGTCATGGGCGATATATGAAAAATATTGCTAACTGTTGAGTGACTTACACTACATCAAATCAAAAACAGCCCTTTTCAGGGCTACCCACAATATTAGAAAGAGATATCTTCTCATGTACACAACCAAGTCTTTGTTATACAAAAAAGACAAAAAACAGCTCCCTTATCCTCCAGTAAAAACTTATAAGCAAAAATGTACTATAGGATCTGGTCATAAAGCATGATGCGGGGGCCACTATAGACCCAAGCATTTTTAACACGGCGTTTTCCATAGGCCCCATAGGGTTAGTGTTAAATTGTGTAACTTATAGACCCAAGATTTTTAACACTGAATTTCGCATAGACTCCATAGGGTTAGTGGTAAATTGTGAAACTTATAGACCCAAGAACTTATAGGGACAAACCTGAATGCGCTGGTGGCACAGCTGGTGGCACAGCGCATTCAGGTTTGTCCCTATAAGTTCTTGGGTCTATAAGTTTCACAATTTACCACTAACCCTATGGAGTCTATGCGAAATTCAGTGTTAAAAATCTTGGGTCTATAAGTTACACAATTTAACACTAACCCTATGGGGCCTATGGAAAACGCCGTGTTAAAAATGCTTGGGTCTATAGTGGCTCCCCTAACTACTGATAACAAAGGAGTTAATAACAATTTTCTTTAGTGAAATCTAAATGCTTCTGTTGATGCTGGTTGATGTGTACATAATTAGTTTAGACAGTAGATTAGGATTCAAATTAAGGCAAGGATTGACAACTCGAAGCTCAGTGCAATAATTTTTCATTACCCACTGTGGTGATACACTGAAAAAATATAGGTGGTGGGGTGGGTGTCCAAGTGGTCAGAGGAAAAAAATATTATTTTTTTGCACGTGGGTGGGTGGGTGGTGGTCAAAAGGTGGAAAAAAATATTTTAGGCCTTGTGTCCGGAATTTTTTGGAAGACCCCCCCCCCCCCCCCCCGATCCAAGATACCAAATGACGCGATGTTGAACCCAGCAAATTTATGTACATATTTTAGTGTTTTTACAATATTTGTACAGACTTATTGTGTTCCCAATCTGACACCAAACCATATGTTAAAACTGCAACAGACTGTGACCACAAATATAAGAAAAATTTCGTCTACCGATTCATCCCCCTTCAAACATTGCTACAGTGTCCGGATCTTGAACTCCTACTATATTTACCTTGGATTAATTCTTGAATTAAAGCACCCAAGGAAAATACGGTATTCTTTTCCAGCGGAAGTGTATAGTGACATGTCGACACGTAATGGCGGGCAGCATTGCGCTCGACGAGGTGCAGATGGAAGCGGAGTTCGACTTTATCCGGCTCTACAATGCTACAATGAAAAATATGTTCCCTACCAGAAAATGACGAATCCCCATTCAAACACCACATAAACGATTGTAAATACTTTTCGCCCAGTGACTATCGGTCTAAGACTAGAAATTTAGACGCTGGATTCTCACTATTTCACATCAACTGCCAAAGCCTAAAAGCTCACTGTGATTCTTTTCAACACTTCTTATGCAGTTTACAAACAGGACAAAACTCTTTCGACGTAATAGGACTTACCGAAATATTCCATATTCCTCCAGACACTTCGTTTAAATTTGAGGGTTACGCCCCGATTATAAAATGTATGAGACCCAATGATGATGATGGCCGGGGAGGAGTTGGGCTATACATTAAAGAAGGGATAACATATAAAGCTAGGAGAGACATCTCAGTCTTCATTCCTCATGTTTTCGAATCCCTATTTATAGAAATAAAAGAAAAATACAACTGCAAAATTATTGGCAACATATATCGACCCAACACCCCCACCTAAAGCCGACATCAACCTCTTCTTATCAAAATTAACTGAAATAACGGATGTTTTGAATTCCGAAAATAAAAAAGTTTATATTATGTAGTAGAGTACATATACTGCGGATCAGGGACCAATTCTTAGTGACATTTGTTTGAATGCATTTTTTGATAGTTCAGACACCTTAGAATGAATTGAGAGGGGGTGTCCCTCGCAAAATGTCCGGCAACTTTTTGTATGGGGCAAAATCCAAGATGGCCGCCATGTGGAATCGCGAAATTGCTATACCGGCTATTGTGAATCTATAATTCATCTAAAATGGGTCGTGTTTGGTATCATTCTGTGCGGAATGACATTGCTGGTCACAATGTGACCAAACGACAAAGATCCATTAACCCTTTACCCAACAAATCGCCCAAAACCACCCAGAAAATCAACACATGCAAGGCTTCTACATCATAAAATATCTTGCAAGTTTCTCATTGGAACCATACGAATATGGATATCATTGTAATCGGCTGAACAAGCCGGTCCTAATGATATCTATATTTGCATGGTTCCAATGAGTTATACCCATGAAAAATTTCCTAAAATATGAGATTTTGTTCATTTTATAAAAAGTCCGTGTCTGGTGAAGGGTTAATGTTTTTTCTCAAATAATCGTCCAAAACCTAATTTTCGAGATCGATGGCTGTCACTATAATGGACATAATTGAATTTAAACTCTGAATTAATGATTTCATTCAGTCTAGTACCCAAGCCTGCCAGTCATCTGAAAATGAGGTTCAGAGTGGGTAAATTTAATCCTGCTCCCCTGCATTGCAGGGTAGTAGCATTAGATATGCCACTATGTACCTCACACTAAATGATAGTTTCAATTCTGTAGATAACAGACAGCTTATTTCCAGGCTTGACTTACAGGTTGATTCCTAACCCTTCTGCAATATAGTGATGTATTTACAACTCAAACATCGTGTACGGGATCCCAATCAAAGTTCAAATCGGAGTCTGAACCAGAGTTATCAGTCTCATTCATTTCATTAAAATTCTGTGGATGTAATTTTGCCTCTATTAACTCTTTACCAAACATGAAAAGCAGACGACACTTGCAAAAAAATTTCTTGAATAACTAATTTTTTTCATTTTTTGTCTCAAAAACATAGGTTATAACCCCTCGTTGGAACGAGCTCGGCGAGCTCGTTCCAACGAGGGGTCATAACCTATGTTTTTGAGACAAAAAATGAAAAAATAATGAAAATTAATTGGCGATTTTTGAGAATAGCGCTGGCCGGTTTTGGCCGTTACGTTGGGTAAAGGGTTAACTCCTTATAACTTGACGGTAGTGGTGGGATAGCGTATCTTTTCGGAACGAGTATACCCTCTTCCATCGCCCAGCCATTTTCAAGAGATGACAGCAGGATTTCTGACTCATAGTAATGTCTCAAGAGAAACACCTGAAAGTTTGCTCTGAGAATTTTCAGTTTGAGAGAATCGATGTCGGGTGGTATACGCATTGTTGATTTCCTTTTCATCTTGGCCCATTTAGTAGCCCTTGCTTTGGCAAGACTGTTACTTTTCCCATCACCGTAGACATAACGGATAGTGAATAAAACCAAGTCATTCAAAGCAGTTTCCGCGATTGGAATTGATTTACCCAAGGCAGACAACAGATTTCTTGCATTCTCACTCTTTGCAACCTTCTCAAATATAGCTTTCTTTCCATGTCCAAAAAACCCTGCAGCTGCATCACTGCCAGTAAATATATGCAATTGTAATATAATGCAGGCCATAGTTTTTGTGCAAAATTGTTCACAATCATACAGTTTTGATTCACGCTTCACACATAAAGGCCCATCCACTCTATGAGCTACATAGGCACCCAAAGCTACAATGTCTCAGGCTTGGCAATTTCAGGAGAGCGATTTTTTAGCTCTCCTTACTGCCCCCCCCCCCCCCCCCCCCTGAAAGAATTAAGGAGAGCGAAAAATTGCCCTCCTAAATATTTTGGTCTGGGATGATTGAGATTACATGTATTATGGTCACATTAAATTTTTGTTGTAAAGCAAAAATGTAATTTAACTTCGAAGTCACATAACATCACGTAATTTCATTTTGAAAGTGGTTTAGTGGTAAAAGGTAATGGCTGCAACCATACCCAAACACAGTTGCAATCATCTGAAGCAAAATGGGTCACAGCAATATTTTTTTTTCTGTCAGTTTCAAGTTCAACAAATGACATCACAGTTTGAGGGGTAATTATTCAAGGAATATTGACACTATAATATACTACCACTACTACTATCCTGTCACTTGAAGCACTTGCACCAGGATGTGGCTGTAGATTCAAGCAGACCTGTTGTCCAAGAAAGTCATACGCCTACCGCTACCACCTTCAACCCCCCTTGACTTTCTAGGACAACAGGTCTGGGTACACACACAGGTCTTGTCAAGTGTGTGTTCGGTTGTTGAGTGAGACATCTAGATGTCTAAGAGATTTCGCTTTACCTTAGTAAAGTTAATACAATCACTGATGTAGTCTGTTGGTTTCAGTTTCAATGAGTTTGTTTAACTGGATACTAAAAATGCTCTGTAAAGTAAAAATTGCTCTCCTAAGCTGATTGAGGAGAGCGATTTTTTGCCCTCCTGCATTTTTCAGAATGCCAGGCCTGATGTCTGTGTCCTCAGTGTCAATCACAACAATGTCGTTCAGTCCATGGTCATTCAATCTTTGATAAATATAAAAGATGATGATATCTGATTCTAGGTGAAAACATTCATACCTATGAACTCTCATATCTGGAGTATCAGAAGTCAAATCCCAACACTTGTCACGAACTGAATAGTATACATGAGCCAGATCTTCACTGCGCGCAAGCACTTGAAAAAAACTTCTCTAAGAAATGCCTGAAGGCGAATCTTGTTCTTTGAGTTTTTGAAGAAGTCTGCAAAATCCCTTGATTTGGGAACTTCATCTGGAGACTTAATATATACATTCTTTGTTACATTAATGTAGCGTTTGTTATGTTCGCTGTCCTTTAAACTTGGACCAATGTCATATGGATCATTCTCTAGGAAAATAGTATGTGCATGTGGGTGATGACACCGAATCATTGAAAACATTTTTTTTTCATGCATATTGATCCCATGTGAACAATTCTATGTCAAAAGATTCAAATGTTTTCAATGATTCAACGTCGTCACCCACATGCACATACTATTTTCATCAGTGCTATTGCCATTAATACTAGGTTACCTTTGTTAGTTTTATTCACCCATTTCCAGAATACATTTGAATTGGGCCCCTTCCCCAACTGTTTTCCTGATGTTTTGATGAGATTACTATTATGTGCTTTCCTATTTAAGTGCTTGATAATATTTACTATCTCCATTGCCTCTTCATATACTTCATTGGCACTTTTATTGACTGCATCATTCACATCCTCACGTTTTCTGTTTCTAAATGCTGCACATTTTCCCCTCCTCTATTTTCTCTCTTTTACTGCATTTCTGAGCTCATTGTTTACTTTATGCCCTAAATTCTTTGGCGACACTCTGTGCATTCCTTCCCACCATCTGTTAGACTTCTCACTACTGAGTCAGCCAACTCCTGAACATTATTTCCAGTTGACACCTTTTTACATTTGATTTGAAATTCTCCTGAAAGTGCCCCCAGTCTCCCTTCTTACATAATTTTGAGATGTCCTTGAAGGTCAGCCTGGGTTTTGTTATTCTTTTGCCTCCTCGCCCTCGCTTTTGCCAGATTGTGATTACTATCCAATTCAGAAATTTCTTCATCAAAAATTTTTGCGTCGAGGACCTTCCACCACAGCTGTTGGTCAGTGAGTATATAGTCCATTATTGTCATTCTGTCATTATTTTTCGAGGTCCATTTACCCTTACACTTGTTGGTATCCCTATTCAGTAGCTTCAGGCCCATTTCAATTGAAAAATGCAGGAGTCTCCTCCCATTGTCCATTCAAATCCAGTGGCGGCCGGTCCATAGGGCCTGAGTGGCCAATGGCCAGTGGCCCCAGGCTCCAGGGGGTCCACACGGGCTCAAAGAAAAAAGAAATTTGTAGGTTTTCTTTTTTTTTTGGGGGGGGGGCCTCTTTAAAAAATTGGGCCCCCGCAGAGAAGTTAATAATTTACAGGCTCAATGTGCAAAAATGAAATTTCTCCGCGCGCTGGAATAGAGTTTTTCATCAACCTGCCGTTCCGCGCAGTCTCCGCTCACAGGAAACCGAAAGAAATACACGATGACAGCTAGTAAAAAAAATCAAGCGTAATGTACATCTCCACCCAGACATTCATGTACAGAGTTCGATATTGCAAGTGAAATGTAGGATTCTTCCTTTAACCCTTTACCGAACGCAGACGATATCAAAATTTATTATTTTAAATATCATTTTTTCAATTTTTTAAAAAAATTTCAACAAAACCATATCATGTGACCCCTCGTTGCAAAGAGCTCGACGTGCTCGTTCCAACGAGGGGTCACATGATTTGGTTTTGTTGACATTTTTTGAAAAATAATATTTTTTCAACTGCTGAATTTGCATATTACGCGGACGGATGCGGACGGATGCGGCCGATTCGTTGGGTAAAGGGGTAATAGACAACTGAATTATCCTCTCTAGAGTGAAGGATTTGGCGTTTTTCGTCCATAATTTTCAATTTTTTTTCACACCGGGCCGAACCGTGGTCGGCACGGTGCGTTCTGTGTCGGAGGACCCCATCATAATTATGGCCAGGGGCCCCCAAGGGCTTCCGGTCGCCACTGTTCAAATCCCCTGTTAGTACAATAAGAAACCCCCTGGTTCCAGGTCCGTAACATGTATATGAAATTTGCATATACTCCATCATTTTACTCAAGCTTACTCCCTTCAGTCACTGCATAAGCAGCCCCCACGACAACGCTTCTGTTTCTCAACTTGATTTTCGCCTGTATTATTTCAATTTCCAGCTGATTGTTGTATTTACTTTAAGTAAGTCTGTCATGCTCACAAGGGCCTAACTCCTCCTTAGTGTTTTTTTCCTACTGCCTCTCCTCTCTTCTGTCCTTCTAGTGCTGGAAATCTAGAAAATGCAGGAGCGCTAAAAATTCTCCTCTTCAATTTGGCTACGAGGGCAATAAATAGCCCTCCTGGATTTCACCTCACACGGAAATGAATACATATATCCACCCCAAAATATATCATGTAAATTTTTCAAGTAACGGAGATGTAAAATGAACTTTTAACTTTTGTTATTCACATTCGAACTTTCCTGAATTAATATAACAATAACATGAGTTTGGAGAGCGTTACGGTTTATTAACGGCCCGAGAGGAATGAATAACGGCCCGAGGGCTTATTACCGGCACGAGACGAAGTCGAGGGCCGTTAATAAGCCAGAGGGCTGTTATTCATTCCTTGAGGGCCGTTAATGAACCGGGGCGCTCGACAAAATCATGTTATTACTATTATTACCATGACCGAAAGTGGGCAGCGGGCTGTTAATGAATTTTGTTTTCATTAACGCCCGCGGCTCGCTTCCGGTTGCATGGCGTCATGAATTACTGAGTCTTACCGCCCCGCTAAAATCCGTTAATATACCAGAGAACGCCCGCTAAAGTGGTAATAATTTAGTATGAGAGCAACTGTTTTTATGGTGTTATAAGCCATTAGACATACCACTAGGACGTTTAATAACTTCACATTATACAATACCACTTGAAACAATAAGTCACTTGTGCAAATGTACAAAACTATTTCCCACATAATAAAAAATTACACAAGTATTATATACATTTTTCATTTAACCCTTTACCTAACATGAAAAGCAGACGACACTTGCAAAAAAAAAATTCTTCAATAACTATTTTTTTCTTTTTTTTTTTTTTGTCTCAAAAACATAAGTTATGACCCCAGTAGGTAATAATTGAGAGTTTACTATCACTTGTACATGTACGTGTACAACATACGCACACGATGCGTTCACCAACGTGGAATTCAGTGTTAAATCACACGCTTGTTCACAAAACTGTACATGATCTTGAATCCCCCCCCCCCCCCCCCCATGTACAGTTGTGACTCCTAGATCGCACTTTTAACGTTCAAATACTCGTGGTGAACGCGCGTTTTTTTTAAAAAAAGGGTGAAATTGTACATCTTCGCTTGTATCTTGTACGTAATTTTTCGTCGACGTTCCCATCACAGATCAGACCATCGATCCATCGTTGGCGAACGCGATCAAAAGCAAAAAATTCTGAGTCATCATCAAAAAACAGTTTTGGTGACTCTAGATCAGCGATTCAGAACCCGCAATTGTGTTGAGACAGATAATCCAGAACCCGCAATTGTTTTGAGGCGGTGGGTTTTTCCCATTTATGACATTATTAGGGGAATTCCCCCACTATGAGAAAAATTCCCAAACTCAGCTGATCGAGCGATCGGATCGCTCGATTCTCGTAAAAACTCGATCTGAACGAAGAGTGTCGTCGTCGGTGTGGTTGGAAATTCGCGAGCCCGCTGTCACGTTTTTGATTGATATATATATAGGGGAGAAAAAGTATATATAAATAAATAGTTATTTAGAAAATTAAATATATCAAATCGAATAGATAATAAAAAAATACGTAAATCATGAGCGATTCTCAGACTATTAGAACGAGGTTTCTTTTAAACATGCTGATGAGAGCATACGCAATCTGCGTGAACGAACAACTACGTCCCATCTTGTTAGAACGATGCGTCGGGTGTCGGGATCATCTAGACTTCGATCACGAGAATCATTCGTGTCTGACGATGGAAAGGGAAGATATGGTCGTCATGAATTTCGAACCGGCGTTCGAACGCGTTAAATTCAACGATGTGATCACGTTTTGGAAGAGATTAGTCTTCTCTAAGAATCGAGACAGGCCCACAGATTCGGAAGAACTGAAATTAGCGTGTAGAAGTTTGACTTTAGAAGACAAGGGATGCATCAAGAAATTATTGCTGAACGAAGCATACGTCTAAGTTTTTTTCGTTGATATAAAAATAAGGGAGAGTAGAAAATAAAAAAAAAAATAAATACACACATAAATTTTTTTTATCTAATATTAGAAAGAAAGAAAAAAAAAACACAAAATGAGAACCAGAAATAAATTGTATCCTACGTTAGTGGACGACGAGGACGAGAAGCCGAACGGCGTTTTGCCGACGGCACCGTCGCTAGAAGAAAGAGAAAGAGGAGAGAGGTATCGCATCAATCAAATCAGTAGAATCCAATTGTATCTGACTCGAGAGAGAGATTCTCGTCGTTCCCTCAAGAAGAAGTATTCGCGTTTCGTGAAATTCGTCAACACGATCGACACGACACTCATCACGATTTCCATGAGTTTACACGCGGCCGGCATCGGATTGTTGTCGACCGCGGTCGGCATTCCAATCGTGTTGACCGTAGAAGGAGTGGCCCTCGCCGCCGGATTGTTTAGCATGCTCGGAAACTTTTTGAGTAGGAAATTATATCTGAAGGCGAGGAAACACGACAAGATTCGCATCTTGGCCGACTCCAAGATCGACACGATATCCGAAATGATCTCTATGGTGTTGAAAGACAGTAGGATATCGGACGGAGAATACTTCGCGATATTGAGCGAGAAAACGAAATACGATGCCATGAAAGAAGCTGTGAGAATCAAGACTCGTCAGATCATCAAGGAAGAGATGAAGGATTCTCTCGTGGACAAGGGGAGGAAAGAGGCCAGGGAGGAATTCAGTAAGATGATACAACTCAAGAGCAGCGATTGAAAAAAAAAAAATATATATATATATAATAAGAACAGAATTTAAAAAAAAAAAAAAATAGTAAATTTATATATAAAATAAAAAAAATAAATTAATTTAAATAACTCTTAAAAATGTATTGCGTAAAGTGTAAGAGAGTTACTGAGTCGAGTAATTCTAGAGAAGTGCGAACTAAAAACGACAGACGGATGCTTCGCGGAATTTGTGACGTGTGTGGTTCTATCAAGACTCGATTCGTCAAACAAAAGAATGCGAGCAAAGGTAAAGGCATCGTGAATACAATGATCAACAATCTACCTTTCGAAATGCATCTGCCCGGTCACAGTTTCAAGGGACCCGGAACGAAATTGAACAAGAGACTCAACGCCGATCTGACACCCAAATCTTGGAGCAAACCCGTGAATAGGGTGGACACGGCCGTATACGATCACGATCTGTGTTATGCTGGACATCCCGACACCAAGACTCGCAATGACGTCTGCGACAAAAACATGTTGGGGAGATTGAGAGGCATATCGAATCCGACCAGGAGAGAGAAGATGGAACGTTCGCTGGTCGGCAATCTGATTGGTGCGAAACGTCGATTCAGATGGGGCGTTCAAAAAAAAAAGCGCATCTGAAAAGAAGAAGAAACGATTATTGATGAGCGAATTGGCCGAGGAGTTACACAAACCCAACGTGTGTAAATTTCGAAAGAGAAGGGTGTTCGTGAAGGGTCTGGATGACATTTGGTCTGCCAACTTGGTCGACATGAAATCGTTTTCGAGGTGGAACGAGGGCGTCAAATATCTATTGACAGTCATCGGCGTGTTTTCCAAATACGGTTGGATCAGAGCTTTGAAGGATAAATCGGGACCTTGCGTCGCCGAGGCTCTGAAGAGCGTGTTCGACTCGTCTTCTCGAAAACCGAGTAAATTGTGGGTGGATAAGGGAAAGGAATTCTACAACAAGGACGTTCGTCGATTGGTAGACCTCTACTCGATCGAAAACGAAGAGAAAGCCAGCGTGGTGGAACGTTGGAATCGAACGATGAAGGAGAAGATGTACAGGTACTTCACGGCGAATTCGACCAACAAATACATATACGCTCTGAACGGTCTGGTCAAAGATTACAACAACACGCGACACAGATCAATCAAGATGACTCCCACGGAAGCTAGCGATCCTCGAAACGAAAAACGAGTCTACGCAAATCTATATCCCGAGAGATCTAAGATCAGGAAGAAGTCTAGAACGCCGAAATTTGCGGTCGGCGATCGAGTGAGAATCTACGCTTATAAGAAGCACTTCAAAAATGGTTATACTCCTCGATGGACCTCGGAAATTTTCGTGATCATCAAAATATTTCACACCGATCCGGTGACTTACAAAATCGAAGCTTTGGATGGAGAAGAGATCATTGGAAAGTTTTACGAACAACAATTACAGAAGACGAAGTTTTGATGAAGAACACAAAAAATTTTTTTTATTTACTCTCTTTGACATTTTCTTGTTTACACACATATATATATAAGAGAGAAAAAAAATAATAATTAAAAACTATTTTTTTAGATAAAGAAAGCAAGTGAATTAATAAACCAAAAAAAAGAAAAAAATCCTTTAAAATGACAAATATACTAGATATAGCACAAAGCATAGTGAAAGATGAAAGTATTCAAGAATATGAGGTTCACGAATACGAACCGGTAACCGGGACGAGTTTGAACAATGCGGGAGAGATAAGAATCAATGTCGAAACTCAAGATCTATTCATACATCCTAGCGATGCAGGGATCTCTCACCAAGGAAGATGTATCCTGATGATTTTTCGAAATCCAGAGGACTTAATCAGTTGTGGGTGAAAGACACCATAGGCCCTGCTAGCGCAGGTGCCGCCACGATATTCGACTATGTCGTCAAGACGTCCAGACCTAAAGGAACGTTTTCGTTCAGGATACCTTTGAAACACATCTTCGGATTCGCAGACGATTACAACAAGATCATGTACAGATTCAAACACAATCTGACGTTGATTCAAAAAGGAAACGATGATGCAATAGTGAAACTCACCGTGACCGATGCGGGTAAGATAACTCTACACAAGATATCGTGGTTCGTTCCGCACGTGGAGCCTTCGATCGTGGAGAAAGCGCGTCTCTACAAGATCATAGAATCCAAGAGTAAATTACCCGTGGGATTTAGAATGAGACAGTGCGACACGGCTAGCATTCCTCTTCATGAATCACTTCGATTGGAGATTGACGGTGAAATCCGCTTCCGAGAGACCGCGCTTCATCATGGTTGCATTTCAGACTGATAGGGACGGGTCTCAGGAAAAGAATGCGTCGATGTTCGATCACTGCCATTTGAGAAACATGCAAGTGTTTCTGGACGCCACGAGATATCCAGCAATCGATTACAACACGTCGTTCGACAAGAACGATTTCTCCAGACTGTACGGCGATGCCGCTGATTTTAGAAAGAAGTATCACAGTCTAGACGAATTGATGAGCAATCCTAACATATCTCCCGGCGAATACAAGTTGATGTATCCCATGTTCGTGTTCGACGTCAGTAAACAGAGTGAACGACTCAAGAGTAGCGTGTTAGACATTCAGATCAAGATGCAATTCGATAGGAACGTGCCAAGAAAAACCGAAGCCTTCACCCTGGTCCTGTCGGACAGAGAATTACAATTCGAATCGGACGGAAATAAGATGTTGATCATTCGATGAGAGACGAGTGTGTGAAAAAAAAAAAAAAAAACAAAAAAAAAATAAAAAGTAATGTGTGATTATTAAAAACAAAACAAAAAAAAAAATAAATAAAGTAATGTGATCTAGAGAGATTGAACATCTCTCTATATCTCATTACTTTTTTTTTTGTTTTTAATAATCACACATTATTTTTTTTTAATTCATTATTTTCCACGCGTTCACTGTTTGTTCAAAGGACCCAGTTCGATCAGTAGACTCACCATGGAAGTGGCAGCTTCGGGATTATTGGTTTTCGTGATGAAATTAATCCTGTCTCCGGCATTCACTTTGAGAGGCGTGCCGAACATGCTAACATTCGCGTGTTGATTCTCAGTCTTTTTGACGCTGTATCTCTTATCGCTCTCCACACCATTCACCATGAGATTGACGACCGCTCTGTTATTCAAATCCGAGGAAGCCAGACTCATTCGAAGGATTTCACCTCCCAGCGGCATGGGATATCCCCCCTGACCGTGTTTCGATCCGCTACTTCCATTTCCGAAAGACCACTCAGCTTTTCCCTCATCTAAGGTGCCGGCCTCTTCGGCCCACACGGTGATCAATTGTCTAGCATATTTGATTTTCTCCACCACCGAAATCAGGGTGCAGGCATCCGTCAAGTGCACGGGTTCTGGTAGATTCGTGAGCGCGTGTCCACCCATGTCTAGTTTACCTTCCATGATGTTGCCCTTTCTCCAGACCGAGTTGTCGTTCACGTACTTTCTGCTGACCACGCTGGAATCAAATTCAGGATCGTGATCGAGACCGAATAAATTGTGACCGTTCATGTTGATGCCACCCTCCATGGTTCCGCCAGATTCTTTGTTCAGGTAGAGATCGTCCACTTGCGATTCTAGGTATTCTTGCAATTGTATCACGGCAGAATCTACGTAGCCCTTGTTGACCGCGGTTGAGTCCGCATCCGTGTCATCGATCTTCGACAGATTCAATATCTTGTGGAATCCCGCATTCAGATCCGATTTCATTTCTCGTCTGTCAGACTTTCTCTGTTCCAGATCTACATAGTGTTTGGTCGCCACGTCCTTGGGATTCGTGGGAGTGGCCACGTTCATTATCTTGTTAGAATTAGCGTTCAATTCCGAGTGCATCATTTTCAGAACATATCTATTTCTCAGGTGTTCACTGAATCTTGCGTGAGAGTCGTCCACGTATTTCTTGGTCGCGGCATCGGTGGGATCTACGGGATTCGCGATGTTCACCAAACGTTTGGATTTCAGATCGAGATCATCGGTCATGGTTTTATCCACGTAATTATCCAGCAGGATTCGTTTGAAATCGGCGTTCCCCCTGTCGACGTATTTTTTAGTCGCAGCATCTGCGAGATCTATCGGCTCGGGAAGATTGTAGAGCTTCTTATCATTCATGTTCAAAGGTTCTTCTCGAGGTTTGTATCTCCGAATGTAACGTTCATCCAAGTTGGCAACGTCGCAACCATCGTCGACTTTGAATGTCTTCCTCTTCTTTCTCGGGTTGACTTTTTTGTCGTCACTTCTACCAAATTTATCGACTGGCATGTTGTTGTAAGGATTTTTTTTTGTTTTTAGAAAAAATATATTCAAAACGCAGTTTATTAAAAAATGAACTATGTTATTTTATTTTTCGTTTTTATTCGATTAAAATTTTTTTAAAATAATTTTTTATCTTTATATATACTATAAAAAAAAAATCTCTCTCTAATGTAAATCATTGAGAATGTCTTGAAATCGATCTCCTTCAGACCATCTCTTGAGAACGTAGAGAATAAGGTGACCCCAAAACACTTGATCTGGTGATTGCACTTGTTCTGTGTTGTAATGAACCATCGATTTGTTGAAATAGTTCTTTATTTCTTTTGGCGGTGAGATTCCGTAGCTGTCAAAATAATAATTTTTCTTCTTCCCGTTCTTCATCCACGCCACCCAGTGAGTGCCTTCACCCGATGAATCGTCTAGATTTAAAATTCCGCATTCCGATTGTCGAGGTCTTCTCTTCGGCAAGGCATCTCTGGAAAACACTCCTAGAAAATCTTCGATTTTCAAATCTTTTGCCGCATTCAACAGATCGATGTTGGATAGGGATTCGTTGGGTAAGACGACACCTTCTACGGATATCTTTATTTTCTTATTCATAAATAAGTATATATTTTTTTTATTTATTTTATTATAATTTACTAAAAATGACGTTATTTTTTTTTTTCTATTTTTTTCTTTTTCTTTTTAAACTAACTTTCTCGATGTCACTATCGATTTCCATAATTTTGTGTTCATCTAATTCTTCTTGATTTTCTGGAATCCTATCATCCACAATCGTATCTGGAATCTTATCATCCACAATCGCATCTAGAATCCAATCATCTCCATTCATATCATCTAAAATTAGATCCAAAGTCCAATGTCCGAGTGCCAAAGTGCTTATTTTATCGTCTAACATGATTCTCTTGTCGTCGTCAGCTGTCAGCGAAAGCTTGTTGACTATTTCGGTATACAAGTCGTGATTTTCGCTTCGAATCGATTTCATAGTCTTATACACCGGACCACTTCCTAACAGACAATCTTTATACTCTTGGACAGAGATGTTTTTCTTCACCACACGCTTTAACTCCTTTACACTTCTTGATCTCTTCATCATCTTCTAGACGATAAGCATAGAGTTTGGGTCTCAAGCCCACGAATTCGATGATCTGTTTACCGCCGCTCTCGTCCT
Source organism: Pictodentalium vernedei (assembly GCA_031216915.1). Lineage (NCBI taxonomy): Eukaryota > Metazoa > Mollusca > Scaphopoda > Dentaliida > Dentaliidae > Pictodentalium > Pictodentalium vernedei. The sequence continues at coordinate 782,671,714 of CM062296.1, read as the reverse complement.
TAAATTTACCCAACACCTTCTTGTTGTCGTTCGATTGAATGTTGGACGGGTGATCAATGGGATAATTGCTCGTGTCGAACCAATCGGCCACGTCCGGAGATATATCTCGGTAGACGTCTTTCGTCTCTATCTCGTAAACTAAACTGTCCGTGTCGGTGAACAGTAGTTTGGCTTTGTCACCAAATTTTCGTTTGACGTAATCGTAGTGAAACTCGTACATCAATCGCTTGCTGACATCTAAGATGATCGGTCCGAGATAATACGGTTTGTCGAACTTCAGATGCATCTTTTACATGTGAATGGCCACTAGATTTTCGTCGAATATGGTTCGGTGTTTGTAATTGGGTTTCGCCACTAATTTTTTAGCTCTTTTCTCAGACGTGATGAGTCGGACGTTGGTTCTCTTCCTGATGTTTTCCATCGATTTGCCGTACACGCAGTTGTTCATGAGTTTGAAGAAATCTTTTTCGAAATTGTTCTCGGCTCGAGCTCTGAGATTCGTGTTGAGATCGATGTATTTTTTCATCCAAGGCTCTTCGTCGAATCGAATGATGCAATGTATGTCGACGAATTTCATCCCGTAATCGACGTACTGTTTCAAATTCTCACTGTAGACGACGTAGTTACGTTTGTTAAATAAATTGGGAATGAGTTTTTCCTCGTCTCCTTCTTTCGGTTCCATTCGTTCGGGAGCCAGCGGATAATCGTTGTGTGGACTGTGTAATTCTTCCGGATAGTTCAAATCGACTTCTAAAATGCAAGGATAGTCTCTCCATTTTTGCATCTCTTCCGGTTCCTTCACCCATTCGAAATTTCTAATCGGTAAAGGATGACTCATAGCCCAACCGTACAGATTATTGGCGTCCCAATACTGTATGTATTTAGTCGACCATTTCGAATCGAAACCTTCTTTCATGTAAGGATTCTTAGCTTCAGAATATCTGTGAGAGATCATCGAGACGCCACCGCTCACAGCCCTTTCGAACATGAGCAACATGTCCACATCGGATAATAATTCCAATTGGACTTCGGTGGTCTTCAACAGTGCGTACCACACCTGACCGGGTGCGGTGAAATACCAAGCGGGATCCAGATCATAATTTCGACGACAGACGTCTCGAAAATTTTCGAACACGTCTGCCAAGAGCAGAACGTTGGTCTTCAGATAGAGATCGTGATAATCTCTCATGGTTTTCATATCGAATGATTTCCACACGTTTTTGGCGTGTTCGTAATTCTCGTCGGAAATGTCGGATTCGTATAATTTCGAATAAAAATCTTCTTTCGAAGGTAGTGCGGTGTCTTCGAATCTCTTTAGATCGTTCATGTAATCGTAAGGATAGACTCCTTTCCTCAACATGACGTCTACTCGTTCTCCAAAATGTTCGCTCGTGATTTTAAATTTATCCTTGCTCATGTTATCAACTAATTTTTCCAGAGTGGTCGACATGAATTTAAAACTGTCGATGAAACGTATGCATCTATGAATGGATTTCGTTTTTTCTTTCAACGTATTTCCGTCGATTACTCTTTTCCTCCCCATGAGCTTCCATTTCGTGAAGGAAATGTATCTTTCTTCGCTGTTCGCGATGCAATTTAATTCTTCGTGTGAGGTGCCGAGATTTTTCACGAACATATGACTGTCGTAACCTGAGAGATTGTGAAACATCACCGGATAGAAAGTGGCGTCTCGATATTTTAAATTACACTTGCTGTGAGCCAGACCGCGATACAGACCCGTGTAATGATCGTGGTCTCTGACCTTCTTATTTTCCTCCGAATTCTCGTCGAATGATTGTCTGCATATGTGACATTCGGTGGCTCTGTTATTTTCGTCCTGCTGCTCTCGCGTGATGATCATTTTCACCGGAGTTTTGAATTTGTCGTATAACATTTGAATTTTCGATTCTAACTCTGCCACGAACCTTTGAGCCACGTCGTCGTCTTCGTGCTGTTTCATGTAGGTGAAGGGACCCATGTTGTGTTGCGAGTCGAAAGCGCATTTCACGTAAATGCAATAGCCTGAAGGTATGTGTTTTTGATATCTTTCGACATAACTTTGAAGAGCGTTGGGTTGACAGGAACTCATTTTCGTGGTGAAACATTCGAAATCGGCGTACACGATGAATGGTACTTTTAACCTTCTATTATGATTTTCAAACTTCACGATGGTGTTGGGTTTGGGCATTTCGACGGCGACACCTTGATTTTCGTTGCAATATTCCTGATGTTTCGCCAACGAGTCTTCGCTGTGAAACACGTTCATGCAATTGTAACATAAAGATATCTTTCCGTTATGATTATTATTTTGTTTTGACAGTAATCGGGTCGGATGTTTAACCCAACAATAATGACGATTGTCACCATTCGAAATCAATAATAAAATAATCGTCTTTTCTCTTCCGCGATACGAAGTCTGTCTGAGAGGATAGATCGTTCGATTTTCATTGTCGTATCCTAAGACATTCACCGCTACGGTGGGATTTTGAACCTTGAAACGTTCGATGTGTTTTAACTCTGTTGGAAAAGTCACTCCGGTCCAATCAAGATTTTTAGAAGTTTCCTCGTAATGAGAAACTCTATCGGAGTTTATTTCGACAGGGTATAAAGCGGAGGTGACTGCCCATTTAAAACACTGATCATCTTTATTTCTCACGTTGACCACAGCGTGTTTCTTAGTCAAGAAATACGGTAATTCCAAGTAGGAAGATCCTTTCAACGGTTCGTTTTTATTCATGTGAATTTCGAGTTTCAACACCTCACCGAACGTCCAATTACTACCTTCATGTTGATAATTCGCGAGAGACGTCAACATCTTGTCTTTCATCTTTTCGAAAACGTCCGATAGATCTGAACCTCGAAATACAGGTTCGACGTTAGATCTGAAATATGCATTTTTCACGATGCTCTCGCCGGACTTCACGTCGATTTTATTCATTATGCAATGGAGTATCATCTTAATTTTTAATCCCACGTTCATGTATTCGCGAAACAAATCCAATACTTCTTTCTTCACCCATTCCATGAACAATTTTGGATCAACTTTCTTCAATGAGGGAATCACGTCGAAAGTTTTAAAAATGCCTTTGATCGCACTCTCCCGTTCTATGGGTTTCGATTGGAATAGTTCTGCAACAAGTCGTGTTGCATATTCTTATCCTTTCTCTTCATCGATTGCTCGTTGAATTTCGCTTGATATATCTCGTTTGTCTTGAATCTGAAGTGCATCACTCGTTTTTGTTTTAGTTTTTCCTTTCTTTTCTTTGGAAACTTGATGTTCTTCAACGGCTTTTCGTTTAGTCGTCTTCTTATTTTTCACAACCGATGCATCTTTTGACGTCGTTGCTATCGACATTTTGTTTGCCTTTCTAGCGTTTCGCAAATATTCTTGTATGACTTCAATTTTTTTTGATTTAGTTCTATGATTTCTGAAATCTGAAATTTGTAATAGTATACAAATCTCGTTTAACTGAGGTATGGTTTTCTCATTTAAATTTACCATTGTTTTATCTGTTTGCTTCATTTGTAAGAATATTTTTTTTTTTTTTGAATTTTGTATTAAATAATTTGTTAAAAAAGTTTTGCTTTTTTACTCTTTTTATATATATATAATAGAAAAAAAAAAAAAAGTTAAATTTTAAATTCAATTTTTTTTTTCTTTAATGTGTTTTTATTCAAAAACAATTTAAGACCGCTTTTATTTCTCGCTTGCAAACCGAACACGTTTTCTCCTCTTCGGAATGACATTCTCTACAGTAACGCAGGTGTGCGCACGGTAGAAACAAGATGTTTGCGACACCTTTGCAGACCAGACACTTGGTGGTGGACGTTTTACTCAGTTTGTTTTCGATGAGTGACGATAACTCGTCCGCTTCCGCCATGAATTTGATGAGATGTTCTAAAGTTATGAATTGAGACAGGGTCTTGTTCGCGATGTTTAACGCATCGTAAATTGTTCCTTGGTGTATCCGAGTTGTAACATATCCATTAATAATTTTTGGTTTTTATCTCTATCTCTCTCTTCTTCTTGGATTTTGATCAATCCCAACGTTAGGAACTTGTTCAAATAATCGCATTCGTCTTTTTCAATATTACTTATGTGTTCTAGTAAAGGTACGTCGTGAGGTTCCCAATTCATCAAATGTATGTCACAACAAAAACATTTGACTTTGTCGCCTCTACCCACGTAAATGAAACCTGCGGCGGCTAAGTCTTCGGGTTTTTGAGCAAGATGCGAAGGCCAATTTTTAAACGTTTGAAGTCTTGCACGTTCTAGACTATAATTCGGATGTTTGGACTTCATCATTGTTTTTACCTCAAAATTGAGTTTGTAAGAATTTTTTTTTTTAACTTTTATTTATATATAAAGAGAAATAAAGAGAAACTTTTTTTTTTAACAAATTATTATTTAAAATACAAAATTTAAAATATACATTATTTGCAAGAATTCATAAAAACCAAATAATCGATCATGACAACAACACCTAAAAGATGCGAATTGAAATTGAAACGAGACGAAAAGTATGGGAAATCTAGTTTTAATATCTATACATTACAACCACACGATCCCATCGAATTGAATGAGGTCGAGATGGTGGACTTAGAGTGCTACTACCACAAATATCGAATGTGTTTGAAAGTGGATGAAGCCGCGCTCGATTTGTTTTATGAATACCAAAGCGAACTGCTGATTAATATCATCGTCGCCGAAGACAGAGAATTCGACAGGGGTGATTTATTGTTGTCCTATGGAGGTTACATATATCCAATAATCTCACCCGAACTCGTGAAGAAATCAGGTGGTGAGAGCGCATTCGAAACTCAAAACAGTAAAGATAAACATTCACACCATTTTCGTATGTGGAAAAATGCCGAATGTCAACTTGCTAATAACGGACTTGGAAATATAGAGAGATTGAAATTAAAATTTAACTTTTTACATATATATATAAAGAGAAAAAAAACTTTTACTAAAAAATTTTACATTAAAGAAAATTAAAAATGAAAAAAACAACTTTTTATATATATAAAGAGTAAAAAAAAAAATTTTTAAACAAATTATTATTTAAATATTAAATAATCGATCATGAAGACAACAACACCTAAAAGATGCGAATTGAAATTGAAACGAGTCGAAACGTATAAGAAATTCGGTCATAAAATCTATAGATTACAACGACATGATCCCATCGAATTGAACGAGGTCGAGACGAAGGGCTTAGAGCACAAATACGAGAAATATAAGATGCCTTTGAAATTGGATGAAGCCGTGCTCGATTTGATTTACGAGTACCAAAGCGATCTGCAGAACATCGTCATCGCCGAAGATAGAGAATTCGACAAGGACGATTTGTCATTGCCCTATGGAAATTACATATTTCCAAATATCTTATTCGAACTCGTGAAGAAATTGGGTGGTGAGAGCCAGTTGACCGATGTAAAAAAACTCAAAAGAGTAAAGATAAACATTCAACATGTTTTCGAAAAAGGAGAAGACACGAGTGTCAACATGCTAATAACGGACTTGGAAATATAAACAATAGAGTGATTGATTTTTAGCGAAGAAAAATGAAAAAAAAAAAAGTAATAAGATCATCTTTAGATCTCATTACTTTTTTTTTTTTTGTTTTCCTTCTTCTTCACTATCATCATAATATATTATAATAACGTTTCCTTTTCTCTCAAATTTCAGCGTTGATTCTTCTTTTTCTTTTTTTCTTTTTCTTTGTGATGTGATACGTTTATGGTAACATTTTTGTTTATCCGAATCATAATTATGAACGAATGCTGTGCATCTCTTGGTAACACTCGCATCATTACCATTCTCTTCAGAAGGTAGTGGTGACCGTGGAAAGCATCATCTCATTCTCAACCGTCTATCCCGCGCTTCATCTATCTCTTTCATTAGTTCTTTCCCTAGATATCCATCATTAGCGTCTAACCATTTTTTTATTTTTTCGCTCTCTGGCTCGCGATGTTTGTCATTATCGTCAAATTGTTTCTCCACCTTTTCATCCAGGTGATAAATTTGTTTCTCCACCTTTTTATCCATTTTAAATATATTATTTTATACTTTCTATGATTTTATATTTTATATAATTTTATATTATAATAACATATTCAAAATCGGTATGTTCTTAAATGGCGAATTCTCACCGAGCAACAAACCCTTGCCGAGTCGCTCGACGTTCCGTCCACTCTTCAGATAGAGACCGTTTCCTCTCAGAGAGTTGCCACCGCTAATGTGTTCTAGATACAATCCTTTACCGCTGTCGTCTACATGGACGCAACACACGGCTCCTCCCTTCTTCAAAAACAGTCTGCTGCCACCCATTAATTTCTCAACTGCCGAACTTGCGAGTCCCGTGAGAGCTCCCACGCCGAGAGTCTTTCCGAGAAAGGGTAGCACCTTTGCGGTGAAGGGTAATGCTTTTGCAGCTATTCCTGCCAATAGCGGTAGGAAACTACCTTTCATTCTCAAATTGTATCTCAATTGAGCGGGACTCATTCTCACCGTCAACCCTCTTCCATCACGAATCGCTTTCTCCATCCTTTTGATTTCACTTCTGGTCCAGGCGATCGAATCCTGACCACCTCTCGTAAGATCTTCGTGAGTGAATTTGAATCTCACCGCCTCGCCTCGAGTTGCTAACGCGCTCTTAAGTTTCTTCCTCTGTCCTGCGGATATGTTCACGTTTTTAACCACGTATTCTGTCATATTTCTTTTTTTTTTTTTTAAATATATTTACTTCAATTGTTTCTTGTTTAATAATTATATTAAAATAATTTTGTAAAATTAATATTGCGTTTATTTTATTTTTGTTATCTATATATATAATATTTATTTTTTTTTTTTTGCTTTTATATTTCTCTTATGTGAAATCGTATCGTCACTCTTTCTCCGCGAAGATCTAACAGTTCACCATTTTGATCCATCAACATTGTTTTGAGACTATACAACGTGTCTAAAATCACTGGTAGATAAACTAAATTTCGAGGTCGCTCCACGATCTTATAACCCGGCGACACGTTTGGAAAGAAGGAATAGATGGTCGGTTGAGCGCTACCATTCACATAGCTTCCAGCAATCACGTCCACGTTCACCAGAATGCTGTTGACTGTGAGAATGTCGACCGTATTTTCAGATGCCGCGTGGCCTCGATACATCTTTCAATCGAATCCCAACATCTTGCCTATAGAAACGTCCGTGTTGAAATCCACACGAAAATTATCTTCCAAATCCAACACCGTCTGTAAGGTATTAGGATTGGGAGCGAGTCTGATCTTGTTGCTTCCCTTTCCATCCGTCTTCATTCGCGTCTGAATGTCATCGTTCAAATCGTCTATGTCATAACTCCCTTTGGGAATTCGAATCTCCAACCAATCTGTTCCATCGGAATACTTGAACGAGTTATTCTTTTCGGTGACGTTGGAAAAGGAATAATAAGTCTCCAGATTCACCAACGCCATCTCGTATCTTTTCTCTCTATTCAATTCGATGGAAGGTTCGAATTTCGTAGCGAATCGAGTCGAATCGCCACTCACCACGATTTGAATGGATTGTTTCGCAGCCGTATTCTCGGCTATCCGTCCTAACAATTCTCCATATTCGAACATTATATTTAATTTTATTTTTTTTTTTATTCAAAACTAATTATTTGAAGATTTATTATTTTTCTAATTTTTTTTTATTTTCACGATCCATCTTATTATTACCATCGGAAACATAAAACTTGTCGAATCCGCACCGATATTTTCCGTGATTAAATTCGCTAGTCAAATCGATCACGACGAAATTGTAAAGTCCACCATCCCAAACCCTCTTGCAGAATCTCCTGAATTCTGCAGCGCTCATGTCGTTTGCGACATGATCGCCGTAGATGTGATTGAGATTCTTGAGATCTTGGCGAAAGAGACATAGAAAATTAGCGTTCTCCCTTATCGTCTGTCTGGGCAATCAAAAATAATTCTGCGACAGGTAGAAACAGTCCACGTTGCTGTGTCGACCCCTAACGTAATACGATTCGCATCGGTTCTGTCTCTCCAAAAGCAGATCGTCGAAAATCATGAGATTCTTATCTTCCGATTTCAGTTCTCTAGGATCCAGAACGTCGCTAGCGTTCTCATAAAATCGACACTCGACGTTCGAAGATGCATTTCTCTTCATCAGCTCCGTCGCCGCGCCGTCCAAAATGGTCGAGAGTGGAGCTCCACTCTTGTCGAATTCCTCCCTACTGTCAAAGATTCTGGCTATGACGTCCTTGGGCAATCTGCGATCCATGCACTCTCGAAGCAATCTGTATTCGGGTTGAAACAAGCTCTTGCCAAACACGAACAATCTGTCGTTATCCAACCAGTCGGGTCGGGACAACAGATTCATCAACAGATTGGTCTTTCCACAATTCGATTTTACCACTATCAAGCCTCTTATGCTCTTGGGAAAGAACTCGTTATTCGACCTCTTGGTCGCAGCGTCGTTCCAAGACATATCTTTAATGTTCATCTTTGTTTTTATTTTGTTTGTTATTTTAGATTCTTTTCAAACACAAATTTTTTTTATGTTTTTCAAACTCTGTTTTTTAATGTTCTTATTATTTATTTATATCACACCGTCGCGAGTTCTCTTCAATCCAGATCCACTCGTCATTTTGGCTAAATCTTGTATGGGCACCACAGCATCCTTAAAATCTTTCCAACTTTTCGGCGTTCGCTCTAACGCCGCTCGCTTCGCCGGCGGACTGATCAACTTGTCGATCAACGTGTCGGCTGCCATCTTGCCAGCCACAGAAGCTATCCTACCACTGGCTTCGGAAGCGGCTTTCTTACCAGCATCCAAAGCCATCTTCTTACCGACCTCAAACGCGGTCGATGCAAGTTTTCTACCCGCATTGCTCGTGAACGCTCGCATTATAGAATCGACAATGCCAGAACCGCCTTGAACGTAAGTTCTGACGTATCCCCTGTTCTTTATCACCAACATATTTTATTTTTATGATATTTTTTGTTTTTTTGTTTTTTTCACTGGTAAATCGTTTTGTCGTTTTTAAATACTTTTATTATTCTAGTGTAAGAATTTACTGTTTTATTTTTGTTTCTTTGTTTGTTTGTTTCTCTCTACTTATTATGTACACATTAATCCTTCAATTCGTTCATCAGCCTTTTATACTGGTTTTTATTCAAAACCTTCTGTCTTAACAATTCGTCAGATATAGCAACTATCTGATTATCTAATCCCGTGTTACCAGCCCGTCTGCTCGCCATCAACAAACTCAATCTCTGAGACAGAGCGTAGGAATCGCTCAGAAGAAAAGTGGTTTTCACCCCTTTGCCAGTCACCGATTCGACGAACTTCTTGTTCATGTCCCATATGGGTTTCACCACTTTCGTCCACTTGTAACCTCTGTTGGCTTTGGGTCTCGTCTCTCTGGCATCGTTATTTCTCTTCATGGCGTGGGTCTGGACCAGAATGTCTCCGTAATTGTCGAAATCCTGTTCCGTGTAATCGCCGGGCTTGTCGTAAAGGAGCAATCTGCACAGACCATCAGTTACTTTATATTTATTCAAACCCATGATCAATTCATCATCATCCATTTCCACTTCCGTATCACCTACAAAAGTTCTACCCTCAGAATCCTTATAAATTCCATACGACTGATCTCTCTTACCGCCATCATCATCGGACGACGCGACGCTACTAGTGGTGATAGTCGAAGCCGTATCGTCACTCTCGCTCAAATCTGTTTTAATTCCCGTGGGAACGTAATCCAGTGTAGATTGAACGGAATACCGATTTCCAAAACTAGGAGGCAACCAACCCATTCTCAAAGAACTCTCCTTTATGGGTCTCAATTCTTCAACTATCTCCTTCCTGCTTCGCTCTTGACCCTCCGTCATGGGTTTAAATATTTTTGTGGCTTCGCGTCTGAGTTCCATCTCACCAAGACGTCTGCTTCTGTCAGCAGACTGAATGCTCTTCTTAGCACGTTCGTACTCGCCTAAAATTAAATCTCGGCGTCTAGGATCCATCTGTAAAAACATCTTTCATTTTAATTGTTTTTATTATTTTCAAAATTAAATGTTTAATTATATTTTTTTTTATGTTTTAAGTAATAAAAAACTCTTTCTGTCTTAATATATAATAATCTGAAAATATTCACATCTCAACTGACTGTGTTAATTGAAGTTTAAAAAATACGTTTAAACAGTACATGACAAACCGGTTTCTGATTTAACGCATTTTGACAGTAGTTTTTACATTTGTCAAAAGATTTTTCATTCACACATCAATTCACTGAGTGTCGAATTAAGAGAGAATCCTTTTGATGACTGTGATTGCTATCATGAATATATTAAAAATTTTACCACTCAAAACCTAATTGAGCGGAAAATGCATTTTAATTTTCTCATAGTGGGGGAATTCCCCTAATAATGTCATAAATGGGAGAAAAAAACCCACCGCCTCAAAACAATTGCAGGTTCTGGATCATCTGTCTCAACACAATTGCGGGTTCTGAATCGCTGATCTAGAGTCCCCAAAACTGTTTTTTGATGATGACTCAGAATTTTTTGCTTTTGATCGCGTTCGCCAACGATGGATCGATGGTCTGATCTGTGATGGGAACGTCGACGAAACATTACATACAAGATACAAGCGAAGATGTACAATTTCACCCTTTTTTTTAAAACGCGCGTTCACCACGAGTATTTGAACGTTAAAAGTGCGATCTAGGAGTCACAACTGTACATGGGGGGGGGGGGGGGGGGGGGAATTCAAGATCATGTACAGTTTTGTGAACAAGCGTGTGATTTAACACTGAATTCCACGATGGTGAACACATCGTGTGCGTATGTTGTACACGTACATGTACAAGTGATAGTAAACTCTCAATTATTACCTACTGACCCCTCATCGTGCTCGTTCCAAATAGGGGTCATGACCTATGTTTTTGAGATTACAAAATGAAAAAATAATGAAAATTAGATATCTTTGAGAATAGCGCTGGCGGGTTTTGGCCGTTACGTTGGGTAAAGGGTTCAAGTTCGTCAGTTATAACTATATCTTGTAAATAACTGAAAACGATGAGGTGTTGTTATCGTTTTTTGAACATACTTGTACAACTCCCAACAGAAACAAAAGTATGTAAAAACACAATGCACATCAAGGGAGAGAGCACATTTAACATGCGTTCAATTTTAACTTGCTGAAACGAATCTGTTCGAGGTAAATGGGTTTTTTAAAGGGAAACATTAAACAATAAATAAATGAAGGTGATCTGATATCTTTTCATTAATAAAAAAAAAAAAAAAATTCAAACTTAAAATGATGTCCAGTACCCAATTTTAGCTGAGTTGGTAAATGTTGTATTTACAATAATTTACCTAATTTAATTTTATGACCACACGAATCTGACGTCTTGTCCAGCTTAAAACTTGGGGAATGTTTTTAGCTTGGAAAGGGTGCCTTGATTTTTAAATCCAAAACATGGGATGGGGATGGGGCTTTGACATGATTTGAACCTCTACACATATCAGTATGGTAAGGACATCGTTTTGCTCATTGGTAGGATTTTGCTGAAATTGCTGTCGTTGGCTAACAAGTGCTGGATGTGGACGGGCTGAAAAAAAGTCTACGCGGGTAGTAGGCGGGCAGCCCGCCTTGCAAATGCCAGGCCTGGCCTTCTGATCATCACACTCCAACCCCGACATATCCCATGATCTGGTCAATCCTTCCATCCTGTCCAAACCATGTCTCACAAATGCCTATAAAATCGATTTTCTGGGTCTGTGTCATCGTGATAAAATCGGTTGATAACGAATGTCGAATAAGGAACTGAGAATAAGTAATGGTTGCCTCGTCCGTAGATTCCCTTTCTCTACAATGGTCATGATTTCCCACAGTTTTCAGCAGAGACCCTGGATGTTTCTATATCATATTCTGAAAACACACTAATCCTCTGTGATATGAATCTTACATCTTCTCTTTTTTGTGGGCCCCCTTTTTTATCCTAAGTTACATTTTTCATTTGAAATTGTTTTTGCGTGTAATTTTTTCTCACCCAGCCTGCCTTATTTCAAAAGGGTTCCACTAGGTGTAAGAAGTTCCTTCAAACCACCTCTGTACCACTCGGGCGAAGGTGAAGATCCACTCTACCAAATAAATCCTGCGTAACCCCCAAAGATGCCCAATTATAAACAAAAGGTATCCCCAGCTCCTTGCAGCATTCTTCCAGTTCTTCCCTTGCCTCCCGAAATCTAGAGTTTGGTTCATTCCTTCCTGACACTACCGAGGAGCTGTGATGAGCCAACGTGCACTAACATCAGGTAATACCTTCCACCTCGTTCCAATGAGGGGTCAAAACCTATGTTTTTGAGACAAAAAATGAAAAAATAATGAAGATTAATTGGCGCTTTTTGAGAATAGCGCTGGCTGGTTTTGTCCGTTACGTTGGGTAAATGGTTAACCCTTTACCTAACACGAAAGGCAGACATACTTGTCAATTAAATTCTTGAATAACTATACTACTCCAAGTTTGCTTAGCACCAAGTATATCCAACTACCTGTTTTACGAATAAGTTGAAATATTGTACTGAAAATTGTATATATTTTTTATTTAATTTTTTCTTAAATGATTTAAGTACAGAAATTAAGATTTTAGTTGTGTTTGACAATATTTTTTAGCTTTTGAATACGATAACCATGGAAAATGGATATTATTGGTAAAAGAGGAAATTTTTCAATTTGTCAAAAATGACAGAGCGAACTGATATGGATTCAATATCGAGTATGAGACCCATTACTGTTAATTACAGCTTGACAACGCCTTCTCATGCTCCCAATCAGGTTCCTGGTGGTCCATTGTGGGATGTTGTTCCATTCTTTAACAAGAATGGCACCAAGCTTCTGGACATTTCTTGGCTGGACTGGACGGGCTAAAATTGCAAGCTGCAACTCATTCCAGACATGTTCGATTAGATTGAGATCAGAGGATCTTGCTGGCCAGTCCATACGCTCAATCCCCTCACTCTGTCGGTACTCCCCGACAGCATGGGCAACATGAGGACGAGCATTATCGTCCACCAGAATAAATCTATCATGCACCCACTGCACCTGCATACAGTCTGACGTGGACATCAAGGATCCCATCAATATACCGCTGTGCAATCAATGTACCACATGCAAGGACACAGCGCTCTGTACGTCCATCCCTGCTGATGCCACCCCATACCATGATTGACTCTCCACCATAGCGGTCATGGTCAGCAATGTTGGCTGCATGGAATCACTCTCCTTGTCTTCTCCATACCCTAGAACGTCTATCTGTGTGGTCTAGGCAGCACCTTGACTCATCGGTAAAAAGGACAGGTCGCCAATCTTCTCTGGTCCATCCAACGTGGTCCATGGCCCATTCATATCCTGCCTGCCGGTGGCTCTGGGACAGCGGTATGCGAATACATGGTCTTCTAGATCGGAGACCACATTCGTGAAACCTTGCCCAGATAGTCTGCGTCGAAACATTTACCCAGGATGCATTCTGAAGGTCACTGCGAAGCTGTGTTGCTGCGGCAAGGCGGTTCCTACGGGCCTGAATGATCAAAAACCGGTCTTCAGCTGCAGATGTTGCCTTGTCTCTGCCACCACCATGCCGTCTTACTGGTAAGGTATAGTGCTGAAATCTTGACCAGGCTCTAGTGGTCACCGTATGGTGCACACCAAGGGCTTCACCACTCTGACGATGTGTAGCCCCTTGCTCCACCATCTCCTCAGCCCGCCACATTTCTGCTTCAGACAAATGTCTTCTTACATTTGCATTTACCATTTTCAATCATTAAATTACAAGGGTTTGTGTTGAAATGAAGACTGAATACCCTCACATGTCATGTACATGGAGACAGTACACGAAAACACCATGAAAATCAAGGGGTACACGCTTTCCATGACTGTCACGAACAGTCTGCATGTCAAGAGAGCCAATGAAAACACTGGGGCCATCTCAATACATTCCTCAATCATATCCGGACACCAAAAATATCGCAAATATGTCACAAGCAAATTTCACAATGATGTGTCAAATATTTGGGTCAAATACACAGTTTATGACCTCTCATTGAAACGAGCTCGCTGAGCTCATTCCAATGGGGCCATAAACTATTCTGTTGAAACAAAAAGTGAAAAAAATAATGAAAACTGGATGGTGATTTTTGTGAATAGCTCTGGCCGGTTTTGGCCGCTACTTCGGGTACAGGGTTAAAAGTAGGTGTAAAAGGCCGATTCTAGACCACTTTTCCAAACAACTGTACACGTACACGTACATTTACGTGTACCGCCATAGGGATTCAGTGTTAAATCGTGTACAGAGTGTAAAAAATGTCGTTTTTGCATGGTGGTCCAGAATCGGCAATTGCTTTTGAGGCTCTCGCATCGCACTTTTGACCGTTCAAACATCCGTTGGCGAACGAGTACATTCGACACATCGCTCAGAAGTGAAAAAATGTATGAAATTTGAAGAAATGTAAATTTAAAAAAATTTCTTGACGTTCCCATCGCGGATCAGACCTTCGATCTATCGTTTGTGAACGCAAGCAAAAACGTTTTGTTGCGAAGTGAGCCCACAGGGGGTTAACGACACTTGTCAGCTCAGGTAAGTCATTAGACTCGAGTTTATTTAACTTTTACGCTGATTTTCATAGTTTTGGAACAGCATAAAAACAATATAGTGAAATTACATTGAATTGTATAAACTGGCGACCAGAGTACAGACGTACCCTGTGGGTACACGCCAGATGTTCTGTTGGCAATACCAGACATACCTTTGAGAGCCAGTATCGCCAACAGAGGAGTAACATTCGAGGATTTGTTGACAGATGGGATAATAACATTCGGCAGTATTACTGGGATGTTGGTGTTCACCACTGATAGCGTAGCATCGTCTGAGGATGGTGGTAAGAGAGATCTGTTGTATGGAATTTATAAGGATTCTGGAGGTAGAACTTTCACAGGCGACACTGAAGTGCAAGAGGATGATGATAATTTAATCGTCGGTTCGAATAGGTATGAATTAACTCCTGGACTGCGCAAATTGCTCATTTTCGACAAGCCTGGAGATTACACGGATCGGAATTTCGACAATTACGGCGACATTCTGGTTCAGACTCACGCCATGAAGAGAAATAACGATGTCAGAGAAACGAGACCCAAAGCCAATAGAGGTTACAAGTGGACGAAGGTGGTGAAACCCATATGGGATATGAATAAGAAATTCGTCGAATCGGTGACTAGGAAAGGGGTGAGAACCACTTTTCTTCCCAGAGATTCTAACGCTCTGTCTCAGAGATTGAGATTGTTGATGGCAAGTCGACGCGCTGGTAATACTGGATTAGATAATGAGATAGTGAGCATATGCGACGAATTGTTGAGTCAGGAGGTTTTGAATAAACACGATTATAAAAGGCTGATGAACGAATTGAAGAATTGATATATATATATATATATATATATATATATATATATATATATATATATATATATATATATATATATATATAATAAGTAGAGAGAACAAACAAAAAATAGATAAAATAAAAACAGTAAATTTTACACTAGAGAATAATAAAAAGTATTTAAACCACAAACGATTTACCAGTGAAAAAACAAAATATATAATATAAAATAAAAATATGTTGGTGATAAAGAACACGGGATACGTCAGAACTTATGTTCAAGGCGGTTCTGGCATCGTTGATTCTATAATGCGAGCGTTCACGAGCAATGCAGGTAGAAAACTTGCATCAACCGCGTTTGAGGTTGGTAAGAAGACGGCTTTGGATGCTGGTAAGAAAGCCACTTCTGAAGCTAGTGGTAGGATCGCTTCTGTGGCTGGCAAGAGGGCAGCCTTCGCATTGATCGACAAGTTGATCAGTCTGCCGGTGAAGCGATCTACGTTAGAGCGATCGCCGAAAAGTTGGAAAGATTTTAGGGATACTGTGATACCCATACAAGATTTAGCCAAAATGACGAGTGGATCTGGATTAAAGAGAACTCGAGACGGTGTAATATAAATAAATAATAATGTTTATAAAAACGGAGTTTGAAAAAACCTAACAATTGTGTTTGAAAATCTAAAAATAACAAAAAAAAATAAAAAAAGATGAACATTAAAGATATGTCTTGGAACGATGCCGTGACCAAGAGGTCGAATAACGAGTTATTTCCCAAAAGCATAAGAGGCTTGATAGTGGGAAAATCGAATGGTAGAAAGACCAATCTGTTGTCGCAACCCGGTTGATTGGATTATGACAGATTATTCGTGTTTGGCAAGAGTTTGTTTCAACCCGAATACAGATTGCTTCCAGAGTGCATGGATCGTAGATTGCCCAAGGACGTCATAGTCAGAATCTTTGACAGTAGGGAGGAATTCGGTAAAAGTGAAGCTTCTCTTTCGACCATTTTAGACAGTGCGGCGATGGAATTGATGAAGAGAAATGCGTCTTCGAACGTCGAGTGTCTATTTTATGAGAACGCTAGCGACGTTCCGGATCCTAGAGAATTGAAATCGGAAGATAAGAATCTCATGACTTTCGACAATCTGCTTTTGGAAAGACAGAACCGATGCGAGTCGTACTACGTTAGGGGTCGTCACAGCAATGTGGACTGTTATTACCTGTCGCAGAATTATTTTTGATTGCCCAGACAGACGATAAGGGAGAACGCTAATTTGCTGTGTCTCTTTCACCAGGATCTCAAGAATCTCAATCACATCTACGGTGATCACGTCGCAAACGACATGAGCGTGGCAGAATTCAGGAGATTCTGCAAGAGGGTTTGGGATGGAGGACTTTACAATTTCGTCGTGATCGATTTGACTAGCGAATTTAATCGCGGAAAATATCGGAGCGGATTCGGCAAGTTTTATGTTTCTGATGATAATAAGATAGAGAGCGAAAACAAAAATTAAAAAAAAATAAATCATCAATAATTTAGTTTTGAAAAAATAAAATAAAAATTAAAAATATAATTTTCGAACAAGGAGAATTGTTAGAACGGATAGCCGAGAATACGGCTGCAAAACAATCCATTCAAATCGTGGTGAGTGGCGATTTCACTCGATTCGCGATGAAATTCGAACCTTCCATCGAATTGAATAGAGAGAAAAGATACGAGATGGCGTTGGTGAATCTGGACACTTATTATTCCTTTCCCAAATTTAGTTTATCTACCAGTGATCTTAGACACGTTGTATAGTCTCAAAACCACGTTGACGGATCAAAATGGTGAACTGTTAGATCTTCGTGGAGAGAGGGTGACGATACGATTTCACATAAGAGAAATATAAAAAAGCAAAAAAAAAATATTGTGTATATATATAAATAAGAAAATAAAATAAACGCAATATTAATTTACAAAAATTATTTAATACATATAATTATCATTAAAACAAAAAAACAATTGAACAAAATATATTAAAAAAAAAAGAAATATGACTGAATACATGGTTAAAAACGTGAACATATCCAAAGGACAGAGGGAGAAACTTGAGAGAGTGTTAACTCGAGACGAGCCAGTGAGATTCAAATTCACTTACAAAGATCTGATGAGTGATGGTGATGATCAAATTGCCTGGACCAGAACTCAAATCAAAAGGATGAAGAAAGTGATTGGTGATAGAAGAGGGTTGAGGGTGAGATTGAGTCCCGCTCAGTTGAATTTTTGAAAATTTGAAAATGAAAGGCGGTTTCCTACCGCTATTGGCAGGAATCGCCGCAAAAGCATTTTCCTTTACCGCAAAAGCATTGCCCTTTCTCAAACAGACTCATGGCGTAGGAGCTCTCTCGGGACTCGCAAGTTCGGCAGTTGAGAAATTAATGGGTGGCAGCGGACTGTTTTTGAATAAGGAAGGAGCCGTGTGTCATGTTCACATAGACGACAACGGTGAAGGATTGTATATAGAACCTGTTAGAGGTGGCAGCTCTTTTAGTGGAAATGGTCTCTATCTGAAGAGTGGATGGAACACTGAGCGACTCGGTGAGTGTTTGCTGTTTGGTGAGAATTCGCCATTTAAGAATATACCGATTTTGAGTATGTTATTATTATGTAAAAAAATTAT
Source organism: Pictodentalium vernedei (assembly GCA_031216915.1). NCBI lineage: Eukaryota > Metazoa > Mollusca > Scaphopoda > Dentaliida > Dentaliidae > Pictodentalium > Pictodentalium vernedei. Next base: position 782,653,613 of record CM062296.1, on the reverse strand, counting down.
ATAATTATATAAAATATAAAAATATAAATCATAGAAAGTATAAAAAAAATAATATAAAATGGATAAAAAGGTGGAAAAACAATTAGACAATAATGATGAATATCACGGGATAGAGTGCAAAAAGATGTGGAAAAACAATTAGACGCTAATGATGAATATCTTAGGAAAGAACTGAAAGAGTTTAAAAAAGATTGGGATAGATGGTTGAAATTTAAAAGAATGAGACGTTTTCCACCGCCAGCACTACCTTCTGAAGAGAATGGTAATGATGTGAGTGTTACCAAGAGATGCACCCCATTCGTTCATAATTATGATGCAGATAAACAAATGTGTTCTTATAAAAAACGTAATATATCACACAAAAAAAAGAAAAGAAGAATCGACGTCGAAATTTGAGAAAAAAGGAAATGTTATTATGATATATATGGGCGATAGTGAAGAAGAAGGAAAACAAAAAAAAAAGAAAAAATAGTAATGAGATCTAGAGATGTTCAACCTCTCTAGATCTCATTACTTTTTTTCCTTCTTCTTCGCTAAAAATCAGTCTCTCTATTGTTTCATATTTTCAAGTCTGTTATTAGCATGTTGACGGCCATGTCTTCTCCTTTTTCGAAAATGTGTTGAATGTTTACTTTTGCAAGTTTTTTTTACATTGGTGAACGCACTCTCACCACCCGATTTGTTGATGAGTTCGAGAGAGATTTTTGGATATATGTAACTTCCATAGGGTAACGACAAATTGTCCTTGTCGAATTCACTGTCTTCGACAATGATGTTCTGTAGACTTCTTTGGTACTCGTAAAACAAATTGAGCGTGGCTTCATCCAATTTCAAAGGCATGCTATATTTGTCATATTTGTGCTCTAAACCCTTCGTCTCGACCTCGCTAAACTCGATGGCGTCTTGTCCTTGGAATCTATAGATTTTTCAACTCAATTTCTTACACGTTTCGACTCGTTTCAATTTCATTTCACATCTTTTAGGTGTTGTTGTCATGATCGATTATTTGTTTTTTGTTTTACGAATTATTGCAAATAATATATATTTTTGAATTTTGTGTTTAAATAATAATTTGTTACAAAGTTGGGTTTTTTTTACTCTCTCTATATATATAAAAAAGTTTTTAATTTTTTTTAATGTGAAAATTTTTTTTTGTAAAAGTGTTTTTTTCTCTTTATATAAATAAAAAGTTTAAATTTAATGTCCTTTTTTTTCTTGTATTAATTCAATTTTTTTCACGTTAAGGAACATAAAAAAATTGATTAATTTCACCAAAAAAAATTTTTTGTGGGAATTAAAACATATATATAAAAACTATTTTAAAACTTTTTAACAAATTATAATTTAAATACAAAATTCAAAAAAAAAATATATTCTTACAAATGAAGGAAACAAATAAAAAAATGGAAAATTTAAATGAGAAAACTGTACCTCAGTTAAACGAGATGTGTAGAGAATTAAACATTCCACATTTCAGAAATCCTAGAACCAAATAAAAAAAAAATGAAGTCATACAGGAATATCATTTGCGAAACGATGGAAGGAAAAAAAATTGAAAGATCAGAAGTGAACAAACTTAAACAGACTCGAATTGCACAAAAAAATAAGCTGATGACAGTAACGCCCAACGATAGAAAACGAAACGTGAAGCGTGACGAAATTAGAAAGATCCGGCACGAGGTGATACGTAGTTTACTCGATGAAAAGGCAAACGAAATGTTGATAGCAATAACATAAAAAAATACTTCGGTTGTGAAAAATGCAAAGAAGAAAAAGATAGTAAAAGGAATCGAAATGCCGACGTCGAAAAAAAAAACGTTTCAGTTGTGAAAAATAAGAAGATGACTAAACGAAAAGCTGTCAATGAACTTCAAGTTTCAAAAGAAAGAAAAAACTAAAACGAAAACGAGTGATGCAGTTCAGAATCTAGACAAACGAGATATATCGAACGAAATTCGATGAGCAATCGACAAAGGGAAAGGAGAAGAATATGTAGCATGAGTCATCATGGAAGCATTCCAATCGAATCCTGTGGAACGGGAGAGTGTGATCAAAGGCATTTTTAAAACTTTCGACATGGTTCCCTCGTTCAAGAAAGTCGATTCGAAATTGTTCATGGAATGGGTGAAGAAAAAAGTATTGGATTTGTTTCGCGAACACATGAACATGGGACAAAAAATTAAGATGATACTCCATTGAATGATGAATAAAATCGACGTGAATTCTTTCAAGAGCATCGTGAAAAATGCATATTTCAGATCTAATGTCGAACCCGTATTAGAGGTTCAGATTTATCAGACGTTTTCGAAACAATGAAAGACAAGATATTGACGTCTCTCATGAATTATCAACATAAAGGTAGTAATTGGACGTTCGATGAGATGTTGAAATTCGAAATTCATATAACTAAAAATGATTCGTTGAAAGCGTCTTCCTATGTAGAATTACCATATTTCATAGCTAAAAAAAAGCTGTGATCAACATGAGAAATAAAGATGATCAGTGTTTTAAATGGGCAGTCACCTCCGCTTTATACCCCATCAAAATGCACTCCGATAGAGTTTCTCGTTACGAGGAGACTTCTAAAAATCTCGATTGGACCGGAGTAACTTTTCCAACACAGTTAAAACACATTGAACGTTTCGAGGTTCAAAATCCCACCGTAGCGGTGAACGTCTTGGGATACAATGATGAAAAACGAACGATCTATCCTCTCAAACAGGCTTTGTATCTCGAAAGAGAAATGACGATTATTTTATTATTGATTTCGAACGGTAACAATTGTCATTATTGTTGGGTTAAAGATTCGAGCCGATTACTGTGAGACAAAATAATAAACATGAACATAAGACATGTTTATGTTGCAACTGCATGAATGCGTTTCACAGTGAAAAATCGTTAGCGAAACATCAGGAATATTGCAACGAAATCAAGGTGTCGCAGTCGAAATGCCTAAACCCAAAACCATCGTGAACTTTAAAAATCACAATAGAAGGTTAAAAGTACCATTTGTCGTGTACACCGATTTCGAATGCTTCACCATGAAAATGAGTTCCTGCCAACCTGACACTCTTCAAAGTTATGTTGAAAGATATAAAAAACACACGCCTTCGGGCTATTGCATTTACGTGAAATGCACTTTCGACTTGCAACATGACATGGGTCCCTTCACCTACATGAAACAGTGCAAAGACGACGACATGGCTCGATTCGTGGAAGAGTTAGAATATAAAATTCAAATTTTATACGACAAAATCAAAACTCCGGCGAAAATGATCATCACGCGAGAGCAGCAGGATGAAAATAACAAAGCCACCGAATGTCACATATGCAGACAATCGTTTGACGAGAATTCAAGGGAAAATAAGAAAGTCAGAGACCAAGATCATTACACGAGTCTGTATCGTGGTCCGGCTCACAGCAAGTGTAATTTAAAATATCGAGACTCCGTTTTCTATCCGGTGATATTTCACAATCTCTCGGTTTATGACAGTCATCTGTTCGTGAAAAATCTCGGCACTACCGATGAAGAATTAAACTACACCACGAACAACAAAGAAAGATACATTTCCTTCACAAAATGGAAGCTCGTGGAGAAGAAAAGAGTAATCGATTGAGAGACATTGGAAGAAAAAACGAAATTCATTCGTAGAGGCATAGGTTTCATGGATAGTTTTAAATTCATGTTGACCGCTCTGGAAAAATTAGTCTATAACATGAGCAAGGAAAAATTTAAAATCACAAGCGAACACTTCGGAGAATGAGTAGATGTCATGTTGAGGAAAGGAGTCTATCTTTACGATTACATGAATGATCTAAAGAGATTCGACGACACTGCACTACCTTCGAAAGAAGATTTTTATTTGAAATTATACGAATCTGACATTTCCGACGTGAATTACGAACACGCCAAAAACGTGTGGAAATCATTCAATATGAAAATCATGAGAGATTATCATGATCTCTATCTGAAGACCGACGTTCTGCTCTTGGCAGACGTGTTCGAAAATTTTTGAGACGTCTGTCGTCGAAATTACAATCTGGATCCATTTTGGTATTTCACTGCACCCAGTCTGGCGTGGGATGCTCTGTTCAAGACCATCGAAATCCAACTGGAATTATTATCCGACGTGGACATGTTGCTCATGTTTGAAAAGGCTGCGAGAGGTGGCATCTCGATGATCTCTCACAGATATTCTAAAGCTAACAACCCCTACGTGAAAGAAGGTTTCAATTCGGAATGATCAAATAAATACATACAGTATTGGGATGCTAATAATCTATACGGTTGTGCCATGAGTTGTCCTTTAACGATTGGAAATTTCGAATGGGTGACGGAACCAGAAGAGATGCAAAAATGGAGAGACTATCCTTGCATTTTAGAAGTCGATTTGAACTATCCGGAAGAATTACATGATCTACACAACGATTATCCACTGGCTCCCAAACGAATGAAACCGATCGAAGAAGACGAGGAAAAACTCATTCCCAATTTATTTAACAAACATAAGTACGTCGTCTACAGTGAGAATTTGAAACAATACCTCGATTACGGGATGAAATTAGTTGACATACATCGAATCATTCGATTCGACGAAGAGCCTTGGATGAAAAAATACATCGACCTCAACACAAATCTCAGAATTCGAGCCGTGAATGATTTCAAAAAAGATTTCTTCAAACTCATGAACAACTGCATGTACGGTAAATCGATGGAAAACATCAGGAAGAGAACTGACGTTCGACTCATCACGTCTAAGAAAAAAGATAAAAAATTAGTGGCGAAACCCAATTAGAAACACCGAACCATAATCGACGAAAATCTAGTGGCTATTCAAATGCAAAAGACGCATCTGAAGTTCGACAAACCCTAATATCTCAGACCGATCATCTTAGATATCAGCAAGCGATTGATGTACGAGTTTCACTATGATTACGTCAAATGGAAATTTGGTAAGAAAGCCAAACTACTGTTCACCGCCACCGAAAGATAGAGGCGAAAGACATCTACCGATATATATCTCCAGTCGTGACCAAGTTGTTCGACACAAGCAATTATCCTGTCGATCACCCGTCCAACATTCAATCGAACGTCAACAAGAAGGTGTTGGGTAAATTTAAGGATGAGAGCGGCGGTAAACAAATCGTTGAATTCGTGGGTTTGAGACCCAACTGTATGCTTATCGTCTAGAAGATGAAGAGATCAAGAAGTGCAAAGAGGTTAAAGCGTGTGTGGTGAAGAAAAACATCTCTTTTCGAGAGTATAAAGATTGTCTGTTAGGAAGTGGTCCAGTGTATAAGACTATGAATTTGATTCGAAGAGACAATCACGACTTGTATACCGAAATAGTCAACAAGATTTTCCTGACGGCCGACGACGATAAGAGATTCGTGTTAGACGATAAAATAAGCACTTTGGCACTCGGACATTGGACTTTGGATATGATTATGGATGATAGAATTCCAGATAAGATTCCAGATATGATTAAGGATGATAGGATTCTAGAAAATCAAGAGGAATTAAATGAATTCAAGATTATGGAAGTCAATAGAGACATCGAGAGAGTTAGTTTAAAAAAGAAAAAGAAAAAAAATATAAAAAAATAACGTCATTTTAGTGAATTATAATAAAATAAAAAAATTTAAAAAATATACACATTTATGAATAAGAAAATAGAGATATCTGTAGAAGGTGTCGTCTTACCTAACGAACCCCTATCCAACATCGATCTGTTGAATGCGGCAAAGGATTTGAAAATCAAAGATTTTCTAGGCGTGTTTTCCAGAGATGCCTTGCCGAAGAGAAGACCTCGACAATCAGAATGCGGAATTTTAAATCTAGATGATTTATCGGGTGAAGGCACTCACTGGGTGGTGTGGTTCAAGAACGGGAAGAAGAATTATTGTTTCGACAGGTACGGAATCTTGCCGCCGAAAGAAATAAAGAACTATTTCGATGAATCGATGGTTCATTACAACACGGAACGAGTGCAATTGCCAGATCAAGTGTTTTGCGGTCACCTGTGTCTCTATGTTCTCAAGAGATGTTTGGAAGGAGATCGGTTTCAAGACATTCTCAATGATTTACATTAGAGAGAGATTTTTTTATAGTATATATAAAGGTAAAAAATTATTTTAAAAAATTTAATCGAATAAAAACAAAGTGAAATAATTCATTTTCAATAAACTGCGATTGAAGTATATTATTTAAAACAAAAAAAAAACCTCAAAACAACATGCCAGTCGATCAACTTGGTAGAAGTGACGATGAAAATCGACCCCAAAAAAAGAGGAAGATGCTCAAAGTTGGCGATGGTTACAACATTGCCAACTTGCACAAACAACAGGGGGAACGCGGATTTCAAACGAATCATGCTAGATAATTACGTGGATAAAGCCATGACCGACGATCTCGATTTGAAATCCAAACGTTTGGTGAATGTTGCGAATCCCATAGATTCCACCAATGCCGCAACCAAGAAATACGCGGACGACTCTCATGCACGATTCAGTGAACATCATCTGAGAAGTAGATACGTTCAGAAAACGATGCAATGAGAATTGAATGCTATTTCTAACAAGATAACGAATGTGGCCACTCCCACGAATCCCAAGGACGTGGCGACCAAACACTACGTAGATCTGGAACAGAGAAAGTCTGACAGACGAGAAATGAAATCAGGTCTCAATGCAGGATTCAACAAGATATTGAATTTGTTGAAGGTCGACAATGCGGATGTGGACTCCACCGCGGTCAACAAGGGCTACGTGGATTCCACCATGATACGATCTCAAGAATACATAGAATTGCAAGTGGACGATCTCTACCTGAACAAACAATCTGGCGGAACCATATAGGGTGGCATCAACATGAATGGTCAGAATTTATTCAGTCTAAATCACGATCCTGAATTCGATTCGAGCGTGGTCAGCAGGAAGTATGTGGACGACAACTTGGTCTGGAGAAAGGGCGACATCATGGAAGGGAAACTAGACATAGGCGGACACATGCTCACGAATCTACCGGATCCCGATGCACATGTCGGATGCCTGCACCCTGATTTCAGTGGTGGAGAAAGTCAAATATGCCAGACAATTGATCACCGCGTGGGCCGAGGAGACCAGCACGTTAGAGGAGGGAAAAGCCGTGTGGTCTTTTGAAAATGGAGGTAGCAGATCGCAACATGGTCAGGTGGGATATCCCATGCTGTTGGGAGTCTGGCTTCCACGGATTTGAATAACAGAGCGGTCATCAATCTCACGGTGAACAGAGTAGAGAGCAATAAAGATACAGTGTCGAAAAGACCGAGAATCAACACTCGAATGTTAGCACGTTCGGCACGCCTCTCAAAGTGAACGCCAGAGACAGGATTAATTTTATGAAAACCAATAATCCCGAAGTCGCCACTTCTGTGGTGAGCATACTGATCGAACAAGATCCTCTGAACAAACAGTGAACGCGTGGAAATAATTAATTAAAAATAATGAGTGATTATTAAAAACAAAAAAAATTTTAAAAAAGTAATGAGATTTAGAAAGATGTTCAATCTCTCCAGATCTCATTACTTTTTTTTATTTTTAAGTTTTAATACGTTATTTCTCATAATGTTTCATCTCGTGAAATTGGATCACCTATCTCAAAACAAGCGTCGACATCTATTTTAGCATTTCAAAGAGCTTTTATAAATTCTTGAAAAGCAGTCGGTCCTCTATATGTCAACGTGTCTAAAAGTTTTCTGGTCTTATCTGCTATCAAGATTTTACTTTCGATTTTGCGTCTCATATAATCGGTTAATATCAAAGGTTCTGTTTTGACTAAAGTGTCTAGAATTATTGCTAGAGAACCTTGCGAAATATTTTTAATCAAAACACGTCTGTTTCTTCTCAAGTATTCTATTTCTTTTTCATTCATTTTTATAATTATTTTTTTAATTTTTATTTATTTATTTTTTTCACACAAACGTCTCTCATCGAATGATCAACATCTTATTTCCATCCAGTTCGCATTGTAATTCTCTATCCGACAGGACCAGGGTGAAGGCTTCAGTTTTTCTCGGCATGTTCCTATCGAATTGCATCTTGATCTGAATGTCTAAGACGCCACACTTGAGTCATTCGCTCTGTTTACTGACGTGAAATATGAACATGGGATACATCGACTTGTATTCGCCGGAAGATATATTAGGGTTGCTCATCAATTCGTCTAGACCGTGATACTTCTTTCTAAAATCTGCGGCGCCGCCATACAGTCTGCAGAAATCGTTCTTGTCGAACGACAGGTTGTAATCGATTGCTGGATATCTCATGGCATTCAGAAACACTTGCATGTTTCTCAAATTGCAGTGATCGAATAGCGATGCATTCTTTTCCTGAGACCCATCCCTATCGGTCTGAAACGCCACCACAATGAAACGCAGTCTCTCGGAAGCGGATTTCATGGTCAATCTCCAATCAAAGTGATTCGTGGAGAGTGGAATGCTAGCCATGTCACACTGTCTCATTCCAAATCCCACGGATAATTTACTCTTGGATTCTATGATCTTGTAGAGACGCGTATTTTCCACGATCGAAGGCTGCACATGCGGAACGAACCACGATATATTGTGTAGAGTTAACTTACCCACATCAGTCGCAGGGAGTCTCACTATCGCATTGTCATTTCCCTTTCGAATCAACGTCAGATTGTGTTTGAATCCATGCATATTCTTGTTATAATCGTCCGCAAATCTAAAGATGGTATCCTGAACAAAAACGTTGCTTTGGGTCTGGACATCTTGACGACGTAGTCGAATATCGCGGTGGCGTCGGCGCTAGCAGGGCCGACGGTGTCTTTCACTCACAACTGATTAAGTCCTCTGGATTTCGAAAAATTATCCGGATACGTCAAGAGTCCGAACATCGTCATGGCCTGACCAGTATGGAATACAGATTCTATCTCTTGTCCGGATAGCAAGTATTTTATATTACTGAATAGATGCATGCTGCCATTATTGGCTACAGTAACCGTGTCGTTGTCGGCGTATTCGGTCCCATCTTCTTATCTTTCCCGCATTGTTCAAACTCGTTCCAGTTATCGGTTCATATTCGTGAACCTCGTATTCTTGAATACTTTCATCTTTCACTATGCTTTGTGCGATATCTAGTATATTTGCCATTTTTGAAGGTTTTTTTGTTTATAAATTAGCTTGCTTTTTTTTTACTGAAAATAGTTTTAATTATTTTTTATTATTATTTTTTCTCTCCTTTATATATATATATGTGTAAACAAGAAAATGTTAAAGAGAGTAAATAAAAAAAAATTAGTTTTCTTTATTAAAACTTTGTCTTCTGCAATTGTTGTTCGTAAAACTTTCTGATGATCTCTTCGCCATCCAAAGCTTCAATTTCGTAAGTCACCGGATCGGTGTGAAATATTCTGATTATCACGAAGATTTCCAAGGTCCATCGAGGAGTATAACCCTTTTCGAAGTGCTTCTTATAAGCGTAGGTTCTCACTCGATCGCCGACCGCAAATTTCGGCAGTCTAGACTTCTTCCTGATCTTAAATCTCTCGGGATATAGATTCTCGTAGACCCGTTTTTCGTTTCTAGGATCGCTAGCTTCCACGGGAGTCATCTTGATTGATCTGTGTCGTGTGTTGTTGTAATCTTCACACAGACCGTTCAGAGCGTATATGTATTTCTTTGTCGAATTCGTCGTGAAGTATCTGTGCATCTTTTCCTTCATCGTTCGATTCCAACGTTCCACGATGCTGACTTTCTCTTCATTTTCGATTGAGTAGAGGTCGACCAAACGACGAACGTCCTTGTTGTAGAATTCCTTACCCTTATCCACCCACAATTTATTCAGTTTTCGAGAAGACGAGTCGAACATGCTCTTCAGAGCCTCGGCGTCCTGATTTATTCTTCAAAGCTCTGATCCAACCGTATTTGGAAAACACGTTGATTATCGTCAATAGATATTTGACACCCTCGTTCCACCTCGAAAATGATCTCATGTCGACCAAGTCGGCAGACCAAATGTCATCCAGACCCTTCACGAACACCCTTCTCTTTCGAAATTTACGCACGGTGGGTTTGTGTAACTCCTCGGCCAATTCGCTCATCAATAATCGTTTCTTCTTCTTTTCCGAAGTGCTTTTTTTTTTAACGTCCCATCCAAATCGATGTTTCGCACCGATCAGATGGCCGACCAGTGAACGTTATATCTTCTCTCTCTTAGTCGGATTCAATATGCCTCTCAATTTCACCAACATGTTTTTATCGCAGACATCATTGTGAGTCTTAGTGTTGGGATGTTCGGCATAGCACAGATCATGATCATACACGGCCGCGTCCACCCTATTCATGGGTTTGCTCCAAGATTTCGGAGTCAGATCGGCGTTGAGTCTCTTGTTCAATTTCGTTCTGGGTCCCGTGAAACTGTGGCCCGGCAAATGCATTTCGAAAGGTAGATTATTGATCATTTTATTCACGATGCCTTTGCCTTTGGTCATTTTTTTTTTTTTGCTGAATCGAGTCTTGATCGAACCACACACATTGCAAATTCCGCGAAGCATCTGTCTGTTGTTTTCAGTTCGTACTTCTCGAGAATTACCCGTCTCGGTAACTCTCTTACACTTTACGCAATACATTTTTTTGAAGGTTATTTAAATTAATTTTGTATTTATTTTTTAATTTATATATAAATTTAATATTTTCTTTTTTAAAAAATTCTGTTCTTATTATATATATATATTTTTTTTCTATCGCTGCTTTTGAGTTCTATGAACTTACCGAATTCCTCCCTGGCCTCTTTCCTCCCCCTTTCCACAAGAGAATCCTTCATCTCTTCCTTGATGATCTGAGGAGTCTTGATTCTCACGGCTTCTTTCATAGCATCGTATTTTGTTTTCTCGCCCAATATCATGAAGTATTCTCCGTCCGATATCCTACCATCTTTCAACGCCATCGAGATCATTTCGGATATCGTGCCGATCTTGGAGTCGGCCAAGACGCAAATCTTTTCATGTTTTCTAGCCTTCAGATATAATTTCCTACTCAAAAAGTTTCCGAGCATGCTAAACAATCTGGCGGCGAGAGCCACTCCTTCTATGGTCAACACGATCAGAATGCCGACCGCGGTCGACAACAATCCGATGCTGGCTACGTGTAAACCCATAGAAATCATGATTTCACGAGATGCGAATACATCTTCTTCAGAGAACGACGAGAATCTCTCGAGTCAGATACAATTGGATTCTACTGATTTGATCGATGTGATACATCTCTCCTCTTTCTTTTTCTTCTGGTGATGGTGCCGTTGGCAAAACGCCATTCAGCTTCTCATCCTCGTTGTCATCTAATTTTGGATACAATTTATTTCTGGTTCTCATTTTTTATGTTTTTTTCTTTCTAATATTAGATAAAAATTTATGTGTGTATTTATTTTTTATTTTCTATTCTCCTTATTTATATCAACGAGAAAACTTAAGACGTATGCTTCCTCCAGCAATAATTTCAAGACGCATCCCTTGTCTTCTAAAGTCAGACTTCTATGCGCCAATTTCATTTCTTCCGAATTGGTGGGCTTGTCTCACCCCTTACAGAAGACTAATCTCCTCCAAAACTTGATCACGTCATCAATTTGAATGCATTCGAACACCGCTTCAAAATACTTGAGAACCATAGCTTCCCTTTCCATCGTCAGACACGAATGATCCTCATGATTGAAGTCTAGATGATCCCGACACCCGACGCATCGTTTTAATAAGAGGCGACCTAGTTGATCGTTCACGCAGAATGCGGAGGCTCTCATCAGCATTTTTAAAAGAAACCTTGCTCTCATAATCTGGGAATCGTTCATGATTTACGTATATTTTATTATCTATTTCGATTCGATATTTATTTTTTTTAAATAACTATTTATTTATATATATTTTTTCTCTTCTATGTATATCAATCACTTTTTTTTTATTTCCTCTCGACAAAACCGATTCTATTACGATTCACCTCGCAAAACTCGCGAGGTGAATCGGCAAATCGTGTTCGCCAATCGGATCGCACCCTTTACCGTCCGGAAACGCGATCGCGAACGTGGTGGTGGTCCAGAACCGGCAAACCGCATTTTTTCGATGTACCGGAAGCCGAAATCGGTTTTGAAAAGAAAAAAAATCCTCGACGAGTAGCTGTGCTTTACACCCACTTCTCGCCGTTGGCGAACGTCGAGAAAACGTTTTGAGATCGATTTTTCCTGGTCATGAATCGGCAAATAGGTTCCACCGATCGGATCGCACCCTTGACCGTTCAAACAGCCGTTGGCGAACGTAGGATCGAAGGTCTGATCCGCGATGGGAACGTCAATAAAAATTTTTAAATTTACATTTTCTTCAAATTTCATACATTTTTTCACTTCTCAGCGATGTGTCAAATGTACTCGTTCGCCAACGGATGTTTGAATGGTCACAAGTGCGATCCGAGAGCCTCAAAAGCAATTGCCGATTCTGGACCACCATGCAAAAACGACATTTTTTACACTCTGTACACGATTTAACACTAAATCCCTATGGCGGTACACGTACACCTACGTGTACGTGTACAGTTTTTTGGAAAAGTGGTCTAGAATAGACCTTTTACACCTACTGTTAAATCCTCTACACTAGACCCTGAAAAACACGAGATGGTTTGGAAGCTTCCGTTTGGATGTCCTCTTGTCTCTCCCTCCTGACCCGTACACATGCTTCTTGTGTCACTTAGACACCAAGTTCCTTAACCAATTGTGCATGAAGGCACCATAACCCTGTTTCCCCCTTCACTTTTGGCTACCACTGGTGCTCCCCTCACCAGACCCCCCCCCCCCCCCCCCCCCCACACACACACACTCTTCCCTATCCTGTGCACGCCGACACGAAATTATTGCCCGACATGCCATCCTACTCAACCATGCCTTCTGAGCTCAGAATGCTTAAACTGATTTGTCATAGTATAGTCTAGTTCCACAGACCTCTCTCTCCCATTTATCTCCACTTTCGATCCCCTCCTCTAGATCTATGCATCATCTAGCGCATTTTCACATGGGTTTGTCCTCCCTTGCAACTTTACAAAACTTTTTTACTCATTTCGTCACCATTGTCAACCACCTCGAACGTCCTTCCTCCACCCCCTCGTTTCCTCTGTGTATCTTCAAACACTTTCCACCTGGCAGCAAAAGCTACCTTAACTAGCTCGACTCCTAAGAGACCCGCCCTCCAAAGTTTCCCTTTCAACTCCCCAATCTCCCCTTTGGACTTGACAATTATTACCCTCACTGTCTGTAGACAGATAAGATAACCCCTTAAAACATATCACATCTCTTACATATATAGAACCCCAGCTTCTTCTAAACCTAGAACCCCCCACCCACCCCCTCCTCGATTCACTTTTACTACCCACCAATCCCCGCTATCCCTAGTAATCATACACACCTCTCTCTGCTCATAACAATCACTAGCCATAACCATGACAATACACTAAATAAATTCATACTGAACTATTTCTATTGCCTGAGTCAGACATTAAATTTCGAGTTGTCGCCCCTATTTTTTCACACTTGACTGCACTGGTAATTATTAAAAATCTTCGCACCTCGCTGTGTACCATCGGTGAAGTAATTAATTTACAGTCGTCTCGAATGCACAAGCACTTTGGAATATGAAAACGAAATGTGATTACCAATAGTCGGCGACCATTCGTTACCTGCACATCGTATTCATATCTCGGTAAACTTGTATGTTTGGAATTGAATGCAATTCACAACTTTACAGATGGCTGTCGGTCGCGTCATCTGCAAAACTGTAAATGTAAAAAATGAAAAGCAAAGACTAAAATTTGATATGAAATGTTTTTATTATTAAAATTCAAAAACTTAAACACAACAAATAAGTAAATATTTACAAACAATTATCTTCCAAAAGCACACGCAAATCTTAAATAAGGAGATGTGAGGACTGGGAGTGGGAGGGATGGGGTTGCGTTCTACATATTTTAATTTTTGAATTCTTGGTTTGCAATAGTAGAGTAAAATGCATTTGAGAACAATTTTATAGCACGAAAAAAGGATTTTTTTAGGGCAGTTTCATTTTTTTCGGGCAAGCTTGTGTTGCCCCCCCCCCCCCCTCCCAAATATGAACATCGCCCGAAAAAATTGATTTTCACAGTGCAACTTTACAACTTTGGCTGCCCTAAAAATTGGCTCCCTAGAATCATGTGAGTGTGTGTGGATGCTGAACTTGCTCAAAAATATATTTATTTACATAAGAACAAAAGACTGTTGTAGCACGTTTTTGTACACTGATGGAGTGGTACGCGGTGTGGCGGTGGGGCGGGGGTGTTTGAGGGCAGGGTTGAGGTATTCGTATTCAGTATTCGTATTCAGTCGTATTCGAATACAGTTTATCAAGCATTCACATGTATTCAGGATTCATTGAATTTTATGAATACATGTATTCTTATTCGTATTCAAATACATTAAAATTTGAGCTGTATTCATGAATACATTTTGAATACTTTTTGAATACTTTCTATATTTTGGAATTAAAGAACCATATACTGAATAACAGGTTTTCACAGATCAAGCCCAGGGACTCCAGACAACAAATTCACACCTCATATCAACATTAAAGACTTGATAAAGTCGAAAGAAATGGTTTGGCGCGCCGAAGGAGCACAGGGACGATATAGGGGACAGGCCCCTTTCGACCCTCGTTGACTGTATAATTTTGGTGATGTCGAGGCGTGGCAAAGAAGGAAAAGGAAGGAGGGAGAAGGTTTATCACCTTCTGGACTTTTTCCGGCTCTTTTTCTTAGGTGGAGGTTGGCATGGTGATGGTGATGAGGCTGGTGGGGGTATTGGTGTATGTCCTGTTAATTCCCTAGATTCCTTTATCAGTTGTTCAGTTCTGGCGGATACTTTTAGTGCATTTTGGATGATGAGGTCTATAGGATGTGGTGGCTGTTCATCTTCTTCATCCGCTCCGTGGCTTTCCGGTAGTGAAGGAAGAGGGGAGTGAGGGGTGGGAGGCGGTGAAAAAGCAGCTTCCAGTTCCTCCCCAGTCTCCGCTGGATGTTCCTCATCCAACTGAACCGGCTCAGGAGCCGGCAGTTGATTGGGTGTACCAGTGGGACTAGGAGGGGAACTGGCGGCTGCCTCCAGAGCCTTCACCCCTTTCACTCAACTCTTTCTTCCTATTCCGGAAAGCCTCCAAGCGCCGGGTTTCCCTGCGCTTGGTCGATGGACTCTTCTTCTTTCTCTTGTTGTTGCTCTTTTCAGGACCTCCGTGCCCCTTCGGGTGAGGGCCAGTGGGAGAGGGGATCCTCTCTCCAAAGGTACTACCTCTCCCCAAAGGGGTTGGTGTTGTGTTCTTTTCAATTTCGAACTCCAGATTCAGGTGGACGCTCAAGCCTTTTTCCTGGATAGTCCAGGAAATAGGGCATGAGACGCCCAGAGCTGAAATGGCTTTCACAAGTCTGTCTGGTAATTCCATGATTAGCTAGGTGTTCACGCTCTGAAGTCAGATGTGTGAATGTGTAATCCCTGATATTATTTATATACCACCAAACACTTTGTCTGAAATTTATGCATTGAAAGCAGACAATAGACTTAATTATCAATTAACTTGTCACAATACAACCTATTTATGTAACAATGGCCACATATCCCCATGGCTTTTTAAATTGTTGAAAACATGGACAATAAAAAGAAAACAAAAAACTTGTGTTATTGGACACAACTCAGTTATTCAATGATATTATATTCTAAAATCTTTGTATTTATTTAAAGTTTTTCTATTTATCCATTATTTCACAGTGAAAACACATATTTATTTATTCCTGTTTAAGGTCACTTTTGTACAGATCAGTATGTCTAATTATAATCGGTGAAAGCACGTAAATATTATAAAGAAAATACTACTGCTGTTAGCAAACTTTCAGCCAACAGACCTCCAGGTTTAACCATGAAGTGCATTAGCTAAAACTTTACTAGTCCTTCTTATGTGGTGTCAATGCAATTGATACTTAACATTCAGGAGGAAGCGCCAGTCTGTGATTTTTTAGAGGTAATCCACTCACATTTTGTGATGTGTTGTCCATGGAGAATAGGAATTACTATGACACCCATAGATTGGATTTCCCGTCAGGTAATTACTTTAGTATTCTAACAAAGCATGGTAAGCACAACTAAAGCTTCAGCTTCAGGACCATCAGTTTAAAAATGACTTTTAACCCAACAAAACACTTAAAGGCCTTGCTATAAATACTTCTAATTTAAAAAGTATTCAAGTATTCAAAAATGTATTCATGAATACATTGTAATGTATTTGTATTCGTGTTCAAATACATTTGAAAATTTGTGTATTTGTATTCGTATTCATGAAATTTCAAAGTATTCGTATTCGTATTCGAATACATTTACAAAGTATTCGCTCCAAGCCTGTTTGGGGGTGCATGCAACATACAAGGATGTACTACTGCAGCAAGGGTGTACTTTTGTAACATGTATGTGTAGGAAAATATTTTGGGTCGGAAATCAAAAAAAGTCACAAGTCAAGTGTTTGTAGCTAATAATACTGGACTATATTGAATTGATGTGGGAGTTGGTTGGGGGGAATGGGGTAGTCCCTATGAGGCCCATAATAGACCAGTGGCGTAGCCAGAATTCTATAATTGGGAGCCAAATCATTTTTTGTTGGGGGGGGGGGCGGCAAACAATGATGTTTGTCCTCCCCTAGCCCTAACTAGGACTCTCTCTTGTCGTTACCCATCCTTCCAGTTTTCTCCCGGAAAGTGGAAGGCTAGTATAATGACCCGAGGGTCCTAGTTATAACAAGGCCTCCCACAAGAACATTTTGCAAAATCCAGTGCTCTAAGGTCGGAAAAATTGTAGCATATGTAGCACTATTTTGTGGGCTTTACATTATGTGAAACTTGCATTGGATCATGTTTAGGGGGAGGGGCGTATGTTAAGGAGCCTTGGCCCTCCAAGGACCCCATGGCTACGCCTCTGTAATAAACCTGAACGGCGCACTACTATAATGTTGAGTGAGTCAGTTACCCAATACTATATAAGCCACAAAAGTGCGGCTTACTAATATTTTTGTTGAGAAATCAAAAATACTAATTAACCCGGTGGTCCATCAACAGAAACTTTGCTGAGATTTCTTATGCTTTTAATCAGAATTTGTACATTTTCGCTGAGTGGAGAGTCAGGTCCTTGGGGGGGGGGGGGGGGGGGGGTGCTGGGGGAATATACCTCTGTTTGCTGAAATTTTAGAAGTTTTTTGCCTCTTTTTACTAGAGTTTGTGAGCAAAATGAAGAGTTTGGGGTTATTTTCCCAATATTTGAAGAAATTTTGTCGAAACTTTTCAAACTTCGCCATACTCTCTCGACCCCACCCCTTCTCCACTAAGGTAAAGTCTGGTGTCGGGCCTGGGCTCCACTCACTTCGACATCATAAGAGAAGATAAATAATAATCAACTCACCGTTTTGTTTTTCTTGTATGTTACGAATCTTTCAACTTGGTACGTTGAAGGTAAAACATTTCTTGTTGATATAACGCGTTCAGTTCGAGGAAGTTTTTCTCCTTCTGATAATTTTTTCCAGCCAGTTTTTTTATGAAGACGGAGTGACCGCTCTGCCATGGCTCAGGGTTTATATTTTCAGTTATGGAAGAACTGAATTCATTCAACTATCACCTATGAAGATGTACTGGTTTTATAACAATTAGAAACCTGACATTGAGTAATTGTTAAAAAAAACAACACCCACATCAAAGTTTTTCCAATTAGCTGTCAACTTCAAGTTAACCTAATTGTTCTAAACCTGTACACCGTCAGCAAAGTTATTAATTCTAAATTGTTAAAATCACATACATTGTGTTCAATGCAAAACACTTATATTAACGAGTCAATAGAAATGATGGCGCTTTCAAGTCCTTTCATTCACGACAGTGAAGACAATATTAGCCGTGGAGAATCGTCTGTTGAAATCGCATAAATATAAAAATCACTATTTTCAAAGTGAAATGGAAACATTAAAACAAAACCATAATTGAAATATTTTTATAGAATCAAATAATTTAAAGTTTACTTTATTCCGAATGATGTACGCGGAATGCATGCTAATGATGGTTAATATATATTTTTAACTTTAAAGCTACACCAGTCGGCATTTTTTCATAAATTCATAAGGAAATGCACACAGATAAAATAAGATATTTAAAACAAAAATGGAAACATGAAGAAGTTTGTCTAGCAATAAGTATTAAACATCACTTTAAAGAGGATGCCCTAAACTATTTGACCATATGTACGCGAATTTTATTGAAAAGCAAATATGGATGAAAAATGAAGTTTTATTGCTTTCTCCCATTGACCTCTATAGTAAATTGGATAATGAAGATAGCTCTGTTTTTCATGCATGCGCAACTACGGGGATAGAAATAGTTGTACATGCGTAATGATCATCTTGGGAGGAAATTATAAGAATTCAAAATTTATAGCAGTTAATGCTTTTTTTAATGTGGCCAATAGAAACAAAATGAGTAAATAAAACATACTGAGATAATGATAAATAAATAAAATACAAATATTAAAATAACAGGAATGAAATATGTCCATCAATTATCCAATCAAAAGCTCAACTACGATAAAAATATATCAACTGTTGATGAGCAATATCATTTAATGTCAATTCACATAAATAAATAATCAAAATAAATAAATATTTCATTTACATCTGGACAAGGTCCACCAAGCCAAAGGCCTCCAGGAAGTCAGCCACCCAGACCATCAGAAGCAGGAAACAGGAACACCAAACTCCAAAGAGATCATTAAATCTTTGGCAGATATGGGGAAAAATAGAAGAAGAATCCAGACTAGAAGGAAACTCTCTCCTGAAAATAAAAAATACATGTTCCTATTAGCTGATTATGAAAGCCTTAGGTGCTTGACCACCTGAATAAAGAAATTCATCAACACTCTAGTTCCTTCGGCATTTGAATGCAGACCGCCATCTTTAATAGCAAATAAATGTCTCATTGAGAGACGAGAACCTTTGACAGTAAATGGCTTACATGTTCGGATGAAGCGAACATGACGCTGTACACAAAGTTTATTTAAAGCCTTGTTTGCTTCAATTACTTTTTCTACTGTTCTTTCGAAGTCACATGGTCTTGGAATTATTGCAGAAAAATTAAATTACAAGAAACTGAGGTCACACGTTGAATAACTGTAATTAAATTGTTATAAGAAGAAATGAGTTCTGGCGGAGTAAGATAATTTATATCATTCGTTCCCACATGAAAAATAATGAAATCATAATCTATTAAATTTTCACTCTGGATTATTCTTGTCATTCTTTCAACTGTTGCCCCTGGATAGCTCTTAACATCTGTCCAATGAATATCTTTAACATACTTCGCTATGGAGTCTGACAAGATTAAAACCGATCCAGGAACACCTTTCCCTGAAAAAATATTATAAAAGGTCTCCCTTAATTATGAACGATTTCAAAATATTGCTGACATGAATTTTATCATCTAAAGTAAAATCTAAATATTTTTTGTAGGCGTCACTTTTCCAATCACCAACAAATTGTATTAGATTGGGAGAAACTCCACAATGAAAGGCAAAAGTGGCCCCACCTCGTCTGAAACTATGTGATGAGAAGTTTGTGGGATCTCGACCAGTTTTTGAAATCAAATCTTTGAGAACTGTTTGAAATTTAGGATATGTTACTGAATAAGTGAGACCTTTATTTTGTATTATGAAGGCAGGGGAATCTGAATCTGCTTCATGTAAATCACACATATGTAAAAAGGCTCGTACCGGACAAAGGGGAGAGGATAGAATCTCCACCATAGGTATTTGTAAGATACGTTCTCCTAACTGAATTGTTTTACTCCAGAAGAAATTAACGATTAATTTATCTTTATGAACTTCTATATTACCTCTAGTCTAGTCAGATGTTTTTGGGGATTAAAGGAATGAACTGAGCCTGGAACCATGTTGGATTTCCGTGAAAATGTGAAAAAAAGAAATTAAAAATAAACTCCAAAATGTAGCATGATTTGCATTTTCTAAATTCAAATGAGAGTACATATCCAACAAAATTAATGGTGAGTTAGGGGAAGCTCTTTTTGGACAATGAGGATTCAATCTCGCAATACCTTTCAAAATAAGCCGCAATTGATAGTTATCAGATGGAAATTTCACATTCAAAAGCATATGTAACGTCTTGACTCCACTAATATAATTTTGAATAAAATCGGTAGAAACAAATGACTTGCTTAAAAATTGTGCATATAAATTTAAAGTGTCCGCAGAAACAGGAA
The DNA here is from genome assembly GCA_031216915.1 of Pictodentalium vernedei. Lineage (NCBI taxonomy): Eukaryota > Metazoa > Mollusca > Scaphopoda > Dentaliida > Dentaliidae > Pictodentalium > Pictodentalium vernedei. The sequence goes on along the minus strand of CM062296.1, from coordinate 782,633,265 downwards.
ACGGTCTGAGTTCATAAACGTTACAGAACAGCAAAAAGGCTTCAAATTGAATCTTCAGGTTCTTAACTGTTCCATCTGCAAAGGCAGCCAAAGTTGAATCCTGAGCTTCATTCCTTAACATTGATACAAGATTGTCTGAAAGAAAAATATATATACTCTCCCAAAAAAGAAAGTGTGCATGCTAAAAAATAACACTAAAAAAAGATATATATCATTTTCATTCATGGAAATTTTATTCAATCACAGATGTATCAATTTGTGATCAACACGAGAAATTTCATAACGCTACGACGAATACTCTTGGTGCCATCGAGAGTCAAAGACACTAAGGGTCAAACACAAAAGTCACACACTCAATATCTGGTACGACCTCCGTCTGCATCGACTACTGCAGTGCATCTACGCCTCATGGAAGCGAACAAGTTAGCATGGAAGTGTTGTGGGATGTTGTTCCATATTCTGATAAGCTGTCTTTGGAGTTCCACAAGCGTTGACGGTGCATGGGGAAGCCGGCGTAGCTGACGTTTCATTTCGTCCCATATGTGCTCAATGGGTGAGATATCGGGCGAATTTGCGGGCCAGGGAAGAACATCCACTTGTTGTTGCTGCAGATAATGTTGAACAACACGAGCTGCGTGGGTCGGCGTTGTCCTGTCGTAGAATGACGCCGGGGCCGTGACGTTGCAGAAATGGGACAACAACAGGTGTAAGCACTTCATCACGATATCTGGCCGCATTGAGATTGCCATCAATAATGACCAGCTCAGTTCTGTTACGGGCAGTGGTGCCAACCCACACCACGAGAGACCCTCCCCCATAACGGTTTCGCTCCACGACACATGGATCTGCGTAGCGTTCGTTTCGACGTCTGTACACTCTCTGGCGGCCATCTGATGATGAAAGATGGAAACGACATTCATCTGTGAATAAAACACGTCGCCACCAGTGTTAGGGATGCCTGAGATGTTGTCTACACTACTGCAGTCGAGCACGACGATGACGTAACGTCAAAATCGGACGAATTGCAGGTCTTCGAGGACGTAAGCCGTATTCTCTCAGCCGGTTGATTACTGTTTGAAGATGTATCCGTCTCAGGTTAGGGATGTTCCTGACTGTCGTCGTTGCCGTTTGTTGCCGGTTCCGGAGATGGACGACACGGGTATACCGATCTTGTGCAGGGGTAGTAACTCGGGGCCTCCCGGAGCGGGGTCGGTCTCGAACGTCATCATGTTGTGCATGTCGATGGACTAGCCTATCTACAGTGTTACTGTGGCAATTCAAATGCTGGGCAACCTCTCTGTGTGTTTTGCCAGCTCTAATCATACCGAGGGCAAGGAGACGTTGATTCATTGTCAATCTTGGCATGCTAATGTGGAGTCCTTTTAACAGCCTCGCAAGTTTGAATGTGAACGATAGGAAGGCCTTACTTTAGTGTTTAAATACCCAAGGATTCACACTGCTGCATGAATTTTCAGACTCTCCACGTGCAAAACATGCCTTTTCACAAACGTGCAGCACGTCATTTAACGTTAATGCAATTTTAACGGGGAAAGCTGTTTTTGTGTTCAATATAACTTATTCATGAACAGGTTAACACTCTTTACACCTACGAAATTATTTTTTTGGAGTTTGATCAATTTCTGCAATGCACACTTTCTTTTTTGGGCGAGTATAAGTACCATGTCTATTCTGTGATGATAAAAAAGTTAATTATACAGAAAATATTCTACCAATCGTGAGAGAAACTGAATAAACTATCATTAACATCAATTTGTTTCATAGATGATTTAAAAGAATCAGGCAAATCATTGAAAGTTGTTTCTGGCCATCTGGAAAGAAGATCAGATGTCCTGTTATCGCACCCAGACAAATGTTTTCCTCTAATTTGAAATTCATTTCTACCTGCCGTGAATTGAATTTCCCTCAGACACTGTTGAAGAAATTTGTTCCGACAAGCCCCTGAATTTATGACTGACACAGATACACAGTTGTCACACAAGACAATAATTTTCTTGCCTGAAAATTGTTTACCCCACAATCTTAAGCAGACAGAAATGGTGAGAAGTTCAAGACAATTGATGTGCAAAGATAACTTGTTTATGAATTCTGGAAATTTGCTATGAAAATATTCATGTCCACAAACTCCACCACAAACATTTAAACAAGCATCACAAGAGAGATAAGCGTCTGGAAAGGACCACTCTTCCATATCCATCATTGATATACCATTAAATTGTACAAGAAATTTGGACCACCATACAAAATCTTTCTTAACATAAAGAGGAATATCATGTTTCCTTTTATCATGGATATCTAATGAGCGAAGCCAAGTAAGAAGCCTTGATATAAAAATTCTACCTGGTTTTACGCAAGATGAAAAAACTTAACTTCCCCAGAATAGATTCCAAATCTTTTCTACTTGCTTTTTTCTTTTTCAACCAACTTTGCACCAGTAAAGAAACTTCGACAATTCTCTCTGGAGTCACTGTCAAAGAAAGCTCCACAGTGTCAAATTGTATTCCCAAAAATGTCATTGTGGTGGAAGGAGAACATGCTTTATCTGAAGATTCCTCTAACCCACAAGACTCCAGAATATCTTTCAAAAGACAAAAGGTATCAACAGCATTAGATTCGTTTTCGGAATTTGGCGATAAGATCTTTTCAAATCTCTTTTGTAAAGTAAACAGACAGGGCCGTGTTGTTTTACCAAATCTACCAAGTTGTCCACTGAGGGATAAGTTAAATTGATATTTTCACCTAAGTGTGCTTTATATATGTGTGTCGCATGCGTGTGTCGTTCTGTGTATTTGCCAACGTCAAAGTACATGTGTATTATATCTAAGTATATTGTTTAAAACAAGAGGATTTCGAGGTATCGAGAAACTGAAAACCTTCGAGATTTTTTGTTGTTGTTCGACACTGTTCATTCATATCAACTTACCCCCTCCCCCTACCCCAGCCCCTGAGTTGACATCGCTGGAGACATTTTTCTATGTGTTCATGGAATCAATTTGTATAGAGATCTGTGGAATTAACTTATAAATAATTATTTTTTCAGCACAAAATGACATGATTGCATACTTCATTGATGGTACAGATGAAAAAGTTGAGAATGTTTTCAGGAACTACAAGGGCCAGCAAATGATCAACATCTTTTGGGAGAATGGCCAGCCAGACGATTATAATGATGAGGACTGTCTTGGAGTTAGAGATTACCCTCATTACCTGTTGGTTGATGTTCCCTGTAATAAACAATATCCATTCATTTGTCAAGTTGATACTTAGTCGCATACTCTCAAATCTGGGCCTTGTTGTTGTTGTTGTTGTTGTTGTTGTTAGCTTATTTTTTCCTAGAAACATCATCAGCAAATGTCACTTCTTTGTCTGTTTGTGAAGACATTGATCTTAAACTATGAACAAAGTAAAAGCGTTAAAATTTCTTTCTCAAATTCAAAATTACTTTTGTGCAATGTTGTGCAATCTATTATAGTTCTGCGGTACTGACAAAATATCTCAGACCGGGAATGGTCAAATATATATGCCTGGAACTTAATTAAACACCCCTGAAGTGTTTTATGACAGTGAAGTTGCTGTTACTGATTATTATGTTTTAATGATTGCTGTGTCTTGCAATACATTTCATCCAGTGAAACATGCTTTTTCTGGTTGATAGCGTACCCCAAACACACACCCCTCGTCTACGTGAAGCACGCTTCCCACTGGGTATAAAACAAGAAAATTTGTCACTTCGTTTATCATTTAATGTTGACATGGCAGGGAGGAGACTGTCAAAGGCACTAAGATGGCAAATCGTTGGCATGCATGTAACAGGCATATCATTCAAAGCTATTGGAAGGCAACAGGGCTATAGTCATTCTGTCATCTGCAGACTTGTCCTAAAACATCAACAAACCAATGATGTTAAGAACAGAACCGACCAAGGCCTGGACAACCCCAAAAGATCTCTCCTCGGGAAGATCGGAATCTGGCACGCCTCGTTAAGCGTGAACCCTTTGCTTCAAGTGGGGTTTTGAAACGCCTTTGGCTCCCCAACAGAACTGTCCGAAACCGTCTCAAAGTACAAGGTATGGTGTCCAGAAGGGTCGTCAAGCAGCATCAAAGACGACCTTTGGAGTGGTGGATTGCAAGACATTGGAATCTCAGGACGTGGAGGAGAGTCCATTGGTAAAACTAGATTGGGTTCTTGCTTCACATCACCGATGGTCGCATGAGAGTGTGGGGGAATAGAAATACTGCTTGTGGGCCCAGGAACATCAGACCTACTGTTCCATATGGTGGAGTATCAGTAATGATCTGGGGATATCTCTTTCAGGGTTGTAAACGTGATATGGTGACTGTACGTGGGAATCAGAATGGAAATTAGTACATCCGGGACATTTTCAATCCGGTTGTCGTGCCTCATTTTGACAACTCATTGGCTACTCGCCCTGTGTTCATGGACGACAATGCAAGGCCACACCGTTCCCATGTTAGGAGACCATTCCTTCAGAACAACGCTATTATAACACAATCAATGTGCCCGGATTTGAATGCGTTAGAACACATCTGGAACTTTCTTGGTCGTCGTGTGCAAGCAAGGGGTCCGCCTTACAGAATTTGGCCGATTTGGAAGCTGTCTTGCATGGGGGTGGGAGCAGTTGCCTCTGGGCTGTATCAGAAGGCTCACTGGTAGCATTAGGAGGGTTCAGGATGCCATGTGGGCACGTGGTGGATACACTCGCTACTGACGTCAGACACTGCCATTATATTTAGATTACAAGTTACATAATTATCGGAATTGTTTCATCATGGACCGTTCCTGCACCGTACGTGTCGAGAAAACATTTTTCCACCAAAAAACATTAGTGACAGATATGTGTAATTAGCGCCATTAAAATACTTCATATTTTCATCATTGTGTTGTCTCTCATTTGTCAATAGACCATTCTTTCCGCAAGCAATCACTTTTGGAAATCTTAAAGATAGCATGAAAGTAATGAGTTTCTATAAATACCACTGCGAAAAAACGGGGTGCCAAAATAAGTTCCAGGTGGATATATGACTTCTCGACTTTAAGCACAACACGTAAGAAAGTTACTGATTGTATTAGTGCTTAGTGGTTTTAGCAGAGGCGGCCGAAGCTCAAAACAAAGTGTGTGTGTGTAGGGGGGGGGGGGGGGGGGGGTCTCACGTTTCTGGGTACCGCAAGGGTGTAGGGTGGAAAATAATTTTTCTTCGGGGTGGGGTGTCAATGACGGCAGTACAGCGTATTCATGCAAAATATATCAATTTATATACGCTACCCCTCACCCTTGAACCTACCCTATTTAAGACATTAACCTCAGCGTATTTATTTTGTTTTATTTTTACTTAACCCTTAGAACCCTGGGTAGTGCCTTCCATATCAATTCCATGGCAGTACTGGAAGAGGCCATATTCATTATTTGTGGGTAGACCAAATAATATTTTCAATGTGCAACCTCAGGGCGGCACGTTGAATATAGATTGGTCTTCCCAACACATTCACTGACCAGCTATCCTGCATAATCAGTTCACAAAGTATCATGTTCATGGGCCGGAAAAGCGGCCTCTCGGGTTCAAAGGGCTAATCATACCTTTGAAACAGTCCTTTGAAATATTACATTCCTATTGGAGCTTTCTATTTTTATTCAATTCATTCTTGAATCTTGAAAATCAATGTGGTAATATATCTATAGGTGATGTGTAGTGACCACAGGGGTTGTGTATGTTATGTCGGAAAATGCTGTTCGGGTACGTATAATTGGTGGAAAAAAGTGTGTGTGTGTGGGGGGGGGGGGGGGGGGGCACGAGGCAAAGATGCCACCACCGGCTCTGCCGCCCCTGGGTTTAAGTACATCATACTTATGGCAGAGTTAGTGTGTAAATATCATCTTTGCTGCGTGCCAAGTTCTAGGGGGCATTGTTAAACACCCTTTCAGCTTCCAAAGCAAATAGTTAAGTTACTTACTTTTATTGTGTGTTTCTTGATTGCTTATTTTGTGTAACTGATTGCCCTGTTAATCCATTGGAATCTCACTGTAATGAAAAGTGTGTGAACTATTATTTAACTGGTGAGACTTCAATAACACATTCTTTCCTATATGTAAATACCACAGTGATCACGATTGACAGCCGTATCATATAAATCCACAGGGTATAAACCGTATAAACCTTTAGTCGGAAGTGGAGATAAGCGAGGCGAGAGATTTCTATTTTTATCTCAAAGTTTCAGTCGCAGCGTATCCAAGATCACCGAAAACAAGATTTTTTTAATAAAAGGAATGACCGAAGAAAGCAAAATCAGTAAGTATGTTATGTAAAACAATATTTAACAATGAAACGACACAACTTAATGGAAAAATCGACTCTTGTAGTATGAAAAAACACCTGCTGATCATCTCGGAAAATGAATTTCTCGGGCAAATTTCTCCTTCAAATATCGTTTTTCACATGTTCGCACAAATGTAACATGTTAAAATCATAGATCGACAGATTCGGCGTTCAATTCCACACCAGAAACTATCAACCATAACAACGAAGGAGGTTCGGTGCTACTGAAACAGTTCAAAATATAATGTCACCTTATCGATTTTTTTATACGCCCAGTTGGTAAAATCGTTGATCGGGAGTTGGTGATAATTATACGTCCAGTTGAGATTATTCGATTTCCCATATGATCGTTCCAATGTCCATATTTGTGCATGTACGAAGGTCTAGTCAGTTAAGAAATCATATGAATAGACTCGAATGCACAACGTTGACGTCACACCTTTCAACTGAAACACTACTGACTGAACCACCGAACCTGCAACCACGGGGGAGGGGGCGAGAGGACCGCTCCTCCCCCCGAAGAACTTTCGCCTCCACCCGAAAGATTTCAGACCATGTTTTTCAATCGGCATTCATTTTTTTAATTTTCCTATGCATTAGGGTAAATTAGTTCAGTTACAACTGTAACACTTCATTTTGCCTTGGCCCTAATTCCTTCATACCTGTAATTAACATATCCATAATCACTTGTCTATGAAGGTAATCCCATTGTTATTTGTGAGCTGTTTATTCATCACACATACATTCACACAGCTTTGAATTATTTTTCCAATTGGGGGTATTTGGGGTTTGTTTCATTCTTTTTAATGACTTTTTAAAACAAAATTTTGTTTACCGTTTTTGACCGTGGTCGTTTTAACTTTATAACGATCATTTAGTGTCTATGTTTTGCGGTTTTGCCTGGCTTTTTAAAATTATTTGTTCTATTTATTTCATTTTATGATGTTGAAGTGTGTGTTTGTGGGGGGGGGGGGGGGGGGGGGGGGGCAGTCGAATGGGAAGAAAATGTTTTCACTTCAGATAACGGCGTGTTATAACAATACGCCAATCCTCTGTTAATTGAAACCAGTTTGCCTGACAGCATGCTGAGCTAGCAGTTTATTCGACAATAATCCCTAACCCGACCCCCACCTCACCCTCTCGCGCTCTCTCATTTTCACTCTCATTTTGGCAACAGTCTTTTGTGTCCAATAACTGTCGAACAAACAGCAAATGGGCTATTTTTTAGTATTCTCTTCGAAGCAACTGCAGCAATAAGTATCTAGCTTTTAACGATTCCATTTTTAGAGAAATTAGCGAAACACTATGGAATCCTACATGAAGTATACCATACCTATACTTTTGTAAATATTCAATGTTGTTCTTTGAGAACTTATTTTATCTGAAATAAATACTGTTTAAACTAAACTAAAGTATTTTCAGATAAGGCGTGACGTCACATGGGATTCCCTCGATATCTCGCCAATGTTGTGTTGAAACCAAACAGATCCAGGGTCGAAAACAAGCTTTATACTCACCAAGCGAACCCTACCGTGTGACCAGGGGCGGATACAGGAATTCTCAAAGGTGGGGGGGGGGGGGGGGGGGCGAATCGTGCAGATGCCGAGAGTGCGGAAGGCACGAGCTTGTGTAGGGGGCTCTGGGAGGGTTCTCCCCCCCCCCCCCCCAGAAAATTTTTTGAAATGAGCGACCAAATGGGGTATTCTGGTGGCTTCTGGGGTGGAAATCCTCTTGAATTTTTGAACGGCTAATTATCACTTTTTAAACAGCATGTTTCAGAATTTCAAATTCTGTCATACGTTCAAGACAGAATTGGAAAATTTGAAATATGCTCTTCAGATCCGTTTATCATAATATTGTATTTTGGACACACTGTTTACAGTTATAACCGACTTAACTCAGGAGAACATTGCGATCTGCCAGCGTTTGAAAGTTTTCAGCAGTCAGCCCTCTGGGCTTAGGTACCCCATGACTATGCCAATTAAGATCCTGACCCATAATTGGCATAGCCATGGAGTACCTGAGGCTAGGGGCATGTAACACCTCAAAATCATGCTGTGTCGGTGACGCTATAAATGAAGGCGACCAGTAGATATATTTTGCATAATTTCAACGGTATAATTGTTTTTTTCCCATAGCGAATGGTGATGGAGGAAATAAATGTCGTTGTATGTTTTTACTACATAGGATACAAGCAGGGGCGGCGGAAGGTTCCATAAAGTGGTGGGGGGGGGGGGGGGGGCACCGATTTCATGGAGCATCCAAGAGATGCGAGAGAGACGGGGGGAGACGTGGTGAGGGAGGGAGATAGAGACGCGCGGCGGGCGGAAGTGGGAACAAAAACTTGGTAAATTCAAAGAAGGGTGCCAGTTCATATACATTAGTCCAAATTTAGCCTGATAGACAGAAATGTATTTGTCCCGTGGTCGTACCAAACCAAAAAATATATTACGGTCTGTGAGGCCGAGGACGTAGCGGCTGAGTAAAAAGCAGAAATCCAGTAGACATGCTAGCAGTGGCGTGGCCAGGGGTGTGTGTGTGTGTGTGTGGGAGGGGGGTACCGGGACGGATTCATTATTCTGTATGGGCCCCAAGGCCGTAATTTCCGTTCAAAAATTGGGGGGGGGGGGCTACATCTTGGTTGGGCATTCTGAAGGCATCTGCAACGAGTGCCGTGGGTACGAGTTGGATGAGGAGGGTCGGGGGGGGGGGATCTCTCCCCCCCCCCCCAAAAAAAAAAAAATTCAAATTGTTTCATCAAATGGTGCATGTTGGCGGAATCTAGGGTATAATTTCCCTACTTTTTATTTTAAAAAAATGGGCCCAGATTTCTTTAACAGGAGAACCCCCAACCCCCCCCCCCCCCAAGCCCTCCTCATCCAATTGGTGCCTACGGCATTCGTTGGATGAGAAGGGTTTGGGGTGTCCTTCACCAAGAAAATTTTCAAATTGAGATACCATATGGCGCATTCTGGTGGCCTCTAGGGTATATTTCCCCTTACTTTTTATTTTAAAATGGGCCCAGAATTTTTTAACGGGAGAACCCTACCCCAAACCCTCCTCACCCAACTCGTGCCTATGGCATTTGTTGGATGAGAAGGGTTTGGGGGATGGAGTTGTCCCCCACCACACCCCAAGAAAGTTTTCAAATCGAGCTATCAAATGCCATGGTGCGTACAGCTCTCGTTGGATGAGAAGGGTTTGTGGGGAATTGGGTTCTCTACACTAAAATTTTTTAAATTGACTATCAAATGGTGCATTCTGGTGGCCTCTCTAGATTTAGAAATTTGATATTCTATCTCCAGTGTGCTAGGGGTAATAGAAACTTTTGAAATTAATTTAGACTAAGCGAGTAAAAATTCATCAATCGTTTCTTCATTAATAGGCCTATGCTTTAAAAAATGTTGGTGGGTGAAAAATTATTGGGGGGGGGGGGGCCTTGAGCCCCCCCCCCCCCCCCCCCAGGAATTACGACCCTGAGCTCCCTAAAAGTTTGGCAGGGTTAACTAAAACAATCCCATGTCGGTTGTTAATTGGACGTTGGATGGATATAATACTTGTGAATTTCTATCTATTTAGGGGCACAACTGAACACAATAAAACATCCTGAGGGGCTCCAGAATCAATCTCAGTGCATCGAAATTTCAAAATTTCCTCGGGCCAAGTCCCCCGGACCCCTACCAACAGGAGAGGACTATGCTCCTGTTAACCCCCCCCCCCCCCAAACCATCAACCCTCTGGATATGCGTTCCACATATCGCGTAGTGCCCCTCCCCCTTCAATTCATGTATTGTCCCCAAATGAAAATCCTGGCTACGCCCTACATGCGAGACAAACACGAGCTAAAGGTGGGGGGGGGCGACCGCTCCCCCCCCCCCCGTTGTATCCTCCATTGCGTGTGACAAAGGCAAAAAGATGAAATAAATAGAATAATTCGCCCCTTACATAAGTATTTTTATAAATTTTCATCTTATTTTCACTTAATTTACATACGACTTCACGGAAACAGCTTCGAAACAAGACTTCGGTTACCAGTTTTCTTTTTGAAACTTGAATGCCAAACAACATTCTACATGATGCAGGATAAGCACAGTTAGGTCAACGGTAGCTGAAATTAAATTACGTTGTTGTCAATAGCAGTTCAGAGCAGGGTCAAGTTGTCAAAAATACAAAGCGATCATTTCTTTCAAATTAATCGATCACATTTATTGTCCGACGATAGCCTTCAATACCATTCACATTCTCATTTCCATTTCACTCCTGCTGAAGAACAAAACACCTCCCGGATCCAAATGCTCCCACGGACGTTTCTGGGTAGTTCAGACTCGATGTGTGTCACAGTGAGATCCTCAAATTTCCAAACTTTCATTTCAAATTGATACCATAAAAAAGTTTCCGACATTTGATGATCGGTTTTGAGAAGGAATTTTCTTTAAAGATTTATGTACAAATTACATTATATTCGCTTGATATTTGGCCTTTTCTCCATAATTATGAGTAGACTTTGAAATTGGCCTAACAAAAGACTTCTTGTGGTACATGATACTGCTATATTGTGCGGGGCCGTCGAGTGGGGGGGGGGGGGGGGGGGTAGTAACCGTGGGGCCCGGCGTTATTGGGGGCCCGCCGATTCCCGTAATTTCCTGAAGGCGGAATACTCGTGCATGCGGCTCCTTCACTGCACGTCACATTTAGACGAGCAGTGAAGGACTCTCACGTAAGAGAATTCTGCCTTAAGGCAATTAGAGAAAAACGGCGGGCCCCGGTGTTCCAAATTGACACTATTTGTGTGCATTTACGAAAGCGCAATCTCGATGTATTGCTAGCTTACGCAGTTACAAACTTGGAACATTGTCAACATTTTAGTTCTGCGCGAAAAAGAACTAGCGGGTCATGCTATAAAGAATAAATGTATTTCAACCAAGAATCACTAGTTCTATATTTGCTTAGAACTAAATGTTTCCAACTTTTGAAATTTGAACCATAAAAGTTCCAACTTTCAAAAATCAGGGTCCTCATTGGGTGGGGGGGGGGTACATCCCCCCCCCCCCCCCCCCCGTCGGAACGTCCCTAAGTGCTCGTCGTCGTTGCTGGCGAAGAGTAGTCTCTTGCGCATCCCATTTGCTTTCATCTAGGTGAAAGGGTAGTGGGATGCACAGGAGATTATGGGCGAAGAGGTCATCCCGCACTTTAATAGCACAGCCAAACGGAACGCTAACCTGGCACGCGTCACTATAGCCAAATCGGCTTCAGAGTGACAAGAACCGATCTTGCCGGTTTCTGAGAATATCACCCAAACAGGCCGCCAACAAAGTTATCCAAACTGCTCTCCAGTTTCCTTCTTAACCCTTTTGGAAAACATAATTTTGTACGCCATGTGTCCTGGTCATATCTTGATACACCCAAGTCGGCCTCTCGAGTCAGCAATTTCATTCAAACCCAGACCGGCCATTACATTATTCTATAAAATACACCTGCAACTAATATATTTTACTGATATATTTTTCCAGTTTGTCATGCCTGTAAACTGAAATTATTTACTCTCATTCAAGAACGTAACCAAGTTGAAATGTGGGTGACAAGTTGAAAAGTGTGGTGGATAAGTTCGCTGGTCTCTCATGCCAGAAGTCGCGGGATCGCGGATCCCCGGCTGAGAAAAGATATGGAGGTACCTGAACCCTCTCTGGCAGCATCAGTTGCGGGGTTGATGATGTCACGGCGTGTCGTCCTATTGGGTGGGGAAGTAAAATGACTGTCCTCTGTACGGAGAGAGACAGACTCCACACAGGCTAAAGATCCAGTCGTAGAACACAACAAATTGGAATTCTCTGCTCCTTTCGTTATCAGACTCGCTTCTAAATTTATTCGTTTGGTTATTTTCTTCGTTTGCGTTTTGTTTTACACTGACCTCTAACATGCAATTTTAAAAATATAGTTTACATGTATACCATATTTTTTCTTTGTTTATAGTAATACGATAACACACTGGAAAGGCGTTCATTTGAATCAGTTCCACATATTTATTTTTAAAGTAGAGTATAGTTGATTATTCAGGAGCGAAGGAAGGTAAAAATATTGGGGGTGAGGTGGGGGTGGGGCTATCAGAGCTAATCCCAAGGGGACCACCATGTATGCTCACCGTGTGCTGTGCAGTAGTATCCGAGCCGCACAGTGGTTAGGTGGTATGTGTGTGTAGGGTGGGGGTGGGGGTAGGGGGAGGGGGTAGCACAAGAGGCGATATCGCCGTATCCCATTCTCTGTGGTGAGGGTCTGCGGGCTTTCTCTGGGATATTTTGAAAAATGAGGGCCAAAACTCACATGCTCAGTGATTCTGCTGTGACTGACTCCTCAGATGAGGACTGTTGAACGCTGCAAATTCGAATTCTCTGCTCCTTTCATTATTAGATTCGCTTCTAAATTCATTCGATTGGTTTACCCATTCGTTTGTGTGGGTTTTTTTCTTTCTTTGGGAGCATGTATTCCCTCTAGATCATACTAGCATGCCCAACACTCTGTAAAAGTGCGCACGCGCGCGCGTGTGTCCGGGTGGGGGGGGGGGGGGGGGGGTAATTTTCTGCAACTATAGCTAACTTACCCAACAACTAAAAATTGGGTAAGTTAGCTATAGTTGCAGAAAGGTGCCCTTAAACTACAGTAAATAAATTCAGCATGAATGTTTCTTTGGAGTCTGTTAGATATTTGGTCTGCCTGTTGCTGTCCATTGAAATTTAGGGACCCACAAAAGTTAAGAACTCAACAAATTGTTATCATGTAAAGAAGCAAAGCACAAGAGGCTATTTAAATATAGCCGTGAGTTTATGTTATACCTTTTGTAGTTCACTGAAATTTACAGACCCGATGATTTAAGAACTTAACAAATTGGTGCTTGAGCCTAAAAATTCATAAAATTATAATTACGTGCTATCTATACTGCCATATGCGTACGGGAATTTTTATTTTCTGGGTGGGGTGGGGGAGGATGTGGAGCTGAGGTCCACTTCATCCGAAAGAATCCTTTGTGGCCGAAAAAATCCTGACTACCCCCCCCCCCTCCCCCCCCCCCCCCAAAAAAAAAAAAAATTTCACCCCCAAAACGTGTTTTGGAACAAATTGTGTCTGAAAGAGTCAACTTACATTAAATAATGCGGTCCAACTTGATCTGACATTGTTACGCTATGCCATAAAACCAGTCTCATTTTCATATAGTTCACCGCCTATCGTTAGATTCTGTAATGCAATAAAATGGGCTATTTCTCTGCGTTGAAAAAGGTAACCTGTGGTTCGCTTTTTCAACGCAATGCAATATTGCATTCAACCCGGCTTGTGCGCGTATAGGCCTATCTTGCTTTCGGAACTTACAGGCTCCAAATTTACCAGATTCTCACATCGAAAGGGTCACCTGACAAGCACAAAAAATGTATACGACTCATCAACTGAAGATACGAGCGTATACAACTGGGCGTATAAAAAATCGATAAGGTGACATTATATTTTGAACAGTTTCAGTAGCACCGAACCTCCTTCGTTGTTATGGTTGATAGTTTCTGGTGTGGAACTGAACGCCGAATCTGTCGATCTATGATTTTAACATGTTACATTTGTGCGAACATGTGAAAAACGATATTTGAAGGAGAAATTTGCCCGAGAAATTCATTTTCCGAGATGATCAGCAGATGTTTTTTCATACTACAAGAGTCGATTTTTCCATTAAGTTGTGTCGTTTCATTGTTAAATATTGTTTTACATAACATACTTACTGATTTTGCCTTCTTCGGTCATTCCTTTTATTAAAAAAATCTTGTTTTCGGTGATCTTGGATACGCTGCGACTGAAACTTTGAGATAAAAATAGAAATCTCTCGCCTCGCTTATCTCCACTTCCGGCTAAAGGTTTATACGGTTTATTCCCTGTGAAATCGCCTCAAAACATTTTTCGACCTTTACCAGCTTTGCCCTCGGAGATTTGGCTCCCGGCCCCTCATTGGAACGAACTTGTTCTGCTCGCATCAATGAGGGTTCGGGACGTTTCGTGCACATATTCCTCATTCGTGGTGTGTAAGGACTGGTGTTAAACTTTTACTCACCTTTTTCTCATGACCCACCGACATCAACTGCGGCGCCCTTTAGTTTCTTTCTTGATTCTTTCGTTATTTCAAAATAAGAAAGATACATGGAAAGGGATGTCTCGCACTTGCCAGGTTCTCATAACGTCTCATGTTGCGACATAATTAAAGCTCCTCTTTCAGATTTTAGAGCGTGTCTCCTTTCGTAATTTTTTGTGATGCGTCCTGGACATCAGTCTCTTTGGTCTATACCTGTTCTTGGGAACCGACCGCTCGAAGAAAACCTTTTCTCAGAAAATGTCTCTTTAGTCACCAAATAGAGAATGCACACTGAGCAATATAATAAATATAATACTCTTGATGAAGAACCTACATCATGTTACCAGTCAATTCTGAATACTCAATTGAATCATATTGATTCTTGCAAAACTAACAAACGTTTTTGTGAACACACGACTTAATACTTACCTTTCCACATCACAATTCCACTTTACGATAACTTTGTTTTCTCCTTGTTCTTGTCCGTTTTTATGTGTACCCATACTATGTATGGTACACATAATGCCATCATCCGGGGTGGCCATCCGTCGTTCGTCCATCCTTTGTCCGTCCGTTTGTCCGTCCGGCGTCCGTATCCATTTCTTTGTCATTCGATAACTTGAAAAATATTGCTTGGATTGTCAAGTTACTTTATATTTGTGTTCAGGTTACTGATGTGCCGAGCTGTATAGTTTTTGGTGTAAATCTGATAATTTGATCCTGAGATATTAACCCTTTATCCTTCAAATTGAAAATTCCTCCAATCCCTTTGGCATTCGATAACTTGAAAAATATTGCTTGGATTGTCAAGTTACTTTACATTTGTGTTCAGGTTACTGATGTGCCGAGCTGTATAGTTTTTGGTGTAAGTCTGATAATTTGATCCTGAGATATTAACCCCTTATCCTTTAAATTGAAAATTTCTCCAATCCCTTTGGCATTTGATAACTTGAAAATATTTATGTGTACCCATACTATGTATGGTACACATAATGCCATCATCCGGGGTGGCCATCCGTCGTTCGTCCATCCTTTGTCCATCCATCTGTCCGTCTGTCCATCAGTCCGTCCGTCTGTCCGTCCGGCGTCCGTATCCATTTCTTTGTCATTCGATAACTTGAAAAATATTGCTTGGATTGTCAAGTTACTTTATATTTGTGTTCAGGTTACTGATGTGCCGAGCTGTATAGTTTTTTGTGTAAATCCGATAATTTGATCCTGAGATATTAACCCTTTATCCTTCAAATTGAAAATTCCTCCAATCCCTTTGGCATTTGATAACTTGAAAAATATTGCTTGGATTGTCTAGTTACTTTATATTTGTGTTCAGGTTACTGATTTGCCGAGCTGTATTGTTTTTGGTGTAAATCTGATGATTTGATCCCGAGATATTAACCCTTTATCCTTCAAATTGAAAATTCCTCCAATCGCTTTGGCATTCGATAACTTGAAAAATATTGCTTGGATTGTCAAGTTACTTTATATTTGTGTTTAGGTTACTGATGTGCCGAGCTGTATAGTTTTTTTTTTGTTTGTCCGTCTGTCCGTCCGTCCGTCCGTCGGTCTGTCCATCCTGCGTCCGTATCCATTTCTTTGTCATTCAATAACTTGAAAAATATTGCTTGGCTTGTCCAGTTACTTTATATTTGTGTTCAGGTTACTGATGTGCCGAGCTGTATAGTTTTTGGTGTAAATCTGATAATTTGATCCTGAGATATTAACCCTTTATCCTTCAAATTGAAAATTCCACCAATCCCTTTGACATTCGATAACTTCAAAAATATTGCTTGGATTGTCAAGTTACTTTATATTTGTGTTCAGGTTACTGATGTGCCGAGCTGTATAGTTTTTGGTGTAAATCTGATAATTTGATCCTGAGATATTAACCCTTTATCCTTCAAATTGAAAATTCCCCCAATCCCTTTGGCGTGAGATAACTTAAAAAATATCAATCCGTTTGTCATGTTACTTCATATATATGTTCAGGTTACTGATGTGCTGTGCTCTATAGTTTTTTATGGAAATCTGATAATTTGATCCGGAGATATTAACCCTTTATCCATCAAATTAGACACTCCTCCAATCCATTTCTATATGTACCCATACCATGTATGGTGTACATAATGTCGGCATCCGTGGTGGCCCTCCATCATACAGCTTTCTACTAGTTGCGCGTATGGGTACACATGATTGTAATTTGAACCGAAGGGGTAGTGATAGGCATCCACATAGGCTACATTAATGTATGCGGCTTGTGTGGATATCTGTCCCCGCACCTTCGGATTACATTCCAATTTAATCCGAAGGGGTTAAATTCCATTAATGAATCTGGAAATCTCGTCCATCTATAAAGTAATGTGGAAGGTCACCAGGTCTAGAGTTAAAAATTTACACATAACTGTCCTCAGATCATTTCTATCAACGCCTGAGACGCAGAACATGCAGTCAGTGTTTATGGGATGTATTACGGGAATGACAGGAAGTCAGCCAATCTGGCTATGTCTTCTCCCAACGCTTTAGATTATTACTTCTGTATTTGTATTACACATTGTAAGAAATGCAACTACATGTACTTAAAAATATGCCGTTAAATAAAATATCTATCACATCTGACGATTTCATCGGCCTATTTTTTATTATTATTTTCTGTGTAATGTTAATTGATTGAACGATACCAATCTTCAACTGTCGACACTCCCGAGGGAAGGGTCCTACTAAATACCGAGGGATACCGAGGTAAAGGAAAATAAGTAATAGTTGTTTAAAGGGTTTAAATATATGTGCAGACACACAATGTAGTCCACTGAAGCAAAATATGTGACATAACCGTTGATTTATTCCAGTAAATGCAAGATATGCAGACCGAGCTATCGCCAAAAGCTCCTTCGGTATTTAGTAGGTAGCTTTGAAAGTAATAGGCTACCTCGGTGTCTGGGTGAAGTGCATAAGTGCTAATTGGGTATCACACAACAGATCACTGTAATATTTGATAAAAGTAAAACTCCCTTGTCAATGGTTTTAATTTAGCCTTGTTTTTTCTGTTGTCACTTTTTGTTTTCGAGGTATTCACCCTCTTTACCAGTTTTTTTTTTAGTGCCAGTATAACCGTGGGGAGTAACTGTCGGTGTCTGTTGTGTAACAACGGTGTTCAACTGATGACTCGAAGACAAATTAAAGATGATAATAATTTAATAGCGAATCTGGTATTCCAAATATCTAACAGCAATCAACATTTAATAACCGGACTTGTTGGATATCCGAACAAATTTACAGCAATAGCTCCTGGGATTTCCCAATAAAATGAAGCAGAGTAACGTTTGGAAATCCAAACTATAACTGAATTCTTACTTGTGATCAAGGTTATATATACAATACAATAAATGAGTCATGTCATAACAGGTTTACAGTATTTTAAGATTAAAGTTAGCTTTCACAGCGTCTTTATTTGGGGTCTACTGAATAGACCTCAAATAAACAATGGAGGGAAGCAATGAATAAAGGCAGCTTGTTAACAACTTATATGAGAGAGGCTTGCTATCACACGATGAATGAAAAAATATGCTAAGTTTGAAACATTTGAAATTACATTGGACAAAATGAGAATAGTAGATTGTGAATGCAGCAATCTAATAACAGTAAATTTGTCTTTTTGTTTCGAAAGTTTATCATGGTCTGTACACGCTCTGGTGATATAAGAAACAGAAAATAGAGTACTGAGTGGTGTCCACAGGCTCAGTTTTATACCAAGCATTTGCTGAAAGAATTACAGCATTAACCACATTAATGTGAACATTTTGACATAATCCTATATGTACTGATCATTTATACTTCTTATACTATACACTCGTCTGGTTGGAATGAATGAATTAATAAACAGTTTCACTGCGCCTAAGGCGCACAGGGACGATGTGGGATTTGAAATCTCCTCCAACCCAAAGAACTTTATTTGTTAATGGATCCACGAGAGTCGGAAGCGAGGGCCAATAATCTTATTTGGTTTTAGTGTGCACGCTGGCAGTAGGGTACTGGAGTCATACCTCCGAGAACCTCGAACTAGAAGCTGACTAGGAATTGTGCATATCTACAAGAATTCTCCTTCGTGCTTTACTTAACCTGATACTACTGAAACCACAGTTTCTTGGTTGGTTATTTAGAAAAAAGAAAAAGAAACCTAACCAGTCGCTGGTTTGGGAGCAGCACCAGCATATTATCCATAACGGTTACAAAAAGGAAAACATTCACCAATATGTGTTTTTGAAAGCAGGAAGTCCTCCATCACCCTATAACGAGTTTGTTAGTTACCACCTATCACAATACATGTCAAAACTAATGAATTCTACATGGGGACGGATCATCTGGGGACGGATCGACCGGGGGGATCGACTAGGGCTCGGACTGACCGAGGCCGAATCGTCAGGGGATGGATCGTCTTTGGGGTCATCGACCTGTTACTATTTCGTCGGCTAGCTGTTTCGTCTGCTAAGATATGTGCACTGGAAAAACAACACTGATTTTCTTTTCTTTCTTTATTATTTATTCTTTATTAATAGCACATATAATGAATAATTCAGTGAAAATTGTGATATTTATTGAGAAAAATATTGTGTGGTATTTGTTACTTTTTTCCGATTAATTTGCGTTTATTCAAGGAATAATGGAGAAATAAGTACAGTAATTTAGTGGAAAAAAGTTACATTTACTGAGGAAAATTTGTAATACTTGGTAAATTTTTCTGATTATTTTGCATTTATTCAAGGAATAATGGCGAAATAATTCGAGAAATTTAGTGAAAAAATTACATTTATTGAGAAAAAGTTGTAATATTTTGCATTTATTCAAGTTCAAGGAATAATGGCGAAATAAATCGAGAAGTTTAGTGTAAAAAAAGTTACACTTATTGAGAAAAAGTTGTAATATTTGGTAAATTTTTCTGATTATTTTGCATTTATTCAAGGAATAATGTCGAAATAACGAGAAATTTAGTGAAAAAAAGTTACATTTATTCTGATTTATTGAGAAAAATTTGTAATATTTCATAAATATTTCTGATTATTTTGCATGTATTCAAGGAATAATGGGGAAATAACGAGAAATTTGGTGAAAAATGTGACATTTATTGAGAATAATTTGATAATAATACTTTGATACTAATGTGATACTAATACATGTTAGTGACACTAATGTTTGCTGATAAGTAAGCTGAGCCTGAGCTACTAGAGATTGTCTGGGAGTTTTTACTTTGTTCTCATACTTCCGACGATGGTTACGACGTTGCCAACTTGGACGAACGTTACGTTCGGAGATACGAACCTCGAGAGGAACCTTTGAACATGAACGATAAGAAGCCCTACAATCTTCACGAGCCAATAGATCTCGCAGATGCTGCGACTAAAAAATACATCGACAGGGGGAACGCCGATTTCGAACGAATCATGCTAGATAATTACGTGGATAAAACCATGACCGACGATCTCGATCTGAAATCCAAACGTTTGGTGAACGTCGCGAATCCCATAGATCCCACGGATGCCGCGACCAAGAAATACGCGGACGACTCTCACGCGAGATTCAGCGAACACCTGAGAAATAGATACATTCAGAAAACGATGCACTCGGAATTGAACACCAATTCTAACAAGATAACGAACGTGGCCACTCCCACGAATCCCAAGGACGTGGCGACAGAGAAAGTCTGACAGACGAGAAATGAAATCGGATCTGAATGCGGGATTCAACAAGATATTGAATCTGTCGAAGGTCGACGACACGGATGCGTACTCAACCGCGGTCAACAAGGGCTACGTAGATTCTGCCGTGATACGATCACAAGAATATCTAGAATCGCAAGTGGACGATCTCTACCTGAACAAACAATCTGGCGGAACCATGGAGGGTGGAATTGACATGAATGGTGAGAATTTATTCGGACTCAAGTCACGATCCCAAATTCGATTCCAGCGCAGTCAGCAGAAAGTACATGGACGACAACTCGGTCTGGACAAAGGGTGACATCATGGAAGGTAAACTAGACATGGGTGGACACGCGCTCACGAATCTACCGGATCCCGTGAAATTGACGGATGCCTGCACCCTGATTTCGGTGGTGGAGAAAGTCAAATATGCTAGACAATTGATCACCGTGTGGGCCGAGGAGGCCGGCACCTCAGATGAGGGAAAAGCTGAGTGGTCTTTCGGAAATGGAGGTAACGGATCGAAACATGGTCAGGTGGGATATCCCATGCCGCTGGGAGGTGAAATCCTTCGAATGAGTCTGGCTTCCTCGGATTTGAATAACAGAGCGGTCGTCAATCTTATGGTGAATGGAGTAGAGAGCGATAAGAGATACAGCGTCGAAAAGACTGAGAGTCAACACACGAAAGTTAGCACGTTCGGCACGCCTCTCAAAGTGAACGCTGGAGACAGGATTAATTTCGTTACGAAAACCAATAATCCCGAAGCCGCCACTTCCGTGTTTAGTCTACTGATCGAACTAGTTCCTTTGAACAAACAGTGAGATCGTTTTCGAGGTGGAACGAGGGCGTTAAATATCTATTGACGGTCATCGACGTGTTTTCCAAATACAGTTGGATCAGAGCTTTGAAGAATAAATCGGGACCTTGCGTCGCCGAGGCTCTGAAGAGCGTGTTCGAATCATCTTCTCAAAAACCGAGTAAATTGTGGGTGGATAAGGGAAAGGAATTTTACAACAAGCACGTTCATCGATTGGTCAACCTTTACTCGATCGAAAACGAAGAGAAAGCCAGCGTGGTGGAACGTTGGAATCGAACGATGAAGGAAAAGATGCACAGATACTTCACGGCGAATTCGACCAAGAAATACATATACGCTCTGAACGGACTGGTCAAAGATTACAACAACACGCGACACAGATCGATCAAGATGACTCCTGTGGAAGCTAGCGATCCTCGAAATGAAAAAAATGAAAAAATTCTCACCATTCATGTCGATACCACACTCCATGGTTCCACCAGATTGTTTGTTCAGGTAGAGATTGTCCACTTGCGATTATAGATATTCTTGTGATTGTATCACGACAGAATCTACGTAGCCCTTGTTGACCGCGGTTGGGTCCGCATCCGTGTCGTCGACCTTCGACAGATTCAATATCTTGTTGAATCCCGCATTCAGATCCGATTTCATTTCTCGTCTGTCAGACTTTCTCTGTTCCAGATCTACGTAGTGTTTGGTCGTCACGTCCTTGGGATTCGTGGGAGTGGCCACGTTCGTTATCTTGTTAGAATTGGCGTTCAATTCCGAGTGCATCGTTTTCTGAATGTATCCATTTCTCAGGTGTTCGCTGAATCTCGCGTGAGAGTCATCCGCGTATTTCTTGGTCGTGGCATCGGTGGGATCTATGGGATTCGCGACGTTCACCAAACGTTTAGATTTCAGATCGAGATCGTCGGTCATGGTTTTATCCACGTAATTATCTAGCATGATTCGTTCGAAATCGGCGTTCCCCCGTCGACGTATTTTTTATTCGCAGCATCTGCGAGATCTATTGGCTCGTGAAGATTGTAGGGCTTCTTATCGTTTATGTTCAAAGGCTCCTCTCGAGGTTCGTATCTCCAAATGTAACGTTCGTCCAAGTTGGCAACGTCGTAACCATCGTCGTCTTCCTCTTCTTTCTTAGGTTGACTTTTTCGTCGTCACTTCTACCAAATTTATCGACTGGCATGTTTTTGAGATTTTTTTTGTTTTTTTAAAAAAATATATTTCAAACGCAGTTTATTAAAAATGAATTATTTTATTTATTATTCGTTTCTATTCGATTAAAAATTTTTAAAATAATTTTTTTATCTTTATATATACTATAAAAAAATCTCTCTCTTATGTAAATCATTGAGAATGTCTTGAAACCGATCTCCTTCAGACCATCTCTTGAGAACGTAAAGACATAGGTGACCGCAAAACACTTGATCTGGTGATTGCACTCGTTCCGTGTTGTAACGAACCATCGATTTGGTGAAATAGTTCTTTATTTCTTTCGGCGGTGAGATTCCGTAGCTGTTGAAATAATAATTCTTCTTCCCGTTCTTGAACCACGCCACCCAGTGAGTGCCTTCACCCGATAAATCGTCTAGATTTAAAATTCCGCATTCCGATTGTTGAGGTCTTCTCTTCGGCAAGGCATCTCTGGAAAACACGCCTAGAAAATCTTTGATTTTCAAATCCTTCACCGCATTCGACAGATCGATGTTGGATAGGGGTTCGTTAGGTAAGACGACACCTTCTACGGATATCTCTATTTTCTTATTCATTAATGGGTATATATATATATATTTTTTTTTTATTTATTTATTTTATTATAGTTCACTAAAATGACGTTATTTTTTTATTTTTATTTTTAAACTAACTCTCTCGATGTCTCCATCGATTTCTATAATTTCGAATCCATCTAATTCCTCTTGATTTTCTGGAATCCTATCATCTACAATCATATCTGGAATCCAATCATCCACATTCATATCGTCTGAAATTAGATCCAAAGTCCAATGTCCGCGTGCCAAAGTGCTTATTTTATCGTCTAACACAAATCTCTTATCGTCGTCGGCCGTCAGCGAAATCTTCTGGACTATTTCGGTATACAAGTCATGATTTTCGCTTCGAATCGATTTCATAGTCTTATACACCGGACCACTTCCTAAACAGACAATCTTTATACTCTTGGAAAGAGATGTTTTTCTTCACCACGCACGCTTTAACCCCTTTGCACTTCTTCATCTCTTCATCTTCTAGACGATAAGCATACAGTTTGGGTCTCAAGCCCACGAATTCGACGATTTGTTTACCGCCGCTCTCTTCCTTAAATTTACCCAACACCTTCTTGTTGTCGTTCGATTGAATGTTGGACGGGTGATCGACAGGATAATTGCTCGTGTTGAACCACGCGGCCACGTCCTGAGATATATCTCAGTAGACGTCTTTCGTCTCTATCTCATAAACTAAACTGTCCGTGTCGGTGAACAGTAGTTTGGCTTTATCACCAAATTTTCGTTTGATGTAATCGTAGTGAAACTCGTACATCAATCGCTTGCTGATATCTAAGATGATAGGTCTGAGATAATATGGTTTGTCGAACTTCAGGTGCGTCTTTTGCATGTGAACGGCCACTAGATTTTCGTCGAATATGGTTCGATGTTTGTAATTGGGTTTCGCCACTAATTTTTTAGCTCTTTTCTCAGATGTGACGAGTCGAATGTCGGTTCTCTTCCTGATGTTTTCCATCGATTTACCGTACACGCAGTTGTTCATGAGTTTGAAGAAATCTTTTTCGAAATCGTTCTCGGCTCGAATTCTGAGATTCGTGTTGAGATCGATGTATTTTTTCATCCAAGGCTCTTCATCGAATCGAATGATGCGATGTATGTTGACTAATTTCATCCCATAATCGACGTATTGTTTCAAATTCTCGCTGTAGACGACGTAGTTACGTTTGTTAAATAAATTGGGAATGAGTTTTTCCTCGTCTCCTTCGTTCGGTTCCATTCGTTCGGGAGCCAGCGGATAATCGTTGTGTAGATCGTGTAATTCTTCTGGATAGTTCAAATCAACTTCTAAAATGCAAGGATAGTCTCTCCATTTTTGCATCTCTTACGGTTCTGTCACCCATTTGAAATTTCCAATTGGTAAAGGATGACTCATAGCCCAACCGTACAGATTATTAGTGTCCCAATGCTGTATGTATTTATTTGATCGTTTCGAATCGAAACCTTCTTTCATGTAGGGATTGTTAGCTTCAGAATATCTGTGGGAGATCATCGAGACGCCACCTCTCGCAGCCCTTTCGAACATGAGCAACATGTTCACGTCGGATAATAATTCCAATTGCACTTCGGTGGTCTTCAACAGAGCATCCCACGCCAGACCGGGTGTGGTGAAATACCAAGCGGGATCTAGATCGTAATTTCGACGACAGACGCCTCGAAAATTTTTGAACACGTCTGCCAAGAGCAGAACGTCGGTCTTCAGATAGAGATCGTGATAATCTCTCATGGTTTTCATATCGAATGATTTCCACACGTTTTTGGCGTGTTCGTAATTCTCGTCGGAAATGTTGGATTCGTATAATTTCGAATAAAAATCTTCTTTCAAAGGTAGTGCGGTGTCTTCAAATCTCTTTAGATCGCTCATGTAATCGTAAGGATAGACTCCTTTCCTCAACATGACGTCTACTCGTTCTCCGAAATGTTCGCTCGTGATTTTAAATTTATCCTTACTCATGTTATCGACTAATTTTTCCAGAGCGGTCGACATGAATTTAAAACTGTCGATGAAACGTATGCTTCTACGAATGGATTTCGTTTTTTCTTCCGTCTCTCCGTCAATTACTCTTTTTTTCTCCATGAGCTTCCATTTCATGAAGGAAATGTATCTTTCTTCGCTGTTTGCGATGCAATTTAATTCTTCATGAGAAGTGCCGAGATTTTTCACGAACAGATGACTGTCGTAACCCGAGAGATTGTGAAATATCACCGGATAGAAAACGGAGTCTCGATATTTTAAATTACACTTGCTGTGAGCCGGACCGTGATACAGACCCGTGTAATGATCGTGGTCTCTGACCTTCTTATTTTCCTCCAAATTCTCATCGAACTATTGTCTGCATATGTGACATTCGGTGGCTCTGTTATTTTCATCCTGCTGCTCTCGCGTGATGATCATTTTCGCCGGAGTTTTGAATTTGTCGAATAACATTTGAATTTTCGATTCTAACTCTTCCACGAACCTTTGGGCCACATCGTCGTCTTCATATTGTTTCGTGTAGGTGAAGGGACCCATGTTGCGAGTCGAAAGCGCATTTCACGTAAATGCAATAGCCCGAAGGTATGTGTTTTTGATATCTTTCGACGTAACTTTGAAGAGCGTTGGGTTGACAGGAACTCATTTTCACGGTGAAACATTCGAAATCGGCGTACACGACGAAAGGTACTTTTAACCTTCTATTATGATTTTCAAACTTCACGATGGTGTTGGGTTTGGGCATTTCGACGGCGACACCTTGATTTTCGTTGCAATATTCCTGATGTTTCGCTAACGATTTTTTGTTGTGAAACGCGTTCATGCAGTTGCAACATAAACATACCTTATGTCCATGTTTATTATTTTGTCTCGACAGTAATCGGCTTGGATGTTTAACCCAACAATAATGATGATTGTCACCATTCGAAATCAATAATAAAATAATCGACTTTTCTCTTTTGAGATACGAAGTCTGTCTGAGAGGATAGATCGTTCGTTTTTCATCGTCGTATCCCAAGACATTCACCGCTACGGTGGGATTTTGAGCCTCGAAACGTTCGATGTGTTTTAATTCTGCTGGAAAAGTCACTCCGGTCCAATCAAGATTTTTAGAAGTCTCCTCGTACCGAGAAACTCTATCGGGGTTCATTTTGACAGGGTATAAAGCGGAGGTGACTGCCCATTTAAAACACTGATCATATTTATTTCTCACGTTGACCACGGCGTTTTTTTTAGCTAGGAAATACAGTAATTTCACGTAGGAAGAAAACCCTTTCAACGAATCGTTTTCAGTTATGTGAATTTCAAGTTTCAACACCTCATCGAACGTCCAATTACTACCTTCATGTTGATAATTCGCGAGAGACGTCAACATCTTGTCTTTCATCTTTTCGAAAACGTCTGATAAATCTGAAACTTGAAATACAGGTTCAACGTTAGGTCATTTTTCACGATGCTCTTGCCGGACTTCACGTCGATTTTATTCATCACGCAATGGAGTATCATCTTAATTTTTAGTCCCACGTTCATGTATTTGCGAAACAAATCCAATACTTTTTTCTTCACCTGTTCCATGAACAATTTCGGATCGATTTTCTTCAACGAGGGAACCACGTCGAAAGTTTTAAAAATGCCTTTGATCGCACTCTCCCGTTCTACGGACTTCGATTGGAATAGTTCCGTGGCGAGTCGTGCTAGATATTCTTTTCCTTTCCTTTCGTTTATTGCTTGTCGAATTTCGCTTGATCTATTTCGTTTGTCTAGAATCTGAAGTGCATCACTCGTTTTCATTTTAGTTTTTCTTTTCTTTTCTTTTGAAACTTGAAGTTCCTCAATGGCTTTTCGTTTAGCCATCTTCTTATTTTTCACAATCGAAACGTTTTTGTTTTGTTTTTTTCGACGTCGGCATTTCGATTCCTTTTACTATCTTTTTCTTCTTCTTCTTCTCATTTTTCACATGCATTTTTTGACGTCGTTGCTATCGGCATTTCGTTTGCCTTTCCATCGTTTCGCAAATATTTCTGTATGACTTCAATTTTTTTTGATTTAGTTCTTTGATTTCTGAAATGTGAAATTTTTAATAGTTTACAAATCTCGTTTAACTGAGGTATGGTTTTCTCATTTAAATTTTCCATTTTTTATCTGTTTGCTCCATTTGTAAGAATATTTTTTTCGAATTTTGTATTAAATAATTGTTTTTTACTCTTTATATAAAAAAAAGTTTTTTAATTTCAATTTTTTTTTCTTTAATGTTTTTTTTTATTCAAAACAATTTACGATCACTTTTATTTCTTGTTTGCAAAACGAACACGTTTTCTCGTCTCTGGAATAACATTCCTTACAATAACACAAATGTGCACATGGTAGAAACAAAACATTTGCAGATTTGTTTTCGCAAAGCAGACACGTGTTCATATTACCCGACTCCTTCTCAACAGATGATGATAACTCGTCTGCTTCTTTCATGAATCGAATCAAATCTTCTAAAGTCAAGAATTGAAATAACGTCTTGTTTGCGTAATTCAATGTATTGTACAATTGTTCCTTCGTGTATCCGGATTGTAAAATACCCCTTAATAAACTCTCGTTTTTATTTCTTTCCCATTCTTCGTTTTCAATTTTAATCAATCCCAATGACTGGATCTTCTTCAAATAATCGCAGCGACCTTTGGTATTATTTATGTGTTCTACCAAAGGTCTGTCGTGAGGTTCCCAATTCATTAAATGTATGTTGCAACAAAAACATTTAACTCTATCACTTTTACCCACATAAATGAAACCCGCAGCAGCTAAATCTTCGGGTTTTTGAGCAAGACGCGAAGGCCAGTTTTTAAACGTTTGAAGTCTTGCACGTTCTAAACTATAATTCGGATGTTCGGACTTGATCATTGTTTTTACCTCAAAATTGGGTTTGTAAGAATATTTTTTTTTTTCGAATTTTGTATTTAATGATAATTTGTTAAAAAGTTTTAAAATTGTTTATATATGTTTTAATTCCTTCAAAAAGAATTAATCAATTTTATGTTCTTAACGTGAAAAAAAAATTGCATTAATACGAGAAAAAAAAAAGATGTTAAAATTTAACTTTTATTTATATATAAAGAGAAAACAAACCTCTTTTTTTTTAACAAATTATTATTTAAATACAAAATTTAAAATATACATTATTTGCAAGAATTCATAAAAAAATAAACATATAATCGATCATGACAACAACACCTAAAAGATGCGAATTGAAATTGAAACAAGCCGAAGTGTGTAAGATATTAGGTTCTAATATCTATACATTAGAACAACACGATCCCATCAAATTGAACGAGGTTGAGATGGAGAGCTTAGAGCACTACGACAACAAATATCAGATGTGTTTGAAATTGGATGAAGCCATGCTCGATTTGTTTTACGAGTACCAAAGCGATCTGCTGAATAATATCATCATTGCCGAATACAGAAAATTCGACAAGAACGATTTGACGATGTTCTATGGAAAATATATATTTCCAATAATCTCACTCGAACTCGTGGACAAATCGGGTGGTGAGAGCGCATTCACCGATGTAAAAAAAACTTAAAAGTGTAAAGATAAACATTCAAGACATTTTCATAAATGGAAAAATGACGAATGTCAACATGCTAATAACGGACTTGGAAATATAAACAATAGAGAGATTGATTTTTAGCAAAGAAGAAGGAAAACAAAGTAATGAGATCTAAAGATGATCTCATTACTTTTTACAAAAAAATTTCCACATTAAAGAAAATTAAAATTAAAAAACTTTTTTTATATATATATAAAGAGTAAAAAAAAAACAAAACTTTTTAAACAAATTATTAAAATACAAAATTTAAAATATACATTATTGCAAGAATTCATAAAACAAAAAACCCCCCAAATAATCGATCATGACAGCAACACCTAAAATATGCGAATTGAAATTGAAACGAGTCGAAACATATAAGAAATTCAGTCATAAAATCTATAGATTACAACAACACAATCCCATCGAATTGAACGAGGTCGAGATGAAGGACTTAGAGCATAAATACAACAGATATAAGATGACTTTGAAATTGGATGAAGCCAAAGCGATCTGCAGAAAATCGTCATCGCTAAAGATAAAGAATTCGACAGGGACGATTTGGCGTTGTTCTATGGAAGTTACATATATCCAAAAATCTCACGTGAACTCGTGGACAAATCGGGTGGTGAGAGCGCATTCACCGATGTAAAAAAACTCAAAAGAGTAAAGATAAACATTCAACACATTTTCGAAAAAAGAGAAAACACGAGTGTCAACATGCAAATAACGGACTTGGAAATATAAACAATAGAGAGATTGAAATGTTAAAATTTAACTTTTTATTTATATATATATAAAGAGAAAAAACTTTCACAAAAAATATTTACATTAAAGAAAATTAAAATTAAAAAACTTTTTTTTTTATATATATATATATAAAGAGCAAAAAAAAAAACAAACTTTTTAAACAAATTATTAAAATACAAAATTTAACATATACATTATTTGCAAGAATTCATAAAACAAAAAAAACAAATAATCGATCATGACAACAACACCTAAAAGAGGTGAATTGAAATTGAAACGAGTCGAAACGTGTAAGAAATTAGATTTTAAAATCTATAGATTACAACAAGACGATCCCATCAAATTGAACGAGATCGAGATGAAGGATTTAGAGCATAAATATGACAAATATAAGATGACTTTGAAATTGGATGAAGCCATGCTCGATTTGTTTTACGAGTACCAAAGCGATCTGCAGAAAATCGTCATCACTAAAGATAAAGAATTCGACAAGGACGATTTGACGTTGTTCTATGGAAGTTACATATATCCAAAAATCTCACGTGAACTTGTGGACAAATCGGGTGGTGAGAGCGCGTTCACCGATGTAAAAAAAAACTCAAAAGAGTAAAGATAAACATTCAACACATTTTCGAAAAAGGAGAATACACGAGTGTCAACATGCTAATAATGGACTTGGAAATATAAACAATAGAGAGATTGATTTTTTTAGCGAAGAAAAAGGAAAAAAAAGTAATGAGATAATCTTTAGATCTCATTACTTTTTTTTTTTTGTTTTCCTTCTTCACTATTACCCATATAATATAATAACGTTTCCTTTTTTCTTAAATTTCAGCGTCGATTCTTAATCTCTTTTTTTTTTGTGATATGCTACGTTTTTTATAACAACACATTTGTTTATCCGAATCATAATTATGAACGAATGGTGTGCATCTCTTGGTAACACTCGCATCATTACCATTCTCTTCAGAAGATAGTGGCGACGGTGGAAAACATCTCAGTGGTGACGGTGGAAAATGTCTCATTCTTTTAAATTTCAACCGTCTATCCCGATCTTTATTTAACTCTTTTATCAGTTCTTTCCTTAGATATCCATCATTAGCGTCTAACAATTTTTCCACATCTTTTTCGCACTCTATCTCGCGATATTCATCATTATCGTCTAATTGTTTTTCCACCTTTTTATCCATTTTATATATTATTTTATACTTTCTATGATTTATATTTTATATAATTATATAATTTTTTTACATCATAACATATTCAAAATCGGTATATTCTTAAATGGTAAATTCTCACCAAACAACAAACCCTTGCCGAGTCGCTCAACGTTCTGTCCACTCTTCAGATAGAGACCGTTTCCACTCAAAGAGTTGTCACCTCTAACGGGTTGTAGATACAATCCTTTACCGCTGTCATCTACGTGGACGCGACACACGGCTCCTCCCTTCTTCAAAAACAGTCCGCTGCCACCCATTAATTTCTCAACTGCCGAACTCGCGAGTCCCATGAGAGCTCCCACGCCGAGAGTCTTTCCGAGAAAGGGTAGTGCCTTTGCGGCGAAGGGTAATGCTTTTGCGGCGATTCCTGCCAATAGCGGTATGAAACCACCTTTCATTCTCAAATTGTATCTCAATTGAGCGGGACTCAATCTCACCGTCAACCCTCTTCCATCACGAATCGCTTTCTCCATCCTTTTGATTTGACTTTTGGTCCAGGCGATCGAATCCTGACCGCCTCTTGTCAGATCTTCGTGAGTGAATTTGAATTTCACCGCCTCACCTCGAGTTCTTAATGCTCTCTCAAGTTTCTTCCTCTGTCCTGCGGATATGTTCACGTTTTTTTTCACGTATTCTGTCATAATTCTTTTTTTAAAAATATATTTACTTCAATTGTTTTCTTGTTTTAATAATAATTATTTACATTAAAATAATTTTTGTAAAATTAATATTGCGTTTATTTTATTTTTGTTATTTATATATATACACAATATTTTTTTTTTTTTTTTTTGCTTTTATATTTCTCTTATGTGAAATCGTATCGTCACCCTCTCTCCGCGAAGATCTAACAGTTCACCATTTTGATCCGTCAACGTCGTTTTGAGACTATACAATGTGTCTAAAATCACTGGTAGATAAACTAAATTTTGAGGTTGCTCCACGATCTTATAACCCGGCGACACGTTTGGAAAGAAGGAATAGATCGTCGGTTGAGCGCTACCATTCACGTAGCTTCCAGCAATCACATCCACGTTCACCAGAATGCTATTGACTGCGAGAATGTCGACCGTATTTTCAGATGCCGCGTGGCCTCGATACATCTTTTGATCAAATCCCAGCATTTTGCCTATAGAATCGTCCGTGTTGAAATCCACTCGAAAATTATCTTCCAAATCCAACATCGTCTGTAAGGTATTAGGATTGGGAGCGAGTCTGATCTTGTTGCTTCCCTTTCCATCCGTCTTCATTCGCGTCTGAATGTAATTGTTCAAACCATCTATGTCGTAACTTCCTTTGGTAATTCGAATCTCCAACCAATCCACTCCGTCGGAATACTTGAACAAGTTATTCTTTTCGATGACATTGGGAAAGGAATAATAAGTCTCCAGATTCACCAACGCCATCTCGTATCTTTTCTCTCTATTCAATTTGATGGAAGGTTCGAATTTCATAGCGAATTGAGTTGAATCGCCACTCACCACGATTTGAATGGATTGTTTTGCTGCCCTATTCTCGGCTATCCGTTCTAACAATTCTACTTGTTCGAACATTATATTTTAATTTTATTTTTTATTTTTTCAAAACTAATTATTTGAAGATTTATTATTTTCTAAATTTTTTTAATTTTCACGCTCTATCTTATTATCATCAGAAACATAAAACTTGTCGAATCCACACCGATATTTTCCGCGATTAAATTCACTAGTCAAATCGATCACGACGAAATTGTAAAGTCCTCCATCCCAAACCCTCTTGCAGAATCTCCTGAATTCTGCCACGCTCATGTCGTTTGCGACGTGATCGCCGTAGATGTGATTGAGATTCTTGAGATCTTGGCGAAAGAGACATAGAATATTAGCATTCTCCCTTATCGTCTGTCTGGGAAATCGAAAATAATTCTGCGACAGGTAGAAACAGTCCCTGTTGCTGTGTCGACCCCTAATGTAATACGATTCGCATCGGTTCTGTCTCTCCAAAAGCAGATCATCGAAAATCATGAGATTCTTATCTTCCGATTTCAATTCTCTAGGATCCGGAACGTCACTAGTGTTCTCATAAAATCGACACTCGACGTTCGAAGATGCATGTCTCTTCATCAGTTCCATCGCCGCACCGTCCAAAATGGTCGAAAGAGGAGCTTCACTTTAGTCGAATTCCTCCCTACTGTCAAAGATTCTGGCTATGACGTCCTTGGGCAATCTACGATCCATGCACTCTCGAAGCAATCTGTATTCGGGTTGAAAGAAGCTCTTGCCAAACACGAACAATCTGTCATAATCCAACCAGTCGGGTAGGGACAACAGATTCATCAACAGATTAGTCTTTCCACAATTCGATTTTCCCACTATCAAGCCTCTTATGCTTTTGGGAAAGAACTTGTTATTCGACCTCTTAGTCGCGGCATATCCGCATGTTCCAAGACATATCTTTAATGTTCATCTTTGTTTTATTTTTTTTTGTTTGTTATTTTAGATTCTTTCAAACACAATTTTTTATGT
This sequence comes from Pictodentalium vernedei, assembly GCA_031216915.1. Classification (NCBI taxonomy): domain Eukaryota; kingdom Metazoa; phylum Mollusca; class Scaphopoda; order Dentaliida; family Dentaliidae; genus Pictodentalium; species Pictodentalium vernedei. The sequence goes on along the minus strand of CM062296.1, from coordinate 782,600,504 downwards.
TTTTCAAACTCAGTTTTTAATATTATTATTTATTTATATCACACCGTCGCAAGTTCTCTTCAATCCTGATCCACTCGTCATTTTAGCTAAATCTTGTATGGGTACCACAGCATCCTTAAAATCTTTCCTAACGCAGCTCACTTCGCCGGTGGACTGATCAACTTGTCGATCAATGCGTCGGCTGCCCTCTTGCCAGCCACAGAAGCTATCCTACCACTGGCTTCAGAAGCGGCTTTCTTACCAGCATCCAAAGCCGTCTTCTTACCGACCTCAAACGGAGTCAATGCGAGTTTTCTACCCGCATCGCTCGTGAACGCTCGCATTATAGAATCAACGATGCCAGAACCGCCTTGAACATAAGTTCTGACATATCCCCGGTTCTTTATCACCAACATATTTTATTTTTATAATATATTTTGTTTTTTCACTGATAAATCGTTTTGTTGTTTAAATACTTTTATTATTCTAGTATAAAAATGTACTGTTTTTTATTTTGTACATTTTGTTTGTTTGTTTGTTTCTCTCTACTTATTATATATACATCAATCCTTCAATTCGTTCATCGGCCTTTTATAATGGTTTTTATTCAAAACCTTCTGTCTTAACAATTCGTCAGATATAGTAACTATTTCATTATCTAACCCTGTGTTACCAGCCCGTCTGCTTGCCATCAACAAACTCAATCTCTGAGACAGAGTGTCAGAATCGCTCGGAAGAAAAGTGGTTTTCACCCCTTTACCAGTCACCGATTCGATGAACTTCTTATTCATATCCCATATGGGTTTCGTCCACTTGTAACCTCTGTTGGCTTTGGGTCTCGTCTCTCTGGCATCGTTATTTCTCTTCATGGCGTGGGTCTGAACCAGAATCTCACCGTAATTGTCGAAACCCTGTTCCGTGTAATCACTAGGCTTATCGTAAAGGAGCAATTTGCGCAGTCCAGAAGTTAATTTGTATCTATTCGAGCCTACGGTTAATTCATCATCATCTATTTCTACTTCTGTATCGCCGACAAAAGTTCTACCATCCGAATCCTTATAAAATCCATACAACAGATCTCTCTTACCGCCATCCTCAGACGACGCGACGCTATCAGTGGTGATAGTCGAAGCTGTATCGTCGCTCTCGCTCAAGTCAGTTTGAATCCCTGTGGGAACGTAATCCGGTGTAGATTGAAAGGAATGCCGATTTCCAAAACTACCGGGCAACGAACCCATTCTCAAAGAACTCTCTTTTATGGGTCTCAATTCTTCGACTATCTCCTTCCTGCTTCGCTCTTGACCCTCCGTCACGGGTTTAAATATTTTTGTGGCTTCGCGTCTGAGATATATCTCTCCGAGACGTCTGCTTCTGTCAGCCGATTGAATGCCCTTCTTGGCACGTTCATATTCGCCTAAAATTTGATCTCGGCTTCTAGAATCCATCTGTAAAAACATTTTTCGTTTTTAATTGTTAATGTTCCTTTGAATATGCTAATGTGAGTTATTTTATTATTTTCAAAATTAAATGTATAATTATATTTTATGTTTTAAGTTAATAAAAATCTTCTGTCTTTAATATAATAACTAAAAAAAAATTGATATCTCAACTCAGTATTGATTGAATTCGGAAAACTTGAAAGTTTGAAAAAAAAAGTTTAAGCACATGACAAACCAGTTTCTGATTTAACGCATTTGAGAAAAATTACGTTTGTTAAATTTTCATTCATATCAAAACAATTGACTCAATGTCGAATTGAAATAGAACTTTGAAGCACATAAAGAAACTGGTTTTCTAATTTAACGTTAAAAAGGATTCATTCAAAATCTCTGACCATTATCATGAATATATTAAAAATATACCACTCAAACCTAATTGAGTGGAAAAATGCGTTTATTATACATTATTAAAAGGATCCATTAAAAAAAATGAAAACCTTCATTCACACCACAACAAAAACATGAGTGTCATTCATCAAACATTCCATAAAGTGTTTTATTAAGATTTGCTTCACAAAATTAACACTCATATTTATAATCGACTCTTTTGAATGAAAACCTTCATTCACACCACAACAAAAACATGAGTGTCATTCATCAAACATTCCATAAAGTGTTTTATTAAGATTTGCTTCACAAAAATTAACTGTGACAAAATGCGAACAAATGATCTTTTACCTCTGATTTTTTCTAATTTTTTTTTTCTAAACTCAATTTGTTTTTCGTCGCATTGAAACAAAACATGAATGTCTATTTTTACAGATCATATTTTTATAATCGACTCTTTTGAACGAAAGCCTTTTCATTCACGCAACTCTTTTAAAACTGACACTCATATTTATAGTCAACTCTTTTGAATGAAAACCTTCATTCAATCACAACAAAAACATGAGTGTCATTCATCAAACATTCCATAAAGTGTTTTATTAAGATTTGCTTCACAAAATTAACTCTCTCATCGTGACAATGGGTTTGCCAGTTCAAAATCACCCCTTTTCCGTGTACCGTACACGATTCGATTTCTGACGTAAAATCCGCAAATGGATTTCCGTGTACGCCTCCATAGGGATTCAGTGTTAAAATCGTGTACAGACACGGATGATTTAGAATCAGCAAGATGATGATTTAGAAACGGCAACATGTTTTTTTGCTCGCAATTTAACACTGAATCCTATGGGGGAAACCCATTTGCCGATTCCAAATCAGACGATACACCTCATTTTCCTTAAAATTTCATGCATTTTTTTTCACTCTTGAGCGATGTGTATATAGAATCCAGTGATTTGGAATCGGCAAAGCCGATTCTAAATCGCCCTAAAAAACGTTAAAATCGTGTACCTGTACACGATTTTAACACTAAACCCTATGGAGGTGTACATCGATGTACGTGTACATGTACAAGTACATGTACATCTGTGTTTGAATCAGCATTTATTACCTACTTGCAATCAGTTGCTGGGTTTGATGTTTGTCACGTACTAAGTACGTGTATTGTACTCTATGGGAATATTCTTGGCATAACTACTATATTATTTAAAATATTATGATTTATTGCAAACACTAAACATTTTGTGAAACTAAACAGAAAATAATGAACACATTTACATGAGACTGGTGATGTCACCAAAAGAAAACCCCCCCAAACAAACACATGATATAATGGCAATACTATTTCTATGGCAAAGTTCAAAGTACATGAATGGAGGCTCATTAAATGTATATCACAGTGTTCGTACTTTGATTGCACAACTGTTCATCACAGATAAATGGCTACTATTGCATATGGCAACACGTAGTACACAGAATGTCCATCAGCTGATTAGTTTTTCGGATAGCATCACACACCAGTAGATATTTGTTCATAACAGTTTTTTTATGATCTCAATTTGGGCACAAAGTCTGTAGAAAAATGTCTATTTATTACATTGCATAAAGCGAGTTTCTATCTATACTTGCGCAACGGCATCACTTCAAAACCATCAGTGAAGAAAAATCTGTAAGTGTCTACGAGATGTATTGCAACACTACTTAACGACCACATTGCCTGGACATGCGCTTCTTAATACTATTCGACGACTACATCGACCCGATCTGTACACCACAACAACGGCCATGGAACCTGAAGAGTAATAACCTCGCATTACAACCCTGACCAATAAATTGGATATTTTATGACTTGCTTACATAGCACTAACCCGTACCCATATGCACATCACCGAACATCCAAGCATATGCTTGTATTCCCAGGGATGTACACAAAGGTATAAACAGTTACAAGTACTAAAAAAGTACATGCCAATTTTACAGCAAATTTAGTTATCACGTACCATTAAAGGCACGCATTTATGTTATCACGTACCACAACTGAAGGTACAATACTGCACGTACCCAAAAACAAAGGCACCAACCTCCACGTATCCCTGCTAAATAAAACTATTTTCCACGGAAGATACCAAACCATTTTATGGTTATAACACGTGCTAATAATGCACAAATACGAGCAAGCAAGCAATGTAAGCAGTCTAAATATTATGACAAATGGGTTTTTTTTACGAACGCCGATATTTAAAATCGATGAATTAAATAACATTTCTGCCGCGCCTCGATATACACGCATATTAAATGTACAGTTATTTAGAAAACACCTACCTCTAAACCACACATGGAAGGTATTCTATTTACTTCACATTTTGTAAAACGTTAAGCACATACTGAGTCTACTGACAGCGGCTGCGGTCACTGACTGTCCCCAACAATCACAAGATGACAAATGCCCCCCTTAACACAAGAACCAGTCCACTAATAACATCAGCGCACGGTCTGCTCGGGTCAGTGAATCGCCATGATCAACTTGCAAAATACCCAGAAAATCAATAATTCACATTACTGAAGACTACATTATTTAAGGCTATTTCCAACTGTTAATCTATAAATTTTAATTCAGCTCCCTAAATAAACTACAGTTATTTTTATTGTCGTAACCAGACACACACCCTCGAACGACATAAATATATACATCAAATAGCGTAACATTATCTTCCCCCCAAAGAAAAAAAAAATATACCTTTTTTTTTTACTCTCCCGCGATATTTGATCTACTCAGGAAGTCAGCACCTACATTGTCCTTACCTTTTACAACAACGATCCTGAATCTATACGGCTGCAAAATGAGCGCCCATCTCATCAAACGTGCATTTGCAACCTTACACCTTTGCAAATGTTGCAATGGTGCATGATCAGTCTCTAATATGAATTCTTTACCATACAAATACTTATTCAATTTTTGGATTCCCCATACTATCCCCAAGCATTCCTTCTCGATTGTTGCATATGCCCTTTCACTATCTTTTAGCTTTCTACTTGTGAATGCTACAGGCATACTCACTCCATTTTCTTCTTGCAAAAGTACAGCTCCCACCCCTAAATCTGAGGCATCAGTTCTTAAAATAAACTCCTTCGAACAATCTGGTAGCTTCAACACTGGGGATTTTGTTAAGGCCTCTTTTAGTTGCCTAAACGCCAAATCTTGGGACTCACCCCAAACAACATGATTAGGTTTTCCCTTTTTGGTTAAGTCAGGTATTGGAGCTGCAATGTGTGAGAATTGCGGTATAAACTTCCTATAAAATTCAGCCAACCCCAGGAAACTTTTTACCTGTTTCTTAGTCCTAGGAACGGACGCCTCCTGTCTAGCTCTAACCTTGCTTGGTAAAGGCTTAAGTGTTTCCTCACCTACCAAATGCCCTAAACATTCCAAACTTTTGTATCCCACAAAACATTTACTGGGCCTAGCTGTTAATTGATTTTGCCTAATCCTTAACAATACTTGTCTCAAAATACTTAAATTTTGCTCTTCCATCATGGTATAAATGAGGATATCATCTATGAAATTCACTACATTACTCAAATCCTCCAGAACTGTACGTATTAACCGTGTGAACGTGGCGCTAGCATTCACAACTCCAAAGGGCATGACCCTAAATTGGAATAAACCCTTTGGTGACTGGAAAGCTGTCTTTTCTTTAGAAGATTTTGATAGAGGGACCTGCCAATACCCTTTTGACAAATCTAATTTTGTGAAAATTTTATGGTCACTAAAGCCTAGAAAATATTTCCACAATGCTAGGCAAAGGTTTGGCATCAAACACTGTTACTCTGTTTATTAATCTAAAATCGATACAAAACCTATTACCACCACATTTCTTTTTAACAATAACAAAGGGTGACGTATAAAGACTTTCAGACCTCTCTATTATATCATGTTCGACCATTTTGTCAATCTCACTATTTACTTCATCTATGGGACCTTTGATGAACTGGTTCATCAGTTGTCAATTTGATAGCATGTTCAATTGAAGGGGTACATCCTGGTTTATCTGTTAAAATATCTGCAAACTCACACAACTGTTTTATCTCGCAAGCATATTCTGGCGATAACTTTGGATCAACATTTACATCATGATAAGTTTCATTCAAGACACAAATAGGGCATTCAATTATCTCCCCTGCATCATCTTTTGACCCATCAAGAGTATCTGGCAAATCTACCACAGCAACTGCTATCTTGTTCAAAACAGTATCATTTACACTGCTGCAATTTCCCATTATTTTTTCACGTTCAACATAGAGCTTTAATAGATTTAAATGAAAAAGTTTTGACTTACCCTTAATTTCAATTTTATAATCAAGGTCACCTTGTTTATCTACAACTGTAAATGGACCTTTCCATTGCATGAGAAGTTTGTTAGATTTTGTAGGCAATAACACCAAAACTTTATCCCCTATTTTATATTTCCTTGGCTTTGCCTTCCTATTGTACAGCTTAGATTGTTTTTGTGATGCTGCCTCCGGATTCTGTCTAACCAACTCACAAGTGGATTCCAGTCACTCCCGTAAATCGATGACATACTGGTAAACATTTTTGATTTCAACATTTTCTATATCTTTTGTCCATAGTTCCTTTAAAATAGACATTGGGCCCCTAACCAGCCAACCATAATTATATCAACTCTAATGGTGAGAACCTTACACTTTCCTGGGGTACCTCACGATATGCGAAAAGTGCTGGACCCAGATATTTGTCCCAGTCTTTTGGCCATTCAGCGCACATTCTTCGAAGCATCTGCTTTAAAGTTCCATAGAACTGTTCCACGAGACCATTACACATAGGGTGTTAGGGTGTAGTGCTTAACTGTTTGACAGACACCAGACGACTCAACTCCGCCATTAACCTAGACATAAATTGGGATCCCATATCAGTTAACATTTCCTGTGGAAATCCAACCCTACAAAATATATCAATAAGAGCCTCTGCCACTCATTCTGTTTCGATGGAGGGGAGGGGCACAGCTTCAGGGTACCTAGTAGCATAATCAACAAGAGTAAGTATGTATTTATTATCTTTACTTGTCCTTGGTTCTAAAGGTCCCACTATGTCCACTGCAACCCTTTTAAATGGTACATCTATGACAGGCATTTTCCCTAGAGGGGCCTTGGCCAACTTGCCCTTTTGTACTGTTCGCTGACAAATGTCACATGATTTACAGAACCTTTTTATGTCCATTTGCATCCCCGGCCAATAAAACTCAACCTGAATCTTATCTAAACTACACTTTGCTGCCAAATGTCGAGCCATCAAAGATTCATGTGCCAGCTTCATAACAATTTCCCTAAATTCTTTTGGTACAACTAGCTGGTGAAATACCTTACCATTTTTAACCTTTGGGGACATGTATTCTCTAAACAGTATTTTATTTTTAAAGAAAAATTTTGAGAAAGCCCCATTTGCCTTCTCAACAGTTTTTCCCTCTTTTGCCATACAGTGAACTTTAACCAATGTGTCATCCTTTCCTTGTGCACTACGGATATCATCTGGGCTTATGTCACCTTTCCCTAAGTCAGGCACCTTTAACTTAGAATAAGATTCATTCTCTTTCCTTACCTGTTGTCTGGTCAACACATGAATAATTTTCTCATGATTAGGGTTATTCGGGTCCCGTGCACCTGGCATATTGCCCAAAATGACGTCATATATGGGTTTCTCTACACACCAAGCTTTCACCTCGCCTGTGAAGTAAGGGGTGTCAATACTTACCTTGGCCACTGGTACCGATATATTCGTACCATCTTCAAGAATGCAAGTCTGAAGTTCATTTTCAATAAGCTTACTCAACACAAGATCTTTCCTGATTACAACCCCACTACATCCTGTATCCAGCAACACAGATACTACATGTTCACCCACTTTTCCTTTTACAACAGGCATCCCTTCAGTCAAAGCCAAACCTGAATCAACAGAAACTGTGGCCGATGGCAATTCTAAATGATTTGAAACCACCCTATCGGTGAGATTGATAAAAGCTCCACATGTTGTGGGTCGACTATTTACATACCTATTGTGCCCCTTATCAAATCTCCCTGGAGGAGGGCCGCCCGAAAAACTTGGGCCAACAGATTGAAAAGTAGAAGTCTGTGCCTTAGAAAACCTCATAGGACATTCAAAAATCAAATGGCCTGCTTTATTGGATTTGAAACATCGTCTTTCTGATTTGTTACTCGCCTTATTTGATTGTGAACTACTCCTGAAATCACCATCAACTGGTTTATTTGGCTGTGAAACAGGTGAATTCGCCTTCTTGCCAATGTACGTCAAGCTAACCACATTAGCCTTTCTAGCTTCTCTATACTGGTCAGCTAACGTCGCCATTTTTACCAATGAGTCAGGGACACGTTCTTTGAGAAACAAAGTCAATTCATTATTACACACATGCAAAAATTGATCCCTCACCATTAGGTCATATAAACCCACAAAAGTTTCCTCAATACCAGCCATTTCAATCCATCGTTTAAAGTAACTCTTCAATCTAACTGAAAACTGTTGGAATGTCTCCCCAGTTTCTGGTCGCACCGTGCGGAATTTTTGTTTAAACCCATCTTCGATCATGTCAAATCTCTTTAGCAAGGCAGATTTTAATTCATCATAATCTAATGCCTTCTCAATTGGTAAAAGAGCGTAAACATTTAATGCGTTACCCTTCAAAAGCGCGCTTATATGCGTGGCCCAAACTTGCCTGTCCCACTTTTGAGAAATCGCATAACGTTCAAACCGATGTAAATACGCATCAATTTCATCTTTCCCTTCTTCAAACGGTGGAAGTTTCGGCAACTTAGTCAAACTCATTGAATTTAAATTTTGTGGTTTACCGTCAGTTTTGGCTTCCATCTCCAATAATTTCAGCTTATTGGAATGTTCTAATTCCAGTAATTTGAGTCCATGCGCCTCTTTCTCACGCTCGCGTTCCCGTTGAGCTTGCCTCTCGTCGCGCATTTTCGCCTGCTGCTCATTGACAAATTTTAACAAAGCGTCCCCCTCCAACCCAAGACCAGTACCATACTCCTTCAGCTCGTTTAGAGATTCCATTTTTTTTTTACCGTAAACACTTGAAGTGAACCCGATCCACTCTGAAGAAATAATAGATGAAGCAACCATACAATATTGCAATACATCCAGTAATAAAACAGCCAATCAGAAACAAATATTCGATTAAATTTAAACCAATGACCTCCCAATCCAAGACTATCACGACAGAGTACAATTTTTTTTTTTAAAAATGTGCCCGGATTCTCCACCAAAATGTCACGTACTGAGTATGTGTATTGTACTCTATGGGAATATTCTTGGCATAACTACTATATTATTTAAAATATTATGATTTATTGCAAACACTAAACATTTTGAGTAACTAAACAGAAAATAATGAACACATTTACATGAGACTGGTGATGTCACCAAAAGAAAACCCCCCAAACAAACACATGATATAATGGCAATACTATTTCTATGGCAAAGTTCAAAGTACATGAATGGAGGCTCGTTAAATGTATATCACAGTGTTCGTACTTTGATTGCACAACTGTTCATCACAGATAAAAGGCTACTATTGCATATGGCAACACGCAGTACAGAATGTGCGTCGGCTGATTAGTTTTTCGGATAGCATCACACACTAGTAGATATTTGCTCATAACAGTTTTTTTATGATCTCAATTTGGGCACAAAGTCTGTAGAAAAATGTCTATTTATTACATTGCATAAAGCGAGTTTCTATCTATACTTGCGCAACGGCATCACTTCAAAACCATCCGTGAAGAAAAATCTGTAAGTGTCTACGAGATGTATTGCAACACTACTTAACGACCACATTGCCTGAACATGCGCTTCTTAATACTATTCGACAACTACATTCACCCAATCTGTACACCACAACGGCCATGGAACCTGAAGAGTAAAAACTTCGCATTACAACCCTGACCAATAAATTGGATATTTTATGACTTGCTTACATAGCACTAACCCGTACCCATATGCACATCACCGAACATCCAAGCATATGCTTGTATTCCCAGGGATGTACACAAAGGTATAAACAGTTACAAGTACTATAAAAGTACATGCCAATTTTACAGCAAATTTAGTTATCACGTACCATTAAAGGCACGCATTTATGTTATCACGTACCACAACTGAAGGTACAATACTACACGTACCCAAAAACAAAGGCACCAACCTCCATGTATCCCCGCTAAATAAAACTATTTTCCACGGAAGATACCAAACCATTTTATGGTTATAACACGTGCTAATAATGCACAAATACGAGCAAGCAATGTAAGCAGTCTAAATATTATGACAAATGTTTTTTTTTACGAACGCTGATATTTAAAATCGATGAATTGAATAACATTTCCGCCGCGCCTCAATATACACGCATATTAAATGTACAGTTATTTAGAAAACACCTACCTCTAACCCACACATGGAAGGTATTCTATTTACTTCACATTTTGTAAAACGTTAAGCACATACTGAGTCTACTGACAGCAGCTGCGGTCACTGACTGTCCCCAACAATCAGAAGATGACAAATGCCCCCCTTAACACAAGAACCAGTCCACTAATAACATCAGCGCACAGACTGCTCAGGTCAGTGAATCGCCATGATCAACTCGCAAAATACCCGGAAAACCAATAATTCACATTACTGAAGACTACATTATTTAAGGCTATTTCCAACTGTTAATCTATAAATTTTAATTCAGCTCCCTAAATAAACTACAGTTATTTTTATTGTCATAACCAGACACACACCCTCGACCCACATAAATATATACATCAAATAGCGTAAGAATGTTATCAATCAATCCTTGCTTTAACTTGGTCAGAAATTATACTGACATATTATCCTTTTATCTGTACATAATTAGTTACCTTCTACTTGCATTACTCAACAAATTCGTCTACTATAAGCCATTCATTTCTTTTTCTCTTTCTGCCACCTGTTCCCATCTATGAGGCCAATTGCTTTGACACATCTCAGCCCAGGAATACTGTTTGATTTTCACATGCTACAGGATGCTTCGTCCCATCAACTTGGCAAAAAGTGGCCCACCATGCCACCTACAAATTGCTGCCATGTGCCACTATGACTGACATCCAAAGTTAGAGACTGCAAGTGGGCAGATTTATAACACGAGCTCATAGGAATAAATGGCACAGTTCTCAGCTTCATCAAGACTGTTTGTTTCAAAGACTTGGCAGAAAAGAATTGAAAGGGAAACAAATCTGATTTAGTTCTGAATCCACTAATTGAGCAACTTAACCCTTTACCCAACGTAACGGCCAAAACCGGCCAGCGCTATTCTCAAAAATCGCCAATTAATTTTCAAAATATTTTCATTTTTTGTCTCAAAAACATAGGTTATGACCCCTCGTTGGAACGAGCTCATCGAGCTCGTTCCAACGAGGGGTCATAACCTATGTTTTTGAGACAAAAAATGAAAAAATTTAGTTATTCAAGAATTTTTTTTGCAAGTGTCGTCTGCTTTTCATGTTAGGTAAAAGGTTAAAAAAATGAAAACAGTCAACAAAACATTTTATCTACTATTCATGCAAAAGGCAATTTCAATTCCAGTCCATTCTCAGAGGAAATGGAAGGAGCGTTTGCATACTGATGTCACACAGTAGGATTGGAGATTGAAATACAGAAGCCCTTTCATAACCACAGACGATACTGTGCTCCAAGCCCTACCATACAAAATGGCACTCTATTTACAAATTCCCACAGTTTTAAAAGTAAATTGGCTGAGACTGAATTGTGTACGTTTTGTTTTAATACTAAGAAACGATGTCACATTTATTCTTTGAATGTCCTACGGCAAAGCCGGTCTTCAGTGGCAGTTTGCTAAAAGACTGAAGGAAAAATGCGATGTTCTACTGCCACTGACACCACACTTCATCCTTATCTGTTATAATAATAATAATAATAATAATAATAATAATAATAATAATAATAATAATAATAATACCATTTTGTCACGAGAAAATAATCTCGCCCTTTTAGTTCTTCCATACAAGAAGTTCATTTATTCTTACAAGGTGAGGTGTCATCCCGGCTTTCATGGTTTAATTGAAGTTCTGCGTCGATACTGTGAATTAGAACTACACTCCCTACACATGTATTCTGAAAAAAATCCTGATTAATTCACACAAAATGGGAACTACTTAAAGTACTGCTTTATCCTCCTACTTCAGATAATCTGTCAGCTACTGGACAATAGACCTCAACATTTTTCTTTTTATTTTTGTAGTCTCTCTAAAGCAAGGCTGTAGTCCCTCTTGTGACAAAATTGTTTCAATGTGTTACCACCAGTAACGATTGTAGGACAAGTGCCCCCCAGACAACTGCCAATTGGACTGGGGGGCAGTTATCCTACCTGCCAATTCGACTGGGGGGCAGTCGTCCTAGCTGCCAATTGGATTGGGGGGCAGTTATCCTACCTGCCAATTCGACTGGGGGGCAGTCGTCCGACCTGCCACTTTTGGACTGGGGAGTTGTCGGGGGGGGGCAGTTGTCTGGATACCACCAGTAACAGTTATTAGGTTGTTATTTCTGTTTCGGAAACACCGCAAAATGAAAGCATGTCTAAACTTCAGAAATATTTTGGAAACATACTTTAATGCATGTAGATCTTTGTATCCATATGTAATCGTGTAGTTATACATTTCGATATTACTTTTCTGTATGTGTGTAATTGAATATTTACACTTGTCTAGTATTTTATCTGAATAAAAAAAAGGAAAGAAAAGAAAAGAATGTGTGTTACTTGCAACTTACTTTTAAAATACAAAAACTGGGGCACAACAATAATGATCTTTGTTCTTATAGTACCCTCCACTGTACTTGCCAAAGGTATAAATAGACAGAACGCGATGTGTGTTTGAATCGGTGGGTGTTTTACATAATGAGCTGGAATGGCATAGTCATATTTTGCAAGAGCCGCAGACTCGAGCGAAATATGATTATGCCATTCCAATGAGTTATATAAAACACCCATCGATTCAAACACACATCGCATTCTGTGTTTATTACACAACCCATGCATTAAAATAAACAAATTTTAATTCCGATGTTTAAACCCAAAGGTGAAGAGTTTGTTTTTGAATGAAGCTGTACTGATCAAATGGATCGATAAAAATCAAAACAACCTTTTCGGAACCAGTGTTTGTTGAAATTCGTATCGCTGTTTACTAACAGTAATAGCCACCAAATGGTTCGGCGTGAAAGGGCTGGTGCCCATTCACACCCTACAATTTGGTGGCTATTACTGTTAGTTAAAATATAAGTACAAATATATGCAGATTTGCAAAACAGCTAAGAGAAACGTTTTTAAAAGAAGTTCAAAGCATGTCAAGATGTACAAAGATTTACCGAAATAAAGTTGACCAATTTAGATATAATGGGATCCACAAAACGAGACGGCCATGGGACTGGGTTAATGTTCTGGTTGGAAATGACTGGATTTTTTAAAAATATTATCTCATTTTTGGTTAATTTTTTGTGAACTGACCTTATTTTGTTGTGGATGTTTTCATTTTCACACTATGCAACATATCACCCATTGAATACAGAATCATTTATATCATAGCAGCGATTCCGTTGAATACAAGGGTTTAAAGTTTAATAGATGCGTAATAAAACCTACTATTTCTCGTCCATGCTAGAAATTCACTGGACTAGGGAGTACAATAGTTAAACCTGTATGTTTAAGAAATTTTTAATTGGACACCACCAGACACTGCTCCCTGAGTATCCAAACATTATGCATGTATTGTGTAGGATACATTTTACTGCTTTCTGTCTCATATCTTTTGTGTGAGACCTTGGCGGTGCATCCTTTAAATACTTTCAACTCATCTTGGAAGTTCCCTTCTTTCGCATACTAAGTGTTTCCATAACAGCGTGAATTATATGAGAACATATTTCATAAATACTAGATATCACGGAGATGGAATCCATCTCTGCGGGCCCCACAGCTACTAACCGATGTTACAGTTAAAACTAGAAGTCCTGTCACGAATAGTGCGCTTATCTAGGCTTAATTGTGCGTTGGGATTGCGTGCAATTGACATATCAAATGGCATCCAAAGCACGGCAGGTTCTCTTGGTTACTCATAGCAAACACATGCAATGTTTCTGCCAATGGACCTCCGGGTTACCCGTAGGTCCATTGGCTGAAACATTGCTTGTGCACAGGCCATATGTAGAAATTTGATAGCTTTACTTGGGCCTTAACGCGTACATTAACGCGCATATCAACGTGCTATTTGTGCGCATTTCATGACAGGACTTCTAGTTTTAACTGTAGGTATAAACTGATGTGAACCGTAATACTAAAATATTTCAAACAATAGTTAAAATCTGATTAAAATCCCTTCTCTGTTTCAATAAATATAATCATGTCAGGAAATGACATGACAATTTCTTTAAATTTTGTTGTTTTATATAAAATATAAAAGAAAATGAACCCCCTGCACACAAATGTCAAAATCTTCAATTTTCAATATAAATTATCTCCCCCTTTGTAGTCAGTACTTCAATAACTAGCGGATTGCTTCACAGAGCTCTGAATGGTCTGTCAAGCACTACACTAATTGTTGAATCACTGACTACATAAAGGGAGGCAACTACTGTATGTAGGTGCACAATTTTGACACCCGAGTTCAGAGAGTTAAAGTTTGTTTGAACATGAAGGAGATGGAGAAGAAGGAAGTTAACACACGACTGAGATGTTTGAAGTTCATATTTTCCTTTGGGAAATCCCAATAAAGAATACAATCAAAATCTGAATTTAGTAATATATCCTTTTCTATAATTAGAAATATCAAAACCCTATCTATTAAGGAAAACGAACTTGTCAGAAAAGAACCCCGAATTTGGAATAATTTGACCTTGAGGTGAAAGTTCAAGGTCAAAGCATGGCAACCTTGGTACGCGACATGTCGCCTTGAGATAATCTACCTACATACCAAATATTAAAACCCTACCTATTAAGGGAAAAAAGTTACAGCCCAGACACGAACTTGTCAAAATTCTGAATAATTTGACCTTGAGGTCAAACTTCAAGGTCAAAGCATGGCAACCTTGGTACACGACACGTCGTCTTGAGATAATGTACCCACATACCAAATATCAAAACCTTATCTATTAAGTGAGAAAGATTACAGCCCGGACAACTTTTGTTATGGACGGACGGACGGACGGACAGACAGAGCGATCACTATAGGGCGCCCACCTGATGGCGGGGCCCTAATAATACTAATGAAACCTCAATACTTACAGTACAATTAACAGTGTCCCTAACTTTATAGTCTCAGGAGATACTATTGCAAGATACTTAGAATTGCTTCCATTATATCTCTCGGGGTGACATAAAAACAAACCCCGGACCTTCAGATACCCTCTTTGCAATCAGTTTTCAGTAGGGGTAAAAATATGACACTTAAATGTCCAGAGTCTGAAACCGAAACTTTACCTCAGATGTTAGTCTAGAGTCCATGACATATATGCTTTCTTGGAAACATGGTTGGGACAGTTAGATCTAAATGCCAACATTCATTTTGATGGGTTTCATGTCCCAATAAGAAAAGATTGCCCCCACTAGAAGGGGTGGTGTAGCAGTTTATATTAGAAGTGAATTTAGTTTTAAAACAAAGTATGGCATTGAAATCCCTCATTTGGGGTACCTCTGGGTAACACTATTCTCTCCAAAAACTCTGTACTTTATGGTTTGTTCTATCGCCCAACTAATACTGACACTGAATTTTGGACACTGATAAATGCATCAATATAAACAAGAGCACCGCTGGGCATTGCATCATACGCCCGTGAACTGTTCAAATTGTACCATTTTAACACATTTGCAATTTTTTTAGAGTGCGAGAAATTTATACTGGCATATATATATATGTTACGGTCAGACTTTGAAATCAGTGATTTTGTGAAATGACTAAATTTTTCAGTCATTTGAGAAAAAGACTAACAAGTCTGAAGCCAATCGAAAAACAAATACTAAAGTTATCATCTGGAAACCAAATATTTGACAAAGTCCAACAGGGGCCATAATTCAGGCAAAAATTGTTCAGACCGACCCCATATTCAAACTTGACCTGTATTTTGTTGTGATTAAACCACATACCAAGTTTGGAGCCGATCGGAAAACAAATACTAAAGTTATCATCTGGAAACCAAATATTTGATGAATTCTAAGTCCAACAGGGGCCATAATTCAGGCAAAAATTGTTCAGACCGACCCCATATTCGAACTTGACCTGTATTTTGTTGTGATTAAACCACATACCAAATTTGGAGCCAATCGGAAAACAAATACTAAAGTTATCATCCGGAAACCAAATATTTGACAAATTCTAAGTCCAACAGGGGCCATAATTCAGGTTAAAAATGTTCGGACCAACCCCATATTCGCACTTGACCTGTATTTTGTTGTGATTAAACCACATACCAAATTTGGAGCCGAGCGGAAAACAAATACTAAAGTTATCATCCGGAAACCAAATATTTGACAAATTCTAAGTCCAACAGGGGCCATAATTCAGGTTAAAAATGTTCGGACCAACCCCATATTCGCACTTGACCTGTATTTTGTTGTGATTAAACCACATACCAAATTTGGAGCCGAGCGGAAAACAAATACTAAAGTTATCATCTGGAAACCAAATATTTGACGAATTCTAAGTCCAACTGGGACCATAATTCAGGCGAAAAATGTTCGGACCGCCCCCATATTCGAACTTGACCTGTATTTTGTTGTGATTAAACCACATACCACATTTGGAGCCGATCGGAAAACAAATACTAAAGTTATCATCCGGAAACCAAATATTTGACGAATTCTAAGTCCAACTGGGGCCATAATTCAGACGAAAAATGTTCGGACCGACCCCATATTCGAACTTGACCTGTATTTTGTTGTGATTAAACCACATACCACATTTGGAGCTGATCGGAAAACAAATACTAAAGTTATTGTTCGGAAACCAAATGGACAGACAGACGGACGGACGGACGGACGAACGGACGGATGGATGGGCGGACAGACAGACGGACGGACAACGCCATACTATAATACGTCCCATTTTTCAAACGGGCGTATAAAAACCAAAGATACTTCCATCTCCGACATTATGGTCAAAGGTGTTTTCAATGATAATCAAGAGGAAGTTTTGGTGACATTGTGGATAATTTTAATTTACGACAACTGGTCTCCATGCCAACATATTACACTGAATCGTCAGCGACATTACTTGATCTTGTAGCAGCCAGCAACTTGGTTAATGTAATACAGTAGATCCTGTCTTGAGAGACCGCCCTTTGGGCCACACAAAAGTGGTCTCTCAAGACAGGTGGTCTCTCATAACAGGTTTCATGTTTTCTCAAGTCAGCGAATAACCAACCACAAAATTCAGAAATGGAGGAGAATGGATTGTTGTAATTACTTTGTAGTTGTTCTTTTTTAGGAAGTTTTTGCAACAAACTGAAATGGACTGTTATAAAAATTATAAAAAATAAATTAGTGTTGAAAATCTTCATTGAAGATTTTCAACACTAATTTATTTTTATAATTTTTATAACAGTCCATTTCAATTTGTTACAAAATGATTTTCAAAACAAATTTATTTTTATTCCTATTTGTCACATTTCAGGTATGTATGAAATTGTTTATTCAGCAATAATCCTAATCTTTTCACAGGGGTCTTATAAAAACATCCCAATCATTAATGAGTTAGCAATTGAAGCCCAATTAAGAGCTTTTAATACTTTTAATTATGTTAGTATAACCACAATGGATTTTCCAATTCCAGAACAGGTAAAAAGTTTTTGTCATGGTTTCAGTCTTCAAAGGGGCGGTCTCTCAAGACAGGTCCATTATGGCATAAAAATACAAGTTGGTACCAGGTCACAGTGGTCTCTCAAGACAGGTGGTCTCCCATAGCAGGTCCATTACAGAGTAAAACCAAATGGTGCCTGGTAGATGTGGTCTCTCAAGACAGGTGGTCTCTCAAGACAGGTTTTACTGTAAGCTGCGAAACATTGGACTAATTTCTTCCGTGATTAACTATACACCATTGTCCAGGAAATCTAGAAGCTAATTTCATGAAAACAGAAACTTCAAGCATCAGATATGGCTTTATAATGATAGCATCTACAGTGCTCAAAATAACTTTTTTTTCTTTGCGTAGCAAAATGCTATAAATTGCCAAAAAATGAATAGCATTTTGTAAAAATTACATAGCTATTTTTGTATACCAGAGTTATGTTATGCTGTTTTGTATTGAATTCTTCTGAGTAGACAGAAAAGCTTCCATCCATTTCTAGGCATTTCCAAATGATCTGTAACACTTGAAACATTTACTATGTGTTTTTTAACTGAACTGCCTTTAAGGGTTGCATGGACTTGGATATTTTCAAATAGCGTCTTGGTTGATCAATAGAGTTCTCAAAATGGAAGTTGGGATTTTTAATTTGATGGGCTTGAAGTTATTTTTAATGTACATTTTATGCAAAATGTTGTAAAAACAGGAAGAATTTAAACCAATAGAATTCATCTTACATATGAAGTTGCTAATGATGCTTGGTGGAGAGTTAATCTGATTTATGCCTGGAACGTTCCACAATGAGAAGTAAAGCATCAGTGAACTAGTTTTCAAATTTGTTTGCAAATTTTCATTTACATTTTGCGATACAAGATAATCAACTGCAGCCTAATAGGCTGCAGTTGATTATCTTGTATCGCAAAATGCTATACATAATTGAACATTGCGTAGCTTTTTGCAAGTTTTGCATAGCAAAAAGCAACGCGACACCGCTTATTTTGAGCCCTGAGGATCTCTACTGAACTCATTAACGAAATTTCAAATTTACTACCAATTCTATATAGTTCCATCCATGGGATATTAATTGATCACTAAAATGTCAAAGGAAATTGTCAACAGACAAAATGGCAAAGTTGAAGGTCATTGCTAACGGCAACATTTTTTAACATTAATGGAAGAAAATCTATATAGCTCTCATCTAGAAGTCACCCAAAACAAGCATACCAAGCTTCAAACCAATCCAATCATAAATGCATCCTGCAGGGTGTGTCAAAGGAAAATGTTGATGCAAAAACACCAAAGTTCAAAGATCACTGCTAACAGCAACGTTTCTTGATGGAAAGGAAAGAAAATCAACAACTCGCATCTAAAGGTTGATCCAAACCAGCACACCAAGTTTCAAAGAAATTGGATCATAAACGTGACCTGTGTGGTGTGTCAAATTGTCGACACACAAAAGGGCAAAGTTGAAGGTCATTGCAAACGGCAACTTTTTTGACAGAAATGAAAGAAGCTCTCATCTGGAGGTCAATCCCAAAAACATACCATGTTTGTTCCTTGCAAGGCATGCCAAAGGAAAATGCTGATGCACAAATGCACTAAATTTGAAAAATTGATAGCTCCCATCTAGAGGTCACTGCAAACAATCATACCAAGTTTCATGTCGATCCGATCATTAATGTACCTGCAGGTTGTGCCAAAGGGAAATATTGATGCATAACTGCACTAAGTTCATCAAAGGTCGTTGCCAATGGCAACTATATTTGACAAAAATGTCACCCCAAACAAGCATGTCAGATTTCAAAGCGATGCGATCATAAGTGTGCCCTATCGGGTGTGCCAAAGGGAAATATTGATGCCTAACTAAACTAAGTTCAAAGGTCATTGCCAGCGGCAACATTTTTCAACAGAAATGGAAGAAAATCGATAGCTCCTACGTAGAGGTCACCCCAAATAAGCACACCAAGTTTCAAAGCAATCCAGTCATAAATGCGTCCTGTGCGGTGCGCCAAAAATATTGTACGGGCATACACCGACAGATGAGAAGTGACAGCAATAGCTCAGCTTGACTTCCTCAAGTTGAGCTAATGACTGCGATTTGCCCACAACTCATAACACCAGTAGATTGAAATTTTATACAAGGGGTTCGCATCACTGATGCAGGGTCAAGTTTTCATCTCTATGAACTAAAAAAAAATGGACCAAGCCCATTTTCAAGCTCAATCAAGAAAATGTTCCTGGAAACCCACGTAACGAAAATGAATTGGAAAGGTTGATGTTTGTTCAAGCTATTGCACTATTGAGCATAAATTTTGCAAAAAATGACCCAAGTCAGCCCAACAATTTTGTGGTTGTATATCGGACCGAACCCATTTTTTGACTCGATTGAGATAGTTTTCTTAGAAAACCATACAACATGAGGCCCCACAGGGCCTGAAGCAGTCACCTTGAACAGAACACAATATGAACAGAGTCCAAATAGGATACACTGTCAATCCTTGAGCACCTCAGGAGTAACAAAAAAAGTGTGAGCATCATGCCTATTCTTCACTTGATCATAATGTAAAATGTAGAGTTCCCCTATGAAGCCCACTGATACAACCTATGTGGATTAATCTTAGTTACACACCTCTTGAGGGTACTGAATACAAAATTATTTCTAATTCTTCAGCTACATGGCCAATTCCAGCTCCCATAAGGAGCCCAAATATTAATCCAGGCTCTCGATTTGAACAAAAATTAATCTGACCTCCCTAGAGGTGATGTATACCAAATATGAAAGCATTCTGCCTGTTGGATCTTAAAAAGAAAAAATTTGAAGAAATTTCTTCATATTGCTACCATAACGAGCCCAAATATTAACCTACAGACCCAATTTGAACAAATTTGAATCTGACCCCCCTAGAGATGCTGTATACCAAATATGAAAGCACTCTGACTAATGGATCTGAAGATTTTTACCATAGGGGGCTGAAATATTAACCCAGGGAACCAATTTGAACAAACTTGAATCTGACTCCCCAAGAGATGTCGTAAACCAAATTTGAAAGGATTCTAAAAGGCGAATCTGAAGAAGATTTTTGTATAAATTCCCTCAAAGTGTACTAATTTAAATTTCAGGTACCCATATGGAGCCCAAATATTAACCCAGGCATTCGAATTGAACAAACTTGAATCTGCCGCCCCCCCCCCCCCCCCCCCCCCCCCCCTAGAGATGTTGTATACCAAATATGAAAGCATTCCAACTGGTTGATCTGAAGAAGAAGATTTTTAGAGAAATTTCCTCATATTGCACTAAGTTAAAATTTGGGCTACCATAGCGAGACCAAATATATACCTAGGGACCTGATTTGAACAAACTTGAATCTGACCACCCCAGAGATATTGTATACCAAACATGAAAGCATTCTGACTGGTGGGTCTGAAGAAGAATATTTTTAAAAATTATCCCCCATATTGAACTACGTCAAAATTTGGGCTTGGGTTCCTGTATTGAGCCCAAATATGAACCAATGGGCTTTATTTTACAAACTTGTATGTGCCCCCCCCCCCCCCCCCCCCCCCCCCCAATGAATGTTGTATACCAAATATCAAAATATTCTGACCATTGGTTTTGGAGAAAAGATTTTTAAAAATTTTTGCAAATATGCTGACTCAGCATTTTTTCGATGTCCTCTCCAGAACACCCTACATAACCGATGGCAATTTTTTTTAACATTCAATTCTACTGGGCCTCGGAATGCTTCATACCAAATAACAGCTCTCTGTTCCATGTGGTTTGTGTGGTTTGGGAAATATGGGCGTTTGAAAATATTTCTATTTTTAGCTCCTGGTATTCCCATGGGGATGCAGGATTTTTTTTTTTTTTTTTTTGCATAAGTCAAGTACTTATGACCCAATAATACCACATACCGAATTTGGTTCAAAACGGACCATCGGTTCAGAAAATAAACATTTTGGGCGGGGCCAACAGTCTTAACCCTCCCATTACAAAGCCAAATATTGCTTCACGAACTTTGTTTGAACAAACTTGATTCTACACCTCAAAAGGACAAGCCATAACAAATATCATGTCATTGTACCCACTGGTCCATGGGAAGATGATTTTTAAAATATTTTGGAGCATTTCCCCCCACCCTCTCCCTATGAGGCTGGGTATGTGAACAAAAATGCAATGCCCATTTGAGACCATCACTCACACAAACTGTCACTTGAATTGCCCAGTGGTTTTGGAGAAGACCAAAACATGGTGGACACCGGACAGCAGACGGAGAGCGATGAGATTAGCTCAGCTTGAATTTGTGAAGTGATGTGAGTGGTTATAGTTAGGTGGAGACGTTTTTATCAATGCCTGGGGTGTTTTGACAAATGAATGCCTGGGGACATTTTAACAAACAAGAGAAGATTCTTTTACCAAATATGGGGACTTTTGGGTCAACTACTCAAGGGCCAGTTTTGTTTGGGACAGTTTTGACCAGCACCCAGGGAATTCAGGGTCTGAATAATTTCTGATGTTAAGCAATTGGTTGTGTTTCAAGTTGACATGGTGTTATGATGTGATGAAGCAAAATGAAACAGAAATACAGTCGCTGCTATCACCCTCAGCTTGAATTGTTGTTACATTTTAAAACTGCAATGAACATGCGGATTTATTAGTCCAGGCACATTAGACATAAAAATGAGAAAGTAAGGAAAAAAATCGGAGAAAGCTGATTTTTTTTATATGTTTCCGGGACACACATTGCGGATAAAGTGTGAAAAGTCCCCGCGAATCCAAGTTGAGCTTTTTTAGTTATAGCGTTTTTTTGATGAAAAAAAAAATTTAAAAAAAAATTTGACCTAGCTCCATATTTCTCATTCTTATTTGCCTTAGTAGGGTGAGAATCATAAATATCGTGCTGAATTATATTGAGAATACATATCCCCAACAGAAAATGCCAACTTTGTACCAATCCTCACACTCAATGGTGAAATATTCACGAAAATGTACAAAATTATGAAAAAAAATTTATTGTTTTCATACACACAATGGTACACAACGTCCATTAAATCAAATCTACGACTACTTTGGGAGTTAAATTATATATCAAAAATTGCAGAAAAGCAGTGGCTTTATAATGATATATAACAATAGTCATTTATTCCATAATGAACTGGTGAAACGTGTGAAATATTAACCATACCCCCTAAACTCAAATTCAAACGGCATCGACTTTTCTCATTCAAATACCGTATTATAGCATCATTGTTTCAATTTCCATGTTCGATTAAATCACATAATGTGGTGTTCGCCTACACTCAAGATGCAAACTGAATGTGAGAAACAGGGACTGAACATTTGTCCAGTGACGTTTGACCAACCACTTTATATCAAAGCAGTGGAGATTGTGTCTTCGTCAGATAAGTTGACAAAAGTTTTCGTTAGACTCGGCGGCTTCCATATGATTATGTCATATTCAGGGGCAATTGGTTCGATCATGGCTGGTAGCGGCTTGGATGAACTTTGGGGGACTGTTTATGCTGGTGGGTCAATCCATCATTTGATCAGTGGTCATGCATATTCAAGAGCAGTTCGTGCCCATTTGCTAACACAAATTGCCATTATAAAACTTGTGTTTGAAGAAAGCCGAAGACTAGATAACATAGACTGCACAGAAGTCAATGAAATATTCTGTGGACTTGCCAGAGGTGACTGTACAACAGCTGACGCTGTCAATCAAGAAAGTGTCAACCATCTACTGTCAAAATTACACGAACTGCTCCAGAATGCGTCCGTAGGACGCACAGGAAAGCTTTGGGTACAATACTACGAGCAAATAGGTCTTCTCCAGTTGTTCTTGAGAGTAGAGCGCACAGGCGACTGGGAACTCCACACATATTGTGTTCGCAATATGATTCCAGTATTTCACGCAGGTGGTCATTTTGCATACGCAAAAAGTTCTCATCTCTATTTGCAGCAGATGAATGAGCTAACAGAAATAATGCAACAGGATGATTTGAAGTTGTTCACTGAGAAAGGTTACTTTACCATAAGGCGCTCAGATAAATTCTGGGACGGGATATATTCTGATCAGACCATAGAGCAGTGTTTAATGAGAATGTTCAAGCTCCCTGGTGGTCTCACACATGGCAGGGGAATAACCAATAGCACTGTTGCGAAATGGGTACATGGACTACCTCTTTGCCTTCCGATATGTAATGCTCTCGAAAATTTTGTTCATGTTCACACTGGTCATGGCGAACAACATCGGGATCTCCGTCAAAGTTCACAATTGACTGATGCCAATGATATCACCAGATTATTGAACTGGCTCAGAGTGCATTCCCCCTTTCAGAATAGAGATCCACTACAATTAGTCTATATAACGACCGGGCTTGTGGCCGACGAAACTGTGAACTGTGACCAAGTTCGCAAAATTGGTGAATGTTGCGTATCGAATGTTGTCAGCAAAACGTTCAACAGCATCAAACTACGACGTGTTGACACTGTGAAGTTTTTCGCATCGATGGCAAATAGCATCAAAGTCCGTGGAAGTAAGGTAGTGATTGACCCCACAATTCTGTTCAACCACATCACATGTGTTATTCAGTCACAAGCAGAGATGGAAGAGTATCTCAAATATGAACTCGCCCCGAAACCACCAGCATTGTTTGATTCTGCTGGAATGAGGAAGACACAGAAAAGCATGCTCGGTAAGATCCTCAAAACATACGGTTCCGAGCAAACTAAAATCCCAGAACATTCTCTGTTTGTTGTAGATGGTGGATTTTTATTGAGGGCAGTTGTATGGCCTAAACAGTCATCATATAAGGACATATGTACATCATATTCCAATTATCTAGTGAGACATTTTGGGGCGAACATCGTGGTTGTTTTTGATGGTTATGCTTGTACAATGTCGACAAAGGGCATGGAACAAGCCCGTAGATCTAAAGACAGGTATTCCATTGATATCAATATCTCACCCGAGTTACCAGCCACCACACCCCAATCCGATTTCCTTGCAAATGCCAAGAACAAAACCCAACTGATCGATCTTCTAATGCAGGAGCTATCTGCTATCAATATTCAGTCCAAGCAGGCCAAGGCTGATGCTGATGTACTGATAGCCGAAACTGCACTTGACATCGCTCAAGATGACAACAATGTTGTCGTTGTGGGAACAGACACAGACTTGTTAGTCATTCTTACCTCTCGAGTTCAACCGGGATGTAATATTCACATGATGTATTCCATTACCCCAAACTTACTAGTTTCAGTTAGTGAAATAGCAACCAAAATGGGTGACCATAGAAGCAACCTCCTTGTAGCACATTCTATAAGTGGTTGTGACACTACTTCTGCACTCTTTCGAGTTGGTAAGAAGAAAGTATTCAGTACAATTGTCTCCGATGTTACTAGCGACTCACAACAGTATGTCAACACAATTTTGGCAGATGACAGTACACCAAGTGCAGTAGCCGCTGCCGGGGAACAACTTCTCCTGATCCTATACGGGAGTAAAACTGTTTCCTCTCTCGACCAATATAGATATGTCACTTACAAGCGTTATGTAGCAAAATCTAAACTGAATAAACCCATCGACCTAGCCTCACTCCCACCAAGCAGCGATGCTGCACAACAACATGTCTACAGATGTTATCTCCAGGTCCAACAATGGCTGGGCACTTCGCTTCCTCCAACGGATTGGGGGTGGTCGCTAGACAATGGACTTCTTGTACCGACTGCAGCCACAAAGCCATGTGCCCCCGATAACCTACTGAATCTGATCAGTTGTGGTTGCAAGAGTGCTTGTACAAAAAGGTGTGGGTGTAAGAAGGCAGGACTCTCTTGCTCAGGTTTGTGTAATTGCAGTTCGGATTCTTGTAACAACCACAGAAACACTGTCCTGTCGGAAATTTCTGAGTTCTATGAATAATATGTATATAGGTCATGTCATTTCTGTATATAGTGTTGATAATAGTCAATGTAACTTAATCCATGTTGATTTATTTGTACATTCTGTAAATATTATTTATTGATTTTTGTACATTCTGTAAATATTATTTATTGATCTAATGCTGCCAGACACAGACGTGTCTGTTCGGTCCCAAGCCCGAAAATAGTTGAGTTCTCATGCTGACGAATTTTATGCCAAAAGGGGAACTCGGCCAGAAGCAGAGGGGGTCTTCCATAATGTCTATTTTGTAAGCAATGATAAAAGTCTTCAAATGGTGGTGGATTTTTTATCGTCTGTCCAACTAACATTCCGTTCTGTACTACGACCCTTTGGGCAAATCCGTTAGGAAAGTTAAAAAATTTATAGTAATTTATATATTTTTTATACTTACCAATGACCCAGACATAGCTGGTGCTAACTCTTAAAATATAGGGCCAAACACAAATTTTGCCCCCCAATCCCCAAAATTTGCATCTAAAACTAAAGAAAACATGTCCTGAAAGGCCCTCCACACTTCGCCCCTACTGCGCATGCGCAGTGTCAAGGACGTTCCGAAATTGGCGCCATTTATCATTCTAATAACCAGTGCCTGGTAAGCGCTATGTACTCAGCGGGGAGGCAAGAGTTCCCAACTCCTGGGAGGGCCATCCCCGTCTGGGTCATTGGTAAGTATAAAAAATATATAAATTACTATAAATTTTTTAACATTTTTATACTGTACCAATGACCCAGACATAGCTGAATAGTAAAAAGGCTGGAGGGCCAAGGACATAGAGCAAAATGGAATACGCTCAATAAAATAAAATAGAGTCATCCCCTGTAGGGAAAAGAAGTAATAGGCCTTACATGTATCTTTCTTATTTATGATAAATTAGAAAGATACAACACCTTCCAAAAATTGAGCTTCATACATCCATGTACTCTATTAATATCCAATATAATCCTTATACTAATAATTTTTAAAGTAAGCCAATAATAAAGTAAGTCTAGAGAATAGAGACTCTTATACTCCTAAAAGTGTCTGAGAATTGCATAATCATGTCCGTTGACATATGCAATATTCAAAAGCTATACTTTAAAAACTAAGACTTGAATGAATTTTATAAACTTAAACTTCTCACTAAACAACCATCCCAATAACAGCTCAGAATTACTAACTCCGGAGGAGGTATCCCCTTGTTTTCATAGTAAAAACAGGTGACCCAAGGGAACACCCTCCCCCCCCCCCTTTTTCTTGCCCTGGGTCAAATAGCCCAGAGCGAAGAGGGCAGCCGAACGGAGACACTGCCGAAACAGACAGCCTACCTAGCTATAGTAGCAACTGTTAAGAGAATGACATTCTGAGCAGTAGATAATAGACCTAACAAAAGAGGCCTCAAGAAATTGACTCGATATTTCTAAGATAAAATTCATGAATGTGGATGGCTGAGCGCAATGAGCGGCCTTCAAAAATCTATAATAGCGACACTATTAAAGTAAGCCCAAGAAGTAGAAGAACTCTTACTTCATGAGCCGAAATCTTAAGCACAACTGCTAAGTCAATGATATACCATAAGCAGTACGCTAGTTAATAGAATCCATTAACAATAAAATGGAGCGTAACGTCCTTCTAATAGACATCAAAGACAGAAGAAGCTTACGCCCTTGTAATAAACAGATATCTGTTTATAAATACATAAACTGTACCTGGAAAGAGTAAAGGCCTATGCCCATACGAAGACGGAAGGACCATAAAATAATAGGTTCCGGATAATAGGAGCCTAACTCTTATGCAACAATCCAACCTAAATAGTAACGGAAGTATTGATTCCGAAACTATGAAAGTGAAAATCATCCATCGATAGTGCATGAAACTCACTGACTCTACAGTAAAAGAGAAACCAACAGAATTACTGTCTAAAAGGTCAGAATTTGAAAACTACTGTTTCCAGAGGCTCAAATGATTAATTAGCTAAATAAGAACCGAAGTTAAAATCCGTATAGGAATTTAATCTAAAGATTCTAAGTCTATTTATCAAAAAGTTACTAACTGACTTAGATAAAGAGACAAAAGACTCAATTGTAAACTATCGTAGAGTGCATAGGTATGAGGTAACATAAACCTATAACCTAAATAATAACAGGCTGCAGTAGATCTTGTGAAACAAGTATACTAAAAAATAGCAATGAGTAGTATGGAGGGATCAACAATATGAACATAATGATCCCTACACCACGACGGAAGAGCCTCCACTTTAGTCGCATAGAATAGCGAAGAAGAGGATCTCCTATAGTAAGAAATCGCGTCCAAAGCTCGTCCAGTACAGTGCTTACAATGCAATACGGACCACACAACGGAATACATGAAGGTTGCGACCTTGCTGGTTGTGATAAAGATGACACGATTTACCCAGTGAAAAAAGATCCTCACATAGAGGAAGATTTCACGTTAAGATCCACAGTAGACAAGAGAGTAAATTACTCATGATCTCTGTGAAGATAGAGATGCTATCAACAGAAATGTATTGTGGTTGTTTATCTTAGCAATACCTGCTAAAACAACAGCGCCGGAGGATACGCGTATCCTATCATTCCGTCCTATAGATCAATAGAGCGTTAACAGTATTAGCTCAGAGATCTGGACAAGCCAACACATACGTCTGCAATTGATTAGCAAGCTGTGTCATAAATAAAACATCATTGGGCGCTCCCATAGATAGCAAATCTGATTGAATACTTGTTTGTTGAGAGTCCATTCTGACAGCAACAAGCGACCCGTAAGAGAACGGGAGTCCGATAAAACAATCAGACGACCCAGAATATGACGGACCAAAACTGAACTTGGTGTACTATAACCAACAGACGGATTCTTTCCATTAAATTGAATAACGGAAACGAAAGAGTGCCTCCCTGGTTCCGGAGATACGCCACTACTGTCGAATTAAAGGACAGGAATTTGGGCATGCGTTTCTGAATAATGTTCATGCAATGACATAAAGCAAGCCTAAAAAACATTATTCCGCGGAAGTTAAACTGATAGCTAAAAGACTGCGGAACCCAAAGACCCTGGCACTTCGAATCCGTAGGGATCAGTATATATCCCAATCTGTTTGACTGGCAACCGTCATAACAGCCCCACTCGGGTCCGGCAATTGCGGCGGCACTCTCTGAGTCAACCACCGAATGTTTGCCCCAGTCTGAATCTCTTGTAACACTAGATAGACAAGAGAATGTATAAATCGAGCAATTCATGGATTGCCGGAAAGTTGCCGTCGAAGAGAAGCTCCTCCGAGAACGAAGCGACTCTGAGAGAGTTCTTAACCTTACTATCCACGCGTGTGGATGTAGCTAGGGCTGCGTCACGTCTAACCAACTCCAATCAGCCACTGAAGGGCGGAGTTATACGTGAACAAACTACTGCCCTCAAAAGAAATTACATTGAGAATAATATCCCGTAAATCTTTTCTTGAAGACGTAATGATAACGCCTCAGTAAGGCGGATTACGTATAATAAAGCGTCTAAGTTAAGTCTACTATACATAATGTCGTTCCCAACATTGAAATTGGAAAAGACATAAACGGCGAAAAAGAATATATGCAGTCTTTAATCACACCGTCTAGACGCATATGAACTCTCGGTATGCCCTGCTCTGCCAAAATAAACTATTTGTAAAAATGATAAAATGGCAGAAATGAGCCACGCGGACAAGAAACTAAACTATCATGCTTAGTAGCAGGCTTGTATATATATATAAATATATAGCGTCGAAAAATAAAACACATGTTGTAATGACAATATTGGACTGCGTCGGTAAGTCAGGGACAATGTCCCTGTACCGATCGAAAAATCCGAGTCCAATGACGCTATAAGTCTCTTATCCAAGATCGCAGCAATGAAGTCCGAAAAATAATCACTGGAAGAAATGCCAGAAGATATGAAAGGCATCTTCCGATACTACTAAAGGGAAAACTCGAAATCTTTCGAATCCCCTTCGCCATCCTGTCAGACCCTATAAAGCGTTCGGTCGTCCGTAGCTGATGCAACCGCGGACCGCACCGACCCAGCACCGTCGGATAATTCCTGATTCGACCGAGAAACTGTCAATTGCTGGGATGCTGCGAAACAACTGTGCTAACTCGGATAGCACGTCCGTCACTGAGGCCTGAGGAGAAGCGGTCTTACGATGCATTGCCGCAGGAAGCTCCAAGATCGTTACCCCGTGCATACTTCCAATATGCGAGCGAACGGAGTGTATAGGCCTCGTGTCCCTTGGCTACCGGATGGCGCAACCTATTCGCCGTGGAATCACTGAATGCCGAAACTGATCGGATACTCGAGGTCACGTAGCCAATGTGCGGTCGTGTGCCCTGCTGTGAGGATGAGGAAGCATTAAAGACAGTCTCTCGGACTGTCAATATAACGGAGCGTCCCGAGCAACGGACATATGCTCCGAATGTAAAATATCTGAACCACAACATGCGGTCCCCTATGTTGTTGGCTTCCTCCGATCTGTCCTCAATCTGCCGTCACTGGGTGAGTACTAAAGTAATTAAAGTGCTCGCATCACCCAAATCTCCTTCCTAGACCGCAACGGACGAACCCGGCAGCCGAACCATTCGATGAATGTACGCTACACCGGGTGAGCTAGCGAATGTCACTCCGTAAGCGATAGACATATTCCATGAGCACTTATTGCCGCTAACTCTTCATTAACTATGACGACAGAGGCACACTTTTGAAAGACATCTCCATAACTCTTCGAACAAGAAACCAGAAATGCTTGGATAGCAAGCATAAAATAATAATATATATAGCGTCGTTCAATAACTCGAAAGTTTGTGTGACATTATTGGACTATGTCGGAACTGAGGGACGATGTCCCTGAACCGAACCAAAAATTTCTAAGTCCACCGACGCTATCAGTTTCTTATCCGGCATCGCAGCATATGTTGTTCCGAAAGGGAAAGCTTGAAATCCTCCGAATCCCTTTCGGTATCCCGTCGGACCGGATGAAACTTTCGGACGTCCGTACCCGCTTCCGCGGAGCGTCCCGACCCAGCATCGTCGGATAAAATATATGCGACAGATTCAGTTGATGCTGGGATGCTGCGATAAACTGTGCTATTAAGGAAAGCACGTCCGTTCCCGAGGCCTGTGCAGTAGCGGACTTACGATGCATTGCCGCTGGAAGCTCCGAGTACGTTGACTCCCGCACACTTCCTATGCGAACGTCCGGAGTCTGCAGGCCTCGAGACCCCGGCTACCGACCCAGCGCTGTCGGATAATTCTCGATCCGACACCGTTTCTGTCGGCTGCTGGGATGCTGCGATAAGCTGTGCTATGTGCACAAGAATGTCCGGCGTCGAGACCTGCGGAGGCGCAGTCTATCGCTGCTTCGCCGAGGGCAGCTCCGCATCAGATGGCTCCCGCATACTTTTCCTATGCGAACGTCCGGAGTCCATCGGTCTCGAATCCCTGGCTGCCGGATGGTGTGACCTGGTCGCCGAAGAATCCTTGATCGGCGAAGCTGGTAATATATCGGCGGTCATGCAGCCAAGGTGCGGTCGTGTGCGTTGACGAGAAGAGGAAGCCTTAGCAGTCTCAGCGGACTGCCTATACAACGGAGCGTCCCGAGCGACGGACGTATGCTCCGCTAGCGACACATTTGTACCACAACATCTGGGGCCAGATGTTGTTGAACGAGAGAGGGGCCTCTCTCGCTTGCCGTCCGGATGGACCGGAACGAGCTATGAACCGGACTAAAAGGCTTCCTCCGTTCTCCCTCCGATCCGCCGTCACTGGGTGTGCATTAAGTTAATTTTATAGTGCTCGCATCACCCCAAAATTCCTTCTAGACCGCAACGGACGAACCCGGCTGCCGAACCATTCGGTGAATGGACGCTACACCGGGCGAGCTAGCGGACGTCAAAGGCCGTCAAACCTACTAGGGTCCTCTTAGGCAATTGGCGTATTACATGAGCACTTTTCCGCTAGCCCTTCATTAATTGTGACGACGGAGGCACACTGTTGGAAGACATCACAGATACATCACCCTAATCTTGATCATCTGAAATAGAAATTGATAAAGTAGAGTGACCCTGCGGGGAAAGGACCGGAGTGTCCAAATCCCCAACAACATACCGTGACATACGCTTCCCATATTGTCATCGAAATCATACGATACAGAACAGGAGTTAATGCGAGTACACTGACCACATATAGAATGATAATAAGGTCAGAGGAAGACTTCCTCTTAAAACAATTGATCAATATCCTTTCAATGTGAAAAGAAAACAAGTCCTGGTACTCGCACTAACCCCTGGCAATCAAAATACATAATAATAATATGATCCATTAATATAGAAAAAATAATAGAAATCAAAATATTTTGAAAAAATATTTTTTCAGAACAGCCCAAGTTTCTGAAAAGTAACGTTGAGCCCCAATGGATCCCAAGCCTAAGTGTGGACAAAAATTTTAAAAATATTTTAAACAATTTATTCAACACTTACGAACAATAATAATGTATCTAGTTATGATTAAAATAACATAAAGATATTATTATTTAGAAATCCCCCCCTCACACAGAGGGCTGTTGTAAATGTAAACAATGAGTGTAAAAACACTTAAATAAGACTCCAGGCACCTAGGCCCGAAATCAGTTACCAAAAATACACTATCTGATGCAAAACAGAGACTTCCAGGGAAGAAACTGCAGAACATCAGATGGTAGATGCAGAACACAACGCCTAACCACCCGTAGGTGAAGACGTAAACATGGGGAAAGAACAGAATTCATTCTGTTATTCAGCTAAAACTCCCAAGAAATTTTAGTAATAATAATTACAGAAACTATGCCAAAAGCATGGGAGAATAGCAAGGGGGAACTTAAAGGACAGGGAGAGAGGAAAACACTTGAAAAAACAGTGTAACTAAATAATCAGAATGACAACAAAATGGCTGCTGCCTTGAAAATAGGTAACTTAACATAATTTCATTAAAAAATTTTAAGTTACAGCCCTGATAATATTCTGTCACACATTCTTTTCCTCTCCTCCTTTTCTATCCTCCTTAGAATCACCATTTCACTAATATTTATGTGTCTGGCATCATTTAAACTGAGATTTAAAAGCACAAAGATCAGTCAGATGTTAACTGATGAAGGGCCAAACTTAGAATGATAAATGGCGCCAATTTCGGAACGTCCTTGACACTGCGCATGCGCAGTAGGGGCGAAGTGTGGAGGGCCTTTCAGGACATGTTTTCTTTAGTTTTAGATGCAAATTTTGGGGATTGGGGGGCAAAATTTGTGTTTGGCCCTATATTTTAAGAGTTAGCACCAGCTATGTCTGGGTCATTGGTACAGTATAAAAATATCGTCATTTTTTGCGTAAATCCGATACTTTTTTGTGAATTTTCAATAATTTTTCGCAGAAATTGTCACAGAATGCACATTTTCCTCTAGGTAAATGTATATTAGACATTATGTAGCTCGAAATAAGCATAAACAAAAAATACAGTTGGATCAATTCGAGGTTACAAAGTTCGTGCGATTTTTTTTTATTTTTTTCAAACGCGTTTTCGAAAAAAGGCTGTAGAAAAAAAAGCTCAACTGGGATTTTAGGGGACTTTTGTCTAATCGTTCAGTGACATGTACTCGACATTCCCTGAAAAAATCAGCTTTCTCCGATTTTTTTCCCTAGTGAAACCTAATGTTCTTGGGCTATATGGAAAAAATTGCTAAACCGATGTTTGTTGACCATTTGTAAAATCTTCATTACAGATTCCAGCCCATGGCCATACATCCATTTCCAGTAATGGCAATAGTGACAGGCCTGACACAATTTGCTTGATGACCATATTTCAAGACACGCTCAAGCCACTCAAAACTCTTTTCTCCAGCCAGTGTTTTTTATCTTAAAAGATGCTCATACCTGGCATTTTGTATATTCTATTTGTGAAAAACAAGAATTGGAAACTGAAATGCACAGTCACTGATAAAACCGAACAGCATCAGATGAAACTCGCGAACGGAAATAAAAGCACACATTTATTCTGCTTTGCCGATGGTGCCCCTAAAATTTTTACCTGTTTTCCAAAATTTTCAAGGGCCGACCTAACAAAATGTTCATTTTCCCAGGACTTTCCAGGCCTGAAATTTAAAAGTTCAAAATTTCAGGACTTTAAAGATCCCAGGACCCACATGCACACCCTGCTCTTTTGAAGGGGTGGGATACAGGTTTGGAAGACAACCCTTTCATTTTCCACCAGATCGGATTGAAGGGGTCCAAAATAGTGGTACAGTGGAGCCCACTTAATTGTATATCTCTTAATTGTATATCCCTGTTAATTGAATATAATTTTCAAACACAAAACCATTTACCATACCTTCAGTACAAATTTGATCTGTTAATTGCATATGGGTTGTAGAGTAAACTCCTGTTAATTGTATATAAATTTTTGTAATATGTCGAAAAAATTACTGTGACACGCACCAAATGTCCCTTATTTATGAACCTTTTTGGCCCCACTACATCCAATACAGGCATTTATTCTATTATATCTTGTTTGACAGAGCTCTACAAGCTCTGTCAAACAAGATATAATAGAATAAATGCTCAGTTTACCTCCAGAACACAGGAAACTGACCAAATCCCTGTTAATTGTATACTCCTGTTAATTGAATAATTTTCACTGGCAAAATGGATATTCAATTAAGAGGATTCTACTGTACTTGATAGATTTTTTTTGTTATATATTAAAATCACTAACTGATCATGAGAGTTTTTGTGATTACTGTACTGCAACTGAATCATTCCACCACCCTATATCCCACCCTAACAGAGGAAATATCCTACAAAGAGAGAGGTTCAGTTAGTTATCTACCAGCTCGCTTGCATAGTTAATCACTGACTGAATCATTCCTCTACTATATACAGTACGTGGAGAGTGGATTGTAACTAAATCATCCGCGGAGTGGGGTTATCACCCAAGCTATAACTTTCAAATTGTGTACACATCAACAACAAATACAAGCAATGTTTCAGCCAATGGACCTCCGGGTTTAACCCGGAGGTCCATTGGCTGAAACTTTGCTTGTACTTGGTATGCTTTGCAGCAAATTTGCAATTATTGCTTGGGTGGAATCTCCACTCTGCGGGTGATTTAGTGATAATACACTCTCCACGTACTGTATCCCACACTAACCAAGAAAATATCTTGCAAACAATGAGTTTCAGTTAGTTATATCTACCAGCCTCGCCTGCCGAGTTGATCAATGATTGAATCATTCCTCTACTCTATATCCCACACAAACAGAGGAAATATCCTGCAAACAACGAGTTTCAGTTAGTTATCTAACAGCCTCGCTTTCCCAGTTGGATCAGTTAGTTATCTACCAGCCTTGCTGGCCCAGTAAAATCATCGAATCAATGATTCCTCTACTTCATATCCCACATTAACAGAGAAATTTTCCTACAAGCAACAAAATTCAGTCAGTTGTCTACCAGTCTAATTTACACAGTTGGATCATCGATTGAATCATTCTTCTACTCTATATTCCACACCAACTGAGGAAGTATCCTGCAAACAAAGAGTTTCAGTTAGTTATCTACCAGCCTCCCCTGCCCCTAAACTTGTGCTCCATGCACTTTTGTACTCCCTATACCCCTGAAATTATAAAGTGTGTTTTTGTCTAACGACAAAATCAAGCTTTGTTTAGACCTGAAATGGTTAACCGATTAATCGATTAACCAATGATCAACATCCTGATTGATCAAAAAAGTAATTGATCGATTAACCATTACTTTTGAACTACTGTATTACGAGCGGTTGATACCTGGCATTGCACGGGAGAAGATGGTTATATCAGCCGTCAAGGTCACCAATTTCAAGTTCAAGGTCACCCCACAACCCGAAGAAGTCAAAATGATCGATGGGTCAATACACCCGCACATACGAAATTTTAGCCCGATCGGCCCAGCCGTTTTCAGAATAAGAGGTCAAGGTCACCAATTTCAAGGTCACCCCAATAAAGTTAAAATGATCGATGGGCCAATATACTCGCACATATGAAAATTTTAGCCCGATCGGCCCAGCTGTTTTCAAAATAAAAGGTCAAGGTCATCAATTTCAGGGTCAATGTCACCCCGCACGGGCACGGCACCCTTCCCATGTTACTCGCAGGGACGAATTACCCCCGTGTACAAAATTTGAGATCGATCGGTCGAGAAATGGAGGAGTTCAACCGGAACAAAGATAGAGAGAGATAGAGATATAGATATATAGATACAGACATTCGCATTTATATATTAGATATAGGTTAACAAAGGAACAAACTTGCTCCAAAACAGGCCCACGTTGTCACACTGACTCACATCAATTATATGAGACAGAGTAAAGCATGCAAGTTACGTGCTGAAACAATTGTTCACGTGCATGTATCAGTAGCTGGAAATGGTCATTCTTATCCCTTTACCCAATGCGGTTGAAAGACGACACTTGCAAAATAAATTCTTAAATTACTAAAAAAATTCATTTTCTGTCTCAAAAACATAGCTTATGACCCCTCATTGGGACGAGCTCGTTAACATAATAAAATTTGAATGGAGACTTTTGTATATAGTGCTGACCGGTTCTTCCCGTTATGTTGGGTAAAGAGTTAATATGCTGTAAATCATCAACGGTATGGCAATTATTCACCTACCTATTAGGGTAAGTGATTGATCGGTAACCGAGGTTTATCCATGTGATTAATCGATCAAGAAAACCCTTTAACCGCTTCAGCTCTAGCTTTGTTAAAATATGGCTCTTTTCACTTTTTCGCTTTATTTTACAAAGAAATTTGTTGATTCATCCCACACAAGATATTTCAGTTTTGAAATTAAAGAGTTTCTTGACAGTGTTTTTATAGTTTGTAATATTATCACACTTTTCTCCTTTGTCCATTATTGCTGTTAAGGCTTTCTTGTACTCTTGAACTTCAGGTATACTATCCAACTTATCTTCTGAGTAATCATCTGGTAAATAATCAGGCTGGAAAAGTGAAAAGACAAATATTTGTTTCTAACTTCTGGTAGTGATATGTCTAGTGTGGTCCTTATAAACATAATTACAGTTAAAACTAGAAGTCCTGTCACGAATAGTGTGCTTATCTAGGCTTAATTGCACGTTGGAATTGCGCGCAATTGCCATATTGAATGGCATCCAAAGCACGGCAGGTTCTCTTGGTTACTCATAGCAAACACATACAATGTTTCTGCCAATGGACCTCCGGATTACCCGGAGGTCCATTGGTTGAAACATTGCTTGTGCACAGGCCATATGTACAGAATGTGATAGCTTTACTTGGGCCATAACGCGTACATTAACGCGCATATCAATGTGCTATTTGCGCGCATTGCATGACAGGACTTCTAGTTTTAACTGTACGAAGCAGGTTACAGGTAAATGGTTTTTCCCTTTGCACCACCCAAGATTCAGGAGTTAAAATTTGGAGGTGGGGGGGGGGGGGGGGGGCTGGTCACTTGTGCATACACATACGAAGGCCACTATGAATATACTGAAGAGGATAAAAACAGTAGAAAACAAGCTATTGCTGGAGGCAATTATATCCTCACTGTAATGGTGATGATGAAAAATATAATGGCAACTTTTTTACAACATGTGCAGGAGTGGCTTATCATACAAGGATTCCCTCATATCAGATTTCACTGATATCCATCCACTCACTGCAGAGTATCACTGCGGTTGGATGGACGGACACATGTAATCCAGCATACCCCCATTCTCTTTGAAAGTGGGTATATAAAAATGAAGAAAAACCCAATTTAACATTTAACTAGGCAGGTTTTAAGGAAGCAGGTATGATAATGGGAATCAAACACACTCCCCAACACAGCTCATGATCAGGCCTGGAAATAACCTGTGAATGATCGTTTAATTACGCTGAGTTACATCAGTTGTAAATTACGCGAAAAACTACAGGTTACGACAAATTGGTACAACATAACTTTATTAAGTTAATAATTTCCCATGTTTTACCAGAAAGACCTTGGCAATCTTTTGGATCCATTTCAACCGAAAGGGAGCTCGGTGGCCAATGCTAACCCGGCTTGTGTGGAGTTAGTATGTTGGGGAGTCTGACTATAGCTTGCAGCTGCTAAGTGGTTCTCTCTGGGTACCCTGGCCTCCTCCACCTGTAAATCTGATCAACATGAAGTGAACCCGGCCGATGAAAGAGTCATCACACCCCAATGAATAAATAAATAATCTCGACTGTAATGTTGAGCACTGCATCCACAAATGAATATAATGACATACCATTTCTGTATTAATCTTTTACCCAACGTAATGGCCAAAAATGGCCCGCGCTATTCTAAAAAATCACCAATGAATTATCATTATTTTTTAATTTTTTGTCTCAAAAACATAGGTTATGACCCCTCGTTGGAACAAGCTCATCTAGTTTGTGGCTGATAGAGGATGATGGCCACCATAAAGAATTGGCCACTGGTGGCCATCTTGGTTCAGCTGACTGGTCCGAAATTGAAAGGAAGCTTCATCTAGACACCAACAATGCATAATTAAACAAGAGGCTCAAGGGGCCTTAATCGCTCACCTGCCAAAGTGGTTCAAAGAAGTATTTGGGGTCACATTCAGTTAGACATAGTTCATCACCACTACAAAGAAAATGAAGTCATGAAAGGCAAATTTTATGGAAAAACATTATAAGGAATGGATTTGAACAAACCGCAACCTAACATGCTCCCCTGTCTCCCCTCCCCACTCCACCCCTGCCCAAATATTAAGCCAGGGAATCAAACTGAGCAAACTTGAATCTGATCCCCCTGGAGATGTTCTACACCAAATATGAATATGAAAGAATTCTAACTTGTGGACCTGAAAAAAAAAGGTTTTTAAAGAAACGTCCTCACATTGCACTAAGATAAACTTTAGCGAACCAAAATATTAACCCAGGGACCCAATTTGAACAAACTTGAATCTGACCCACCTAGAGATGTTGTATACCAAATATGAAGGCATTCTGACTTTTTAAAGAAATTTCCTCATATTTCACTAAGTTAAAATTTGGGCTCCTACAGGGAGCCCAATTATTAACCTTGGGACTCATTTTGAACAAACTTGAATCTGATCCCCCTAGAGATGTTATATAGCAAATATCAAAAGATTATTATATTAAAAGAAATTCCCTAATATTGCACGAAGTTAAAATTCAGGCTCCCAAAG
This sequence comes from Pictodentalium vernedei, assembly GCA_031216915.1. NCBI lineage: Eukaryota > Metazoa > Mollusca > Scaphopoda > Dentaliida > Dentaliidae > Pictodentalium > Pictodentalium vernedei. The sequence continues at coordinate 782,561,628 of CM062296.1, read as the reverse complement.
GTAGCCTAAATTAATAATCCAGGGGCTCAATTCGAACAAACTGGAATCTGACCCTCCTGGAGATGTTGTATACCAACTATGAAAGTATTTTGACTGGTGGATCTGAAGAAGAAGATTTTTTAAAGAAATTTCCTTATATTGCACTAAGTTAAAATGTGGGCTCCCATACCCCAAGTATCAACCCAGGGATCCGCCTTCAACGAACTTGAATCTGACCCCTCTAGAAATGTTGTATACCAAACATCAGACGATTCTAACTGATGGTTTGGAGAAGAAGATTTTTAAAGAAATTTCCTCATATTGCACTAAGTTAAAATTTCGGACTCCCATAGGAAGCCCAAATATCAACCCAGAGACCAGATTTGAACAAACCTGAATCTGACCCTCGTAGAGATATTGTATACCAAATATGAAAGGATTCTGACTGGTGGATCCGAAGAAGATTTTTAAAGAAATTTCCTTATATTGCACTAAGTTAAAATTTGGACTTCCATAGGGAACCCAAATATCAACCCAAGGACTAGGTTTGAACAAACTTGAATCTGACCCTCCTAGAGATGCTGTATACCAAATATGCAAGCATTCTGATTACCGAGTCTAAAGAAGAAGATTCTTTTTTTAAATTCCTCATATTCCACTAAGTTGATATCTGAGCTCCCATAGGAAGCCCAGATATATACCAAGGTAACCGATTTGAACAAACCTGAAACTGATCCACCTTGAGATGTTGTATACCAAATATGAAAGAATTCTGACTGGTGAATCTGAATAAGATTTTTAAAGAAATTCCCTTATATTGCATTCAGTTAAAATTCAGGCTCCCACAGGGAGCCCAAATATAAAACCAGGGACTTGATTTGAACAAACTTGAATCTGACTCCCCTATAGATGTTGCATACCAAGCATGAAAGGATTCTGATTGGTGGATCTGAAGAAGACGGTTTTTAAAGAAATTTCCTCAAACTGCACGAAGTTGAACTTTGGGTACCAATAAGAGAGCCCAAATACTAACTCAGGAACCCGACTTGAACAAACTTGAATCTAACCCCTCCCTCCCCCCCCCCCCCGAGATGTATATCAAATACAAGAGGACCCAGAGGGCCTGAGGGAACTCACCTGACATTGTAGCCTAAATATCCACCCGCGGAATTGATTTGAACAAGTTGCATCTGCCCCTCCTAAGAAAAGCTTATACCAAATATCAAAAGATTCTGACTGGTGAATCTGAAAAAAAGGATTTTTGAAGAATATTCCTCATATTGAAGAGTTAAAATATTTGGGCTCCCACCTAAATATGAACCCAGGGACCTGGCTTGAACAAACTTGAATCTCACCTCCCTAAGGATGCTGTATACCAGATGTCAAAAGATTGTGACCACTGGATCTGAAGAAAAATATTTTTAAAGAATATTCCTAATATTGAACTAAGTTATAATTCGGGTTCCCACACAGAGCTCAAATATGAACCCAGGGACTTGGTTTGAACAAATTTAAATCTCAACCCTCTAAGGATGCTGCATACCAAATATCAAAAGATTCTGATTGGTGGATCGGAAGAAGATTTTTAAAGAATATTCCTCATATTGCACTAATCTGGACATTTGGGCTCCAACAGAGAGCCCAAATATGGACCCAGGGATTTGATTTCAACAAACCTGTGAATGAATCTTTCAAAGATGTTAGATGTGAAATATGAGAGCCTTTTGAGCAGTGGTATGGGAGAAGAAGATTCTTCCACGTTTTTCCCATCACTCACAGTGTTAAAGAATGATGACTCAGCATTTGTTCAAAGTCCTGGAAAAGTACCCTATGATAAAACCGATGTCAATTTTTTTTTTTACCATTCCTTTCTGCTGTTCCTAAGAAAGCTTCACACAAAATAAAAATTTTCAGTGCAGTGTAGTTTTGGAGATATGGGCATTTTAAATTTTTTCAATTTTTAGATCCTGCGGTTCCCATGGGGCAAAGGGAAAATTTTTTTTTGCATAAATTAGATACTTATGACCCAATAAGCCCTCATATCAAATTTGGTTCAAATCAGCCTCTCAGTTCGGAAAATAGAAGCCTAAATATGAACCCAGGGACTTGGCTTTAACAAACTTATATTAGAGCTGAAACAGTTAACCAATTAATCAATGATCAACATCTTGATCGATCCAAAAAGTAATAGATCGATTAACCATTACTTTTGAACTAAACAAAGAAACAAACTTGCTCCAAAACAGGCAAATGTTGTCTCACTGACTCACATCAATTATATTAAGTGGACAGGGGTAACTTTTGACCCCAAACAAACTGCAAAAGAAACTAATGCAGTGGCGTTTGGTTGGACAGGCATCAGGTTTGATCAAACCCAAAATAGGCAAAAATCGGCCTAGGCGAAATATCCTAATTAACATAATTTCAAAATGGCAGCCATTGTCAGCTGTGGAATGCAATATCTCGCAAACGGCTCATCCTAACACCCATAAATGTATTACTAACACATAGGAAAGTGGTACCCAGGATTCCATAAATGATACTCCCATCGACCTATGATGTCATTGTGATGTCATAACCCAGCTATGATGTCATAAATTATGTAGTTCGCCATTGGGGGTGATTTTTGTCTGCGTTAGTTTCTGTTGCAATTTGTTTGGGGTCAAAAGTTATCCCTGCCCACCTAATGGTGGTTACCCTGATATCCGACACTCTTAGTAAGATGCTGCCATACTTTGCTACTGCTGGCCACAACCATTAAACGAAAAGTGTCCAAATATACCTACAGGTTCTGAAAGAACTGAAAGTGAAAAACTCTAAAGTTTATGATATGTTCAACTCTGGCCTGTTCATGATACAGAGAACAGAAAGATTCTGGGCTGGACTGTCGAAGGACCTTGTCATCGGGCAGACACTTATGCTAAGCATGAAAGTTACAGGAGGTCTTGTGCATGGTAGAGGTGTTATGAATGAAAAACAACAAAATAAGTGGCTGTTGTCGTTACATGTGTGCGTGACATTCAGTGAATCGATGCAAGAACTCACTATCCAGACTTTTGCCACAAGTGAACAACACAAAGAGTTAGCTTCTGCAAGAGTAAAACAAAGATTCCTCAATTATTTTAGATTTTCATACGTGAGAATAACCCATTCGAGCCTACACCAGACCTGCGGAGTATCACTAGTGGCATTACCGCTGATCCATCTGTTAATGCTCATAGAGCTAAAGATGTCGGTGAGAAGATCTTAGAGAAGATGTACGGTACAAATACAATTAATGCATTTGAGTTTTCCTTCTCTAAAAAAGATATTGCTGTTGTGTTGGGTCTGGCAAAGCAACTTCACATTGATGGAGAAAAAGTCAACATCGATTCTCAACTGCTGTTCCAACGGTTGCTGGCCATTGCCAATGCACACACAGATGAGAATGACTTAGAGTAGTTCTTGCAATATGAACTATCAATACACCCAAGTGCTTTATTTGACAAATATGGAATGATTAGAGAAGCCACAAAGTCGAAACTAGCTGATGCTATTGGACAAAGGTATCAGACTCAAGGTTCTGAAACACTGGTCGCTGTTTTCAGTGTTTGATGGTGGTTCTTTATTGAACACAATTCAGTGGAAAAGGATACCTCGCTTGATAGTATATGTACTAAATACGTAGATTGAGTCAAGCAGAGCTCAGGTTCTGTTGTTTTGTTTGACGGCTATCTACAGGGCCCTTCTACGAAAGACAGCACTCATCAGCAACAGTGGTTTCCCCGGAAACAAACTACTGAAGACCAAGAAGGAAAACTTCCTCAGTAAAGAAATCAACAAATGTAACTTCACCAATCTGATGAAGCAACACTTTGCATTGAATGGAATAGGCACAGAACAGGCAACAGGTGATGCAGACTTTTTAACAGCAGAAGCTGGAGTACAATTAGCAGCCATTGGTCCAACATGTATTGATGGTGAGGACACAGACTTGCTTGTAATGTTATGTTATGCCATCACGCAAATCACCTCAAAATACCACCGAGACAGTTGTTCTTCAAAACCGAAAGGAAGAACACAAAGCATAGTTTGTGGGACATTGGTCAAGCCTGTGGGGTTCTAGGTGAAGATACCTGTTCGAGTTTGCCATTCATTCACGTCATCGCCAGATGTGACACCATGTCTCGACTTTCTGGTATAGGAAAAGCAACACCATTGAAGAAGATGGACAGCAGGATCTCAGGGAACAAGCGGCAGTCTTCTGTGCCACTGACATACCATGTACTAATGAGATAACTGAAGCTGGTGAAAAAGCTCTGGTTTGTCTATACAGAGGAAAAACAGGAGAAAATCTGAATCAGCTAAGAGTGAGATAGTTTAAAGAGAAGGTGGTGACAGGTACTACAGCGATCGATGTGAAAACATTGCCACCAACATCTGATGCTGCAATGTATCATTCCTTGCGAGTATTTCTTCAAGTCCGTACGTGGATGGGTGATGGAGAGGACATGAATCCTACCGAATGGGGATGGGAAGTGCGAAAATGGATGCACCAGTAGCTCCTCAGCATCTTTTGAAAGTAATTTGGTGCATGCGCAAGGGAAATGTGCTACCAAAAAGTGTTCTTGTCGCCGTTTTGGACTGCAATGTACGAATGCTTGCGGACATTGAAATGGGGAGACCTGCTCAAACTCACCAAACCCCGTGATTCTCAACAAAGAGGAGACTGAAGAAACAGATTGGTTTGACATCTGAATGATGGCTATTGATAGCGATTAGACTGTTTCCCCCATGAAACAATTCCTGGATCTGTCCCCGACTTTTCATATTTTATGATGTCATAACTGGGTTAGGACGTATATTATGACGTCATAAGTAAGTTAGACATCAGTGGTAGTATCATTTTTGGGATTCCGGAATGCGCGACAAAAATCATCCCAGACGGCAAAATACATGATTTATGATGTCATAGCTGGGTTATGACATCACAATGACATCATAGGTCGATGGGAGTATCATTTATGGATTCCTGGGTACAACTTTCCTATGTGTTAGTAATATATTTATGGATGTTAGGATGAGCCGTTTGTAAGATATTGCATTCCACAGCTGGCAATCAACCCTGATGCACGTCCAACCAAACTCCACTATGTTAGTTTCTGTTGCAATTTGTTTGAGGTCACCCCTTTTTTTGGATTAGCAGTGCCCGCCTATATGAGACAGAGTAAAGCATGCAAGTTACTTGTTGCCATACTTGCTTACTTGCATGATCATCATACTGTATAAGTAGCTAAAAATGGTCATTCTTAACCCTTTACCGATTGCGGATAGCAGACGATACTTGCAAAATAAATTCATGAATTACTAAAAATTTTCATTTTTATCTCAAAAACATAGCTTATGACCCCTCATTGGAACAAGCTCGACGAGCTCGTTCCAATGAGGGGGCATAAGCTATGTTTTTGAGACAAAAATTGAAAACATAATAAATTTGAATGGAGATTTTTGTATATAGGCCTAGTCGGTTTTGTTTGTTACTTTGTGTAAAGGGTTCATGCTGTAAATCAGCAATGGTATGGCAATTATTCAGATATCTAACAAAGGAACAAATTTGCTCCAAAATAGCCAAACATTTTCACACTGACTCTCATCAATTATATGAGACAGAGCAAAGCATGCAAGTTACTTGCCGACATACTTGTTTACTTGCATGATCATCTTACTGTATCAGTTGCTGGAAATGGTCAATGTTAACCCTTTACCCACTGTGGGTTGCAGACGATACTTGCAAAATAAATTCATGAATTACTAAAAAATTTCATCTTTTGGCTCAAAAACATAGCTTATGACCCCCTCATTGGAACGAGCTGGACAAACTTGTTCCAATGAGGGGTCATAAGCTATGTTTTTGAGACAAAAATTGAAAACATAATAAATTTGAATGGAGATTTTTGTATATAGGCCTAGGCGGTTTTGTTTGTTATGTTGGGTAAATGGTTCATGCTGCAAATCAACGGTATGGTAGTTATTCAGATATCTATTTGGACAAGTGATTAATTGCTTAACCAAGGTTAATCCACGTGATTAATCGATCAGGAAAACACATTAACCGTTTCAGCTCTAACTTATTTAACACCTTCCTAAGGATACTGTATATACCAAATATCAAAAGATTCTGACTGGTGGATGTGAAGAAAAAGATTTTTGAAGAATATTCCTCATATTGAACTAAGTTATAACTCGGGTTCCAACAGGGAGCCCAAATATGAACCCAGGGATTTGGCTTGAACAAACTTGAATCTCACCCCCTTAAGGATGCTGCGTACCAAATATCAAAACATTCCAACTGCTGGATCTGAAGAAGACTTTTAAAGAAGAATATTCCTCATATTGAACTTATTGAACTAAGTTATAATTCGGGCTCCCCCAGTGAGCCCAAATATGAACCCAGGGACTTGGCTTGAACAAACTTGAATCCCCCCCCCCTCCAAGGATGCCGCATACCAAATATCAAAAGATTCTGATTGGTTGATCTGGAGTAGAAGATTTTTAAAGAATATTCCTCATACTGCACTAATTTAAACATTTGGGCTCTCATAGAGAGCCTAAGTATGAGCCCAGCGATTTAATTTCAATAAACATGGGAACAATTTTCCAAAGATGTTATATGTGAAATTTCAAAGCTTTAGGAGCAGTGGTTTGGGAGAAGAAGAGTCTTAAATGTTTTTCCCCATTTTCCACAGTGTTAAAAAATGCTGACTCTGCATTTTTTCAAAGTCCAAAAAAAGTACCCCATGATAAAACCGATAGTATTTTTTTTTTAACCATTCCATTCTGTTGGTCCTAAGGAAGCTTCACACCAAATAAGAATTCTCAATGCCTTGTAGTTTTGTGGAGCTATGGGCGTTTTAAATTTTTTCTATTTTTAGCTCCTGTGGTTTTCATGGGGCAACAGGAACATTTTTTGGGGCATAAATTAAGTACTAATGACCCAATAAGCCCTCATATCAAATTTGATTCAAATCAGCCTCTCGGTTTGGAAAGTTAAAAAATTTATAGTAATTTATATATTTTTTATACTTACCAATGACCCAGACTTAGCTGGTGCTAACTCTAAAAAATCTAGGGCCAAACACAAATTTTGCCCCCAATCCCCAAAATTTGCATCCAAAACCAAAAGAAATCATGTCCTATAGGACCTCCATACTTCGCCCCTACTGCGCATGCGCAGTGTCAAGGACGTTCCGAAATTGGCACCAATTATCATTCTTACTGGCAGTGCCTGGTCAGCGCTATGTACTCAGCGGGGAGGTAAGAGTTCCCAACTCCTGGGAGGGCCATCCCCGTCTGGGTCATTGGTAAGTATAAAAAATATATAAATTACTATAAATTTTTTAACATTTTTATACTGTACCAATGACCCAGACTTAGCTGAATAGTAAAAAGGCTGGAGGGCCTAGGACATAGAGGAAAATCCAATAAGCTCAACTATATAATATAGAGGCAACCCCTCAAGGAGAAAAGGAGTATTAGGCTTTACATGTATCTTTCTTATTTTATGTTAAATTAGAAAGATACAATACCCTTCATAATTGAGCACAATAACATTCATGTTCTCTATTAACATCCAGTATAACCCTTTATACTAATTATTCTTAAAGTAAGCCAATAAATAAAGTTAGTCCAGAGAATTGAGACTCTTTATATTCTTTTAAAAGTGTCCGAGGATTGTATATTAACGCCCGTTTGACACTTGACATATACAAATGCTTCACACCGAGCTACACTTTAAAAATATGACATGAATGAATTTTTAACATTAATATTACACTTTAAAACCATCCCAGAAACGACTCAGAAATACTGACTTCGGAGGAGGCATTCCCTTGCTTTTCACTATAAAGCAGGTGACCTAAGGGAACACCCTCCCCCCCCCCCTTCCCCTTGCCCTGGGTCAAATAGCCCAGAGCGAAGAGGGCAGCCGGACAGAGTCACTGCCGGAACAGAAAGACTGCATAACTATAGTTGCAACTGTTTAGTGGACGACATTCTGACCAACAGATAACGGACCTAAACAATGCAGGTCTCCAGAAATGGACTCAATATTTCTGAGATAAAAATTCGTGAATGTGGATGGCTGAGACCAATAAGCAGCCTTCATTAAATCTGTAATAGCAATACTATTAGCGTAAGCCCAAGAAGTAGCAAGAGCTCTTACTTCATGAGCCGAAATCTTAAGCACAGACTGCTGAGAAGAAGATAAACTCTCATAAGCAGTACGGATAGTCAATTGAATCCATCTAGCAATAGAATGGACCGAAATGTCCCTTCTATTAGGCATCAAAGACAGAAAGAAACGTTTTCGTCCCTTTCTGATAAACTGAGATCTCTGTTTATAGATACGTAACGCTCTAACAGGACAGAGTAAAGGCCTACACCCGTCTGAAGACGCAAGAGCCTTAATAACAATAGGTTCCGGATATTTATTAGGAGCCTGATTCTTAGCTAAAAAACCCACATTAGTAGTGAAGGTGATAGTGTTCCCGACACTACGATAGTGAGAATCATCCACCGACAGTGCATGAAGCTCACTGACTCTTCTAGCAGAAGAGAAGGCTAAGAGAAAAGCTGTCTTATAGGATAAGAATTTGAAATCTACTGTCCCAAGAGGTTCAAATGGCTTTTCCTTCAGTTTAAGAAGAACCCAAGCTAAATTCCATTTAGGAATTAACCTAAGAGTTCTGGGTCTATTTATCGAGAAGTTTCTAACCAACTTAGATAAAGAGACATTAGATCCAATTTGTAAACTATCATGATGTGCATAGGTATCAGATAACATAGACCTATAACCCTTAATAGTAACAGGCTGCAGTTTGATTTCGTCAAACAAGTATACTAGAAAGTTTGCAATGTCTGGTATAGAGGGATCAAAAATATCCACAGAATGATCCCTACACCAACGACGAAAAACCTTCCACTTAGCCGCATAGTTTAGCGAAGAGGAGGTCCTCCTACAGTTAGAAATCGCGTCCACTGTAGAGCTGTGCGGTATACCGAAACCGAAACCGTATACCGCGGTTTTAGCCAATACCGGCAAACCGAACCGACCTCGGACGAAATACCGTAATACCGGACGCGAACGGTATGAGAACAGACTGCACTTTATACTCACCCAGAATCACGGGTGTTTTAGTATTTTTACGAAATTACGAACGTACCGTATATGTCCGTGTATAAGTCGCATCTTTTTGCTTGGAAAAACGGGACCAAAATTGGGGTGCGACTTATACAAAGGTAATTATTTTTCAGCAAGTTTTCAACAGTGATATGAGGACTGAACGGACACCAGATCGGCCCATGTCGACGGTTTGTATCACAGCGATTCACCTGCTTTGAAAATTTGTTTATTTTATTTCACCTCTTTATTTCTTATTTCTGTGTTGTGCATTAACTTGATCACAAAATAAAATTTAAACAAAAATAAATATAAAAAAAAATAAAATAAAAATAGGAGATTATACTCAATGTGTTCTTGTTGATTTTTTTTTTCTCGGTGACCCGGTGAGTGGAGGGGTGGTGAACAATCGAAAATTCGAAACCGCATGCAATTAATTTCCTTCAAAATAATTACGGTACCTGTTCATGTCTTCAACATCTCCAGTAATAATTCACAATAGAATATTCCATGGTTGTATATCTCAACATATTTTGGATATTGGTATGAGTTATTTACGAAATTCGCAAGGCAATCAAATTGTTTACACAGCACACCACATGCGTTTTTTAAGGGGAATTCCCTTTGAAGAAGATTAACAAGAATCATGCAGTTACTTCCCTTTTACTTTACATTCACACTTTCGGGAATTTCCATCGCATCCCGACTTCATGACCTATTTGTTCGCACGTGCAATTCGTTTAAATGGCATGGGAATAAAGCATTTTTCTTTGTAGTTTTACAATTGGATTTACCATTTGAATTCAACTTACCTCGTTCTTACCTGAACACATGCACCGGAGCATTCCTTCTTTTACTGGCGTGAGTAATAACAAACACAGTTGACATATATCTTTTAATAAATACGATACATGAGTAATAACAAACACAGTTGACATATATCTTTCAATAAATACGACACATTATTGAATGTATCAATGAAGAATACAAACAAATATAATTTATAAATATACTGTAATCGGTCATCAAACATCCCTGTTCAGTCCACAAGACTTCCAGACTGACAAAGCCAATATCTTGTAACAAATCCTCGTTTGAACTTTGAATGCTACAGTGTTCTATGTCCCAGTGGGACATAGAACATTGTAGGTCTGAGGTGACAAAATGTCTACTATAAGCTTATGACTGAAATTATCTGACTTTATTTCACTACGTTTTGAATCTCTCACTGAATACCGATACCGAAACCGTAACCGAGGTATTGCAGTAGAAAATACCGAAACCGATACCGAACTCAAAATACCGATACCGCACAGCTCTAGTCCACTGCTCGTCCTGTAAAGTGCTTGCCATGCAAGAAGGACCGCACAACGGAAAAACGTGAAGGTTGAGACCTTGCGGGTTGTGATGGAGTTGACGCGATTTCCCATGCGAAAGAAGATCCTCCCGTGGAGGAAGCTTTCGAGGTAGGTCCCACAACAGACACCTGAGTAGATTTATCCACGGTCTCTGTGGAGACAGAGATGCTACCAACAGAATCTTGCATTGAGATTGTTTTATCTTTAGCAATACTTGCTGAATTAACGGCGCTGGAGGATACGCATATCCTATCATTCCGTCCCAAGGGATCGACAGAGCGTCTACTGCAAATGCTCTTGGATCCGGACACGGAGACACATACGTCTGCAACTGATTGTTGAGATGTGTCGCAAATAAATCTATCATTGGCCGTTCCCATTGGTAGCAAATCTGATTGAATACTTGTTTGTTGAGAGTCCACTCCGACGGCAACAAGCGACCCTTTCGTGAAAGGGAGTCTGCTAGTACATTCAGACGACCCGGTATGTGACGGACCGAAAGAAGAACCTGATGTTCTAGCGCAAACAGAAGGATTCTTTCCGTTAGATTGAACAACGGAACTGAATGAGTGCCTCCCTGATTCCGTATATACGCCACTACTGTCGTATTGTCGGATAGGATTTGGACATGAGCATTGTGAATAATGTCCATCCAATGACGTAACGCAAGCCAAATTGACATCATTTCCTTGATGTTTATGTGCTTGCCCAGGAATTGCGGATCCCAAAGACCCTGGCATCTCGAATCCGTTGGGATCAATGATGCACCCCAACCTGTTTGACTGGCATCCGTCATAATGGTAAAACTCGGATCCGGCAACTGCAGCGGAACTCCCTGAGTTAACCACTGAATGTTTGCCCAAGTCTGAATCTCTTGTTTCACTTGATCTGACAAGAGAACGTCTATGTCGAGCGAATGAATTTTCACACTCCAATTCTGAGTCAAGAAAATTTGGAGAGGACGCGTGCGTAACCGCCCCATCGGAATGAGATCCTCAGTGGCTCCGCACAGACCTATCAGTCTCATAAATTCTCTCGCCGTGACTTTGTCTGCGTGCAGACAATAGCGAGCGTAACAACTGACTAATTTTGCTCTGGTTAACGGCAGACGAACGAGATTGTTGTGCGTCTCGAAGCTCATTCCCAGATGTGTGAATGACCTGGACGGCACCAGATCTGACTTCTCCTCGTTTACTATAAAACCGAGACGTCAGAGCAATAGAAGTAGATTCTGAACATCGTTCTGAAGCGTTAACTCGTTGCCGTACCTCTGAAGAATGTCGTCGAGGTAGGCCGACGTTACCGCAGACGAATGAGCTCGGAAATAGATCATTACCGAGTTCCTTACCCGAGTGAAAGCCCAGGGTGCTAGATTCAATCCGAAGCACATCGCCCGGAATTGATACACCACTCCTAGGACTGCGAAGCGTAGATACTTTCTGAATGTCGGATGTACCATGACGTGAAAGTACGCATCTTTGAGATCTATGCTCGTTGCATAATCGTTCACCCGAATACTCGCTCTGACCGACCGAATCGTCTCCATATAAAACTTCGGAGCGACGATCAGCTTGTTTATCCAGCTCAAATCTATGACTGGACGGAACGAGCCATCTGGTTTCGGAACCAGAAACAGATGGCTGTAGAATCCCGGAGTCTCCTGGTTTTCTACGACCTCTACCGCGTTCTTCATTAAAAGAGACTGCACCTCTGATAATAGAGCGTCTCTTTTCTGCGGATTTGACGGAAGTTCAGTCCATTTTGGACTTCGAGTTAATGGAGGCTTTCGTTTGAAGGATATCTTTAGACCTTCCGAAGTCACTCCTCTCACCCAAGGGTCGTCCGTAATCGACGCCCACTCTTGTGAAAAGCTCGACAACCTTCCGCCAACCGGAACGCGATAGAGGTTTAAGCCATCACCTCCTGGACCTGCGAGGCCTGCGGTAGGAGAAACCACGTCCTCCACGACCCGCACCTCGTCCCGTTGACCTCGGGGCGTCAGACCGGTTGTCCCGGCCTGAAGGACGTCCCGAACGTGAGTCACTACCTTGACGGTCTCTTGGATAAGACCAAGAGGACGCACCGGAACCTCTATAGGAACCTCTCTTGGGCGCATTAGACCCAGAAGTGCCTGTCTTACTCTTGTCTGCCGTGTCCGACTTCTTAGAAGCAGATTTGAACAGCAGAGAATCCGAAGCTTTCTTTGTAATTTTATCATAAATTGCAGAAAGCTTGCCGTCAAAGAGAAGTTCTCCGGAGACCGAAGCGACTCTGAGAGAGTTCTTCACCTTAGAGTCCACGAGTGTGGATGTAGCTAGGTCTGCATCACGTCTAACCAACTCCAGGTTTGCCACTGAAAGGGCGGAGTTACACGTGGAATAAGCTACTGCCCTTGAAAGAAGACTTAAAGAGGATTGTATATCCTGAAATTCTTTCCCTTGAAGGCGCAGTGATAACGCCTTAGTAAGGTGATCTGCGTAAGATAAGGCATCTAAACTGGCTCTGTTAGACGAAATAGTTGTTTCCAACACCGCGGTTGGAATAGACGCCGACGACGGTAATGATAACTCTAAGTCTTCCGCCTCATCGTCCATACGCAGAGGAACTCTCGGAATACCCTGTCCTGCCGTGTCGAATTTATTCCTTGCATTAATGAAAGGCAGGTTGAGAGTATTGGCGGACAAGAAACCTGCTTTCCCCGTTTTGGAAGCAAGTTTGAATATAGCGTCGTTCAATAATTCAAATGTTCTTGCAACATTATTGGACTGAGACGGAAACTCGGGAGCGATGTCCCTGAACCGCTCAAAGAAATCAGAGTCCAATGATGCTATAATTCTCTTGTCCGGAACCGCAGCAGTCTGGCCCGACGGAACAACTTGAGGGAGAAAGTGCCGGATGAAGTCCACGGCAGCTTTATGTTGTTCCAAAAGGGATAGCTCCAAGTCATCCGTATCCCTTTCACCATCCGGTCGGACCTCATGATGCTCCCGGTGGTCCGCCCCCGATGCTTCGGCGGAGTGTACCGACCCAGCGCCGTCGGATAATTCCCGATCCGACACCGTTTCTGTCAGCTGCTGGGATGCTGCGATAAGTTGTGCTATCTGCACAAGTACGTCCGACATCGAGGCCTGCGGAGGCGCAGTCTTTCGCTGCTTCGCCGAGGGCAGCTCCGCATCTGATGACTCCTGCATACTTTTCCTATGCGAACGTCCGGAGTCCATCGGCCTCGTGTCCCTGGCTACCGGATGGTGTGACCTGGTCGCCGAAGAATCCCTGATCGGCGAAGCTGGTAAAATATCGGCGGTCACGTAGCCAAGGTGCAGTCGTGTGCGCAGACGAGAGGAAGAAGCCTGAGCAGTCTCCGCGGACTGCCTATACAACGGAGCGTCCCGAGCGACGGACGTATGCTCCGCTTGCGACACATTTGTACCACAACATCTGGTCCCAGATGTTGTTGTTCGAGAGAGGGGCCTCTCTCGCTCGCGGCCCGGCTGGACCTGGACGAGCTAGGAACCGGACTCAAAGGCTTCCTCCGATCTCGCCTACTATCCGCCGTCACTGGGTGTGCACGTTGAATGTTTATAGTGCTCGCATCACCCAACATTTCCCTCTGGACCGCATCGGATGAACCCGGCTGCCGAACCATTCGGTGAATGGACGCTACACCGGGCGAGCTAGCGGATGACATTTGTTTAATCTCCATGAGCACTTTTGCCGCTAGCTCTGTATTCATTTGTGACGACGGAAGTGCACTTGCGGAAGATAACATGGAAACATCACCCTGTTCTTGTTCCTCTGAAATAGAAACTGAGAGAGTAGAGTGACCTTGCGGAGAAAGAGCCGGCATAGCCCTTTCTCCACTAACAACATATCGTGACACACGTTTCCAATGTTTGTCATCCCAATATTGACATATAGAACAGGGATTAGTGCGAGAACACTGACTACAATTAATGCAATGATCATGAAAGTCAGAGGAAGATTTCTTCCTATTACAATTTGAACAATATCCTTTCATTGTGAAAAGTCAACAAGTCCTAGTTACTCGCACAAACCCCTGACACAAAGATACATAATAACATGATCCATTAATAATGAAAAAACAATTGCAAATCAAAATAATTTTTGAAAAATATTTTTTCAGCGAAGCCCAAGTTTCTGAAAAGTAACGTTGAGCCCCGATGGATCCGATGGCTAAGTGTGGTCAAAAATTTTAAATTCATATTAAATAATTAATGCAACACTTACGGATAATAAAAATGTATCTTATAGTGAGATAAACTACACCAAAGGCAAACAGCCCCCCTCAAAAGAGACTGTTGCCAATGTAAACAAACAGTGTAAAACACCAGAAAACATGACTCCAGGCACTGAAAAAACTGGCCCGAAATCAGTCATCAAAATTACACTCTATCTGATGTAAGACAGAGACTCCCAGGGGAGAATCTGCAGAACACAACGTTTATACACCCATGGGTGTAGAGCTGTGCGGTATACCAAAACCGAAACCGTATACCGCGGTTTTAGCCAATACCGGCAAACCGAACCGACCTCGGACGAAATACCGTAATACCGGATGCGAACGGTATGAGAACAGACTGCACTTTATACTCACCCAGAATCACGGGTGTTTTAGTATTTTTACGAAATTACGAACGTACCGTATATGTCCGTGTATAAGTCGCATCTTTTTGCTTGGAAAAACGGGACCAAAATTGGGGTGCGACTTATACAAAGGTAATTATTTTTCAGCAAGTTTTCAACAGTGATATGAGGACTGAACGGACACCAGATCGGCCCATGTCGACGGTTTGTATCACAGCGATTCACCTGCTTTGAAAATTTGTTTATTTTATTTCACCTCTTTATTTCTTATTTCTGTGTTGTGCATTAACTTGATCACAAAATAAAATTTAAACAAAAATAAATATAAAAAAAAATAAAATAAAAATAGGAGATTATACTCAATGTGTTCTTGTTGATTTTTTTTTTCTCGGTGACCCGGTGAGTGGAGGGGTGGTGAACAATCGAAAATTCGAAACCGCATGCAATTAATTTCCTTCAAAATAATTACGGTACCTGTTCATGTCTTCAACATCTCCAGTAATAATTCACAATAGAATATTCCATGGTTGTATATCTCAACATATTTTGGATATTAGTATGAGTTATTTACGAAATTCGCAAGGCAATCAAATTGTTTACACAGCACACCACATGCGTTTTTTAAGGGGAATTCCCTTTGAAGAAGATTAACAAGAATCATGCAGTTACTTCCCTTTTACTTTACATTCACACTTTCGGGAATTTCCGTCGCATCCCGACTTCATGACCTATTTGTTCGCACGTGCAATTCGTTTAAATGGCATGGGAATAAAGCATTTTTCTTTGTAGTTTTACATTTGGATTTACCATTTGAATTCAACTTACCTCGTTCTTACCTGAACACATGCACCGGAGCATTCCTTCTTTTACTGGCGTGAGTAATAACAAACACAGTTGACATATATCTTTTAATAAATACGATACACGAGTAATAACAAACACAGTTGACATATATCTTTTAATAAATACGACACATTATTGAATGTATCAATGAAGAATACAAACAAATATAATTTATAAATATACTGTAATCGGTCATCAAACATCCCTGTTCAGTCCACAAGACTTCCAGACTGACAAAGCCAATATCTTGTAACAAATCCTCGTTTGAACTTTGAATGCTACAGTGTTCTATGTCCCAGTGGGACATAGAACATTGTAGGTCTGAGGCGACAAAATGTCTACTATAAGCTTATGACTGAAATTATCTGACTTTATTTCACTACGTTTTGAATCTCTCACTGAATACCGATACCGAAACCGTAACCGAGGTATTGCAGTAGAAAATACCGAAACCGATACCGAACTCAAAATACCGATACCGCACAGCTCTACATGGGTGAAAACGTAACTATGGGGAAAATAACAGAAAACATTCTGTAACCAAGCAACTCTCCCAAGAGAATTTAGAAATGATCTTTCTCAAAAATATGCCAAAAGCATGGGAGAATTGCAAGGGGGGACTTAGAAGACCAGGGGAGAGGAAACACTGAATAAGCAGTGCAACTTTTTAGCAAGAATGACAACAAGAGGCCCATGCCTCGAAAATAGGCAACTTAACATAATTTCATAAAAAATTTTAAGTACAGCCCTGATTATTTTTTGTCACTCCTTTTTCCTCTCCTCCTTCTATATCCTCCTTAGAATCACCATTTCTCCAATAATTACGTGTCTGGCATCCTTTAAACTGAGATTTACAAGCACAAAGATCAGTGAGATGTTGACTGATGAAGGGCCAAACAGAGAATGATAATTGGCGCCAATTTTGGAACGTCCTTGACACTGCGCATGCGCAGTAGGGGCGAAGTATGGAGGTCCTATAGGACATGATTTCTTTTGGTTTTGGATGCAAATTTTGGGGATTGGGGGGCAAAATTTGTGTTTGGCCCTAGATTTTTTAGAGTTAGCACCAGCTAAGTCTGGGTCATTGGTACAGTATAAAAATATAGAAATTTTGGTCGGGCGAAAATTCTTGCATCTCCCGTAAATATAGTCCCACAAACTTCTCTTGAACAAATCGAAGTCGACACTTCAAAAGGAAGCTGCACACCAAATATCAAGTCTCTGCTACTGCTGGTTCATGAGAAGAAGATTTTTTATGATTTAGGCACACTTTTTGGGTGTGGCCCTACCATGGGGCAGGGCAACTTGATTTGAACAAAATCAAAATGCGATGTCACTACAAACAATCATCTCAAATTTCACTTAAATCGGTTCAGCAGTTTTGGAGAAGATGCAAACACCTTGTTCACAGACGACTGATGGTGAGTGATCACTATAGATCAACCCTGACTTTCAGTCAGGTGAGCTAATGGAAGCATTCTGACTGGTGGATCTGAAGAAGAAGAATTTTAAAGAAATTTTCTCATATTTCACTTAGTTAAAATTCAGGCCCGTAGTTACAGGGAGCCCAATTATTAACCCAGGGACTCAATTTGAACAAACTTGAATCTGAGCCCCCCCCCCCCCCCCCCCCCGACCCACTAGGGGTATATACCAAATATCATTATGGTTCTAGGGAAGATTTTTTTAATTTTGGAAATAAATTTATGGGTGCTATCAGAGTAATGCCCCTTGTGGTGCCCCCTGCGGGTGTGGCAACTTTATTAGAACAAGAGGACCCAGGGGGCCAGAGGGCACTCACCTGACATGTTAGCCTAAATATCAACCCAGAGGATTGATTTCAACAAGTTGCATCTGCTCCTCCTTAGAAAAGCTTATACCAGATATCCAAAGATTCTGACCAGTGGATCTAAAAAAAAAAAGAAGATTTTTAAAGAAAATTCCTCATACTGAACTAAGTTATAACTCGGGCTCCCACAGGGAGCCCATATATGAACCCAGGGACTTGGCTTTAACAAACTTGAATCTCACCCCCCTAAGGATGCTGCACACCAAATATCAAAACATTCCGACTGCGGAATCTGAAGAAGAAGATTTTTAAAGAAAATTCCTCATTTTGAACAAATTGAGCTCCCACAGTGAGCCCAAATATGGACTTAGGGACATGGCTTGAACAAACTTGAATCTTACCCCCCTAAGGATGCTGCATAAAAAATATCAAAAGCATTCATCTGCTGGATCTGAAGATTTTTAAAGAAAATTCCTCATTTTGAACTAAGCTGTCATTCAGGCTCCCTTAGTGAGCCCAAATATGAACCATGGGACTTGGCTTGAACAAACTTGAATCTCAGCCCCCTAAGGTTGCTCCATGCCAAATATCAAAACATTCCAACTGCTGAATCTGAAGAAGATTTTTAAAGAAAAATTCCTCATATTGACTAAGTTATAATTTGGGCTCCCACAGGGAGCCCAAATATAGTCCCATGGACTTGGCTTTAACACACTTGAATCCCCCCTCCACCCCCCCCAAGGATGCTACTCACCACATATCAAACCATTCCGACTGCTGGATCTGAAGAAGAAGATTTTTTAAGAAAATTCCTCATTTCGAACTAAGTAGTTACAATTCAAGCTCCCACAGTGAGCCCAAATATGGACCTAGGGACATGGCTTGAACAAAGTTCAATATCACCCCCCTAAGGATGCTGCACACCAAATATCAAAACATTCCGACTGCTGGATCTGAAGAAGAAGATTTTTAAAGAAATTTCATGCACTAAGTTCAAATTTGGGCTCATATACTGAACCCAACTATAAACCCATGGGGTCGATTTGAAAAAACTTGAATCAGATCCACCCCACAATGTTGCATACCAAATATCAAAAGATTCTGCCTGCTGGATCTGGAGAAGAAGATTTTTTAAGAAATTTGCCTGAAATGCACTAAGTTCGAATTCGGGCTTCTATAGTGAGCCCAAATATGAATCCAGGGGGCCGATTTGAACAAACCTGAATCAGATCCACCCCATAATGTTGCATACCAAATATCAAAAGATTCTGCCTGCTGGATCTGGAGAAGAAGATTTTCAAAGAAATTTGCCTGAAATGCACTAAGTTCGAATTCGAGCTTCTATAGTGAGCCCAAATATGAATCCAGGGGGCCGATTTGAACAAACGTGAATCAGATCCATCCCACAATGTTGCATACCAAATTTCAAAAGATTCTGCCTGCTGGATCTGGAGGAGAAGATTTTTTCAGAAATTTGCCTGAAATGCACGAAGTTCGAAACCAGGCTCCTATACTGAGCCCAAATATGAACCCAGGGGGCCGATTTGAACAAACTTGAATCAGATCCACCCTACAATGTTGCATACCAAATATCAAAAGATTCTGCCTACTGGATCTGGAGAAGAGGATTTTTTAATGTTTTTTCCCATTGCCTTCAGTGTTAAAAAGTGCTGACTCAGCACTTTTTCAAAGTCCCGAAACTGTATCCTATGATAAAACCGATGGCAATTTTTTTTTACCAATCCTTTCTGTTGGTCCTAAGGAAGCTTCACACCAAATACAAATTCTCGGTGCCATGCAGTTTTGGAGATATGGGCGTTTTAATTTTTTTCTATTTTTAGCTCCTGTGGTTCCCACAGGGCTACAAGAAAAAATTTTTTGGCATAAATCAAGTACTTATCCAATAATACCTCATATTAAATTTGGTTCAAATGGGCCTCCGGGTTCAGAAAATAGAAATTTTGGGCAGAGCAAAAATTCTTGCCCCTCTCAGAACAAAGGCAAATATTGCCCATCAAACTTCTCTTGAACAAACTTGAGTCTACACCTCAAATGGAAGCTGCATACCACATATCAAGTCTCTGCTACTGGTGGTTCATTAGAAGAAGATTTTTAAAAAATTGGGCCATTTTTTGCCCACCCCTCTGCTCAATATGAGCCGAAACCTAATTTGCATAAAAATCAAAATGCCCCTATATAACCACTACTTACATGAAATTTTATTAAAATGTGGCCAGTGGTTTAGGAGAAAGAGGCTCAAACACCACCTTTACGCAGGACGACGGACGAAGAGTGATCAGAAAAGCTAACCCTGACTTTCAGTCAGGTAAGCTAATAAACTTCAACTGACATATGATAAGGAACATGCACATGAAATTTGGTTCAATTCGGCCATGTGGTTTTTTGAGAAGTCGATAATGTAAAGTTCACGCTGGACGGACGATGGATGGACAAAAGGTGATCACTTATTAAGCTCCCCCTAACTTTCAGTCAGGTGAGCTAAATATAAAATTGATTCGAGTTAGCATTCATTAGTTGAATTGGCCAGCTGGACCAAAATTGAAAGGAAGCATTGTCTGGTCATCCACAAGTAACCCCTAAAATAATGAACTGATCAAATAAGCAGTTCTTTAGTTATTTGATGGACCCCAGATTTGGTTAGCTGATCCAAAATCGAAAGGAAGCTTCCTCGAGACACAAATAATGCATAACTCAAAAATGAAATTGATTCGAGTCAGTATTCATTAGTTATTGGCCGGAAACCAAATTCAAGATGGCCACCATAATGAATGACAGCCATCTTGGTTCAGCTGACTGGTTTGAAATCGAAAGGAAGGTTTCTCTAGACACCAACAATGCATAATTAAATGAAAGTGTCAATGACACTGGAGCTCAACTTGTTAAGACATGTACATGTATAGATACAGCAAAGACAAACATCTAGGTAATGACCTGATAACAAAGGTACATAAAAAGTATTGTAATGGTCTGTACATAAATACTGACTGTAGCCTGTAACAAATGTATAGGTAAAGTATTGTAAAGGTGGGTGACAGTCAGATGCTAAACTAGAAAAGAAATCTTTGAGTTCCAGAGTGGGTCTGACTGAACCCCAAAATATTTGTTCTCATAGCACGGTGATAAGAAAGGCACCCCAAAACACACTCGTTCTTGTCCCAAGGTGATAACAAAGGTACTCAAGAAGTTTCGGGAAGATCAATTCATAAATACGAGCCGTACATAAGTTGTGACAAAAAACTGATTGGACCTAATTTCGGTACAAAATGGCCACTGGCAGCCATCTTGAATTTTGGACTCGTTCTCGGCCCAAGGTGATAACAAAGGTACCCAAGAAGTTTCGTGAAGATTGGTTCAGAAATACAGCCTCTAACCCGAGCCATATTGACATGTGCACTTACTATGTACAAGAAGCACTGAATAAATCAAAGTTCATCTAACTTGCATAATTTCTGCATGAGAAAAAAACCTGTATTATATGTGATGTATCCCATGGTACTAAACATTCACACAAAAAATTATTCAAATCAGCACTTTCATATTGTAGTTCTGCGCAAAAATCTGACTGCACCTAATTTTGTAGCCATCTTGAATTTTGGACTGGACCCCAAAACACTCGTCCTCGTCCCACAGTGATACCAAAGGTACGCAAGAAGTTTCATAAAGATCGGTTCATAAATACGGCCTCTAGCCCGAGCCGTATTGGCGTTTGCACTTACAGTGCTGAAAGTAACACTAAATACATCAAATTTAGTCTAATTTGCATAATTTATGCACGAGAAAAAAAAACCATATTATATGTGATGTATCCCATGGTACTAAACATTCATATAAAAAATTATTCAAATCAGCGCTTTCATATGGAAGTTCTGATCAAAAATCTGATTGCACCTAATTTTGTACAAAATGGCTGCCAGCGGCCAACTTGAATTTCGGATCGGACCCCAAAACACTCGTTCTCGTCCCACGGTCATAACAAAGGTACCCAAGAAGTTTTGTAAAGATCGGTTCATAAATACGGCCTCTAGCCCATGCTGTATTGAATTGTTGACGGACAGACAAACGACTGGCCATGGTATAAGCTGATTTGACTTAGTTCAGGGTACCAGTTGTGCATTAAATTTTTGTTTGAGTGAGATTGGGAAATTCAGGGTTAAGAATTGGGAAAGAAAGTGCCAATGACACTGCAGCTCAACCTGTCCAAGAAAGAACTAAACTATATAGAAAGATCTAGTAATGTCAAGTCATTCATTCAAGTTTCTACAGAAAAAACATCACACCAAAGCTACATATGAAATCGGAAAAAAATTGGGTAAAGGATTGGGACTGTTGGGTGTACTAATGGAACAGTTGACAATTTATATGTCATATCCAAGATGGCAATGGAATGCAGAACAATTTGATAACTCCTATCTAGACATCATACCAAATTTACATATAAAATTTGAAAGTAGGGTCTGCTAATGGAATTGTTGACAATTTATATGGCAAATCCAAGATGGTCATTGCTAGCCATATTTTTCAATACAATCCAGAAAAATCTGGTAGCTCAGATCTAGACATCACACAAAGCTACATAAGAAATTCTGAAAAAGATGGAGTGAGGGATGTGGGCTTTAGGGTGTGCTAACTGGATTGTTGACAATTTATATGCCAAATCCAAGATTGCCACTGGCAGCCATGTTTTATAACAAAATAAAAAGAAATTTGACAACTCCCATCTAGACATCACACCAAAACTACATATGAAATTTTAAAAAGATAGGGTGAGAGGTGTGGCCTGTAGGTTGTGCTAATGGAATTGTTGACAATTCATAAGCCAAATCCAAGATGGCTGCTAGGGGCCATATTTTTTAATGAAACTTGGAAAAATTTGATAACTTCCATCTAGACATCACACCAAAACTACATATGAAATTTGAAAAAGATAGGGTGAGAGGTGTGGCCTGTAGGTTGTGCTAATGGAATTGTTGACAATTCATAAGCCAAATCCAAGATGGCTGCTAGGGGCCATATTTTTTAATGAAACTTGGAAAAGTTAAAAAATTTATAGTAATTTATATATTTTTTATACTTACCAATGACCCAGACTTAGCTGGTGCTAACTCTTAAAATTCTAGGGCCAAACACAAATTTTGCCCCCCAATCCCCAAAATTTGCATCTAAAACCAAAAGAAATCATGTCCTGAAGGACCTCCATACTTTGCCCTCACTGCGCATGCGCAGTGTCAAGGACGTCCCGAAATTGGTGCCAATTATCATTCTTACAAGCAGTGCCTGGTCAGCGCTATGTACTCAGCGGGGAGGTATGAGTTCCCAACTCCTGGGAGGGCCATCCCCGTCTGGGTCATTGGTAAGTATAAAAAATATATAAATTACTATAAATTTTTTAACATTTTTATACTGTACCAATGACCCAGACTTAGCTGAATAGTAAAAAGGCTGGAGGGCCTAGGACATAGAGGAAAATCCAATAAGCTCAACTATATAAATAGAGTCAACCCCTCAAGGAGAAAAGGAGTATTAGGCTTTACATGTATCTTTCTTATTTTATATTAAATTAGAAAGATACAATACCCTTCATAATTGAGCATAATAACATACATGTTCTCTATTAACATCCAGTATAACCCCTTATACTAATTATTTTTAAAGTAAGCCAATAAATAAAGTTAGTCCAGAGAAATGAGACTCTTTATATTCTTTTAAAAGTGTCCGAGGATTGTATATTAATGCCCGTTTGACACTTGACATATACAAATGCTTCACACCGAGCTACACTTTAAAAATAAGACATGAATGAATTTTTAACATTAATATTACACTTTAAAACCATCCCGGTAACGACTCAGAATTACTGACTCCGGAGGAGGAATCCCCTTGCTTTTCACTATAAAGCATGGTGACCTAAGGGAACACCCTCCCCCCCCCCCCCCCCCCCATTCCCCTTGCCCTGGGTCAAATAGCCCAGAGCGAAGAGGGCAGCAGGATGGAGTCACTGCCGGAACAGAAAGCCTGCATAACTATAGTTGCAACTGTTTAGTGGACGACATTCTGAGCAACAGATAACGGACCTAAACAATGCAGGTCTCCAGAAATAGACTCAATATTTCTGAGATAAAAATTCGTGAATGTGGATGGCTGATACCAATAAGCAGCCTTCATTAAATCTGTAATAGCAACACTATTTGCGTAAGCCCAAGATGTAGAAAGAGCTCTTACTTCATGAGCCGAAATCTTAAGCACAGACTGCTGAGTAGAAGATATATTATCATAAGCAGTACGGATAGTTAATTGAATCCATCTAGCAATAGAATGGACCGAAATGTCCTTTCTATTAGGCATCAGAGACAGAAAGAAGCATTTCCGTCCCTTTCTGATAAACTGAGATCTTTGTTTATAAATACGTAAAGCTCTAACAGGACAGAGTAAAGGCCTACGCCCGTCCGAAGACGGAAGAGCCTTAATAACAATAGGTTCCGGGTATTTATTAGGAGCCTGATTCTTAGCTAAAAATCCAACATTAGTAGTAAAGGTAATAGTGTTCCTGACACTACGATAGTGAGAATCATCCACCGAAAGTGCATGAAGCTCACTGACTCTTCTAGCAGAGGAGAAAGCTAAGAGAAAAGCTGTCTTATAAGACAAGAATTTGAAATCTACTGTCCCACGAGGCTCAAATGGCTTTTCTTTCAGTTTAAGAAGAACCCAAGCTAAATTCCATTTAGGAATTAATCTAAGAGTTCTAGGTCTATTTATCGAGAAGTTTCTAACTAACTTAGATAAAGAGACATTAGATCCAATTTGTAAACTATCATGGTGTGCATAGGTATCAGATAACATAGACCTATAACCTTTAATAGTAACAGGCTGCAGTTTGATCTCGTCAAACAAGTATACTAGAAAGTTTGCAATGTCTGGTATGGAGGGATCAAAAATATCAACAGAATGATCCCTACACCAACGACGAAAGACCTTCCACTTAGCCGCATAATTTAGTGAAGAGGAGGTCCTCCTACAGTTAGAAATCGCGTCCACTGCTCGTCCTGTAAAATGCTTGCCTTGCAAGAAGGACCACACAACGGAAATACGTGAAGGTTGAGACCTTGCGGGTTGTGATGAAGTTGACGTGTTTTCCCCTGCGAAAGAAGATCCTCCCGTGGAGGAAGCTTTCGCGGTAAGTCCCACAGCAGACATCTGAGTAGATTTATCCACGGTCTCTGTGGAGACAGAGATGCTACCAACAGAATCCTGCATTGCGATTGTTTTATCTTTAGCAATACTTGCTGTATTAACAGCGCTGGAGGATACGCATATCCTATCATTCCGTCCCACGAGATCGATAGAGCATCTACTGCATATGCTCGTGGATCCGGACATGGTGACACATACGTCTGCAACTGATTGTTGAGATGTGTCGCAAATAAGTCTATCATTGGCCGTTCCCATTGGTAGCAAATCTGATTGAATACCTGTTTGTTGAGAGTCCACTCTGACGGCAACAAGCGACCCTTCCGTGAAAGGGAGTCTGCTAATACATTCAGACGACCCGGAATATGACGGACCGAAAGCAGAACTTGGTGTTCTAGAGCAAACAGAAGGATTCTTTCCGTTAAACTGAATAACGGAACGGAATGAGTGCCTCCCTGGTTCCAGATATATGCCACTACTGTCGTATTGTCGGACAGAATTTGGACATGAGCTTTCTGAATAATGTTCATCCAATGACGTAATGCAAGCCAAATCGACATCATTTCCTTGATGTTTATGTGCTTGCTTAGAAAGTGCGGATCCCAAAGACCCTGGCACTTCGAATCCGTTGGGATCAATGTTGCACCCCAACCTGTTTGACTGGCATCCGTCATAATCGTAAAACCCGGATCCGGCAACTGCAGCGGAACTCCCTGAGTCAACCACTGAATGCTTGCCCAAGTCTGAATCTCTTGTTTCACTTGATCTGACAAGAGAACGTCTGAATCGAGCGAATGAATCTTCACACTCCAATTCTGAGTCAAGAAAATTTGGAGAGGACGAGTGTGCAACCGCCCCATCGGAATGAGATCCGCAGTGGCTCCGCACAGACCTATCAGTCTCATGAACTCCCTCGCTGTGACTTTGTCTGCGTGAAGACAATAGCGAGCGTAACAACTGATTAACTTCGCTCTGGTTAACAGCAGACGAACGAGATTGTTGTGCGTCTCGAAGCTCATTCCCAGATGAGTGAATGACTTGGACGGCACCAGATCCGACTTCTCCTCGTTTATAACAAAACCGAGACGTCGGAGCAATAGAAGCAGATTCTGCACATCGTTCTGAAGCGTTAATTCGTTGCCGTACCTCTGAAGAATGTCGTCCAGGTAGGCCGACGTTACCGCAGACGAATGAGCTCGGAAATGCATCATTACCGAGTTCATTATTCGAGTGAAAGCCCAGGGCGCTAGGTTCAATCCGAAGCACATTGCCCGGAATTGATATACAATTCCTAGGACTGCGAAGCGTAGATACTTTCTGAATGTCGGATGTACCATGACGTGAAAGTACGCATCTTTGAGATCCATGCTTGTAGCATAATCGTTCACCCGAATACTCGCTCTGACCGATCGAATCGTCTCCATATAAAACTTCGAAGCGACGATCAGCTTGTTTATCCAGCTCAGATCTATGACTGGACGGAACGAGCCGTCTGGTTTCGGAACCAGAAACAGATGGCTGTAGAAACCCAGTGATTCCTGGTCTTCTACGACCTCTACCGCGTTCTTCATCAAAAGAGACTGTACTTCCGATAACAGAGCGTCTCTTTTCTGCGGATTTGACAGAAGCTGAGTCCATTTTGGACTTCGAGTTAATGGAGGCTTTTGTTTGAAGGATATTCTTAGTCCTTCCGAAATTACCCCTCTGACCCAGGGGTCGTCCGTAATCGACGCCCACTCATCTGTAAAACTCGATAACCTTCCGCCAACCGGAACACGATAGAGGTTCAAACCATCACCTCCTGGACCTGTGAGGCCTGCGGAAGGAGAAACCACGTCCTCCACGACCCGCACATCGTCCCGTCGACCTCGGGACGTCAGACCAGTTGTCTCGGCCCGAAGAACGTCCCGTACGTGAGTCGCTGCCTTGACGGTCTCTAGAATAAGACCTAGAGGACGCATAAGAACCTCTATAGGAACCTCTCTTGGGCGTATTTGTCCCAGAAGTACCTGTCTTACTCTTCTCTGCCGTATCCGACTTTTTGGAAGCGGAACTAAAAAGCAGAGAATCCGAAGCTTTCTTAGTAATCTTGTCATAGATTGCTGAAAGCTTGCCGTCGAAGAGAAGCTCTCCGGAGACCGAAGCGACTCTGAGAGAGTTCTTCACCTTACTATCCACACGTGTGGATGTAGCTAGGGCTGCGTCACGTCTAACCAACTCCAGGTTTGCCACTGAAAGGGCGGAGTTATACGTGGAATAAGCTGCTGCCCTTGAAAGAAGTCTTAATGAGGACTGTATATCCTGGAATTCTTTCCCTTGAAGACGCAATGATAACGCCTTTGTAAGGTGGTCTGCGTATGATAAAGCGTCTAAGCTTGCTCTGTTAGATGTTACTGTCGTTTCCAACGTCGCGGTTGGAATAGACATAGACGACGGTAATGACAATTCCAAGTCTTCCGCCTCGTCGTCTAGACGCAGAGGAACTCTCGGTATTCCCTGTCCTGCCGTATCGAATTTATTCCTTGAATTGATGAAAGGCAGGTTGAGAGCATTAGCGGACAAGAAACCAGCTTTGCCTGTTTTGGAAGCAAGCTTATAGATAGCGTCGTTCAATAATTCAAATGTTCTTGTGACATTATTGGACTGTGTCGGAAACTCAGGGACGATGTCTCTGAACTGCTCAAAAAATTCAGTGTCCAATGACGCTATCAGTCTCTTATCCGGCATCGCAGCCGTCTGGCCCGACGGAACAACTTGTGGAAGGAAGTGCAGGATGAAATCTACGGCAGCTTTATGTTGCTCCGAAAGGGATAGCTCCAAGTCCTCGGTATCCCTTTCGCCATCCTGTCGGACCTCATGATGATCTTGGTCGTCCGCACCCGATGCTTCGGCGGAGCGTACCGACCCAGCGCCGTGGATAATTCTTGATCCGATACCGATTCTGTCGGTTGCTGGGATGCTGCGATAATTTGTGCTATCTGAGCTAGCACGTCCGTCACCGAGGCCTGTGGAGTAGCGGTCTTACGCTGCTTAGCCGCCGGAAGCTCCGTGTAAACTGACTCCTGCATACTTCTCTTATGCGAACGTCCGCAGTCTGCAGGCCTCTTGGCCCTGGCTACCGGATGGCATGACCTGGTCGCTGTGGAATCCCTGATCGGCGAAGCTGGCTGTATATCGGCGGTCACGTAGCCAAGGTGCAGTCGTGTGCGCTGCTGAGAGGATGAGGAAGCCTTTTGTACAGTCTCTCCGGACTGTCTATACAACGGAGCGTCCCGATCGGCGGACGTATGCTCCGCTTGTGAAACATTTTGTACAACAACACCTGGTCCCAGATGTTGTTGTACGAGAGAGGGGCCTCTCTCGCTCGCAGCCCGGATGGACCTGGACGAGCTAGGAACCGGACTACTAGGCTTCCTCCGTTCTCTCCTCTTATCCGCCGTCACTGGGTGTGCACCTTGAATATTTATAGTGCTCGCAACACCCAAATCTCCTTCCTGGACCGCAACAGACAAACCCGACTGCCGAACCATTCGATGAATGGATGCTACACCGGGCGAGCTAGCGGATGTCAACGCCGTCGATCCTACTAGGGACCTCTTAGGCAATTGGCGTATCTCCATGAGCACTTTTGCCGCTAGCTCTTCATTTGATTGTGACGACAGAGGCGCACCTTTGGAAGATATCACGGAAACATCACCCTGTTCTTGTTCCTCTGAAATAGAAACTGATAAACTAGAGTGACCCCGCGGAGAAAGGACCGGCATAGCCCTTTCCCCGCTAACAACATACCGTGACACACGTTTCCAATGTTTGTCATCCCAAAAATCACATACTGAACAGGGGTTAGTGCGAGTACACTGACTACAATTTATACAATGATCATGAAAGTCAGAGGAAGATTTCCTCTCATTACAATTTGAACAATATCCTTTCACAGTGAAAAGAAAACAATAAGTACTAGTACTCGCACGAACCCCTGCAAACAAAGATACATAATAACATGATCCATTAACATAGAA
Source organism: Pictodentalium vernedei (assembly GCA_031216915.1). Classification (NCBI taxonomy): domain Eukaryota; kingdom Metazoa; phylum Mollusca; class Scaphopoda; order Dentaliida; family Dentaliidae; genus Pictodentalium; species Pictodentalium vernedei. The sequence continues at coordinate 782,532,669 of CM062296.1, read as the reverse complement.
AAAATAAATGAAATCAAAAATAATTTTTGAAAAAATATTTTTTCAGCAAAGCCCAAGTTTCTGAAAAGTAACGTTGAGCCCCAATGGATCCCAAGCCTAAGTGTGGACAAAAATTTTAAAAATATTTTAAACAATTAATGCAACACTTACGAATAATAATAATGTATCTTATAATGAATTAAACTAGTACAAAGACAAAAAGTCCCCCCCAACAGAGACTGTTGCCAATGTAAACAAGAAGTGTAAAAACACCAGAAACATGACTCCAGGCACTGAAAATCCTGGCCCGAAATCAGTTACCAATAATACACTATCTGATGCAAAACAGAGACTTCCAGGAAAGAATCTGCAGAACATCAGATGGTAGAACACTACGCCTAAACATCCATGGGTGAGAACGTAAACATGGGGAAAAGAACAGAATTCATTCTGTTACCTAGCTAAATCTCCCAAGAAATTTTAGTAATAATATTACTCAAAAATATGCCAAAAGCATGGGAGAATAGCAAGGGGGGATCTAAATGACAAGGAGAGAGGAAACACTGAATAAGCAGTGAAACTTCATAGCAAGAATGACAACAACAGGCCCATGCCTCGAAAATAGGCAACTTAACATAATTTCATTAAAAAAATTTAAGTTACAGCCCTGAATATTTTCTGTCACTCATTTTTCCTCTCCTCCTTCTATATGCACTTTATATCCACCATTTCTCTAATATTTATGTGTCTGGCATCATTTAAACTGAGATTTACAAGCACAAATATCAGTCAGATGTGAACTGATGAAGGGCCAAACAAAGAATGATAATTGGCGCCAATTTCGGGACGTCCTTGACACTGCGCATGCGCAGTGAGGGCAAAGTATGGAGGTCATTCAGGACATGATTTCTTTTGGTTTTAGATGCAAATTTTGGGGATTGGGGGGCAAAATTTGTGTTTGGCCCTAGAATTTTAAGAGTTAGCACCAGCTAAGTCTGGGTCATTGGTACAGTATAAAAATATTTGATAACTTCCATCTAGACATCACACCAAAGCTGCATATGAAATTTGAAAAAGATTGGGTGAGAGATGCAGCCTGTAGGGGGTGCTAATGGAATTGTTGACAATTTATATGACAAATCTAAGAGGGCTGCTGGCGGCCATCTTTTTCAGCAAAATTTGGAAATATTTTATAGCTCCCATCTAGACATTGGCCCAAAGCCACATATAAAATTTGGGACTGATCGAGTGAGAGCCGTGGCCTGTAGGGTGAGCTAAAGGAATTGTTGGACAATTTAAAATCCAAATCCAAGATGGCTGCCTGCAGCCATGTTTTTCAACAAAATTCAGAATAATTTGATCGCTCCCATCTAGACATCACAACAAAGCTACATATGAAATTTGAAAAAGATCATGTGAGAGATGCGACCTGTAGGGTGTGCTGATGGAATTGTTGACAATTTATATGCCAAATCTAATATGGCCACTGGTGGCCATGTTTTTCAACGAAAGTCAGAAAACTTGATAGCTCCCATCAAGACATTGCCCTAAAGCTACATATGGAATTTGGGACTGATCGGGTGAGAGCTGCAGCCAGTGGGGCATGCTAAGTGAATTTTTTGACAATTTATATCCAAATCCAAGATAGACACTGGCAGCCATGTTTTTATTTGAAATTCGAAAAAATTGACAGCTCTCATCCAGACATTGCCCCAAAGTCACATATGAAATTTGGAACTGACCAGGTGAGAGCTGCAGTTTGTAGGGTATGCTAAAGGAATTGTGGATGGACAGACTTTAACCCTTTACCTAACGTAAAAAGCAGACGACACATGCAAAAAAAATTCTTGAATAACTAATTTTTTTCATTTTTTGTCGCAAAAACATAGGTTATGACCCCTCGTTGGAACGAGCTCGACGAGCTCGTTCCAACGAGGGGTCATAACCTATGTTTTTGAGACAAAAAATGAAAAAAATAGTGAAAATTAAATGGCGATTTTTGAGAATAGCGCTGGCCGGTTTTGGCCGTTACGTTGGGTAAAGGGTTAAAGAAATTTCTTCTGCTGAGCAAACATCAAGCTACTGCATACAATGTAAAGCCACTAAAGTGGCTCCCAACAGTTTTCAATAGAGTCATGATAAAGGCTTCTAGCACTCAACCGGTTAAGGGGTTCCCATGCAGTCCTGGAAGGTTAGAATTCCATTAGGACCTTCACAAAAGATATTAATACCAACCTTTTCTGTTTGTGTCATCCTGTCGAAAATAGATAATAAAGTTTTCTTTGATTTACTCAAATCCCAGTAAAATCTCTCCCAATCATCTTGTGTTTTATCTCTTTCCCAAGGTTCTATATTCTGTAAAAATTATAGAAAAAAACAATTGGCTTCTCTCAATAGAACATTTTGTTGATATGGTTATAGAATTTCACAACCAGTTAGTTGTTAGGCATTTGTCCAGGCTTGGAAATAACATGCAAATGATCATTTAGATTAACTAAGGGTTACCTCAATTGTAAAATATGTCAATGAACTACTGGTTACGACACAATAATACACATAAATTAAATTCTTAATCCTACATGTATTTTCCATCCAACTTGACAATCTGTGGAGACTACCTCAACTCAAAGGTTGCATGCTACATCCATCGTAACTGAATTTCCAAATAAATAGCAACTAATGCATGATCTCGCCAAAGTGAGATCCCACATTAGTTGGTGCTATTTATTTTGGTGGACCTAAACAATAGGATTGGTGCAGTGAGAACAGAGATGGCAGAAAAGCATCAGAACATTTTTTTCTATGAGTTAGGCCTAAGAAAAATCGCGACAACGACGCCATAGCTGCGACGGGTGGTGCAATCTCACAAAATTCTAAGTTCATCAAGGGCCATAACTCCAAGAAAAATATTTGGAACAACACATGCATTGAACAGTGGCTAGACATCACTAAGATACACTTACATGCCACATATAAAGTCATTCCATCAAGTATTTCAAAAGTTATTGAGTTTTGAAACTCGTTGGTCACAGACAAACCTGTTGGTCACAGACAGACTGTCCGACAGACAGACCGACAGATAGACCGACATTGCCACTTATAGAGCTGCTAGTCGCAGCTAAAAAAAGTTAAAAATCTGTTTCTCAGGCCCTCCCACAGGGTCATTTTGGCTGCCACATGCTTTTTTTATAACAAATGCAAACTTAAACTAGAGGCTCAGCGGAGCCTGTAATCGTTCACCTGGAACTACATATAGCTAGAAGGGGTATCAGTACCCTGTGGCTCACCGGCAGGTGGCCAATGTAAAGGGGTGGCTGGAGTAAAAAAAAAAAAAGTCCAAAACCTGCACACAAAAGCCCAAAATTAAAGTAAATAATGAGCTAAAGGGTTAAATAAAATAATAATAGCCCCAAGAAGCATGCTAACATGAAATAGGAACCATGGCAATATGCTACAAGGTAAGTCTCCACTTTGAATAAAAAGAAAGACAAACCTCAAAACCTGCACATAAAAGTAAAGACAAAAAAAGTATCACATTTGTTTCAATGGGTTAAAATTGAGAAAAATACCCTGATAATATCACAGTAACCACCATGGCAATATGCCAGTAAGGTGAAACTCTACCTGAAAAATATCCACTTGGAAGAAAAGAAAGAAAAACCACAAAACCTGCACATAAAAGTCCAAAAAGTATCACATTTGTTTCAAAGGGTTAAAATTTAGAAAAATACCCTGAAAATGTTACTGTAACCACCATGGCAATATGCCAGTGAGGTAAAACTCCTTTTAAAAAAAAATATCAAAACCTGTACAAAAGTCAAAAACATGCACACAAAAGTCCAAAATTAAGGTAAATAAGCAGCTAAAGGGTTAAATAATATAATACTAGCCCCAAGAAGCATCCTAACATAAAACAGGAACCATGGTAATATGCTACAAGGTAAGTCGCCACTTGGAAGAAAAGAAAGACAAACCTCAAAACCTGCACATAAAAGTCAAAAAGAGTATCACATTTGTTTCAAAGGGTTAAAATTGAGAAAAATACCCTGCAAATGTCACAGTAACCACAATGGCAATATGCCAGTAAGGTGAAAGTCTACTTGAACAAGAGGCCCCAAGGGGCCTGAGGGCGCTCACCTGACATGGTAGCCTAAATATCAACCCAGAGAATTGATTTCAACAAGTTGCATCTGATCCTCCTAAGAAAAGCTTATACCAAATATCCAAAGATTCTGACCAGTGGATCTAAAAAAAAAATAGAAGATTTTTAAAGAAGATTCCTCATATTGAACTAAGTTATAATTCGGGCTCCCACAGTGAGTCCAAATATGGACCTAGGGACTTGGCTTGAACAAAGTTGAATCTCACTCCCTAAGCATGGTGCATACCAAATATCAAAAGATTCTGCCTGCTGGATCTTGAGAAGATTTTTAAAGAAAATTCCTCATTTTGAACTAAGTTACAATTCAAGCTCCCACAGTGAGCCCAGATATGGACCAAGGGACTTGGCTTGAACAAACTTGAATCTCACCCCCTAAGCATGGTGCATACCAAATATCAAAAGATTCTGCCTGCTGGATCTTGAAAAGAAGATTTTCAAAGAAATTTGCCTGAAATGCATTAACTTCGAATTCGGGCTTCTATAGTGAGCCCAAATATGAATCCAGGGGGCCAATTTGAACAAACTTGAATCAGATCCACCCCACAATGTTGCATAACAAATAACAAAAGATTCTGCCTGCTGGATCTGGAGAAGAAGATTTTTAAAGAAATTTGCCTGAAATGCACTAAGTTCGAATTTGGGCTTCTATAGTGAGCCCAAATATGAATCCAGGGGGCCGATTTGAACAAACTTGAATCAGATCCACCCCACAATGTTGCATACCAAATATCCAAAGATTCTGCCTGCTGGATCTGGAGAAGAAGATTTTTTAAGAAATTTGCCTGAAATGCACTAAGTTCGAATTCGAGCTTCTATACTGAGCCCAAATATAAACCCAGGTGGCCGATTTGAACAAACTTGAATCAGATCCACCCCACAATGTTGCATGCCAAATATCAAAAGATTCTGCCTGCTCGATCTGAAGAAGATTTTTTAAGAAATTTGCCTGAAATGCACTAAGATCGAATTCGGGCTTTTATAGTGAGCCCAAATATGAATCCAGGGAGCCGATTTGAGCAAACTTGAATCAGATCCACCCCACAATGTTGCATACCAAATATCAAAAGATTCTGCCTGCTGGATCTGGAGAAGAAGATTTTTTAAGAAATTTGCCTGAAATGCACTAAGTTCGAAATCGGGCTCCTATACTGAGCCCAAATATGAACCCAGGGGGCCGATTTGAACAAACTTGAATCAGATCCACCCTACAATGTTGCATACCAAATATCAAAAGATTCTGCCTGCTGGATCTGGAGAAGAAGATTTTTTAATGTTTTTCCCATTGCCTACAGTGTTAAAAAGTGCTGACTCAGCACTTTTTCAAAGTCCCGAAACTGTACCCTATGATAAAACCGATGGCAATTTTTTTTTACCAATCCTTTCTGTTGGTCCCAAGGAAGCTGCACACCAAATAAAAATTCTCAGTGCCGTGCAGTTTTTGAGATATAGGCGTTTTAATTTTTTTCTATTTTTAGCTCCTGTGGTTCCCACGGGGCTACAGGAAAAAAAATTTCTGCATAAATTAGGTACTTATGACCCAATAAGCCCTCACATAAAATTTGGTTCAAATTGGCCTCTCGGTTTAAAAAATAGAAATTTGGGGTGGGGCCAAAATTTTTGCTCCTCCCATAACATCGCCAAGTATAGACCTACAAACTTCTCTTGAACAAACTTGAGTCTACACCTCAAAAGGAAGCTGCATACCAAATATCAAGTCTCTGCTATTGCTGGTTCTTGAGAAGAAGATTTTTTAAGAATTGGAGCATTTTTGCCCCACCCCTCTGCTCAATATGAGCCGAAACCTAATTTGCCCAAAAATCAAAATGCCGCTATATAACCCCTACTCACATGAAATTTCATTAACATGCGGCCAGTGGTTTGGAAGAAAAAGACCCAAACACCACCTTCACGCCGGACGACGGACGACGGACGACGGACGAAAAGTGATCAGAAAAGCTCACCCTGACTTTCAGTCAGGTGAGCTAAAAATGTCCACTTGGAAGAAAAGAAAGACAAACCTCAAAACCTGCACATAAAGGTCAAAAAAGTATCACATTTGTTTCAAAGGGTTAAAATTGAGAAAAATATCCTGAAATGTTAACGTAACCACCATGGCAATATGACAGTAAGGTAAAACTCAACTTGAAGACAAAATTTCAAAACCTGTACACAAAAGTTAAAAACCTGCACAGAAAAGTCAAAAACCTGTACACAAAGTTCCAAAATTCAAGTAACTAAGCATGGAAAGGGTTGAATAAAATATTACTATCCCTGAAAAGCATGCTGACATAAAAAACTAGAACTATCACTGAAGGTGATTAATACCCCCGCTTTGGGTTTTTAGAGGAATGCACTTCTGATCATGTAGGCGAAGGCCATAAGGAAATGTATACATAAAGATCATTTTTTGTTGTTGAAATTTGTATTTGCATGTGGCCTTCCACAGAAAAGCACTGAATACTTAAAGAGCCCACACATATATGGTTTACATTTGGAAAAACACATTTACAATGTGCAACATGTATTCAAAATCGGTTCATTAATGTAGGAGGAGTTGCACACACAAGAATCCCATTTGAAAACCCATAATAAATCCAAGTTAAAGGGAGATAACTTGGTAAAAATTGTCGCAGATCAAAAATTTGGGAATATGCGTATGTTCACTTAGTTGTGATAATGTTTGAAAGGTTTCGTCAAAATTGATTGATAAATGTAGGAGGAGTTGCACGCACAAGAATTTCATGTAGAAACCCATAATAAATCTAAGTTAAAGGGAGATAACCTAGTTAAAATTGCCACAGCTCAAAAATTTTGGAATATGCGCATGTTTACTTAGTAGTGATGATGTCTGTAAACTTTTGTCCAAATTGATTGATAAATGTAGGAGGAGTTGCGCACACAAGAATTTCATGCAGAAACCCATATTAAATCAAAGTTCAAGAGAGATAACCTGGTTAAAATTGTCGCAGATCAAAAAGTTTGGAATATGCACATGTTCACTTAGTAGGGATGATGTTTGAAAGGTTTCATCAAAATCGGTTCATTAATGTAGGAGGAGTTGCGCACACAAGAAGTTGTTCGAACGGAAAGACATAATAAATCTAAGTCAAAGGGAGATAACCTGGTTAAAATTGTCGCAGATCAAAAATCTTGGAATATGCGCATGTTCACTTAGTAGTGATGATGTCTGAAAAGTTTTGTCCAAATTGATTGATAAATGTAGGAGGAGTTGCACGCACAAGAATTTCATGTAGAAACCCATAATAAATCTAAGTTAAAGGGAGATAACCTAGTTAAAATTGCCACAGCTCAAAAATTTTGGAATATGCGCATGTTCACTTAGTAGTGATGATGTCTGTAAACTTTCGTCCAAATTGATTGATAAATGTAGGAGGAGTTGCGCACACAAGAATTTCATGCAGAAACCCATATTAAATCAAAGTTCAAGAGAGATAACCTGGTTAAAATTGTCACAGATCAAAAAGTTTGGAATATGCACATGTTCACTTAGTAGAGATGATGTTTGAAAGGATTCATCAAAATCGGTTCATTAATGTAGGAGGAGTTGCGCACACAAGAAGTTGTTCGAACGGAAAGACATAATAAATCTAAGTCAAAGGGAGATAACCTGGTTAAAATTGTCGCAGATCAAAAATCTTGGAATATGCGCATGTTCACTTAGTAGTGATGATGTCTGAAAAGTTTTGTCCAAATTGATTGATAAATGTAGGAGGAGTTGCGCACACAAGAATTTCATGTAGAAACCCATATTAAATCAAAGTTCAAGAGAGATAACCTGGTTAAAATTGTCGCAGATTAAAAAGTTTGGAATATGCACATGTTCACGTAGTAGAGATGATGTTTGAAAGGTTTCATCAAAATCGGTTCATTAATGTAGGAGGAGTTGCGCACACAAGAATTTGTTCGGATGGAAAGACACAATAAATCTAAGTCAAAGGGAGAAAACCTGGTTAAAATTGTCGCAGATCAAAAATCTTGGAATATGCGCATGTTCACTTAGTAGTGATGATGTCTGAAAAGTTTTGTCCAAATTGATTGATAAATGTAGGAGGAGTTGAGCACACAAGAATTTCATGTCCGGAAAGACGTACGGACGGACGGACGGACGGACGGACGTAAACACATTTACAATGTGCAACATGTATTCAAAATCGGTTCATTAATGTAGGAGGAGTTGCACACACAAGAATCCCATTTGAAAACCCATAATAAATCCAAGTTAAAGGGAGATAATTTGGTTAAAATTGTCGCAGATCAAAAATTTGGGAATATGCGTATGTTCACTTAGTTGTGATAATGTTTGAAAGGTTTCGTCAAAATTGATTGATAAATGTAGGAGGAGTTGCATGCACAAGAATTTCATGTAGAAACCCATAATAAATCTAAGTTAAAGGGAGATAACCTAGTTAAAATTGCCACAGCTCAAAAATTTTGGAATATGCGCATGTTTACTTAGTAGTGATGATGTCTGTAAACTTTTGTCCAAATTGATTGATAAATGTAGGAGGAGTTGCGCACACAAGAATTTCATGCAGAAACCCATATTAAATCAAAGTTCAAGAGAGATAACCTGGTTAAAATTGTCGCAGATCAAAAAGTTTGGAATGTTAAAAAATTTATAGTAATTTATATATTTTTTATACTTACCAATGACCCAGACATAGCTGGTGCTAACTCTTAAAATATAGGGCCAAACACAAATTTTGCCCCCCAATCCCCAAAATTTGCATCTAAAACTAAAGAAAACATGTCCTGAAAGGCCCTCCACACTTCGCCCCTACTGCGCATGCGCAGTGTCAAGGACGTTCCGAAATTGGCGCCATTTATCATTCTAATAACCAGTGCCTGGTAAGCGCTATGTACTCAGCGGGGAGGCAAGAGTTCCCAACTCCTGGGAGGGCCATCCCCGTCTGGGTCATTGGTAAGTATAAAAAATATATAAATTACTATAAATTTTTTAACATTTTTATACTGTACCAATGACCCAGACATAGCTGAATAGTAAAAAGGCTGGAGGGCCAAGGACATAGAGCAAAATGGAATACGCTCAATAAAATAAAATAGAGTCATCCCCTGTAGGGAAAAGAAGTAATAGGCCTTACATGTATCTTTCTTATTTATGATAAATTAGAAAGATACAACACCTTCCAAAAATTGAGCTTCATACATCCATGTACTCTATTAATATCCAATAATCCTTATACTAATAATTTTTAAAGTAAGCCAATAATAAAGTAAGTCTAGAGAATAGAGACTCTTATACTCCTAAAAGTGTCTGAGAATTGCATAATCATGTCCGTTGACATATGCAATATTCAAAAGCTATACTTTAAAAACTAAGACTTGAATGAATTTTATAAACTTAAACTTCTCACTAAACAACCATCCCAATAACAGCTCAGAATTACTAACTCCGGAGGAGGTATCCCCTTGTTTTCATAGTAAAAACAGGTGACCCAAGGGAACACCCTCCCCCCCCCCTTTTTCTTGCCCTGGGTCAAATAGCCCAGAGCGAAGAGGGCAGCAGAACGGAGACACTGCCGAAACAGACAGCCTACCTAGCTATAGTAGCAACTGTTAAGTGAATGACATTCTGAGCAGTAGATAATAGACCTAACAATAGAGGCCTCCAGAAATGGACTCGATATTTCTGAGATAAAATTCATGAATGTGGATGGCTGAGCGCAATGAGCAGCCTTCAAAAATCTATAATAGCAACACTATTAATGTAAGCCCAAGAAGTAGAAGAACTCTTACTTCATGAGCCGAAATCTTAAGCACAACTGCTAAGTCAATGATATACCATAAGCAGTACGCTAGTTAATAGAATCCATTAACAATAAAATGGAGCGTAACGTCCTTCTACTAGACATCAAAGACAGAAGAAGCTTACGCCCTTGTAATAAACAGATATCTGTTTATAAATACCTAAACTGTACCCGGAAAGAGTAAAGGCCTATGCCCATACGAAGACGGAAGGACCTTAAAATAATAGGTTCCAGATAATAGGAGCCTAACTCTTATGCAACAATCCAACCTAAATAGCAACGGAAGTATTGATTCCGAAACTATGAAAGTGAAAATCATCCATCGATAGTGCATGAAACTCACTGACTCTACAGTAAAAGAGAAACCAACAGAATTACTGTCTAAAAGGTCAGAATTTGAAAACTACTGTTTCCAGAGGCTCAAATGATTACTTAGCTAAATAAGAACCGAAGTTAAAATCCGTATAGGAATTTAATCTAAAGATTCTAAGTCTATTTATCAAAAAGTTACTAACTGACTTAGATAAAGAGACAAAAGACTCAATTGTAAACTATCGTAGGGTGCATAGGTATGAGGTAACATAAACCTATAACCTAAATAATAACAGGCTGCAGTAGATCTTGTGAAACAAGTATACTAAAAAATAGCAATGAGTAGTATGGAGGGATCAACAATATGAACATAATGATCCCTACACCACGACGGAAGAGCCTCCACTTTAGTCGCATAGAATAGCGAAGAAGAGGATCTCCTATAGTAAGAAATCGCGTCCAAAGCTCGTCCAGTACAGTGCTTACAATGCAATACGGACCACACAACGGAATACATGAAGGTTGCGACCTTGCTGGTTGTGATAAAGATGACACGATTTACCCAGTGAAAAAAGATCCTCACATAGAGGAAGATTTCACGTTAAGATCCACAGTAGACAAGAGAGTAAATTACTCATGATCTCTGTGAAGATAGAGATGCTATCAACAGAAATGTATTGTGGTTGTTTATCTTAGCAATACCTGCTAAAACAACAGCGCCGGAGGATACGCATATCCTATCATTCCGTCCTATAGATCAATAGAGCGTTAACAGTATTAGCTCAGAGATCTGGACAAGCCAACACATACGTCTGCAATTGATTAGCAAGCTGTGTCATAAATAAAACATCATTGGGCGCTCCCATAGATAGCAAATCTGATTGAATACTTGTTTGATGAGAGTCCATTCTGACAGCAACAAGCGACCCGTAAGAGAACGGGAGTCCGATAAAACAATCAGACGACCCAGAATATGACGGACCAAAACTGAACTTGGTGTACTATAACCAACAGACGGATTCTTTCCATTAAATTGAATAACGGAAACGAAAGAGTGCCTCCCTGGTTCCGGAGATACGCCACTACTGTCGAATTAAAGGACAGGAATTTGGGCATGCGTTTCTGAATAATGTTCATGCAATGACATAAAGCAAGCCTAAAAAACATTATTCCGCGGAAGTTAAACTGATAGCTAAAAGACTGCGGAACCCAAAGACCCTGGCACTTCGAATCCGTAGGGATCAGTATATATCCCAATCTGTTTGACTGGCAACCGTCATAACAGCCACACTCGGGTCCGGCAACTGCGGCGGCACTCTCTGAGTCAACCACCGAATGTTTGCCCCAGTCTGAATCTCTTGTAACACAAGATAGACAAGAGAATGTATAAATCGAGCAATTCATGGATTGCCAGAAAGTTGCCGTCGAAGAGAAGCTCCTCCGAGAACGAAGCGACTCTGAGAGAGTTCTTAACCTTACTATCCACGCGTGGATGTAGCTAGGGCTGCGTCACGTCTAACCAACTCCAATCAGCCACTGAAGGGCGGAGTTATACGTGAACAAACTACTGCCCTCAAAAGAAATTACATTGAGAATAATATCCCGTAAATCTTTTCTTGAAGACGTAATGATAACGCCTCAATAAGGCGGATTACGTATAATAAAGCATCTAAGTTAAGTCTACTATACATAATGTCGTTCCCAACATTGAAATTGGAAAAGACATAAACGGCGAAAAAGAATATATGCAGTCTTTAATCACACCGTCTAGACGCATATGAACTCTCGGTATGCCCTGCTCTGCCAAAATAAACTATTTGTAAAAATGATAAAATGGCAGAAATGAGCCACGCGGACAAGAAACTAAACTATCTTGCTTAGTAGCAGGCTTGTATATATATATAAATATATAGCGTCGAAAAATAAAACACATGTTGTAATGACAATATTGGACTGCGTCGGTAAGTCAGGGACAATGTCCCTGTACCGATCGAAAAATCCGAGTCCAATGACGCTATAAGTCTCTTATCCAAGATCGCAGCAATGAAGTCCGAAAAATAATCACTGGAAGAAATGCCAGAAGATATGAAAGGCATCTTCCGATACTACTAAAGGGAAAACTCGAAAACTTTCGAATCCCTTTCGCCATCCTGTCGGACCCTATAAAGCGTTCGGTCGTCCGTAGCTGATGCAACCGCGGACCGCACCGACCCAGCGCCGTCGGATAATTCCTGATTCGACCGAGAAACTGTCAATTGCTGGGATGCTGCGAAACAACTGTGCTAACTCGGATAGCACGTCCGTCACTGAGGCCTGAGGAGAAGCGGTCTTACGATGCATTGCCGCAGGAAGCTCCGAGATCGTTACCCCGTGCATACTTCCAATATGCGAGCGAACGGAGTGTATAGGCCTCGTGTCCCTTGGCTACCGGATGGCGCGACCTATTCGCCGTGGAATCACTGAATGCCGAAACTGATCGGATACTCGAGGTCACGTAGCCAATGTGCGGTCGTGTGCCCAGCTGTGAGGATGAGGAAGCATTAAAGACAGTCTCTCAGACTGTCAATATAACGGAGCGTCCCGAGCAACGGACATATGCTCCGAATGTAAAATATCTGAACCACAACATGCGGTCCCCTATGTTGTTGGCTTCCTCCGATCTGTCCTCAATCTGCCGTCACTGGGTGAGTACTAAAGTAATTAAAGTGCTCGCATCACCCAAATCTCCTTCCTAGACCGCAACGGACGAACCCGGCAGCCGAACCATTCGATGAATGTACGCTACACCGGGTGAGCTAGCGAATGTCACTCCGTAAGCGATAGACATATTCCATGAGCACTTATTGCCGCTAACTCTTCATTAACTATGACGACAGAGGCACACTTTTGAAAGACATCTCCATAACTCTTCGAACAAGAAACCAGAAATGCTTGGATAGCAAGCATAAAATAATAATATATATATAGCGTCGTTCAATAATTCGAAAGTTTGTGTGACATTATTGGACTATGTCGGAACTGAGGGACGATGTCCCTGAACCGAACAAAAAATTTCTAAGTCCACCGACGCTATCAGTTTCTTATCCGGCATCGCAGCATATGTTGTTCCGAAAGGGAAAGCTTGAAATCCTCCGAATCCCTTTCGGTATCCCGTCGGACCGGATGAAACTTTTGGACGTCCGTACCCGCTTCCGCGGAGCGTCCCGACCCAGCATCGTCGGATAAAATATATGCGACAGATTCAGTTGATGCTGGGATGCTGCGATAAACTGTGCTATTAAGGAAAGCACGTCCGTTCCCGAGGCCTGTGCAGTAGCGGACTTACGATGCATTGCCGTTGGAAGCTCCGTGTACGTTGACTCCCGCACACTTCCTATGCGAACGTCCGGAGTCTGCAGGCCTCGAGTCCCCGGCTACCGACCCAGCGCTGTCGGATAATTCTCGATCCGACACCGTTTCTGTCGGCTGCTGGGATGCTGCGATAAGCTGTGCTATGTGCACAAGAATGTCCGGCGTCGAGACCTGCGGAGGCGCAGTCTATCGCTGCTTCGCCGAGGGCAGCTCCGCATCAGATGGCTCCCGCATACTTTTCCTATGCGAACGTCCGGAGTCCATCGGTCTCGAATCCCTGGCTGCCGGATGGTGTGACCTGGTCGCCGAAGAATCCTTGATCGGCGAAGCTGGTAATATATCGGCGGTCACGCAGCCAAGGTGCGGTCGTGTGCGCTGACGAGAAGAGGAAGCCTTAGCAGTCTCAGCGGACTGCCTATACAACGGAGCGTCCCGAGCGACGGACGTATGCTCCGCTAGCGACACATTTGTACCACAACATCTGGGGCCAGATGTTGTTGAACGAGAGAGGGGCCTCTCTCGCTTGCCGTCCGGATGGACCGGAACGAGCTATGAACCGGACTAAAAGGCTTCCTCCGTTCTCCCTCCGATCCGCCGTCACTGGGTGTGCATTAAGTTAATTTTATAGTGCTCGCATCACCCCAAAATTCCTTCTAGACCGCAACGGACGAACCCGGCTGCCGAACCATTCGGTGAATGGACGCTACACCGGGTGAGCTAGCGGACGTCAAAGGCCGTCGAACCTACTAGGGTCCTCTTAGGCAATTGGCGTATTACATGAGCACTTTTCCGCTAGCCCTTCATTAATTGTGACGACGGAGGCACACTGTTGGAAGACATCACAGATACATCACCCTAATCTTGATCGTCTGAAATAGAAATTGATAAAGTAGAGTGACCCTGCGGGGAAAGGACCGGAGTGTCCAAATCCCCAACAACATACCGTGACATACGCTTCCCATATTGTCATCGAAATCATACGATACAGAACAGGAGTTAATGCGAGTACACTGACCACATATAGAATGATAATAAGGTCAGAGGAAGACTTCCTCTTAAAACAATTGATCAATATCCTTTCAATGTGAAAAGAAAACAAGTCCTGGTACTCGCACTAACCCCTGGCAATCAAAATACATAATAATAATATGATCCATTAATATAGAAAAAATAATTGAAATCAAAATATTTTGAAAAAATATTTTTTCAGAACAGCCCAAGTTTCTGAAAAGTAACGTTGAGCCCCAATGGATCCCAAGCCTAAGTGTGGACAAAAATTTTAAAAATATTTTAAACAATTTATTCAACACTTACGAACAATAATAATGTATCTAGTTATGATTAAAATAACATAAAGATAATATTATTTAGAAATCCCCCCCTCACACAGAGGGCTGTTGTAAATGTAAACAATGAGTGTAAAAACACTAAAATAAGACTCCAGGCACCCAGGCCCGAAATCAGTTACCGAAAATACACTATCTGATGCAAAACAGAGACTTCCAGGGAAGAAACTGCAGAACATCAGATGGTAGATGCAGAACACAACGCCTAACCACCCGTAGGTGAAGACGTAAACATGGGGAAAGAACAGAATTCATTCTGTTATTCAGCTAAAACTCCCAAGAAATTTTAGTAATAATAATTACAGAAACTATGCCAAAAGCATGGGAGAATAGCAAGGGGGAACTTAAAGGACAGGGAGAGAGGAAAACACTTGAAAAAACAGTGTAACTAAACAATCAGAATGACAACAAAATGGCTGCTGCCTTGAAAATAGGTAACTTAACATAATTTCATTAAAAAATTTTAAGTTACAGCCCTGATAATATTCTGTCACACATTCTTTTCCTCTCCTCCTTTTCTATCCTCCTTAGAATCACCATTTCACTAATATTTATGTGTCTGGCATCATTTAAACTGAGATTTAAAAGCACAAAGATCAGTCAGATGTTAACTGATGAAGGGCCAAACTTAGAATGATAAATGGCGCCAATTTCGGAACGTCCTTGACACTGCGCATGCGCAGTAGGGGCGAAGTGTGGAGGGCCTTTCAGGACATGTTTTCTTTAGTTTTAGATGCAAATTTTGGGGATTGGGGGGCAAAATTTGTGTTTGGCCCTATATTTTAAGAGTTAGCACCAGCTATGTCTGGGTCATTGGTACAGTATAAAAATATGCACATGTTCACTTAGTAGAGATGATGTTTGAAAGGTTTCATCAAAATCGGTTCATTAATGCAGGAGGAGTTGCGCACACAAGAATTTGTTCGAACAGAAAGACATAATAAATCTAAGTCAAAGGGAGATAACCTGGTTAAAATTGTCGCAGATCAAAAATCTTGGAATATGCGCATGTTCACTTAGTAGTGATGATGTCTGAAAAGTTTTGTCCAAATTGATTGATAAATGTAGGAGGAGTTGCACGCACAAGAATTTCATGTAGAAACCCATAATAAATCTAAGTTAAAGGGAGATAACCTAGTTAAAATTGCCACAGCTCAAAAATTTTGGAATATGCGCATGTTCACTTAGTAGTGATGATGTCTGTAAACTTTCGTCCAAATTGATTGATAAATGTAGGAGGAGTTGCGCGCACAAGAATTTCATGCAGAAACCCATATTAAATCAAAGTTCAAGAGAGATAACCTGGTTAAAATTGTCGCAGATCAAAAAGTTTGGAATATGCACATGTTCACTTAGTAGAGATGATGTTTGAAAGGATTCATCAAAATCGGTTCATTAATGTAGGAGGAGTTGCGCACACAAGAAGTTGTTCGAACGGAAAGACTTAATAAATCTAAGTCAAAGGGAGATAACCTGGTTAAAATTGTCGCAGATCAAAAATCTTGGAATATGCGCATGTTCACTTAGTAGTGATAATGTCTGAAAAGTTTTGTCCAAATTGATTGATAAATGTAGGAGGAGTTGCGCACACAAGAATTTCATGTAGAAACCCATATTAAATCAAAGTTCAAGAGAGATAACCTGGTTAAAATTGTCGCAGATTAAAAAGTTTGGAATATGCACATGTTCACGTAGTAGAGATGATGTTTGAAAGGTTTCATCAAAATCGGTTCATTAATGTAGGAGGAGTTGCACACACAAGAATTTGTTCGGATGGAAAGACACAATAAATCTAAGTCAAAGGGAGAAAACCTGGTTAAAATTGTCGCAGATCAAAAATCTTGGAATATGCGCATGTTCACTTAGTAGTGATGATGTCTGAAAAGTTTTGTCCAAATTGATTGATAAATGTAGGAGGAGTTGAGCACACAAGAATTTCATGTCCGGAAAGACGTACGGACGGATGTACGGACGGACGGATGGATGGACGGACGGACGGACGTACGTATGGACGTACGTATGGACGTACGGGGCGATTCCTATATAGCCCCCACTTCTTCGAAGCGGGGGTATAAAAAAAAAAAATCAAAACCTGCACACAAAAGTTAAAAATGAATGAATCCGAATGCCGACGCCGCCGCCGCCGACATGAGGGCTATGCCATAGGCTCACACAACTATCGTTGGTGAGCCAAAAATGTGATTTCCCATAGGCTTTCCATGGTAACTATGAGCTGCAATTGTGGCCATGTTTCCAACATTACATCAACATTACATGAGGATCATTGGAAGAAGGTGCCCCAGTTTTCAATCACGTGAAGTTTTAAAACATTTGAATCCATCAAACAGAATCATAGAATATCTCTGGTGGCCATATTTTCCAACCAACGGGAACAAAAAGAGGATCGTTTGTTGAGAGCATCCTATAGACCAGTCTTGCCAAGTTTTGGTTCTAGTCAGCTCAGTAGTTCCAGAGAGAAGATGAAAATATGATTTCCCATAGGGTTTTTCAAAAGTAACTACAAATGGCAATTGTGGCCATTTTTGCAATACGATCAACATTAAACGAGGAACGTTGGTGGAGGGTGTTCCAGTTATCAACCATGCAAAGTTTCAAAACATTTGGCCCTGTGGTTTCAGAGGAGAAGAGTTTTCAAAAATGACCAATCAGAATCAATAATGCTTCTGGCAGCCACGTTTTTCACCCAACAGGAATAAAATCAGTAACAATTGTAGAGAACCTCTCATAGACAATGCCTGCCAAGTCTGGTTCACATTGGCTCAGTACTTTCAGTGAAGATGAAAATGTGATTTCCTATAGGGTTTCTATAGTAACTATAAGCCACAATTGCAGCCATAATTGCAATCCGATGAAGATTAAATGAGGATCATTGGTAGAGGGGGTTACAGTCATCAGTCACACTAAGTTTTCAAACCATTTGGCCTTGTAGTTTCAAAGAAGATTTTCTTGAAAATGCACACATTTATGAATTCTGTTTCAACAAAAAAAATCAGTTAATGAAGGTTAATATTTTGAAAATTACAATTTTTTCAGACAGTTTTCTCTTTCAAAATAGCTTTGGATACGTAAAGGGTTACAGGAAACACATTTTACTCCAATTTTGTCAAATCTTAAAAGATATACAATAATTACTGTCATCTAAGCTGACATGATGGGAAGAGAATATAAACAAAACTTTCAAGGTTTTCCAAACACCTGTCATCAATCAGTATTTTCTGATAAGTGACTTGAGACTAATAATACATGTTATCAACAAAATTACAGTTGCACTTGTTTACAGTACAAGTCAAAATAAGTTTCAGGGTAATCCTATAAACTATGTATCTTTCTCTTCCTACACTGATAAGACCAGAAGCTGACATCATTTTCTGGAAAGCTCACGCTGATAGCTTTCCAGAAAATGTCAGATTCTGATCTTGTCAGTGCAGGAGCAGCAGTTTACGAAATTTACTGCAGTTATGCTACAGCTTATTTTGACTTGTACTGTAGACACAATATTTTGGGGTTTTTTTGCCCAGTTCTCAGTGGAGAAAACTGGAACCACCCCTTACCAGATTTTCAAAAAGCAAATATTTTGCTGACAGTACCGATCTTCCTGCAGACAGGAGAGGCATTGGGTTAAGCATTAGAATATAGCCTCTGGAGGCCACATATTTCCATCCTCTCATAGATCATTCCTGCGAAGTTTGGATCACGTCGGCTCAGTAGTTCCAGAGAAGAAGATGGAAATGTGATTTCCCATAGGGTTTCTATAGTAACTATAAGCTGCAATTATGGCCATGTTTACAACCCGATCAACATTAAATGGGGAACATTGGTAGAGGGGGTCCCAGGCATCAGTTATATGAAGAATCAAAAAATTTGGCCTGACAGTTTCAGAGGAGAAAATTTTTGAAAATCCACCAACCAGAATCAAAAAATGCCTCTGGTGGCCACATTTTTGAACCCACAGGAACAAAATGAGGATCATTTGTAGAGGACTTCCCATAGACCATTCCTGACAAGTTTGGTTCACACCGGCTCAGCAGTTACAGAGAAGAAGATGAAAATGTGAAAAGTTTACGGACGACGGACGTGACGGACGCCAAATGATGAGAAAAGCTCACATGGCCTTTTAGGCCAAGTGAGCTAAAAAAGTAAAAATTAAATGGTTTATGTCTGATATTTCACCCAATTCAAGTTAATAACTAGAGGCTCTAAATTACAGTGCCTGTAATCGCTCACCTGGAACTACATATAATGAAAATGTCAATGACACTGTAGTTTAACTAGTCCGTGTGTTGTGTTTGGTGAAAAGGAAAATGTTCAGTGTTTATGAAAGAATTATGATATAAGACAAGAATTGTGATAATTGGGAATATATCAATTTCTGTTCCCTGTATGCTGTTTTCAATAGAACAAATATGAGGTGTAGACTGTACTAAAGAACTGAGGAGTGGGTTAATGTGACCCTCACAGTTAATGTATGTGGCCCTCACAGTTAATGTATGTCAACGAAAATAGTTACCAAGTTACAGTGAAATTATTCCAAAACGAGTCATCCTTTAAGTTACAATGAAATCCCTTCATAAATACGGCCTGCAGACTGTGCTAAAAGTTTTTGGGCTTCGGCCTGTGGTAGCCAAAACGGTTGGCCGATCACAACCAAAAAAGGATGCCCTCATCTAGACATTATACTGAGTCATCCTATCAAATTACAATGAAATCCATTCATAAATATGACTTGTAGTCTGTACTAAAGTTTTTCAGGTTTGGGCTCAGGCAGCCGTCATGGTTGCATGAATGTGACGAAAAGAGGACATTCTCTTCTATGACCTGTAGACTGCCCTAAAGGTTTCGGGCTTCGGGCCCCTGTTGCCAATACAGTTGACCAATCGTGACCAAAAGGTTAAGCATTATATGAAGTCAACCTACCAATGAAATCCCTTCATAAATATGACCTGCAGACTGCGCTAAAGGTTTTCGGGTTTTGGGCTTGAGCAGTCGTCATGGTTGATAGATCGCGACCAAATGGGGAAGTTCTCATCTAGACATCATACAGAGTCATCCTACCAAGTTACAATGAAATCCCTCCATATTAAATATGACCTGTAGACTGTACTAAAAGTTTTGGGGTTTTGGGCGCGGGCAGCCATCATGGCTGAATGATCGCGACCAAATGGGGATGTTCTCATCTAGATCTTATCTGGAGTCATCCTACTAGGTTACAATGAAATCCCTTCATAAATACGACTGTGCTAAAGGTTTTGGGCTTCGTGCCCTTGTAGCTGTCACAGTTGACTAATCGCGACCAAAAGAGGATGTTCTCATCTAGACATTATATGGAGTCAAACTACCAAGTTACAATGGAATCCCTCCATAAATAATGACCTGTAGACTGTGCTAAAGGTTTTGGGGTTTTGGGCTTGGGCAGTCGTCACGGTTGACAGATCGCGACCAAATGAGGAAGTTCTCATCTAGACATCATACAGAGTCATCCTACCAAGTTACACTGAAATCCCTTCATATTAAATATGACCTGTAGACTGTGCTAAAAGTTTTGGGGTTTCGGGCTTGGGCAGCCATCATGGTTGACAGATCATGACCAAAAGGGGACGTTCTTGTCTAGATATTATACAGAGGCATCCTACCAAGTTACAATAAAATCCCTTCATAAATGCGACCTGTAGACGGTGCTGATGGTTTTCGGGTTTTGGGCATGGGCAGCCATCACAGTTGACCAATCGCGACCAAAAGGGGACATTCTCATCTAGACATGACCCCCAAACCTGCATATGAAGTTTCACAACGATTGGACAAAAACTACCGGGTGTAGCCTGTGCTGAAGGAAACTGTGCACAGACTCACAGACGAAAAGACTCCCAGATTTCCGCACGCGTGATGGCAATAGCTTATCTTGACTTTGTTAAGCTAAAAAAGTGATTTCCCATAGGCTTTCCATGGTAAGTATGAGCTGCAAATGTGGTCCTGTTTGCAACATTACAGCAACATTACATGAGGATCATTGGCAGGTGTCCCAGTCCTCAATCATGTAAAGTTTCAAAACATTTAACTTTGTAGTTTCAGAGGGGAAGATTTTTGCAAAATCCATCAATCAGAATCAGAGAATGTCTCTGGTGGCCATATTTTCCAACCAACAGGAACAAATAGAGGATCGTTTGTAGAGGGTCTCCTATAGACCATTCCTGCGAAGTTTGGTTCACGTCGGCTCAGTAGTTCCAGAGAAGATGAAAATGTCATTTCCCATTGGGTTTTTATAGTAACTATAAGCCACAACTGTGGCCATGTTTGTAACATGATCAACATTAAATGAGGATCATTTGTAGAGAGTGTTCCTGTCATCAAACATGCAAAGTCTCAAAACATTTGGACCAGTAGTTTCAGAGAAGATTTTTCAAAATCCACAAATCAGAATAAAAAAAATGCTTCTGGCAGCCATGTTTTCTGATGCACGGTAACAAAATGAGGAGCGTTTGCCATAGACTATTTGTGCCAGGTTTGGTTCACATCAGCTCAGTAGTTCCAGAGAAGATGAAAATGTGATTCTCCATAGGGTTTCTATAGTAACTATAAGCCACAATTGCAGCCATGTTTGCAACCCGATCAACATTAAATGAGGATCATTGGTAGAGGGTGTCTCAGTCATCAACCATGCAAAGTTTCAAACATTTGGGCCTGTGGTTTCAGAGGAGAAGATTTTTCAAAATCCACCAATCAGAATCAAAAAATGCTTCTGGCAGCCGTGTTTTTCGATGCACATTAACAAAAATGAGGAGCATTTGTAGAAGACCTTCCATAGACTACCCCTGCCAGGTTTGGTTCACGTCAGCTCAGTAGTTCCAAAGAAGATGAAAATGTGATTTCCCATAGGGTTTCTTTCGTAACTATAAGCCGCAATTGTGGCCATGTTTACACTCTGATCAACATTAAATGAGGATCGTTGGTAGAGGGGGTCCCAGTCATCATCTATGTGAAGTATCCAAGCATTTGGCCTGGCAGTTTCAGGAGAAGATTTTTGAAAATCCTCCAACCAGAAGCAAAGAATGCCTCTGGCGGCCCTGTTTTTCAACCCACGAGAACAAAATGAGGATCATTTGTAGAGGACCTCCCATAGACCATTCCTGCCAAGTTTGGTTCACGTCGGCTCAACAGTTCCAGAGAAGAGGATGAAAATTTTCCATAGGGTTTCTATAGTAACCATAAGCTGCAACTGAAGCCATGTTTGCAACCCAATCAACATTAAATGAGGATCGTTGGTAGAGGGGGTCCCAGTCATCAACCATGCAAAGTTTCAAAACATTTGGCCCTGTGGTTTCAGAGGAGATTTTTCAAAATCCACCAATCAGAATCAAAGAATGCCTCTGGCGGCCATGCTTGCAAACCCATGGGAACAAAATGAGGATCATTTCCAGAGGACCTCCTATAGACTATCCCTGCCAGGTTTGGTTCACATTGGCTCAGTAGTTCCAGGGAAGAAGATGAAAATGTGATTTCCCATAGGGTTTCTATAGTAACTATAAGCCATAAGTTCAGCCATGTTTGCATCCAGGTCAACATTAAATGAGGATCATTGGTAGAGGGTGTCTCAGTCATCAACCATGCAAAGTTTTAAAACATTTGGCCCTGTGGTTTCAGAGGAGAAGATTTTTCAAATTCCACCAATCAGAATCAAAAAATGCTTCTGGCAGCCATGTTTTTCGATGCACAGTAACAAACATGAGGAGCATTTGTAGAAGACCTTCCATAGACTATCCCTGCTAGGTTTGGTTTACGTTGGCTCAGTAGTTCCAGAGAAGATGAAAATGTGACTTCCCATAGGGTTTCTATAGTAACTATAAGCTGCAATTGTGGCCATGTTTACACCCCGATCAACATTAAATGAGGATCATTGGTAGAGGGGGTCCCACTCATCTATGTGAAGTATCCAACATCTAGCCTGGCAGTTTCAGAGGAGAAGATTTTTGAAAATCCACCAACCAGAATCAAAGAATGCCTCTGGCAGCCATGCTTGCAAACCCATGGGAACAAAATGAGGATCGTTTGTAGAGGACCTCCCATAGACTGTCCCTGCCACGTTTGGTTCACGTAGGCTCAGTAGTTCCAGAGAAGAAGATGAAAACGATAAATTTAAAAGTAATTTGTATATTTTTTATACTTACCAATGGCACAGACTTAGCTGGTGCAAACTCAATATTATCAATGGCCAAACACAAATTTTGAATCCCCGATTCCCCAAAATTTGCATACAATACCGAAAATTAAAATTCTTTTCTGGTCCTCCATACTTTTACTACCTGTGTATGCGCAGTACTCAGGAAGAGACTGGAATTGCCACCAACATCATTCTTTGTAGACGAAACTACTAAAATAATAACTCAGCGGGGAGATAAGAGTGCCCACACATGGGAGGGCCATCCCCGTCTGGGCCATTTTAAGTATAAAAAATTTACAAAATTACTTTAAATTTATCATATTTTTATACTTCAGCCAATGGCCCAGACTCAGCTGAATCATAAAAAGGCAGAGGGCCAAGGACTTAGCAGACCAAATACAGCTCCTAAGCCTGCATTCCAAGGTGAAAAGGAGAATAATTTTTTAAAGGAATTACATGTATGTCTCTCTATACAATAAAAGAGAAGACATATCATCAATAAGGAGCCATATCCAAGTAATTCCATATTCTTAGCATGAATGATTATGCTAATTGGGTGTAACGAGCCCCCAGTTTTAAGGTTAGTCCAGACTAAACCACTTAAATTAGGATGGCGTATTCGAGAATGAGAGACTAACCTCCACAAATACATGCCATATATATATATATAATGAACAAACTGTATTTAAGATCAGTAATAATCCACAGACAAAACAGCTTCACTTAAAGTTACACACTTATCAAACCAAAAGAGATGAAGAAAAATCCCCCCCCCCCCCCCCCCCCGACTCCCTTTTTTTGAAGGAATATTCTTCAAAACAAGAGCACTGCCTAGCAAGGCAACATATGCCCGTTAAAATTGGAACATGCACAAGTTTCTATGTCTGTCCCTCCCCCCCCCCCCCTCCAATCATTGCCCATTCCCCTGCCCTGTCTGGGGTAAACGGTAATTCACCTGTTTTTCACATTTTCATATTAATCGATCTGAGGTCTTCACAAAATAAAAACAAGGCTGTTGTAGAAGATTCTCCTCACTGTTTACAATGGTAGCGTCCATTCATTGACAGGTTAACTTCATTGATAACGATTGACGATAGGTGGCACCAAGGAAAAGGACATTTTGAGGATCATAATAGCTATAAACAGCGAGGATTCTTGTCGTTTAAAAATAAAATGATGTTATCTGCTCCTGTCACATGTACAATGACAATTGATGATCAACATGGGTGCAAAGTTTGAACAATAAAGCAAGTAAATGTCGGAGTAGGCGACACAATAGTGTAATGTTTCAAGTACTAAAAGGGGGAATAACTCTGGAAATACAAAGCAGAGTAAACTCAGGGTTCCTGCACCTGACCTGACATGAAATTCCAGGCTTATCCAGGCCATATACACCCCAAATTCAAGGAGTTTCAAGGCTAATAGAAAGTTAAATTCAAGGTTTTTCCAGGCTTATCGTAGTTGAACCACTCGAACCGCCTCGGACGTATTTCATTCATCTCAACTCGGCGTGCAATGCTTCATTTTTCAAGGCTTTTCCAGGCCCAGGGAGCCAAATCAAGGCTTTTCAAGGCCTTGAATTTCGTTTTTGAAATTCCAGGCTTTTCAAGGCCCGTGGGAACCCTGTAGCTGCTCTTGTCACATGCACAACAGCAATTGGTGATCAACATGTGTGCAAAGTTTGAACAATATTGCATGTAACATGTTGTAGGAGTAGGCGACACAATACTGCAATGTTTCAAGTACTAAAAGGGGGCATAACTTTGGAAATACAAAACAGAGTTACCTGCTCTTGTCACATGCACAACGACAATTACTGATCAACATGTGTGCAAAGTTTGAACAATGTAGCATGTAAAATGTTGGAGTAGGCGACACAATAGTGTAATGTTTCAAGTATCAAAAGGGGCATAACTCTGGAAATACAAAACAGAGTTACCTGCTCTTGTCACATGCACAACGGCAATTGGTGATCAACAGGTGTGCAAAGTTTGAACAATATAGAATGTAAAATGTTGAAGGAGAAGGCGACACAATACTGTAATGTTTTAAGTACTAAAAGGGGCATAACTCTGGAAATACAAAATGGAGTTATCTGCCCTTGTCACATGCACAACGGCAATTGGTGATCACCATGTGTGCAAAGTTTGAACAATATAGCATGTAAAATGTTGAAAGAGTAGGCAACACAATACTGTAATCTTTTAAGTACTAATAGGGAGGCATAACTCTGGAAATAAAAAAGATAATTACTTGCTCTTGTCACATGCACAACGGCAATTGATGATCAACATGTGTGAAAAGTTTGAACAATATAGCATGTAAAATGTTGAAGGAGAAGGCGACACAATACTGTAATGTTTAAGTACAAAAAGGGGGATATCTCTGGAAATACAAAATGGAGGTACCTGCTCTTGTCACATGCACAACGGCAATTACTCATCAACATGTGTGCAAAGTTTGAACAACGTAGCATGTAAACTTTTGGAGGAGTAGGCGACACAAAAATTGTTTACGGATGGATGGATGGATGGACGGACAGACGGACAGATGGACAGATGGACGGATGGATGGGCGGACGGATGGACGGACGGATGGACGGACGGATGGATGGACGGAAGGACAGACAGACAGACAGACAGACAGACAATGCCATAACATAATACATAAGTCAAATGACGGGCGTATAAAAAGGGAAGCGCTCTGGAATCAGTTAAAAGTGGTACCAAATAATCTATATATATTCGCTCAACAGGTATCCAGTTATTAATTATTATTAATTATTGGTGTTTAACGCCACTTTAATAGCTAAGGCTATCATGCCAATCCCGGTTATTAACAGTGCAAGCTTCTAACATATGCCAGAGTCGGAATACTTAGATAGGTCTAAAAGCAGTGATCCCAATGGAAAGTATCTGTTTGAGCAAACACGCTTTTGAAGCAAGCAACAGGAGACCCTGTTCAGGTGTACAATTAATTCCAACAAGAGCACCTCTGAGGCGTGGCAAAATACGCCCGTTTTTGGGGGGTTGTCAAGTACAATTTAGACGTGTTAATAGCATTTAGGTAATAGAGTAGACTCCTAGTTAATTGAAAGTAAATTTTTGAAATATGTCGAAAAATGTCCTTGATAATCAGTGATAATCACCAAATTCCCTATGTTTATAGACATATTTGGTCTCAGTACATCCAATACAGACAACTAATCTATTATATGTTTTTGTCTGAGCTCTATGAGCTCTGTCAAACAAAATATAATAGAATAAATGCACAGTTTATCTCTGGAATACAGGAAAGTGACCAAAATCTGTTAACTGAATGTTAAAAAATTTATAGTAATTTATATATTTTTTATACTTACCAATGACCCAGACTTAGCTGGTGCTAACTCCAACAAAACCAGGGCCAAACACAAATTTTGCCCCCCAATCCCCAAAATTTGCATCCAAAACAAAAAGAAATCATGTCCTAAAGGACCTCCATACTACGCCTCTACTGCGCATGCGCAGTGACGCAGTCGTCCCGAAATTGGCGCCAATTATCATTCTTACTGGCAGTGCCTGGTCAGCGCTATGTACTCAGCGGGGAGGCAAGAGTTTCCAACTCCAGGGAGGGCCATCCCCGTCTGGGTCATTGGTAAGTATAAAAAATATATAAATTACTATAAATTTTTTAACATTTTTATACTGTACCAATGACCCAGACTTAGCTGAATAGTAAACAGGCTGGAGGGCCTAGGACATAGAGGAAAATCCAATAAGCTCAACTATATAGTAAAGAGGTAACCCCTTAAGGAGAAAAGGAGTATTAGGCTTTACATGTATCTTTCTTATTTAATATTAAATTAGAAAGATACACTACCCTTAATAATTGAGCACAATAACATTCATGCTCTCTATTAACATCCAGTATAACCCTTATAGTAATTATTTTTAAAGCAAGCCAATAAATAAAGTAGTCCAGAGAATTGAGACTCTTTATAATCATTTAAAAGTGTCCGAGTATTGTATATTAAAGCCCGTTTGACACTTGACATATACAAATGCTTCACACCGAGCTACACTTTAAAAATAAGACATGAATGAATTTAAACATTAATATTACACTTTAAAACCATCCCGGAAGCGACTCAGAAATACTGACTTGGAGGAGGCATTCCCTTGCTTTTCACTATGAAGCAGGTGACCTAAGGGAACACCCCCCCCCCCCCCCCCCCTTCCCCTTGCCCTGGGTCAAATAGCCCAGAGCGAAGAGGGCAGCCGGACGGAGTCACTGCCGGAACAGAAAGCCTGCATAACTATAGTTGCAACTGTTTAGTGGACGACATTCTGAGCAACAGATAACGGACCTAAACAATGCAGGTCTCCAGAAATGGACTCAATATTTCTGAGATAAAAATTCGTAAATGTGGATGGCTGAGACCAATAAGCAGCCTTCATTAAATCTGTAATAGCAACACTATTAGCATAAGCCCAGGAAGTAGAAAGAGCTCTTACTTCATGAGCAGAAATCTTAAGCACAGACTGCTGAGAAGAAGATAAATCTTCATAAGCAGTACGGATAGTTAACTGAATCCATCTAGCAATAGAATGGACTGAAATGTCTTTTCTATTAGGCATCAAAGACAGAAAGAAACGTTTCGGTCCCTTTCTGATAAACTGAGATCTCTGTTTATAGATACGTAGTGCTCTAACAGGACAGAGTAAAGGCCTACGCCCGTCTGAAGACGGAAGAGCCTTAATAACAATAGGTTCCGGATATTTATTAGGAGCCTGATTCTTAGCTAAAAAACCCACATTAGTAGTGAAGGTGATAGTGTTCCCAACACTACGATAATGAGAATCATCCACCGATAGAGCATGAAGCTCACTGACTCTTCTGGCAGAAGAGAAAGCTAAGAGAAAAGCTGTCTTATAAGATAAGAATTTGAAATCTACTGTCCCAAGAGGTTCAAATGGCTTTTCCTTCAATTTAAGGAGAACCCAAGCTAAATTCCACTTAGGAATTAATCTAAGAGTTCTGGGTCTATTTATCGAAAAGTTTCTAACCAACTTCGATAAAGAGACATTAGATCCAATTTGTAAACTATCATGATGTGCATAGGTATCAGATAACATAGATCTATAACCCTTTATAGTAACAGGCTGCAGTTTGATTTCGTCAAACAAGTATACTAGAAAGTTTGCAATGTCTGGTATAGAGGGATCAAATATATCTACAGAATGATCCCTACACCAACGACGAAAAACCTTCCACTTAGCCGCATAGTTTAGCGAAGAGGAGGTCCTCCTACAGTTAGAAATCGCGTCCACTGCTCGTCCTGTAAAGTGCTTGCCATGCAAGAAGGACTGCACAATGGAAAAACGTGAAGGTTGAGACCTTGCAGGTTGTGATGGAGTTGGCGCGATTTCCCCTGCGAAAGAAGATCCTCTCGTGGAGGAAGCTTCCGCGGTAGGTCCCACAACAGACACCTGAGTAGATTTATCCACGGTCTCTGTGGCGACAGAGATGCTACCAACAGAATCTTGCATTGAGATTGTTTTATCTTTAGCAATACTTGTTGAATTAACGGCGCTGGAGGATACGCATATCCTATCATTCCGTCCCAAGGGATCGACAGAGCGTCTACTGCAAATGCTCTTGGATCCGGACACGGAGACACATACGTCTGCAACTGATTGTTGAGATGTGTCGCACATAAGTCTATCATTGGCCGTTCCCATTGGTAGCAAATCTGATTGAATACTTGTTTGTTGAGAGTCCACTCCGACGGCAACAAGCGACCCTTTCGTGAAAGGGAGTCTGCTAGCACATTCAGACGACCCGGTATGTGACGGACCGAAAGAAGAACGTGATGTTCTAACACAAACAGAAGGATTCTTTCCGTTAGATTGAACAACGGAACTGAATGAGTGCCTCCCTGATTCCGTATATACGCCACTACTGTCGTATTGTCGGATAGGATTTGGACATGAGCATCGTGAATAATGTCCATCCAGTGACGTAACGCAAGCCAAATTGACATCATTTCCTTGATGTTTATGTGCTTGCACAGGAATTGCGGATCCCAAAGACCCTGGCATCTCGAATCCGTTGGGATTAATGATGCACCCCAACCTGTTTGACTGGCATCCGTCATAACGGTAAAACTCGGATCCGGCAACTGCAGCGGAACTCCTTGAGTTAACCACTGAATGTTTGCCCAAGTCTGAATCTCTTGTTTCACTTGATCTGACAAGAGAACGTCTACATCGAGCGAATGAATTTTCACACTCCAATTCTGAGTCAGGAAAATTTGAAGAGGACGTGTGCGTAGCCGCCCCATCGGAATGAGATCCGCGGCGGCTCCGCACAGACCTATCAGTCTCATAAATTCTCTCGCCGTGACTTTGTCTGCGTGCAGACAATAGCGAGCGTAACAACTGACTAATTTCGCTCTGGTTAACGGCAGACGAACGAGATTGTTGTGCGTCTCGAAGCTCATTCCCAGATGAGTGAACGACTTGGACGGCACCAGATCCGACTTCTCCTCGTTTACTATAAAACCGAGACGTCGGAGCAATAGAAGAAGATTCTGAACATCGTTCTGAAGCGTTAACTCGTTGCCGTACCTCTGAAGAATGTCGTCCAGGTAGGCCGACGTTACCGCAGACGAATGAGCTCGGAAGTAGATCATTACCGAGTTCATTACCCGAGTGAAAGCCCAGGGTGCTAGATTCAATCCGAAGCACATCGCCGGGAATTGATACACCACTCCTAGGACTGCGAAGTGTAGATACTTTTGGAATGTCGGATGTACCATGACGTGAAAGTACGCATCTTTGAGATCTATGCTCGTTGCATAATCGTTCACCCGAATACTTGCTCTGACCGATCGAATCGTCTCCATATAAAACTTCGGAGCGACGATCAGCTTGTTTATCCAGCTCAAATCTATGACTGGACGGAACGAGCCGTCTGGTTTCGGAACCAGAAACAGATGGCTGTAGAATCCCAGAGATTCCTGGTTTTCTACGACCTCTAACGCGTTCTTCATTAAAAGAGACTGCACCTCTGATAACAGAGCGTCTCTTTTCTGTGGATTTGACGGAAGATGAGTCCACTTTGGACTTCGAGTTAATGGAGGCTTTCGTTTGAAGGATATCTTTAGACCTTCCGAAGTCACTCCTCTCACCCAAGGGTCGTCCGTAATCGACGCCCACTCTTGAGAAAAACTCGACAACCTTCCGCCAACCGGAACGCGATAGAGGTTCAAGCCATCACCTCCTGGACCTGCGAGGCCTGCGGTACGAGAAACCACGTCTTCCACGACCCGCACCTCGCCTCGTCGACCTTGGGGCGTCCGACCGATTGTCCCGGCCTGAAGGACGTCCCGAACGAGAGTCGCTATCCTGACGGTCTCTCGAATAAGACCAAGAGGACGCACCGGAACCTCTATAGGAACCTCTCTTGGGCGCATTAGACCCAGAAGTGCCTGTCTTATTCGTGTCTGCTGTATCCGACTTCTTAGGAGCAGATCTGAACAACAGAGAATCATTAGCTTTCTTTTTCATTTTATCATAAATAGCGGAAAGCTTGCCGTCAAAGAGAAGTTCTCCTGAGACCGAAGCGACTCTAAGAGAGTTCTTCACCTTAGAATCCACTAGTGTGGATGTAGCTAGGGCTGCGTCACGTCTAACCAACTCCAGATTTGCCACTGAAAGGGCGGAGTTACACGTGGAATAAGCTACTGCCCTTGAAAGAAGTCTTAAAGAGGATTGTATATCCTGAAACTCTTCCCCTTGAAGGCGCAGTGATAACGCCTTAGTAAGGTGATCTGCGTAAGATAAGGCATCTAAATTGGCTCTGTTAGACGCAATAGCTGTTTCCAACACCGCGGTTGGAATAGAAGCTGACGACGGTAATGATAGCTCTAAGTCTTCCGCCTCGTCATCCATACGCAGAGGAACTCTCGGTATACCCTGTCCTGCCGTATCGAAATTATTCCTTGCATTAATGAAAGGCAGGTTGAGAGTATTAGCGGACAAGAAACCTGCTTTCATCGTCCTGGAAGCAAGTTTAAATATAGCGTCGTTCAAAAATTCAAATGTTCTAGCAACATTATTGGACTGCGACGGAAACTCGGGAGCGATGTCCCTGAACCGCTCAAAAAATTCAGAGTCCAATGACGCTATAATTCTCTTGTCCGTAAGCGCAGCAGTCTGGCCCGACGGAACAACTTGAGGGAGAAAGTGCCGGATGAAGTCCACGGCAGCTTTATGTTGTTCCGAAAGGGATAGCTCCAAGTCATCCGTATCCCTTTCACCATCCGGTCGGACCTCATGATGTTCCCGGTCGTCCGCCCCCGATGCTTCGGCGGAGCGTACCGACCCAGCGCCGTCGGATAATTCTCGATCCGACACCGTTTCTGTCGGCTGCTGGGATGCTGCGATAAGCTGTGCTATCTGCACAAGAATGTCCGGCGTCGAGACCTGCGGAGGCGCAGTCTTTCGCTGCTTCGCCGAGGGCAGCTCGCATCAGATGGCTCCCGCATACTTTTCCTATGCGAACGTCCGGAGTCCATCGGTCTCGAATCCCTGGCTGCCGGATGGTGTGACCTGGTCGCCGAAGAATCCTTCATCGGCGAAGCTGGTAATATATCGGCGGTCACGCAGCCAAGGTGCGGTCGTGTGCACTGACGAGAAGAGGAAGCCTTAACAGTCTCTGCGGACTGCTTATACAACGGAGCGTCCCGAGCGACGGACGTATGCTCCGCTAAAGACACATTTTGTACCACAACATCTGGTCCCAGATGTTGTTGTACGAGAGAGGGACCTCTCTCGCTCGCGGCCCGGCTGGACCTGGACGAGCTAGGAACCGGACTAAAAGGCTTCCTCCGTTCTCGCATACTATCCGCCGTCACTGGGTGTGCATCTATTATGTTTATAGTGCTCGAATCACCCAAAATTTCCTCTTGGACCGCATCGGACAAACCCGGCTGCCGAACCATTCGGTGAATGGACGCTACACCGGGCGAGCTAGCGGACGACATTTGTCTAATCTCCATGAGCACTTTTGCCGCTAGCTCTGAATTCATTTGTGACGACGGACGCACACTTGAAGAAGATAACATGGAAACATCACCCTGTTCTGGTTCCTCTGAAATAGAAACTGAGAGAGTAGAGTGACCTTGCGGAGAAAGAGCCGGCATCGCTCTTTCTCCAGAAACAACATATCGTGACACACGTTTCCAATGTTTCTCATCCCAATGTTCACATATAGGACAGGGATTAATGCGAGAACACTGACTACAATTAATACAATGATCATGAAAGTCAGAGGAAGATTTCTTCCTATTACAATTTGAACAACGTCCCTTCATTGTGAAAGAACAACAATAAGTCCTAGTTACTCGCAAAAACCCCTGACACAAAGATACATAATAACATGATCCATTAATAAATGAAAAAACAATTGCAAAACAAAATAATTTTGAAAAAATATTTTTTCAGCGAAGCCCAAGTTGCTGAAAAGTAACGTTGAGCCCCGATGGATCCGATGGCAAAGTGAGGTCAAAAATTTTAAATTTACATTAAATAATTAATGAGACACTTTCGGATAATATAAATGTATCTTATAGTGAGATAAACTACAGCAAAGGCAAACAGCCCCCCTCAAAAAAGGCTGTTGCCAATGAAAACAAACAGTGTAAAAACACCAGAAAACATGACTCCAGGCACTGAAAAAACTGGCCCGGAATCAGTCATCAATTACACTCTATCTGATGCAAAACAGAGACTCCCAGGGGAGAATCTGCAGAACATCAGATGGAAGATGCAGAACACAAACGTTATACACCCATGGGTGAAAACGTAACTATGGGGAAAATAACAGAAAACATTCTGTAACCAAGCAACTCTCCCAGGAAATTTTAGAAATGAAATTTCTCAAAAATATGCCAAAAGCATGGGAGAATTGCAAGGGGGGACTTTAGAAGGCTAGGGGAGAGGAAACACTGAATAAGCAGTGCAACAATTAGCAAGAATGACAACAAGAGGCCCATGCCTCGAAAATAGGCAACTTAACATAATTTCATCAAAAAATTTTAAGTACAGCCCTGATTATTTTTTGTCACTTCTTTTTCCTCTCCTCCTTCTATCCTCCATAGAATCACATTTTCTCCAAAAATTACGTGTCTGGCATCCTTTAAACTGAGATTTACAAGCACAAAGATCAGTGAGATGTTGACTGATGAAGGGCCAAACAGAGAATGATAATTGGCGCCAATTTCGGGACGACTGCGTCACTGCGCATGCGCAGTAGAGGCGTAGTATGGAGGTCCTTTAGGACATGATTTCTTTTTGTTTTGGATGCAAATTTTGGGGATTGGGGGGCAAAATTTGTGTTTGGCCCTGGTTTTGTTAGAGTTAGCACCAGCTAAGTCTGGGTCATTGGTACAGTATAAAAATATATAAATTACTATAATTTTTTTAACATTTTTATACTGTACCAATGACCCAGACTTAGCTGAATAGTAAATAGGCTGGAGGGCCTAGGACATAGAGGAAAATCCAATAAGCTCAACTATATAGTAAAGAGGTAACCCCTTAAGGAGAAAAGGAGTATTAGGCTTTACATGTATCTTTCTTATTTAATATTAAATTACAAAGATACACTACCCTTAATAATTGAGCACAATAACATTCATGTTCTCTATTAACATCCAGTATAACCCTTATACTAATTATTTTTAAAGCAAGCCAATAAATAAAGTAGTCCAGAGAATTGAGACTCTTTATAGTCATTTAAAAGTGTCTGAGTATTGTATATTAAAGCCCGTTTGACACTTGACATATACAAATGCTTCACACCGAGCTACACTTTAAAAATAAGACATGAATGAATTTAAACATTAATATTACACTTTAAAACCATCCCGGAAGCGACTCAGAAATACTGACTTGGAGGAGGCATTCCCTTGCTTTTCACTATAAAGCAGGTGACCTAAGGGAACACCCGCCCCCCCCCCCCCTTCCCCTTACCCTGGGTCAAATAGCCCAGAGCGAAGAGGGCAGCCGGACGGAGTCACTGCCGGAACAGAAAGCCTGCATAACTATAGTTGCAACTGTTTAGTGGACGACATTCTGAGCAACAGATAACGGACCTAAACAATGCAGGTCTCCAGAAGTTAAAAAATTTATAGTAATTTATATATTTTTTATACTTACCAATGACCCAGACATAGCTGGTGCTAACTCTTAAAATATAGGGCCAAACACAAATTTTGCCCCCCAATCCCCAAAATTTGCATCTAAAACCAAAGAAAACATGTCCTGAAAGGCCCTCCACACTTCGCCCCTACTGTGCATGCGCAGTGATAAGGACGTTCCGAAATTGGCGCCATTAATCATTCTAATAACCAGTGCCTGGTAAGCGCTATGTACTCAGCGGGGAGGCAAGAGTTCCCAACTCCTGGGAGGGCCATCCCCGTCTGGGTCATTGGTAAGTATAAAAAATATATAAATTACTATAAATTTTTTAACATTTTTATACTGTACCAATGACCCAGACATAGCTGAATAGTAAAAAGGCTGGAGGGCCAAGGACATAGAGCAAAATGGAATACGCTCAATAAAATAAAATAGAGTCATCCCCTGTAGGGAAAAAGAAGTAATAGGCCTTACATGTATCTTTCTTATTTATGATAAATTAGAAAGATACAACACCTTCCAAAATTGAGCTTAATACATCCATGTACTCTATTAATATCCAATATAATCCTTATACTAATAATTTTTAAAGTAAGCCAATAAATAAGTAAGTCTAGAGAATAGAGACTCTTATACTCCTAAAAGTGTCTGAGGATTGCATAATCATGTCCGTTGACATATGCAATATTCAAAAGCTATACTTTAAAAACTAAGACTTGAATGAATTTTAAAAACCTAAACTTCTCACTAAACAACCATCCCAATAACAGCTCAGAATAACTAACTCCGGAGGAGGTATCCCCTTGTTTCATAGTAAAACAGGTGACCCAAGGGAACACCCTCCCCCCCCCCCTTTTTCTTGCCCTGGGTCAAATAGCCCAGAGGGCAGCAGAACGGAGACACTGCCGAAACAGACAGCCTACCTAGCTATAGTAGCAACTGTTAAGTGAATGACATTCTGAGCAGTAGATAATAGACCTAACAATAGAGGCCTCCAGAAATGGACTCGATATTTCTGAGATAAAATTCATGAATGTGGATGGCTGAGCGCAATGAGCGGCCTTCAAAAATCTATAATAGCGACACTATTAATGTAAGCCCAAGAAGTAGAAGAGCTCTTACTTCATGAGCCGAAATCTTAAGCACAACTGCTAAGTCAATGATATACCATAAGCAGTACCGATAGTAAATAGAATCCATTAACAATAAAATGGAGCGTAACGTCCTTCTACTAGGCATCAAAGACAGAAGAAGCTTACGCCCATAGTAATAAACAGATATCTGTTTATAAATACATAAACTGTACCCGGAAAGAGTAAAGGCCTATGCCCATACGAAGACGGAAGGACCTTAAAATAATAGGTTCTGGATAATAGGAGCCTAACTCTTATGCAAAAATCCAACCTAAATAGTAACGGAAGTAGTGATTCCGAAACTACGAAAGTGAAAATCATCCATCGATAGTGCATGAAACTCACTGACTCTACAGTAAAAGAGAAACCAACAGAATTACTGTCTAAAGGTCAGAATTTGAAAACTACTGTTTCCAGAGGCTCAAATGATTACTTAGCTAAATAAGAACCGAAGTTAAAATCCATATAGGAATTTAATCTAAAGATTCTAAGTCTATTTATCAAAAAGTTACTAACTGACTTAGATAAAGAGACAAAAGACTCAATTGTAAACTATCGTAGAGTGCATAGGTATGAGGTAACATAAACCTATAACCTAAATAATAACAGGCTGCAGTAGATCTTGTGAAACAAGTATACTAAAAAATTGCAATGAGTACTATGGAGGGATCAACAATATGAACATAATGATCCCTACACCACGACGGAAGAGCCTCCACTTTAGCCGCATAGAATAGCGAAGAAGAGGATCTCCTATAGTAAGAAATCGCGTCCAAAGCTCGTCCAGTACAGTGCATACAATGCAATACGGACCACACAACGGAATACATGAAGCTTGCGACCTTGCGGGTTGTGATAAAGATGACACGATTTACGCACTGAAAAAAGATCCTCACATAGAGGAAGATTTCACGTTAAGACCCACAGTAGACAAGAGAGTAAATTACCCATGATCTCTGTGAAGATAGAGATGCTATCAACAGAAATGTATTGTGGTTGTTTATCTTAGCAATACCTGCTGAAACAACAGCGCCGGAGGATACGCGTATCCTATCATTCCGTCCTATAGATCAATAGAGCGTTAACAACATTAGCTCAGAGATCTGGACAAGCTAACACATACGTCTGCAATTGATTAGCAAACTGTGTCGTAAATAAATCATCATTGGGCGCTCCCACAGATAGCAAATCTGATTGAATACTTGTTTGTTGAGAGTCCATTCTGACAGCAACAAGCGACCCGTAAGAGAACGGGAGTCCGGTAAAACAATCAGACTACCCGGAATATGACGGACCAAAACAGAACTTGGTGTACTATAACCAACAGACGGATTCTTTCCATTAAATTGAATAACGGAAACGAAAGAGTGCCTCCCTGGTTCCGGAGATACGCCACTATTGTCGAATTAAAGGACAGGATTTGGGCATGCGTTTCTGAATAATGTTCATGCAATGACATAAAGCAAGCCTAAAAAACATTATTCCGCGGAAGAAAACTGATTGCTAAGAGACTGCGGAACCCAAAGACCCTGGCACTTCGAATCCGTAGGGATCACTATTATATCCCAATCTGTTTGACTGGCAACCGTCATAACAGCCACACTCGGGTCCGGCAACTGCGGTGGCACTCTCTGAGTCAACCACCGAATGTTTGCCCCAGTCTGAATCTCTTGTAACACTAGATAGACAAGAGAACGTGTAAATCGAGCAAATCATGGATTGCCAAAAAGTTGCCGTCGAAGAGAAGCTCCTCCGAGAACGAAGCGACTCTGAGAGAGTTCTTAACCTTACTATCCACGCGTGAGGATGTAGCTAGGGCTGCGTCACGTCTAACCAACTCCAATCAGCCACTGAAGGGCGGAGTTATACGTGAACAAACTACTGCCCTCAAAAGAAATTACATTGAGAATAATATCCCGTAAATCTTTTCTTGAAGACGTAATGATAACACCTCAGTAAGGCGGATTACGTATGATAAAGCGTCTAAGTTAAGTCTACTATACATCATGTCGTTTCCAACATTGAAATTGGAAAAGACATAAACGGCGAAAAAGAATATATGCAGTCTTTAACCACACCGTCTAGACGCATAAGAACTCTCGGTATGCCCTGCTCTGCCAAAATAAACTATTCGTATAAAAGATAAAATGGCAGAAATGAGCAACGCGGATAAGAAACTAAACTATCATGCTTGGTAGCAGGCTTGTGTATATATATATATATATAGCGTCGAAAAATAAAACACATGTTGTAATGACAATATTGGACTGCGTCGGTAAGTCAGGGACAATGTCCCTGAACCGATCGAAAAATCCGAGTCCAATGACGCTATAAGTCTCTTATCCAAGATCGCAGCAATGAAGTCCGAAATAACAATCACTGGAAGATAATGCCAGAAGATATGAAAGGCAGCTTCCGATACTACTAAAGGGAAAACTCGAAATCTTTCGAATCCCTTTCGCCATTCTGTCGGACCCTATAAAGCGTTCGGTCGTCCGTAGCTGATGCAACCGCGGACCGCACCGACCCAGCGCCGTCGGATAATTCCTGATTCGACCGAGAAACTGTCAATTGCTGGGATGCTGCGAAACAACTGTGCTAACTCGGATAGCACGTCCGTCACTGAGGCCTGAGGAGAAGCGGTCTTACGATGCATTGCCGCTGGAAGCTCCGTGATCGTTACCCCGTGCATACTACCAATATGCGAGCGAACGGAGTATATAGGCCTCGTGTCCCTTGGCTACCGGATGGCGCGACCTATTCGCCGTGGAATCACTGAATGACGAAACTGATCGGATACTCGAGGTCACATAGCCAATGTGCGGTCGTGTGCCCTGCTGTGAGAATGAGGAAGCATTAAGGACAGTCTCTCAGACTGTCAATATAACGGAGCGTCCAGACCGACGGACATATGCTCCGAATGTAAAATATCTGAACCACAACATGCGGTCCCCTATGTTGTTGCACGAGAGAGGGACCTCTCTCGCTCACAGCCCGGACGGACCTGGACAAGCCAGGAACCGGACTAACAGGCTTCCTCCGATCTGTCCTCAATCTGCCGTCACTGGGTGAGTACTAAAGTAATTAAAGTGCTCGCATCACCCAAATCTCCTTCCTAGACCGCAACGGACGAACCCGGCAGCCGAACCATTCGATGAATGTACGCTACACCAGGTGAGCTAGCGAATGTCACTCCGTAGGCGATAGACATATTCCATGAGCACTTATTGCCGCTAGCTCTTCATTAACTATGACGACAGAGGCACACTTATGAAAGACATCTCCATAACTCTGCGAACAAGAAACCAGAAATACTTGGTTATAGCAAGCATAAAATAATAATATATATAGCGTCGTGCAATAATTCGAAAGTTTGTGTGACATTATTGGACTATGTCGGAACTGAGGGACGATGTCCCTGAACCGAACCAAAAATTTCTAAGTCCACCGACGCTATCAGTTTCTTATCCGGCATCGCAGCATTCTGGTCCGACAAAAGAAGCTGTAGAAGACCAAGTCAGATGACATACACAACAGCATATGTTGTTCCGAAAGGGAAAGCTCGAAATCCTCCAAATCCCTTTCGGTATCCCGTCGGACCGGATGAAACTTTCGGACGTCCGTACCCGCTTCCGCGGAGCGTCCCGCCCCAGCATCGTCGGATAAAATATATGCGACAGATTCAGTTGATGCTGGGATGCTGCGATAAACTGTGCTATTAAGGAAAGCACATCCGTTCCCGAGGCCTGTGCAGTAGCGGTCTTACGATGCATTGCCGCTGGAAGCTCCGTGAACGTTGACTCCCGCACACTTCCTATGCGAACGTCCGGAGTCTGCAGGCCTCGTGTCCCTGGCTACCGGATGGTGTGACCTGGTCGCCGAAGAATCCTTCATCGGCGAAGCTGGTAATATATCGGCGGTCACGCAGCCAAGGTGCGGTCGTGTGCGCTGACGAGAAGAGGAAGCCTTAGCAGTCTCCGCGGACTGCCTAAACAACGGAGCGTCCCGAGCGACGGACGTATGCTCCGCTTGCGACACATTTGTACCACAACATCTGGGGCCAGATGTTGTTGAACCAGAGAGGGGCCTCTCTCGCTTGCCGTCCGGATGGACTGGAACGAGCTATGAACCGGACTAAAAGGCTTCCTCCGTTCTCCCTCCGATCCGCCGTCACTGGGTGTGCATTAGGTTAATTTATAGTGCTTGCATCACCCCAAAATTCCTTCTAGACCGCAACGGACGAACCCGGCTGCCGAACCATTTGGTGAATGGACGCTACACCGGGCGAGCTAGCGGACGTCAAAGGCCGTCGAACCTACTAGGGTCCTCTTAGGCAATTGGCGTATTTACATGAGCACTTTTCCGCTAGCCCTTAATTAATTGTGACGACGGAGGCACACTGTTGGAAGACATCACAGATACATCACCCTAATCTTGATCGTCTGAAATAGAAATTGATAAACTAGAGTGACCCTGCGGGGAAAGGACCGGAGTGTTCAAATCCCCAATAACATACCGTGACATACGCTTCCCATATTGTCATCGAAATCATACGATACAGAACAGGAGTTAATGCGAGTACACTGACCACATATAGAATGATTATAAAGTCAGAGGAAGACTTCCTCTTAATACAATTGATCAATATCCTTTCAATGTGAAAAGAAAACAAGTCCTGGTACTCGCACTAACCCCTGGCAATCAAAATACATAATAATAATATGATCCATTAATATAGAAAAAATAATTGAAATCAAAATATTTTGAAAAAATATTTTTTCAGAACAGCCCAAGTTTCTGAAAAGTAACGTTGAGCCCCAATGGATTCCAAGCCTAAGTGTGGACAAAAATTTTAAAAATATTTTAAACAATTTATTCAACACTTACGAACAATAATAATGTATCTAGTTATGATTAAAATAACATCAAGATATTATTTTCCAGAAATCCCCCCCTCACACAGAGGGCTGTTGTAAATGTAAACAATGGGTGTAAAAACACTAAAATAAGACTCCAGGCACCCAGGCCCGAAATCAGTTACCAAAAATACACTATCTGATGCAAAACAGAGACTTCCAGGGAAGAAACTGCAGAACATCAGATGGTAGATGCAGAACACAACGCCTAACCACCCGTAGGTGAAGACGTAAACATGGGGAAAAGAACAGAATTCATTCTGTTATTCAGCTAAAACTCCCAAGAAAATTTAGTAATAATAATTACAAAAACTATGCCAAAAGCATGGGAGAATAGCAAGGGGGGACTTAAAGGACAGGGAGAGAGGAAAACACTTAAAAAACAGTGTAACTAAATAATCAGAATGACAACAAAATGGCTGCTGCCTCGAAAATAGGTAACTTAACATAATTTCATTGAAAAATTTTAAGTTACAGCCCTGATAATATTCTGTCACA
The DNA here is from genome assembly GCA_031216915.1 of Pictodentalium vernedei. Lineage (NCBI taxonomy): Eukaryota > Metazoa > Mollusca > Scaphopoda > Dentaliida > Dentaliidae > Pictodentalium > Pictodentalium vernedei. Next base: position 782,491,821 of record CM062296.1, on the reverse strand, counting down.
CATTTTTTTCCTCTCCTCCTTCTCTATCCTCCTTAGAATCACCATTTCACTAATATTTATGTGTCTGGCATCATTTAAACTGAGATTTATAAGCACAAAGATCAGTCAGATGTTAACTGATGAAGGGCCAAACTTAGAATGATTAATGGCGCCAATTTCGGAACGTCCTTGTCACTGCGCATGCGCAGTAGGGGCGAAGTGTGGAGGGCCTTTCAGGACATGTTTTCTTTGGTTTTAGATGCAAATTTTGGGGATTGGGGGGCAAAATTTGTGTTTGGCCCTATATTTTAAGAGTTAGCACCAGCTATGTCTGGGTCATTGGTACAGTATAAAAATATGGACTCAATATTTCTGAGATAAAAATTTGTAAATGTGGATGGCTGAGACCAATAAGCAGCCTTCATTAAATCTGTAATAGCAACACTATTAGCATAAGCCCAGGAAGTAGAAAGAGCTCTTACTTCATGAGCAGAAATCTTAAGCACAGACTGCTGAGAAGAAGATAAATCTTCATAAGCAGTACGGATAGTTAACTGAATCCATCTAGCAATAGAATGGACTGAAATATCCTTTCTATTAGGCATCAAAGACAGAAAGAAACGTTTCCGTCCCTTTCTGATAAACTGAGATCTCTGTTTATAGATACGTAATGCTCTAACAGGACAGAGTAAAGGCCTACGCCCGTCTGAAGACGGAAGAGCCTTAATAACAATAGGTTCCGGATATTTATTAGGAGCCTGATTCTTAGCTAAAAAACCCACATTAGTAGTGAAGGTGATAGTGTTCCCAACACTACGATAATGAGAATCATCCACCGATAGTGCATGAAGCTCACTGACTCTTCTAGCAGAAGAGAAAGCTAAGAGAAAAGCTGTCTTATAAGATAAGAATTTGAAATCTACTGTCCCAAGAGGTTCAAATGGCTTTTCCTTCAATTTAAGAAGAACCCCAGCTAAATTCCACTTAGGAATTAATCTAAGAGTTCTGGGTCTATTTATCGAAAAGTTTCTAACCAACTTCGATAAAGAGACATTAGATCCAATTTGTAAACTATCATGATGTGCATAGGTATCAGATAACATAGATCTATAACCCTTTATAGTAACAGGCTGCAGTTTGATTTCGTCAAACAAGTATACTAGAAAGTTTGCAATGTCTGGTATAGAGGGATCGAATATATCTACAGAATGATCCCTACACCAACGACGAAAAACCTTCCACTTAGCCGCATAGTTTAGCGAAGAGGAGGTCCTCCTACAGTTAGAAATCGCGTCCACTGCTCGTCCTGTAAAGTGCTTGCCATGCAAGAAGGACCACACAACGGAAAAATGTGAAGGTTGAGACCTTGCGGGTTGTGATGGAGTTGGCGCGATTTCCCCTGCGAAAGAAGATCCTCCCGTGGAGGAAGCTTCCGCGGTAGGTCCCACAACAGACACCTGAGTAGATTTATCCACGGTCTCTGTGGAGACAGAGATGCTACCAACAGAATCTTGCATTGAGATTGTTTTATCTTTAGCAATACTTGTTGAATTAACGGCGCTGGAGGATACGCATATCCTATCATTCCGTCTCAAGGGATCGACAGAGCGTCTACTGCAAATGCTCTTGGATCCGGACACGGAGACACATACGTCTGCAACTGATTGTTGAGATGTGTCGCAAATAAGTCTATCATTGGCCGTTCCCATTGGTAGCAAATCTGATTGAATACTTGTTTGTTGAGAGTCCACTCCGACGGCAACAAGCGACCCTTTCGTGAAAGGGAGTCTGCTAGCACATTCAGACGACCCGGTATGTGACGGACCGAAAGAAGAACGTGATGTTCTAGCGCAAACAGAAGGATTCTTTCCGTTAGATTGAACAACGGAACTGAATGAGTGCCTCCCTGATTCCGTATATATGCCACTACTGTCGTATTGTCGGATAGGATTTGGACATGAGCATCGTGAATAATGTCCATCCAGTGACGTAACGCAAGCCAAATTGACATCATTTCCTTGATGTTTATGTGCTTGCACAGGAATTGCGGATCCCAAAGACCCTGGCATCTCGAATCCGTTGGGATTAACGATGCACCCCAACCTGTTTGACTGGCATCCGTCATAACGGTAAAACTCGGATCCGGCAACTGCAGCGGAACTCCTTGAGTTAACCACTGAATGTTTGCCCAAGTCTGAATCTCTTGTTTCACTTGATCTGACAAGAGAACGTCTACATCGAGCGAATGAATTTTCACACTCCAATTCTGAGTCAGGAAAATTTGAAGAGGACGTGTGCGTAACCGCCCCATCGGAATGAGATCCGCGGCGGCTCCGCACAGACCTATCAGTCTCATAAATTCTCTCGCCGTAACTTTGTCTGCGTGCAGACAATAGCGAGCGTAACAACTGACTAATTTCACTCTGGTTAACGGCAGACGAACGAGATTGTTGTGCATCTCGAAGCTCATTCCCAGATGAGTGAATGACTTGGACGGCACCAGATCCGACTTCTCCTCGTTTACTATAAAACCGAGACGTCGGAGCAATAGAAGAAGATTCTGAACATCGTTCTGAAGCGTTAACTCGTTGCCGTACCTCTGAAGAATGTCGTCCAGGTAGGCCGACGTTACCGCAGACGAATGAGCTCGGAAGTAGATCATTACCGAGTTCATTACCCGAGTGAAAGCCCAGGGTGCTAGATTCAATCCGAAGCACATCGCCCGGAATTGATACACCACTCCTAGGACTGCGAAGCGTAGATACTTTCGGAATATCGGATGTACCATGACGTGAAAGTACGCATCTTTGAGATCTATGCTCGTTGCATAATCGTTCACCCGAATACTCGCTCTGACCGATCGAATCGTCTCCATATAAAACTTCGGAGCGACGATCAGCTTGTTTATCCAGCTCAAATCTATGACTGGACGGAACGAGCCGTCTGGTTTCGGAACCAGAAACAGATGGCTGTAGAATCCCAGAGATTCCTGGTTTTCTACGACCTCTACCGCGTTTTTCATTAAAAGAGACTGCACCTCTGATAACAGAGCATCTCTTTTCTGCGGATTTGACGGAAGATGAGTCCACTTTGGACTTCGAGTTAATGGAGGCTTTCGTTTGAAGGATATCTTTAGACCTTCCGAAGTCACTCCTCTCACCCAAGGGTCGTCCGTAATCGACGCCCATTCTTGTGAAAAGCTCGACAACCTTCCGCCAACCGGAACGCGATAGAGGTTTAAGCCATCACCTCCTGGACCTGCGAGGTCTGCGGTAGGAGAAACCACGTCTTCCACGACCCGCACCTCGCCCCGTCGACCTCGGGGCGTCCGACCGATTGTCCCGGCCTGAAGGACGTCCCGAACGAGAGTCGCTATCCTGACGGTCTCTCGAATAAGACCAAGAGGACGCACCGGAACCTCTATAGGAACCTCTCTTGGGCGCATTAGACCCAGAAGTGCTTGTCTTATTCTTGTCTGCTGTATCCGACTTCTTAGAAGCAGATTTGAACAACAGAGAATCCTTAGCTTTCTTTGTAATTTTATCATAAATAGCGGAAAGCTTGCCGTCAAAGAGAAGTTCTCCTGAGACCGAAGCGACTCTAAGAGAGTTCTTCACCTTAGAATCCACTAGTGTGGATGTAGCTAGGGCTGCGTCACGTCTAACCAACTTCAGATTTGCCACTGAAAGGGCGGAGTTACATGTGGAACAAGAGGCCCCACGGGGCCTGAGGGCGCTCACCTGATACTGGCCGAGTCATATCACCAAAATAGCAAGGGATTCTGCCTTGTGGTTATTATCAGTTTTTCAACATAAAAGTGTTTTCTCTACTTAGTAACCCAGAGTGTTCATATGTTAGATACCCATATTGGGTACTCAATAATTTATCTATTTATTTATTGGAATTTAAGGTCACTTTCAGCATCTAAGGCTACATCTTACAGAGGCGTAATTATAATATCAAGTTTGGTCAATCGTTTATGCCTATCACTGCCCACTTTACAGGGCTTTCAATGCAGGAATTGGTTACTACTGGGCCCAATTTTATCAATAAAGCAGAACTTGAACAAACTTCAATTTGCCACTTCTAAGAAAATCAAATATCAAAAGATTCTGACAGGAGTAACAGAAAAAAAAGATTTTTTAAGAATATTTCTCATACTGAACTAAGTTATACATGGGCTCCCATAGGGAGCCCAAAAATAAAAGCTTCTGAAGCAGTGTTTTGGGAGAAGAAGATTCTTCAACGTTATTCCCATTAGCTACACTGTTAAAAAATGATGACTCGGCACTTTTAGTCCTAGAAAAGAACCTTATGATAAAATTTTTACCATTTTTTTCTTCCGGTCCTAAGGAAGCTTCACACCATATAAAAATTCTCAGTGCCATGTAGTTCTGGAGATATGGGCATTTAAAAAGAAAAAAATTTTTTAGCTCCTGCAGTTCCCGTGGGGGACAGGAAAACAATTTTCGGCATAAATTAGGTACTTATGACCCAATAAGCCCTCATATCAAATTTGGTTCAAATCGACTTTTTGGTTTGGAAAATAAAAATTTTGGTATAATTTGGGCTCCCACAGTGAGCCCAAATATGAACCCAGGTACTTGGCTTTACCAAACTTCACTCTCAGCCCCTAAGAATGCTGTACATCAAATATCAAAACATTTTGACTGGTGGATCTGAAAAAAAAATTTTTTTTAAAGAATATTCCTCATATTGAACTAAGTTATAATTTGGGCTCCCACAGGGAGACCAAATATGAGCCGAAGGACTTGACTTGAACAAACTTGAATCTCACCTCCCTAAGCATACTGTATACCAAATATCAAAAGATTCTGACCGGTGGATGCGAAGAAGAAGATTTTAAAAGAATATACCTCGTATTGCACTAAGTTACAATTTGGGTTCCCAAAGGGAGTCCAAATATGAACTCAGGGACTTGGCTTGAACAAACATCAATCTCACCCCCCTAAGGATGATGCATAGCAAATATCAAAAGATTCTGATTTGTGGATCCGAAGAAGAAGATTTTTAAAATATATCCCTCATATTGCACTAATTTGAACATTTGGGTTCCCATAGGGAACCCAAATATGGACCGAGGAATTTGATTTCTACAAATATGTGAATCAATGTTCCAAAGATGTTATATGTAAAATATGAAAGCTTTTAGAGCAGTGGTTTGGAAGAAAACAATTCTTTATTTTTTTCCCATTGCCTACTGTGTTAAAAAATACTGACTCAGCACTTTTTCAGAGTCCCGAAAAAGTACCCTATGATAAAACCGATAGCAATTTTTTTTTACCAATCCTTTCTGTTGGTCCCAAGAAAGCTTCACACCAAATAAAAATTCTCACTGCCGTGCAGTTTTTGAGATATAGGCGTTTTAATTTTTTTCTATTTTTAGCTCCTGTGGTTCCCACGGGGCTACAGGAAAAAAAATTTCTGCATAAATTAGGTACTTATGACCCAATAAGCCCTCACATAAAATTTGGTTCAAATTGGCCTCTCGGTTTAAAAAATAGAAATTTGGGGTGGGGCCAAAATTTTTGCTCCTCCCATAACATCGCCAAGTATAGACCTACGAACTTCTCTTGAACAAACTTGAGTCTACACCTCAAAAGGAAGCTGCATACCAAATATCAAGTCTCTGCTATTGCTGGTTCTTGAGAAGAAGATTTTTTAAGAATTGGAGCATTTTTGCCCCACCCCTCTGCTCAATATGAGCCGAAACCTAATTTGCCCAAAAATCAAAATGCCGCTATATAACCCCTACTCACATGAAATTTCATTAACATGCGGCCAGTGGTTTGGAAGAAAAAGACCCAAACACCACCTTCACGCCGGACGACGGACGAGGACGACGGACGACGGACGAAAAGTGATCAGAAAAGCTCACCCTGACTTTCAGTCAGGTGAGCTAATAAGCTACTGCCCTTGAAAGAAGTCTTAAAGAGGATTGTATATCCTGAAACTCTTTCCCCTGAAGGCGCAGTGATAACGCCTTAGTAAGGTGATCTGCGTAAGATAAGGCATCTAAATTGGCTCTGTTAGACGCAATAGCTGTTTCCAACACCACGGTTGGAATAGAAGCTGACGACGGTAATGATAGCTCTAAGTCTTCCGCCTCGTCGTCCATACGCAGAGGAACTCTCGGTATACCCTGTCCTGCCGTATCGAATTTATTCCTTGCATTAATGAAAGGCAGGTTGAGAGTATTAGCGGACAAGAAACCTGCTTTCCCCGTCCTGGAAGCAAGTTTAAATATAGCGTCGTTCAATAATTCAAATGTTCTTGCAACATTATTGGACTGCGACGGAAACTCGGGAGCGATGTCCCTGAACCGCTCAAAAAATTCAGAGTCCAATGACGTTATAATTCTCTTGTCCGGAAGCGCAGCAGTCTGGCCCGACGGAACAACTTGAGGGAGAAAGTGCCGGATGAAGTCCACGGCAGCTTTATGTTGTTCCGAAAGGGATAGCTCCAAGTCATCCGTATCCCTTTCACCATCCGGTCGGACCTCATGATGTTCCCGGTCGTCCGCCCCCGATGCTTCGGCGGAGCGTACCGACCCAGCGCCGTCGGATAATTCTCGATCCGACACCGTTTCTGTCGGCTGGTGGGATGCTGCGATAAGCTGTGCAATCTGCACAAGAATGTCCGGCGTCGAGACCTGCGGAGGCGCAGTCTTTCGCTGCTTCGCCGAGGGCAGCTCCGCATCAGATGGCTCCCGCATACTTTTCCTATGCGAACGTCCGGAGTCCATCGGTCTCGAATCCCTGGCTGGCGGATGGTGTGACCTGGTCGCCGAAGAATCCTTCATCGGCGAAGCTGGTAATATATCGGCAGTCACGCAGCCAAGGTGCGGTCGTGTGCGCTGACGAGAAGAGGAAGCCTTAACAGTCTCTGCGGACTGCTTATACAACGGAGCGTCCCGAGCGACGGACGTATGCTCCGCTAAAGACACATTTTGTACCACAACATCTGGTCCCAGATGTTGTTGTACGAGAGAGGGGCCTCTCTCGCTCGCGGCCCGGCTGGACCTGGACGAGCTAGGAACCGGACTCAAAGGCTTCCTCCGTTCTCGCATACTATCCGCCGTCACTGGGTGTGCATCTATTATGTTTATAGTGCTCGCATCACCCAAAATTTCCTCTTGGACCGCATCGGACGAACCCGGCTGCCGAACCATTCGGTGAATGGACGCTACACAGGGCGAGCTAGCGGACGACATTTGTCTAATCTCCATGAGCACTTTTGCCGCTAGCTCTGAATTCATTTGTGACGACGGACGCACACTTGAAGAAGATAACATGGAAACATCACCCTGTTCTGGTTCCTCTGAAATAGAAACTGAGAGAGTAGAGTGACCTTGCGGAGAAAGAGCCGGCATCGCTCTTTCTCCAGAAACAACATATCGTGACACACGTTTCCAATGTTTCTCATCCCAATGTTCACATATAGGACAGGGATTAATGCGAGAACACTGACTACAATTAATACAATGATCATGAAAGTCAGAGGAAGATTTCTTCCTATTACAATTTGAACAACGTCCCTTCATTGTGAAAGAACAACAATAAGTCCTAGTTACTCGCAAAAACCCCGGACACAAAGATACATAATAACATGATCCATTAATAAATGAAAAAACAATTGCAAAACAAAATAATTTTGAAAAAATATTTTTTCAGCGAAGCCCAAGTTGCTGAAAAGTAACGTTGAGCCCCGATGGATCCGATGGCAAAGTGTGGTCAAAAATTTTAAATTTATACTAAATAATTAATGAGACACTTTCGGATAATATAAATGTATCTTATAGTGAGATAAACTACAGCAAAGGCAAACAGCCCCCCTCAAAAAAGGCTGTTGCCAATGAAAACAAACAGTGTAAAAACACCAGAAAACATGACTCCAGGCACTGAAAAAACTGGCCCGGAATCAGTCATCAATTACACTCTATCTGATGCAAAACAGAGACTCCCAGGGGAGAATCTGTAGAACATCAGATGGAAGATGCAGAACACAAACGTTATACACCCATGGGTGAAAACGTAACTATGGGGAAAATAACAGAAAACATTCTGTAACCAAGCAACTCTCCCAGGAAATTTTAGAAATGAAATTTCTCAAAAATATGCCAAAAGCATGGGAGAATTGCAAGGGGGGACTTTAGAAGGCTAGGGGAGAGGAAACACTGAATAAGCAGTGCAACAATTAGCAAGAATGACAACAAGAGGCCCATGCCTCGAAAATAGGCAACTTAACATAATTTCATCAAAAAAATTTTAAGTACAGCCCTGATTATTTTTTGTCACTTCTTTTTCCTCTCCTCCTTCTATCATCCTTAGAATCACATTTTCTCCAAAAATTACGTGTCTGGCATCCTTTAAACTGAGATTTACAAGCACAAAGATCAGTGAGATGTTGACTGATGAAGGGCCAAACAGAGAATGATAATTGGCGCCAATTTCGGGACGTCTGCGTCACTGCGCATGCACAGTAGAGGCGTAGTATGGAGGTCCTTTAGGACATGATTTCTTTTTGTTTTGGATGCAAATTTTGGGGATTGGGGGGCAAAATTTGTGTTTGGCCCTGGTTTTGTTAGAGTTAGCACCAGCTAAGTCTGGGTCATTGGTACAGTATAAAAATATTCCTCATTTTGAACTAAGTTATCATTCAGGCTCCCCCAGTGAGTCCAAATATGAACCAAGGGACTTGGCTTGAACAAACTTGAACCTCACCCCCTAAGGATGCTGCATGCCAAATATCAAAACATTCCGACTGCTGAATCTGAAGAAGAAGATTTTTAAAGAAAAATTCCTAATATTGACCAAGTTATAATTCAGGCTCTCACAGGGAGCCCAAACATGGACGCAGGGACTTGGCTTTAACAAACTTGAATCTCATCCCCCTAAGGATGCTACACACCACATATCAAAACATACTGACTGCTGGATCTGAAGAAGATTTTTAAAGAAAATTCCTCATTTCGAACTAAGTTACAATTCAAGCTCCCACAGTGAGCCCAAATATGGACCTAGGGACATGACTTGAACAAACTTGAATCTCACCCCCCTAATGATGCTGCATACCAAATATCAAAACATTCCGACTGCTGGATCTGAAGAAGAAGATTTTTAAAGAAAGTTAAAAAATTTATAGTAATTTATATATTTTTTATACTTACCAATGACCCAGACTTAGCTGGTGCTAACTCTAACAAAACCAGGGCCAAACACAAATTTTGCCCCCCAATCCCCAAAATTTGCATCCAAAACAAAAAGAAATCATGTCCTAAAGGACCTCCATACTACGCTCCCACTGCGCATGCGCAGTGTCAAGGACGTCCCGAAATTGGCGCCAATTATCATTGTTACTGGCAGTGCCTGGTCAGCACTATGTACTCAGCGGGGAGGCAAGAGTTCCCAACTCCTGGGAGGGCCATCCCCGTCTGGGTCATTGGTAAGTATAAAAAATATATAAATTACTATAAATTTTTTAACATTTTTATACTGTACCAATGACCCAGACTTAGCTGAATAGTAAACAGGCTGGAGGGCCTAGGACATAGAGGAAAATCCAATAAGCTCAACTATATAATAAAGAGGTAACCCCTTAAGGAGAAAAGGAGTATTAGGCTTTACATGTATCTTTCTTATTTAATATTAAATTAGAAAGATACAATACCCCTAATAATTGAACACAATAATATTCATGTTCTCTATTAACATCCAGTATAACCCTTATACTAATTATTTTTAAAGCAAGCCAATAAATAAAGTAGTCCAGAGAATTCAGACTCTTTATAGTCATTTAAAAGTGTCCGAGTATTGTATATTAAAGCCCGTTTGACACTTGACATATACAAATGCTTCACACCGAGCTACACTTTAAAAATAAGACATGAATGAATTTTAACATTAATATTACACTTTAAAACCATCCCGGAAGCGACTCAGAAATACTGACTTGGAGGAGGCATTCCCTTGCTTTTCACTATAAAGCATGGTGACCTAAGGGAACACCCTCCCCCCCCCCCCTTCCCCTTGCCCTGGGTCAAATAGCCCAGAGCGAAGAGGGCAGCAGGACGGAGTCACTGCCAGAACAGAAAGCCTGCATAACTATAGTTGCAACTGTTTAGTGGACGACATTCTGAGCAACAGATAACGGACCTAAACAATGCAGGTCTCCAGAAATGGACTCAATATTTCTGAGATAAAAATTCGTGAATGCGGATGGCTGAGACCAATAAGCAGCCTTCATTAAATCTGTAATAGCAACACTATTAGCATAAGCCCAAGAAGTAGCAAGAGCTCTTACTTCATGAGCGGAAATCTTAATCACAGACTGCTGAGAAGAAGATAAACTCTCATAAGCAGTACGGATAGTTAATTGAATCCATCTAGCAATAGAATGGACCGAAATGTCCTTTCTATTAGGCATCAAAGACAGAAAGAAACGTTTCCGTCCCTTTCTGATAAACTGAGATCTCTGTTTATAGATACGTAACGCTCTAACAGGACAGAGTAAAGGCCTACGCCCATCTGAAGATGGAAGAGCCTTAATAACAATAGTTTCCGGATATTTATTAGGAGCCTGATTCTTAGCTAAAAAACCCACATTAGTAGTGAAGGTGATAGTGTTCCCGACACTACGATAGTGAGAATCATCCACCGACAGTGCATAAAGCTCACTGACTCTTCTAGCAGAAGAGAAAGCTAAGAGAAAAGCTGTCTTATAAGATAAGAATTTGAAATCTACTGTCCCAAGAGGTTCAAATGGCTTTTCCTTCAATTTAAGAAGAACCCAAGCTAAATTCCATTTAGGAATTAATCTAAGAGTTCTGGGTCTATTTATCGAGAAGTTTCTAACCAACTTAGATAAAGAGACATTAGATCCAATTTGTAAACTATCATGATGTGCAAAGGTATCAGATAACATAGACCTATAACCCTTAATAGTAACAGGCTGCAGTTTGATTTCGTCAAACAAGTATACTAGAAAGTTTGCAATGTCTGGTATAGAGAGATCGAATATATCTACAGAATGATCCCTACACCAACGACGAAAAACCTTCCACTTAGCCGCATAGTTTAGCGAAGAAGAGGTCCTCCTACAGTTAGAAATCGCGTCCACTGCTCGTCCTGTAAAGTGCTTGCCATGCAAGAAGGACCACACAATGGAAAAACGTGAAGGTTGAGACCTTGCGGGTTGTGATGGAGTTGGCGCGATTTCCCCTGCGAAAGAAGATCCTCCAGTGGAGGAAGCTTTCGTGGTAGGTCCCACAACAGACACCTGAGTAGATTTATCCACGGTCTCTGTGGCGACAGAGATGCTACCAACAGAATCTTGCATTGAGATTGTTTTATCTTTAGCAATACTTGTTGAATTAACGGCGCTGGAGGATACGCATATCCTATCATTCCGTCCCAAGGGATCGACAGAGCGTCTACTGCAAATGCTCTTGGATCCGGACACGGAGACACATACATCTGCAACTGATTGTTGAGATGTGTCGCAAATAAGTCTATCATTGGCCGTTCCCATTGGTAGCAAATCTGATTGAATACTTGTTTGTTGAGAGTCCACTCCGACGGCAACAAGCGACCCTTTCGTGAAAGGGAGTCTGCTAGCACATTCAGACGACCCGGTATGTGACGGACCGAAAGAAGAACGTGATGTTCTAACGCAAACAGAAGGATTCTTTCCGTTAGATTGAACAACGGAACTGAATGAGTGCCTCCCTGATTCCGTATATACGCCACTACTGTCGTATTGTCGGATAGGATTTGGACATGAGCATCGTGAATAATGTCCATCCAGTGACGTAACGCAAGCCAAATTGACATCATTTCCTTGATGTTTATGTGCTTGCACAGGAATTGCGGATCCCAAAGACCCTGGCATCTCGAATCTGTTGGGATTAATGATGCACCCCAACCTGTTTGACTGGCATCCGTCATAACGGTAAAACTCGGATCCGGCAACTGCAGCGGAACTCCTTGAGTTAACCACTGAATGTTTGCCCAAGTCTGAATCTCTTGTTTCACTTGATCTGACAAGAGAACGTCTACGTCGAGCGAATGAATTTTCACACTCCAATTCTGAGTCAAGAAAATTTGGAGAGGACGTGTGTGTAACCGCCCCATCAGAATGAGAACCGCAGCGGCTCCGCACAGACCTATCAGTCTCATAAATTCTCTCGCTGTGACTTTGTCTGCGTGCAGACAATAGCGAGCGTAACAACTGACTAATTTTGCTCTGGTTAACGGCAGACGAACGAGATTGTTGTGCATCTCGAAGCTCATTCCCAGATGAGTGAATGACTTGGACGGCACCAGATCCGACTTCTCCTCGTTTACTATAAAACCGAGACGTCGGAGCAATAGAAGTAGATTCTGAACATCGTTCTGAAGCGTTAACTCGTTGCCGTACCTCTGAAGAATGTCGTCCAGGTAGGCCGACGTTACCGCAGACGAATGAGCTCGGAAATAGATCATTACCGAGTTCATTACCCGAGTGAAAGCCCAGGGTGCTAGATTCAATCCGAAGCACATCGCCCGGAATTGATACACCACTCCTAGGACTGCGAAGCGTAGATACTTTCGGAATGTCGGATGTACCATGACGTGAAAGTACGCATCTTTGAGATCTATGCTTGTTGCATAATCGTTCACCCGAATACTCGCTCTGACCGACCGAATCGTCTCCATATAAAATTTCGGAGCGACGATCAGCTTGTTTATCCAGCTCAAATCTATGACTGGACGGAACGAGCCGTCTGGTTTCGGAACCAGAAACAGATGGCTGTAGAATCCCGGAGTCTCCTGGTTTTCTACGACCTCTACCGCGTTCTTCATTAAAAGAGACTACACCTCTGATAACAGAGCGTCTCTTTTCTGCGGATTTGACGGAAGTTGAGTCCACTTTGGACTTCGAGTTAATGGAGGCTTTCGTTTGAAGGATATCTTTAGACCTTCCGAAGTCACTCCTCTCACCCAAGGGTCGTCCGTAATCGACGCCCATTCTTGTGAAAAGCTCGACAACCTTCCGCCAACCGGTACGCGATAGAGGTTTAAGCCATCACCTCCTGGACCTGCGAGGCCTGAGGTAGGAGAAACCACGTCCTCCACGACCCGCACCTCGCCCCGTCAACCTCGGGGCGTCCGACCGGTTGTCCCGGCCCGAAGGAGGTCCCGAACGAGAGTCGCTGCCCTGACGGTCTCTCGAATAAGACAAAGAGGACGCACCGGAACCTCTATAGGAACCTCTCTTGGGCGCATTAGACCCAGAAGTGCTTGTCTTATTCTTGTCTGCTGTATCCGACTTCTTAGAAGCAGATTTGAACAACAGAGAATCCGAAGCTTTCTTTGTAATTTTATCATAAATAGCAGAAAGCTTGCCGTCAAAGAGAAGTTCTCCGGAGACTGAAGCGACTCTAAGAGAGTTCTTCACCTTAGTATCCACGAGTGTGGATGTAGCTAGGGCTGCGTCACGTCTAACCAACTCCAGGTTTGCCACCGAAAGGGCGGAGTTACACTGGAATAAGCTACTGCCCTTGAAAGAAGTCTTAAAGAGGATTGTATATCCTGAAACTCTTTCCCTTGAAGGCGCAGTGATAACGCCTTAGTAAGGTGATCTGCATAAGATAAGGCATCTAAATTGGCTCTGTTAGACGAAATAGCTGTTTCCAACACCGCGGTTGGAATAGAAGCCGACGACGGTAATGATAGCTCTAAGTCTTCCGCCTCGTCGTCCATATGCAGAGGAGCTCTTGGGATACCCTGTCCTGCCGTGTCGAATTTATTCCTTGCATTAATGAAAGGCAGGTTGAGAGTATTGGCGGACAAGAAACCTGCTTTCCCCGTCTTGGAAGCAAGTTTAAATATAGCGTCGTTCAATAATTCAAATGTTCTTGCAACATTATTGGACTGCGACGGAAACTCGGGAGCGATGTCCCTGAACCGCTCAAAAAATTCAGAGTCCAATGACGCTATAATCCTCTTGTCCGGAACCGCAGCAGTCTGGCCCGACGGAACAACTTGAGGGAGAAAGTGCCGGATGAAGTCCACGGCAGCTTTATGTTGTTCCGAAAGGGATAGCTCCAAATCATCCGTATCCCTTTCACCATCCGGTCGGACCTCATGATGCTCCCGGTCGTCCGCCCCCGATGCTTCGGCGGAGTGTACCGACCCAGCGCCGTCGGATAATTCTCGATCCGACACCGTTTCTGTCGGCTGCTGGGATGCTGCGATAAGCTGTGCTATCTGCACAAGAATGTCCGGCGTCGAGACCTGCGGAGGCGCAGTCTTTCGCTGCTTCGCCGAGGGCAGCTCCGCATCAGATGGCTCCCGCATACTTTTTCTATGCGAACGTCCGGAGTCCATCTGTCTCGAATCCCTGGCTGCCGGATGGTGTGACCTGGTCGCCGAAGAATCCTTGATCGGCGAAGCTGGTAAGATATCGGCGGTCACGCAGCCAAGGTGCGGTCGTGTGCGCTGACGAGAAGAAGAAGCCTTAGCAGTCTCCGCGGACTGCCTATACAACGGAGCGTCCCGAGCGACGGACGTATGCTCCGCTTGCGACACATTTTGTACCACAACATCTGGTCCCAGATGTTGTTGTACGAGAGAGGGGCCTCTCTCGCTCGTGGCCCGGCTGCACCTGGACGAGCTAGGAACCGGACTCAAAGGCTTCCTCCGTTCTCGCTTACTATCCGCCGTCACTGGGTGTGCACATTGTATGTTTATAGTGCTCGCATCACCCAAAATTTCCTCCTGGACCGCATCGGACGAACCCGGCTGCCGAACCATTCGGTGAATGGACGCTACACCGGGCGAGCTAGCGGACGACATTTGTCTAATCTCCATGAGCAGTTTTGCCGCTAGCTCTGAATTCATTTGTGACGACGGACGCGCACTTGTAGAAGATAACATGGAAACATCACCCTGTTCTTGTTCCTCTGAAATAGAAACTGAGAGAGTAGAGTGACCTTGCGGAGAAAGAGCCGGCATAGCCCTTTCTCCAGAAACAACATACCGTGACACACGTTTCCAATGTTTGTCATCCCATTATAGGACAGGGATTAGTGCGAGAACACTGACTACAATTAATACAATGATCATGAAAGTCAGAGGAAGATTTCTTCCCATTACAATTTGAACAATATCCTTTCATTGTGAAAAGTCAACAACAAGTCCTAGTTACTCGCACAAACCCCTGACACAAAGATACATAATAACATGATCCATTAATAAATGAAAAAACAATTGCAAATCAAAATAATTTTGAAAAAATATTTTTTCAGCGAAGCCCAAGTTGCTGAAAAGTAACGTTGAGCCTCGATGGATCCGATGGCAAAGTGTGGTCAAAAATTTTAAATTTATATTAAATAATTAATGAGACACTTACGGATAATATAAATGTATCTTATAGTGAGATAAACTACACCAAAGGCAAACAGGCCCCCTCAAAAAAGGCTGTTGCCAATGTAAACAAACAGTGTAAAACACCAGAAAACATGACTCCAGGCACTGAAAAAACTGGCCCGAAATCAGTCATCAAAATTACACTCTATCTGATGCAAGACAGAGACTCCCAGGGGAGAATCTGCAGAACATCAGATGGAAGATGCAGAACACAACGTTTATACACCCATGGGTGAAAACGTAACTATGGGGAAAATAACAGAAAACATTCTGTATCCAAGCAACTCTCCCAGGAAAATTTTAGAAATGAACTTTCTCAAAAATATGCCAAAAGCATGGGAGAATTGCAAGGGGGGACTTTAGAAGGCTAGGGGAGAGGAAACACTGAATAAGCAGTGCAACATTTAGCAAGAATGACAACAAGAGGCCCATGCCTCGAAAATAGGCAACTTAACATAATTTCATCAAAAAATTTTAAGTACAGCCCTGATTATTTTTTGTCACTTCTTTTTCCTCTCCTCCTTCTATATCCTCCTTAGAATCACCATTTCTCCAAAAATTACATGTCTGGCATCCTTTAAACTGAGATTTACAAGCACAAAGATCAGTGAGATGTTGACTGATGAAGGGCCAAACAGAGAATGATAATTGGCGCCAATTTCGGGACGTCCTTGACACTGCGCATGCGCAGTGGGGGCGTAGTATGGAGGTCCTATAGGACATGATTTCTTTTTGTTTTGGATGCAAATTTTGGGGATTGGGGGGCAAAACTTGTGTTTGGCCCTGGTTTTGTTAGAGTTAGCACCAGCTAAGTCTGGGTCATTGGTACAGTATAAAAATATTCCTCATTTTGAACTAAGTTATAATTCGGGCTACTACAGAGAGCCCAAATAAGCTTGAACAAAGTTGAATCTCACCTTCCTTAAGCATGCTCCATACCCAATATCAAAAGATTCTGCCTGCTGGATCTTGAGGAAAAGATTTTTAAAGAAATTTGCCTGAAATGCACTAAGTTCAAATTTAGGCTCCTATAATGGGCCCAAATATGAACCCAGGGGGCCGATTTGAACAAACTTGAATCAGATCCACCCCACAATGTTGCATACCAAATATCAAAAGATTCTGCCTGCTGGATCTGGAGAAGAAGATTTTTTAAGAAATTTACCTGAAATGCACTAAGTTCGAATTCGAGCTTTTATAGTCAGCCCAAATATGATTCCATGGGGCCGATTTGAACAAACCTGAATCAGATCCACCCCACAATGTTGCATACCAAATATAAAAAGATTATGCCTGCTGGATCTGGAGAAGAAGATTTTTTAAGACATTTGCCTGAAATGCACTAAGTTCGAATTCAGGCTTCTATACTGAGCCCAAATATGAATCCAGGGGGCCGATTTGAACAAATTTTAATCAGATCCACGCCACAATGTTGCATACCAAATATCAAAAGATTCTGCCTGCTGGATCTGGAGAAGAAGATTTTTTAAGAAATTTGCCTGAAATGCACCAAGTTCAAATTCGGGCTTCTATACTGAGGCCAAATGTGAATCCAGGAGGTCGATTTGAACAAACTTTAATCAGATCCACCCCACAATGTTGCATACCAAATATCAAAAGATTCTGCCTGCTGGATCTGGAGAAGAAGATTTTTTACGAATTTGCCTGAAATGCACTAAGTTCAAATTCAAGCTTTTATAGTGAGCCCAAATATGAATCCAGGGGGGCCGATTTGAACAAACTTGAATAAGACCCATACCAAGATGCTGCTTACCAAGTATCAAAAGATTCTGCCCTCTGATTCTGGAGAAGAAGATTTTTTAATATTTTTTGTATAACTCATACGGTGCTATCAGAGTTATGCCCCATACAGAGCCCCCAAGGGACGTGGACATTTCATTTGAGCAAACATGAATTGCCATATAGTAATGAAGTTTTGTGAAAATTCGACCAGTGGTTTCAGAGGAGAAGTCGTTTGAAAAATGTTCATGATGCCGGCCGGACGACGACGACGATGGACAGCAAGTGATAAGTTTAGCTCCCTTCGGTGAGCTAAAAAAGCAACCAAAGTTGGTTAATTTTGACACTTTCAAACGGTACTCTTATTCACACCCTCATTGTGCTTGAGGGTTAAATCTAAGGTTAAAAAGTAAACAGTAACTTTCTTCTGCAATTACTGTTGCATCTATCCAAACAAAAATAATTGTTACAACAGCCCTGGAATTACGACAAATTTACCCTTGAAGTTTTGAAGAAAAAATGCTATATTCATTTTATTTTTGGCCAATAGGGGTTAATTTTGAAATATTTATGTGGTGATTTTGGTGTGCCATATTATGCTCTAAACGTGTGGACATCAATCACAAACTGAGTGTCTGATAAGAGACATGGAGGCATATTGAATCTTGGTATTTGAATGAACATGTACTATATGAGGGTACTCCATTTCAAGGCCTGACAAGTGAGTGAGTGTTAAATTTTGATTAAAACATATAACAGCAAAATTGTTTCATGGGAAACGTTTTGAGAAAATACGGCTTCAGTGCTGAGAAATTGCATGTAAAAGTTGGCGAAGTCTCAAATCTGCCACGGGTTAAACTTTTAATAATAACATATAAAACAAAATATTTCATACTTTGACTGCTGCATGCAGCCATAGAAAACATTCAGAGCTCAATCAATTAGAAATGCAGTAAATTGTCACTTAAACATATCAAATTCTGAAAAAATTGGGAGTTTTTTTGGATGGTACCTACATTTATGCAACCAGAATGGGCATAGGGTTAAACTTTACAACCAAACTTACAACAGCAGATATGTTCGGTAGTCAATTGTGAATACGGCCATGCAAAGTGTTTGAAATGAACCCTTTCCAAAATGATAGAAAAAAGCAACCAAAGTTGGCTAATCTTGGCATTTTCAAACAACACTCTTATCCTCACCCTCATTGTGCTAGAGGGTTAAATCTGAGATTAAGAAGTAAACAGTAACTTTCTTCTGCAATCATTGTTGCATCTATCCATACCAAAATAACTGTTACAACAACCTAACAAACAGAGAAATTTGCCCTTGAACTTGGTCAACTTTGAAGACAAAACTACTATATTCATTTCATTTTTGGCCCACAGGGGTTAATTTTGAAACATTTGTGTGGTGATTTTGGTCTACCATATTGTGCTCTAAATGTTTGGAAACTTAGAGATAGATAACTGAAAACAATTCCGAAACTTGAGAAATGGTGAAATTTTGATGGTTTTGGCAGAAAAATTAAAAATAAGCGTTTTCATGAATATAACGATACCTCATTTCTCTAGATATTGTGACAATAAATAAGTTTACCAAATCTGGTTGAAATCGTACAGCTTGTTTTTGAACTATGCTGAAAAATAGTGAAATTTTGAAGGTTTTGGCAGAATATTTTGAAAATACGCGTTTCCACACATATATGGAGATACCTCATTTCACTAGATTTTAAGGCGTTACAAAAGTATGCCAAATTTGGTTGAAATCATGCAGCTTGTTTTTGAGCAGTACAACAGACAAAATTGACATTGGAAAGAAAAAAATAGAGAAGAAAAATTATGAAAAAGAAGAATAACAAGAGTCTTTCCCAAACTGGGTTTGGGAAAGCCTAATAATTTTGAAATAAATCAAAACAAATTTTTTCCGAAATTTTTTTGGGAAACACCTAAGTTCCCCAGGGGAACCACACGAGCCCAAGGGCATCCCGATTACAGCCTAAGTGTGGACAAACACCAAAACATTAAAGCTACACTACCGGAATAAAGCTACACTACCGGAATATTAATAAATCTCTCCTAATATAATTGTGATGAAATAAAACCCTGAATATTAGCTGTTAAGGATGTTGTTAAAAGTAAATGTCAGGATAGAAAAAAACAGAAACTAGACAAAAGGCACACAAAAGGCCCAAGACAGTAAATAATTACATGATACCTGATGCAAAGCTAGATCTTCATGTGAAGAAAAAACAATGCATCCGGTAGGAGATGCAAGACAATAATGGCCCAACACCCCTGGGGTGAGGACCAAGCCAGAAATTAAGCAGACTGTCATCTGGAAAATGAGGTCCCCAGAGGGTGAATTTAGTGATGCTACCCTGCACAGTAGGGTAGCATCACTAAATTTACCCTCTATGAACCTCAATCTCAATCAAAACTAAACAGAAAGATGTACTCAGAGGATAAACTGGCCCACTGTATGGGATAGCATCATCAAATTCACCCTCTGGGGACCTCATTCTACAAATGTCAGACTGCTTATTTTCAGGCTTGGTGAGGACATAATAGTGGGGATAAACAGAATAAACATTCTGTACAACACGTTAAACTCCCCAAAAATTTAATAAACATGTCAACAAAAAAGCAGCCTGAAAGCTTAGGAGTTTAACCAGAGGGTTTATGGAAGGATAGGGAAGGAACACATAACCAACAGTAGATAAATCATTAGCAAAACTAATGACGTCCCGGCGTATATCCCGAAATTGGGTAACATGAAATAATTTTCATATTATTTAAAAGTTACAGCCTAGAACATCTCAAAACACCAATGTTCTCTTCCATCATCCATTTACTGCCTTGAATCCACCATATATTTCATTGATTTGTGTCTGGCATCCGCCAAAAGAGAGATTTAAAGCACAGATGTCAGATGAGATGTTTACTGACTAAGGGCCAAACAAAGAATGATGTTTGGGCCAAATCCAGTCTCTTCCCGAGTTCTGCACATGCATGGGTAGTAAAATTATGGGGGGCCAGATAGGACTTTTAATTTTTGGTATTGTTTGCAAATTTTGGGGATTTGGGGGTTCAAAATTTGTGTTTGGCCCTTGATAATATTGAGTGTGCACCAGCTAAGTCTGGGCCATTGGTTGTAGTATAAAAATGTGATTTCTCATAGGGTTTCTACAGCAACTGTAAGCTGCAATTGTGGCCATGTTTGTAGCCCAATCAACATTAAATAAGGATCGTTGGTAGGGGGAGGGGGGTCCCAGTCATCACTTATGTGAAGTTTCAAAACATTTGGCCTGGCGGTTTCAGAGAAGAAGATTTTTGAAAATCCACCAACCAGAATCAAAGAATGACTGGAAGCCATGTTTTTAATCCGACAGGAACAAAATGAGGATCATTTGTAGAGGACCTCCCAACGACCATTCCTGCCAAGTTTGGTTCACACAGGTCAGCGGTTACAGAGAAGATGAAAATGTGAAAAGTTTACTGACGACGGATGCCAGACGATGACGGACGCCAAGTGATGTGAAAAGCTCAAATGGCCTTTTAGGCCAGGTGAGCTAGTAATGAAAGTATCAATGACACTGCAGCTCAACTCTGAATATGACAGGAATTAGTATTTGTTGTGAGCAGGTCAACAATAATGAATATGACAGGAATCAGTGTTTGTTGTGACCAAGTCAACAATAATGAATAAGAGAAAAAGGAGTTTTGTTGTGATCACGTCAACCATAGTAAATCAATTACAAGGTGACTGCAATGGTCTAAAGAATAGGACATAAGTATTATATGTGATGCATCCCATGTTAGTAAACATTCACACAAAAATTTATTCAAATCGGAGCTTTCATATAGAAGTTCTGAGCATAAAACTGATTGCACAAAATTTTGTACAAAATGGCTGCTGGTGGCCATCCTGAATTTTGGATCAGACCCCAAAACACTCGTTCTTGTCCCATGATGATAACAAAGATATCCAAGAAGTTTCGTAAAGATCGGTTCATAAATATGGCTTCTAGCCCGAGCCATATTGGCATTTGCAGTTACAGTGCTGAAAGTAACACTAAATAGATCAAAGTTAGTCTAATTGGCACAATTTATGCACGAGAAAATAACCTGTACTATATGTGATGTATCCCATGGTACTAAACATTCACACAAAAAATTATTCAAATCAGCGCTTTCATATGGAAGTTCTGCGCAAAAATCTGATTGCACCTAATTTTGTACAAAATGGCTGCCAGTGGCAATCTTGAATTTCAGACTGGACCCCAAAACACTCGTTCTCATCCCACAGTGATAACAAAGGTACCCAAGAAGTTTTGTAAAGATCGGTTCATAAATACGGCCTCTAGCTCGAGCCATGTTGACGGTGTGATAGACAGCCAGATGGTCAGACAGACGGACTGATGACGGGCCATGACAATACCTCAAATTTGGCATCGCCAAAGTTGAGCTAAAAATGATATAGCCATAAAAGACTTCACTAGACACCACTACCACGGTATTGTAATTTTCATCCGAAAGGACATCAAAGGCCTGTATGTTGGAACATATGTTCTACACGTGGATGTGTGAAAAACTCATCAAAATTGAAACTGGGTCCTTGAAGGTTTAAACTCTCTTAAATACATGATGTTTGCTTTTTACTAATTTTGTTACATATGCACCAGTTCAGGCATCACATTTAATGCTGATTGCCCACATGGGGACATGATGGTGCTGTGTACTAAGATGTTCTGCACATCGATGGAGCACTTGTCTTCAACAAATGCTAACCCTGCTTGTGGGAAGTTAATACATTAGGGAGTCTGACAGTTGCTCGCCACTGTTCAGTGGTTCTCTCAGGGTACTTTCGCTCCTCCACCCACAAAACTGTCTGACATGAGGTGACCTTGGCATTTTGACCAAAACTGATCTCCACAATTGCCTACATTTATTCATTTATTGATGTTTTAAGTTCATTTCAACAACTATGGTTAGCATGACCACAACCAGAAGTATAAAGGCAAATTAAAGGACTTCCACCCAGGCCTGGCCCTATTTTACCAATAAAGCTGAATCTCTCTCTCTCTCTCTCTCTCTCTCTCTCTCTCTCTCTCTCTCTATCTCTCTCTCTCTCACCAGTAACTTATTAGATAATTTTGCTACCTATCCATATCCTCTATGAATATTTTGTCAAGTTTATTTTATTGTTTTTCAAGGAAGCATATTTCTGCACAATGGCTAATCGTGACTGCAACATGGAAATAAAGTCAAGTTTACTCAATCATTTACACGCATGTTGCCCATTTTAGAGGTCTTCCACCCCATTGGTGACTGAGTCCTGTTTTACCAGTAACACAGAGCTTTTTTACCAATGTAAACAAGCACAGCTTCACTTCCTGGGATTCCTACGGGAGTTTTTTGTCATCTAATGGTGTTAGATAAAAGGTTAACCCTTTACCCAACGCCGACGATATCAAAATTTATTATTAAATATATTTTTTTTTAATTTTTCAAAAAAATTCAACAAAACCATATCATGTGACCCCTCGGGGTCACATGATATGGTTTTGTTGAAATTTTTGGAAAAATAATATTTTTTCAACTGCAGAATTTGCATATTACGCAGGCGGATGCGGGCGATTCGTTGGGTAAAGGGTTAAAGGGTAAAATATACTTACCCATGATTCATGAAATAAAGCTGCAAATAGATACATTGCATAGTCATAGTTCTGTTTCTTTGTAGGGCATCTATAATGAACACGGAATTTCTTTTAATAATGAACAAGTCATGCTAAATTTTGCAATGCAGTCACACAAAGACCATTCTTGGTCTATACTACATTTTAACTATTGATTTATCCATTTATTTATTTAATTATTGTTGTTTGCTTCACATTCTAGGGTTCCCACAGGGGCACTGGATTGAAGGTTTCAGTGAATGCAACACAAGTATAATGTAAAGTTTAGTCAATTGTTTTTAAATTATTGTGTCCAAATGTTGTACAGTTCCCTAGCAGACATTTTCCCAGTCTAAATATAAGGACAATACAGCAACTAGTTCCCCAGTGCACGAATTTCATATAGGGACATTTTCCCAGTGCTAAAAAAATATTAAGTGAACATTTCCCGTTTTGATAACAAATAAGGGTGGCAAAATAAAATATTTAGGCCTCACAAAGTAGATCCTCTGTTTCTCAGGTCATTTTTTGTAAAATTGAATGCGTGCGGGCGGTTTTTTATTTTATTTTTTATTTTTGTAATTATTTCTTTGCCATTAAAAAGTTCATGTTCTTGGTTTGTTTTATGTTTTATGCCCTATAATCTACATAATAGCATGGGTGGTGGTGTATTACGTCCCTTGAGTGCAAGAAGGCTTTGATATGCTAAATCATTGCAAAGCCTTCTTGCACTCAAGGGACAATTTTATTAACTTGGGTAAAATATCAGACATAATCCATTCAATTTTGATTTTTTTAAGTTTGTATAGGTTATAAAAATAGAGCATGCGGCAGCCAAAAGGACCATGTGGGAGGGCCTGAGAAACAGATTTTTATTTTTTTAGGCCTTATTTATTGATTTACGGGTGTTTAACCCTTTGAATCCTAGTGGTATCTTCCATATCAGTTCAATGACAGCAACGGGAAGAGTCCATATTCTTTTTTGAGGGGGTAGACCAATTAATATTTTCAACATGCAGCCTTGGGGTTGCACGTTGAAAATATTGATTGGTCTACACCACACATTCACTCAAAAGTCAACTGACTTAATGAAATTATGAAGTATCATGTTACTGGGCCGGAAAAACGGCCTCTGGGGATCAAAAGGTGAAGGTCACATATTTGTGTGTGTAAGATCTGTGATCAAATGACATTCATGGATCAGAGCGATAATCAAACTTGACGTTTCATTGTTAACCCGTTACCCAACGAATCGGCCGCATCCGCCCGCGTAAAATGCAAATTCAGCAGTTGAAAAAATATTATTTTTCAAAAAAATTCAACAAAACCATATCATGTGACCCCTCGTTCCAACGAGGGGTTACATGATATGGTTTTGTTGAATTTTTTTGAAGAATTTGAAAAAATGAAATTTAAAATAATAAATTTTGATATCGTCTGCGTTGGGTAAAGGGTTAACATACCCATAGAGTTTCAGACTCAAAAGTAATTGACAGACCTGGAAAACCTAAAGCACAAACTGGTTGGTTCTTAAATGAGATCCAAAAAATAGGCTGTCTGAGAAGGGCTTACATTACGTGTACAGTACCCATATGAGACTGGTCAATTAATACCCCAGTTATTGATGCTAAATTTAGATTAGTGCTGTCTATTTATAGATGAACTATTTATGAGTGGGCGTGTGCAATTAATTACTTATCTTCATTGACAACAGAGCAACAATAACAAGAACATTGGCTTTGATATATTTTATTTCATTCAAATGTTTCAACTTTTAACAAGCGATAAACTATAGAAACATAATACATTGCACATAGATATTAACATAAATAAGTTTGTTTTTTGCACATTGATATTTACATAAATGAGTTGTCTTTTTTTAATCTTTTAACTTCATTTGGTTTCTAATAACTAACATTACAGTACGTTCAACGTGGATTGAAACAAAAACGTCACCACAGTGTGACACCATGGATTTCCAGTGGACCACAGTGTTTGATCAGTGGAAGACAGTTTTCAAAACACTGTGACCCACCGTGGCCACGAGCATTAATGATTAGCTTAATTGCTTTTGCATGTCAGTTTCTCTGCTGATAAATAAATACTGTCTTGTGACGTCAACTGGCAAGACAACTGCGTTTGTTACTGGTAGTAGACAATTTATTTTAAATTAAAACTGGAATTTGGAGGAGGCAGTCGACGACCAGCCCATCCTCTTTCCCGTCTTACTCTTGTCGGGCTACACAATTAAAGATTCTTATAAAAAGTATGCAGTAAAAAGAAAATATAGTGTTTTTGAATGGATACCAAAAAGTATCTCACTTGTGACTGAAACTAATGATTATTTCACAGGGGGAGGGGGTGGACGGGAGATATTTGCATACCAAAACAAATATCCTTCATCCAGTTCTGTAGGGGTTTGTACATACTTTTATACTCTTTGCATTTGCAGATTTTTCAACGTTCCTCTACATTGTTGTTATTTGTAGTATCAATTGAAATAGCTAAGCCTGTGTGAAAGAAAATTAGTACACTGAAGTATACGCAAGTGCATGTGGGCGTATGTCTGCATATTACTGTGTGTGTGTGTGTGGGGGGGGGGGGGGGGGGGGGGAGTCCACAAGGGTGTGTGTGTGTGTATGTGTGTGTGTGTGTGTGTGTGTGGGTTTTTGGTTTTTGGGTTTTTTTTATGAACTACTGTAAAAAAAAGACCTACCTCTGATGAAAATGTGTCTCACAAGCCTTCATAGGCTGGATTTCATTTTAATATTTTGTAAATACTCTATGTATATTATGTATGTGTACTGAAATGTGACACTTAAATAAAATATTCTACTACTACTACATTAAAGCAGTCGGGATTGAAGTGATTAATTAAATATAGTAGATTAAACTATCACTTGCACAAGGTGTGAAATAACATTTGAGTGTCGCGACAAAGCACAGAGCTGTTCTTCAAACCAACATCTGTTTTAACACCTCTGCACATGACAAGCTTGAAAAAAAATAAGAGACAAATCAACATTTTCAATTACTTTTTATTAATTCAGCAATCATAATTATAACCATATGTAAATAAAATCAATAGAAAATAATATTTCTTTTATTTTTCAATAATGGCATGCCGATCGACAAGCCAGACCACCATACATCATAACCCAAGCTCAAACATGCCCCGAAATTTCGTATTATAGTTTTTTTGTTTTGTCCCACCACACGTGTTTTGGAACCCCCAAAATTAAAGTAGGTCTTTCAGGCTGGAGATTTCAGTTCCTCTATCGGAGATTTTGTGGCGCCACCCCTGATTTTTGCGTGCAGCCAGCACATCAAAAATTTCAGTGTCTTGGCAATGTAAGATTCAGTCATCCATACCACTCCTAAATGGTGAAGTAAATAGTCTCCCCCTCCCTCCCCATCCCCGAAACGATGCAATTGGACCCCAGACTCCTATAAACCCACACGCACAAATAGGCCTATATCATTGATTGCTTGCCCATCTGCCCCCCCCCCCCCCCCCACCATCTTGGGCAGTTTTCCTTGCTCTAGTGCATGCAGTTGCTTCAACATATGGATTCTGAAGCATCTTGGGCTGAAACGCCCCAGGGCCACCACAAGCATTCCGTTTTCGTTAATTTAGTTTATTTATGATAATTCCACTCTCAACATGTACATTTTAACATTCCACTCTGAACTTAACTTTTAAAATCGTAAATCGGATTCCCTTCCTCCCCAACCCACAATTTATTCAAAATTCAGTACCGGTAACATGAATCTTCTCTGTCAATAGCTACAGTTACATGTAGGTAAAAGACCATCGAGGGAATGTCCTGATATTGTGCTGGTCAAGTTATAATTTTTTCAACTCACATCCATGATTTCAGTACGGTATAATATTTATTTTTTCGTAATTCCTCGAGTTCTGAATCAATTCTGATGAACAACATTCGGAATCGCAATAGCTTTTAATAACTTTTTTCAAATATTGAACTATCTTTTTAATATCTGAAGTAAAAGTAAAAGTAAAAGTCATTTTTCACTGACTGTGAAAAAATTTGATCTAATTAAGAGCTGGTGACTGAGAGATCAAAAGATAAACCAACGTCAGCCGAACATCCCATCACACAGTTTGACATATTCATGCGAAATTAAAAACTCGATTCAAACTCCATATTTTGGTCGTTTTTTCTGCCATATTTATGCTTTTTATTATCAAAAAGCATGTATGGAGCATACGTATTCAATTTATACTTAAGTGCAATTCCTAATAATCACTAAACAACAATGAACTGAAACTATTTTTGGTGGAAGAATAAACCTGATTACCACACTTACAAACAAGAGGCCCCACGTGGCCTTAATCGCTCACCTGACAAAGTGACTCTAAGAAGTATTTTAGGTCACCTTCACCATGTCATGCCTCATCAACATTAACTGGTTGAGTGATAGATTTTGTTTGAAGTTCAACATTTGTTACCTAAAATTAGTTTTATTTAAAATCATTGGTGTGTGGCCAATCTCCAATGATTTTTAATAAAGCAAATTTATCTCTGCAGACAAACTGGTTTAGCATGAAGCACAAACAAGGAATGTGAAGAGATAGCCTTGGACATCTCTCCCCAACTGTGGATATCTTCCATGTGCTACATGTATATATTTGCATGCAAGAAAACAAAAATTTTCACAAAGTTTCCAAAATATTAGTTTTTTTTATCATCATTGGAACAAGCTCAAACAGCTTATTCCAATAGGGGTATGGGAAGATCAGGTATATTTTTGAGACAGAAATGTGAATATATAAATAATGGTGTTTTTTTGTGAATGATGCTGGAGAATTTTGCGTAAAGATATGGTAAATGGTTTGTTCTAGATACAGAATGATGCAAAAGTATTTAAATTTGATTAGGCAAGTTGTTCCTATAATGCATTTAAAAATTGAAGTAACTGTTTTTTTGCTGACAAACTTTTAGATGTGTGTGTCTGTGTTTGTGTGTGTGTGTGTGTGTGTGTGTGTGTTTGTGTGTGTGGGGGGGGGGGGGGGGGGGGTGTAAGAGTGTTCTTGCAAACAAAATTCCTGAATAACTGAATAAATGGAAAATTTTATTTTTTGTGTGAAAGACATAGTGCGTGAATGTTGATTGGAACAAGCTTAGAGAGCTCATTTTAATGTGAAGTCATAAAGCTGTGTTTTACGTACGAAATTCTGGAATAACTAAAAAAAATTGCTTTTTTGACTCACAAAGCATGGTGTGCGACCTCTCATTGGAATGAGCTCAAAAAGCTCATTCCAATGGGGTATTTACAAGCGATAAGTACATGTATGTTTAAGAGACAAAAATTAAAATTTGAATAGCGATTTTTGCGAAGAATGCAGACAAGTTTTGGCAGTTATGCTGGTAAAAAGGTAAGATATGCAAAGTGGTTGTTTTTTAGAGGCGACATTTAATTAAGGGGAATTAACCCTTGATTACTGAGGTAACTTCTAAAAGTACTGAAATTTCATGAAGCAATGTGAATAACAGACAACAGTTGCCTAAAAATTTCATAAATAACTAAAATTTTTATTCCTTTGTCTCGAAAACATGGCATATGACCTTTGTTGGAATGAGCTGAATGCGTGTGTTCCAATGAGGGGTCATAAAATTTGAACGGAGATTTGTGTGAATAATGCATTAGTACTGCTAGATTTGGGTAAACGGTTCACCCTGGATACCACCCCTTCTATAGTAGATCTTTTCTGCAAATTTTGTCTAAGATTCTATCAACTTTACAAATAAATACGTTCATGAATCACAATCAGATCCACCCCACAATGTTGCATACCAAATATCAAAAGATTCTGCCTGCTGGATCTGGAGAAGAAGATTTTTTAAGAAATATGCCTGAAATGCACTAAGTTCAAATTTGGGCTCCTATACGGAGCCCAAATATAAACCCAGGGGGCCGATTTGAACAAACTTGAATCAGATCCACCCCACAATGTTGCTTACCAAATATGAAAAGATTCTGAAGCTGGATCTGGAGAAGAAGATTTTTTAAGAAATTTGCCTGAAATGCACTAAGTTCGAATTCGAGCTTCTATAGTGAGCCCAAATATGAAACTAGGAAGCCGATTTGAACAAACTTGAATCAGATCCACCCCACAATGTTGCATACCAAATATCAAAAGATTCTGCCTGCTGGATCTGGAGAAGATTTTTTAATAAATTTGCCCGAAATGCACTAAGTGCGAATTCGGGCTTCTATATTAAGCCCAAATATGAATCCAGGGGGCCGATTTGAACAAACTTGAATCAGATCCACCCTGCAATGTTGCATACCAAATATCAAAAGATTCTGCCTGCTGGATCTGGAGAAGAAGATTTTTGAAGAAATTTGCCCGAAATGCACTAAGTTTGAATTCGAGCTTCTATAGTGAGCCCAAATATGAATCCAGGGGGCCGATTTGAACAAACTTGAATCAGATCCTCCCCGCAATGTTGCATACCAAATATCAAAAGATTCTGCCTGCTGGATCTGGAGAAGATGATTTTTTAAGAAATTTGCCTGAAATGCACTAAGTTCGAATTCAAGCTTCTATAGTGAGCCCAAATATGAATCTAGGAAGCCGATTTGAACAAACTTGAATCAGATCCACCCCACAATGTTGCATACCAAATATCAAAAGATTCTGCCTGCTGGATCTGGAGAAGAAGATTTTTTAATAAATTTGCCCAAAATGCACTAAGTCCGAATTCGGGCTTCTATATTAAGCCCAAATATGAATCCAGGGGGCCAATTTGAACAAACTTGAATCAGATCCACCCCGCAATGTTGCATACCAAATATCAAAAGATTCTGCCTGCTGGATCTGGAGAAGAAGATTTTTGAAGAAATTTGCCCGAAATGCACTAAGTTTGAATTCGAGCTTCTATAGTGAGCCCAAATATGAATCCAGGGGGCCGATTTGAACAAACTTGAATCAGATCCACCCCGCAATGTTGCATACCAAATATCAAAAGATTCTGCCTGCTGGATCTGGAGAAGATGATTTTTTAAGAAATTTGCCTGAAATGCACTAAGTTCGAATTCGAGCTTCTATAGTGAGCCCAAACATGAATCTAGGGAGCCGATTTAAACAAATTTGCATCAGATCCATCCCACAATGTTGCATACCAAATATCAAAAGATTCTGCCTGCTGGATCTGGAGAAAAAAATTTTTTAAGAAATTTGCATGAAATGCACTAAGTTCGAATTCGAGCTTCTATAGTGAGCCCAAATATGAATCTAGGAAGCCGATTTGAACAAACTTGAATCAGATCCACCCCACAATGTTGCATACCAAATATCAAAAGATTCTGCCTGCTGGATCTGGAGAAGAAGATTTTTTAATAAATTTGCTTGAAATGCACTAAGTTCAAATTTGGGCTCCTATACTGAGCCCAAATATAAACCCAGGGGGCCGATTTGAACAAACTTGAATCAGATCCACCCCACAATGTTGCTTACCAAATATGAAAAGATTCTGCCTGCTGGATCTGGAGAAGAAGATTTTTTAAGAAATTTGCATGAAATGCACTAAGTTCAAATTCGAGCTTCTATAGTGAGCCCAAATATCAATCTAGGAAGCCGATTTGAACAAACTTGAATCAGATCCACCCCACAATGTTGCATACCAAATATCAAAAGATTCTGCCTTCTGGATCTGGAGAAGATGATTTTTTAAGAAATTTGCCTAAATGCACTAAGTTCGAAATCGGGCTCCTATACTGAGCCCAAATATGAACCCAGGGGGCCGATTTGAACAAACTTGAATCAGATCCACCCTACAATGTTGCATACCAAATATCAAAAGATTCTGCCTGCTGGATCTGGAGAAGAAGATTTTTTAAGAAATTTGCCTGAAATGCACTAAGTTCGAAATCGGGCTCCTATACTGAGCCCAAATATTAACCCAGGGGGCCGATTTGAACAATCTTGAATCAGATCCACCCCACAATGTTGCTTACCAAATATGAAAAGATTCTGCCTGCTGGATCTGGAGAAGAAGATTTTTTAAGAAATTTGCCTGAAATGCACTAAGTTCGAATTCGGGCTTCTATAGTAAGCCCAAATATCAAACCAGGGGGCCGATTTGAACAAACTTGAATCAGATCTACCCCGCAACGTTGCATACCAAATATCAAAAGATTCTGCCTGCTGGATCTGGAGAAGATGATTTTTGAAGAAATTTGCCTGAAATGCACTAAATTCGAATTCGAGCTCCTATAGTGAGCCCAAATATGAATCTAGGGAGCCGATTTGAACAAACTTGAATCAGATCCACCCTACAATGTTGCATACCAAATATCAAAAGATTCTGCCTGCTGGATCTGGAGAAGAAGATTTTCAAAGAAATTTGCCTGAAATGCAGTAAGTTCAAATTTGGGCTCCTATACTGAGCCCAAATATAAACCCAGGGGGCCGATTTGAACAAACTTGAATCAGATCCACCCCACAATGTTGCATACCAAATATCAAAAGATTCTGCCTGCTGGATCTGGAGAAGAAGATTTTTTAAGAAATTTGCCTGAAATGCACTAAGTTCGAAATCGGGCTCCTATACTGAGCCCAAATATGAACCCAGGGGGCCGATTTGAACAAACTTGAATCAGATCCACCCTACAATGTTGCATACCAAATATCAAAAGATTCTGCCTGCTGGATCTGGAGAAGAAGATTTTTTAATAAATTTGCTTGAAATGCACTAAGTTCAAATTTGGGCTCCTATACTGAGCCCAAATATAAACCCAGGGGGCCGATTTGAACAAACTTGAATCAGATCCACCCCACAATGTTGCTTACCAAATATGAAAAGATTCTGCCTGCTGGATCTGGAGAAGAAGATTTTTTAAGAAATTTGCATGAAATGCACTAAGTTCAAATTCGAGCTTCTATAGTGAGCCCAAATATCAATCTAGGAAGCCGATTTGAACAAACTTGAATCAGATCCACCCCACAATGTTGCATACCAAATATCAAAAGATTCTGCCTTCTGGATCTGGAGAAGATGATTTTTTAAGAAATTTGCCTAAATGCACTAAGTTCGAAATCGGGCTCCTATACTGAGCCCAAATATGAACCCAGGGGGCCGATTTGAACAAACTTGAATCAGATCCACCCTACAATGTTGCATACCAAATATCAAAAGATTCTGCCTGCTGGATCTGGAGAAGAAGATTTTTTTAAGAAATTTGCCTGAAATGCACTAAGTTCGAAATCGGGCTCCTATACTGAGCCCAAATATTAACCCAGGGGGCCGATTTGAACAATCTTGAATCAGATCCACCCCACAATGTTGCTTACCAAATATGAAAAGATTCTGCCTGCTGGATCTGGAGAAGAAGATTTTTTAAGAAATTTGCCTGAAATGCACTAAGTTCGAATTCGGGCTTCTATAGTAAGCCCAAATATGAAACCAGGGGGCCGATTTGAACAAACTTGAATCAGATCTACCCCGCAACGTTGCATACCAAATATCAAAAGATTCTGCCTGCTGGATCTGGAGAAGATGATTTTTGAAGAAATTTGCCTGAAATGCACTAAATTCGAATTCGAGCTCCTATAGTGAGCCCAAATATGAATCTAGGGAGCCGATTTGAACAAACTTGAATCAGATCCACCCTACAATGTTGCATACCAAATATCAAAAGATTCTGCCTGCTGGATCTGGAGAAGAAGATTTTCAAAGAAATTTGCCTGAAATGCAGTAAGTTCAAATTTGGGCTCCTATACTGAGCCCAAATATAAACCCAGGGGGCCGATTTGAACAAACTTGAATCAGATCCACCCCACAATGTTGCATACCAAATATCAAAAGATTCTGCCTGCTGGATCTGGAGAAGAAGATTTTTTAAGAAATTTGCCTGAAATGCACTAAGTTCGAAATCGGGCTCCTATACTGAGCCCAAATATGAACCCAGGGGGCCGATTTGAACAAACTTGAATCAGATCCACCCTACAATGTTGCATACCAAATATCAAAAGATTCTGCCTGCTGGATCTGGAGAAGAAGATTTTTTAATGTTTTTCCCATTGCCTACAGTGTTAAAAAGTGCTGACTCAGCACTTTTTCAAAGTCCCGAAACTGTACCCTATGATAAAACCGATGGCAATTTTTTTTTACCAATCCTTTCTGTTGGTCCTAAGGAAGCTGCACACCAAATAAAAATTCTCAGTGCCGTGCAGTTTTGGAGATATGGGCGTTTTAATTTTTTTCTATTTTTAGCTCCTGCGGTTCCCACGGGGCTGCGGGAAAATTTTTTTTGGCATAAATCAAGTACTCATGACCCAATAAGCCCTCACATAAAATTTGGTTCAAATCAGCCTCTCGGTTGGGAAAGTTAAAAAATTTATAGTAATTTATATATTTTTTATACTTACCAATGACCCAGACATAGCTGGTGCTAACTCTTAAAATATAGGGCCAAACACAAATTTTGCCCCCCAATCCCCAAAATTTGCATCTAAAACTAAAGAAAACATGTCCTGAAAGGCCCTCCACACTTCGCCCCTACTGCGCATGCGCAGTGTCAAGGACGTTCCGAAATTGGCGCCATTAATCATTCTAATAACCAGTGCCTGGTAAGCGCTATGTACTCAGCGGGGAGGCAAGAGTTCCCAACTCCTGGGAGGGCCATCCCCGTCTGGGTCATTGGTAAGTATAAAAAATATATAAATTACTATAAATTTTTTAACATTTTTATACTGTACCAATGACCCAGACATAGCTGAATAGTAAAAAGGCTGGAGGGCCAAGGACATAGAGCAAAATGGAATACGCTCAATAAAATAAAATAGAGTCATCCCCTGTAGGGAAAAAGAAGTAATAGGCCTTACATGTATCTTTCTTATTTATGATAAATTAGAAAGATACAACACCTTCCAAAATTGAGCTTCATACATCCATGTACTCTATTAATATCCAATATAATCCTTATACTAATAATTTTTAAAGTAAGCCAATAAATAAAGTAAGTCTAGAGAATAGAGACTCTTATACTCCTAAAAGTGTCTGAGGATTGCATAATCATGTCCGTTGACATATGCAATATTCAAAAGCTATACTTTAAAAACTAAGACTTGAATGAATTTTAAAAACCTAAACTTCTCACTAAACAACCATCCCAATAACAGCTCAGAATTACTAACTCCGGAGGAGGTATCCCCTTGTTTTCATAGTAAAACAGGTGACCCAAGGGAACACCCTCCCCCCCCCCCCCCCTTTTTCTTACCCTGGGTCAAATAGCCCAGAGCGAAGAGGGCAGCCGAACGGAGACACTGCCGAAACAGACAGCCTACCTAGCTATAGTAGCAACTGTTAAGTGAATGACATTCTGAGCAGTAGATAATAGACCTAACAATAGAGGCCTCCAGAAATGGACTCGATATTTCTGAGATAAAATTCATGAATGTGGATGGCTGAGCGCAATGAGCGGCCTTCAAAAATCTATAATAGCGACACTATTAATGTAAGCCCAAGAAGTAGAAGAACTCTTACTTCATGAGCCGAAATCTTAAGCACAACTGCTAAGTCAATGATATACCATAAGCAGTACCGATAGTTAATAGAATCCATTAACAATAAAATGGAGCGTAACGTCCTTCTACTAGACATCAAAGACAGAAGAAGCTTACGCCCTTAGTAATAAACAGATATCTGTTTATAAATACATAAACTGTACCCGGAAAGAGTAAAGGCCTATGCCCATATGAAGACGGAAGGACCTTAAAATAATAGGTTCTGGATAATAGGAGCCTAACTCTTATGCAACAATCCAACCTAAATAGTAACGGAAGTATTGATTCCGAAACTATGAAAGTGAAAATCATCCGTCGATAGTGCATGAAACTCACTGACTCTACAGTAAAAGAGAAACCAACAGAATTACTGTCTAAAAGGTCAGAATTTGAAAACTACTGTTTCCAGAGGCTCAAATGATTACTAGCTAAATAAGAACCGAAGTTAAAATGCGTATAGGAATTTAATCTAAAGATTCTAAGTCTATTTATCAAAAAGTTACTAACTGACTTAGATAAAGAGACAAAAGACTCAATTGTAAACTATCGTAGAGTGCATAGGTATGAGGTAACATAAACCTATAACCTAAATAATAACAGGCTGCAGTAGATCTTGTGAAACAAGTATACTAAAAAATAGCAATGAGTAGTTTGGAGGGATCAACAATATGAACATAATGATCCCTACACCACGACGGAAGAGCCTCCACTTTAGCCGCATAGAATAGCGAAGAAGAGGATCTCCTATAGTAAGAAATCGCGTCCAAAGCTCGTCCAGTACAGTGCTTACAATGCAATATGGACCACACAACGGAATACATGAAGGTTGCGACCTTGCTGGTTGTGATAAAGATGACACGATTTACCCAGTGAAAAAGATCCTCACATAGAGGAAGATTTCACGTTAAGACCCACAGTAGACAAGAGAGTAAATAACTCATGATCTCTGTGAAGATAGAGATGCTATCAACAGAAATGTATTGTGGTTGTTTATCTTACCAATACCTGCTAAAACAACAGCGCCGGAGGATACGCGTATCCTATCGTTCCGTCCTATAGATCAATAGAGCATTAACAATATTAGCTCAGAGATCTGGACAAGCCAACACATACGTCTGCAATTGATTAGCAAGCTGTGTCATAAATAAATCATCATTGGGCGCTCCCATAGATAGCAAATCTGATTGAATACTTGTTTGTTGAGAGTCCATTCTGACAGCAACAAGCGACCCGTAAGAGAACGGGAGTCCGATAAAACAATTAGACGACCCGGAATATGACGGACCAAAACTGAACTTGGTGTACTATAACCAACAGACGGATTCTTTCCACAGCATATGTTGTTCCGAAAGGGAAAGCTCGAAATCCTCCGAATCCCTTTCGGTATCCCGTCGGACCGGATGAAACTTCGGACGTCCGTACCCGCTTCCGCGGAGCGTCCCGACCCAGCATTGTCGGATAAAATATATGCGACAGATTCAGTTGATGCTGGGATGCTGCGATAAACTGTGCTATTAAGGAAAGCACGTCCGTTCCCGAGGCCTGTGCAGTAGCGGTCTTACGATGCATTGCCGCCGGAAGCTCCGTGTATGTTGACTCCCGCACACTTCCTATGCGAACGTCCGGAGTCTGCAGGCCTCGTGTCCCTGGCTATCGGATGGAGTGACCTGGTCGCCGAAGAATCCTTGATCGGTGAAGCTGGTAATATATCGGCGGTCACGCAGCCAAGGTGCGGTCGTGTGCGCTGACGAGAAGAGGAAGCCTTAGCAGTCTCAGCGGACTGCCTATACAACGGAGCGTCCCGAGCGACGGACGTATGCTCCGCTTGCGACACAATTTGTACCACAACATCTGGGGCCAGATGTTGTTGAACGAGAGAGGGGCCTCTCTCGCTTGCCGTCCGGATGGACCGGAACGAGCTATGAACCGGACTAAAAGGCTTCCTGCGTTCTCCCTCCGATCCGCCGTCACTGGGTGTGCATTAAGTTAATTTATAGTGCTTGCATCACCCCAAAATTCCTTCTAGACCGCAACGGACGAACCCGGCTGCCGAACCATTCGGTGAATGGACGCTACACCGGGCGAGCTAGCGGACGTCAAAGGCCGTCGAACCTACTAGGGTCCTCTTAGGCAATTGGCATATTTACATGAGCACTTTTCCGCTAGCCCTTCATTAATTGTGACGACGGAGGCACACTGTTGGAAGACATCACAGATACATCACCCTAATCTTGATCGTCTGAAATAGAAATTGATAAAGTAGAGTGACTCTGCGGGGAAAGGACCGAAGTGTCCAAATCCCCAACAACATACCGTGACATACGCTTCCCATATTGTCATCGAAATCATACGATACAGAACAGGAGTTAATGCGAGTACACTGACCACATATAAAATAATAAAGTCAGAGGAAGACTTCCTCTTAAACAATTGATCAATATCCTTTCAATGTGAAAAGAAAACAAGTCCTGGTACTCGCACTAACCCCTGGCAATCAAAATACATAATAATAATATGATCCATTAATATAGAAAAAATAATTGAAATCAAAATATTTTGAAAAAAATATTTTTTCAGAACAGCCCAAGTTTCTGAAAAGTAACGTTGAGCCCCAATGGATCCCAAGCCTAAGTGTGGACAAAAATTTTAAAAATATTTAAAACAATTTATTCAACACTTACGAACAATAATAATGTATCTAGTTATGATTAAAATAACATAAAGATATTATTTTTTAGAAATCCCCCCCTCACACAGAGGGCTGTTGTAAATGTAAACAATGAGTGTAAAAACACTAAAATAAGACTCCAGGCACCCAGGCCCGAAATCAGTTACCAAAAATACACTATCTGATGCAAAACAGAGACTTCCAGGGAAGAAACTGCAGAACATCAGATGGTAGATGCAGAACACAACGCCTAACCACCCGTAGGTGAAGACGTAAACATGGGGAAAGAACAGAATTCATTCTGTTATTCAGCTAAAACTCCCAAGAAATTTTAGTAATAATAATTAC
This sequence comes from Pictodentalium vernedei, assembly GCA_031216915.1. Taxonomy (NCBI): domain Eukaryota; kingdom Metazoa; phylum Mollusca; class Scaphopoda; order Dentaliida; family Dentaliidae; genus Pictodentalium; species Pictodentalium vernedei. The sequence goes on along the minus strand of CM062296.1, from coordinate 782,454,442 downwards.
AGAAACTATGCCAAAAGCATGGGAGAATAGCAAGGGGGAACTTAAAGGACAGGGAGAGAGGAAAACACTTAAAAAAACAGTGTAACTAAATAATCAGAATGACAACAAAATGGCTGCTGCCTTGAAAATAGGTAACTTAACATAATTTCATTAAAAAATTTTAAGTTACAGCCCTGATAATATTCTGTCACACATTCTTTTCCTCTCCTCCTTCTCTATCCTCCTTAGAATCACCATTTCACTAATATTTATGTGTCTGGCATCATTTAAACTGAGATTTAAAAGCACAAAGATCAGTCAGATGTTAACTGATGAAGGGCCAAACTTAGAATGATTAATGGCACCAATTTCGGAACGTCCTTGACACTGCGCATGCGCAGTAGGGGCGAAGTGTGGAGGGCCTTTCAGGACATGTTTTCTTTAGTTTTAGATGCAAATTTTGGGGATTGGGGGGCAAAATTTGTGTTTGGCCCTATATTTTAAGAGTTAGCACCAGCTATGTCTGGGTCATTGGTACTGTATAAAAATTTATATTTTTTTTATGCTCCAAAGTTTGGGACATTCAGATTTGTTTCCAGTTGGCCTGTCGCTAGTAGCAGACGACACTCATAAAAAAAATTCTTGAGTATCTAAAAATTTTCATTTTTTGCTTCCAAAACATAGCTTATGATCCCTCATTGGAACGAGCGCAATGCACTCGTTCCAATGAGATATCATAAGCTATGTTTTAGAAGCAAAAAATGAAAATATAAAAAAAAATGGGACGGCGATTTTCATATATAGTGATGGAAAACAAATCACACACAACTTTATTCAGCATCAAATCAAGACCAGGCTGTGTTCTTTCTCCATTTTCTAAGAATTGGGACACCTGTGAAAATAATTATTTTTAGCTGTCCCAATACATAGAGTAAATACGGTATTTGAGTATTATTGCCCCTGAGTCTGGACAAATATAATCTTACATTCTACAACTCATTATTTAAGACCAGGTGGAGAGCATGTGTAGATTGTAATGATTTAATCCAAATTATTTAACTGGTGCTAGAAGCCACTATCAGGCCTCTATTGAAAAAGTGTTGAAAGCCACTCGAGTGGTTTACACTGTATTCATTACCTCATTAGCTCAACAGTTGAAACACAAAAAGAGTTTAGACAAAATTGTTTTATTATAATTTATTGGAGAGTGCATCTTGGCATTCTTCAATAAACTGTAACCAAACAACTGTTTGTGAACAAAATTTTTATTAAACTGGTCCTCCTTTTGCTTGTAGCATGCAACCCCTGAAAACAAGAGCTATTGCTGAAGGCAATTATACCCCCACTGCAGTGCCACACTGATGAAACATAAATGAATTAAAAAAAACAACAACAAAGTAAGGACTGTAACTCTGTTGAAAAAATGTGGACAACTTATTTATAAAATGTGCAGGAGCGGCTTGGCATAAGGATCCTCATACCAAATTTAGTTGAAATCCATTTATCTCCTGATGGATGGATGGATGGATGGATGGATGGATGGATGATGGATGATGGATGGATGGATGGATGGATGGATGGATGGATGGATGGATGGATGGATGGATGGATGTGGCAAATTGAGCTGGGAGGTTTTGATTTTTCAAATTCAAATTCATTTTCAGTTTCAGAAAAAAACCTTGGTTTCGGTTTAGTTTTTCCATGGATGACAAATAACTGACAATTCAAGCTTCTTAAATGGGAAAATAGTTCTCCAAAATTTGTCTAACAACCACTCACTACAAAACACTGGATGGAGATAATTTCCTTTTGATCATTCTTAAAGGTTCCAGAGGATCAGTTACGAAGCCTATTGAAACAGAAAAACATAAACTTGGATGGTAACAAATGAATCAAGTTTTTTAATTTCACCTATTGTGTGTTCTCATTGTCACATTTTCACTCTTGTTGACTCATCCGACGGATAAGTTAAAAAGGGAGAAAATGAGAATGCGTCTATATAGATAGACTAGGTGACAAGATTCAATAGTGGCCAGAGTCCACTTCCCTTCCTGTGATACTTTGATCATTATTGCTGAGTCTTTTGGTTCAGTTTTCCGATTTGCCACAAAATCTGGAACTAAACTAGAAAACGAGAAAAAAAACAAAGAGGCCCCAAGGGGCCTGAGAGCATTCACCTAACACTGACAACTATCAACCGAGAGTCCTGATTTGAACAAACTTGCATCTGCCCCATTAATATAACTGTATACCAAATATCAAAACAGTCCGACTAGCGAATCTGAAATTTGTTGTTTTTTTTTTAAGTATTCCTCATATTGAACTAAGTTATAATTCGGGCTCCCATAAGGAGCCCAAACATGAACATAGGGACTTGGCTCGAAAAAACGTGAATCTCACTCACCCCCTAAGGATGCTGCATACCAAATATCAAAAGATTAATCCTGATGGATGTGAAGAAGATTTTTAAAGAATGTTCCTCATATTGAACCAAGTTACAATTCGGTCTCCCACAGGAAGCCCAAATATGGACTCAGAGACTTGGCTTGAACAAACTTGAATCACACCTCCCTAAGGATGCTGTATACCAAATATCAAAACATTCTGACTGCTGAATCTGAACAAGAAGATTTTTAAAGAAAATTCCTTATATTGAACTAAGTTATAATTTGGCCTCCCACAGAGAGCCCAAATATGAACCCAGAGACTTGGCTTGAACAAACGTGAATATCACCCTCTAAGGATTCTGCATACCAAATATCAAAAGATTATGTTTGATGGGATCTGAAGAAGAAGATTTTAAAAGAATATTCCTCATACTGCACTAATTTAAATATTTGGGCTCCCATATAGAGAGCCCAAATATGAACCCAGGGATTTGCTTTCAACACACATGTGAAACAATCTTCCAAAGATGTTATATGGTAAATTTGAAAGGTTTTGGAGCAGTGGTTTGGGAGAAGAGTCTTAAATATTTTCCCCCTTACCCACAGTGTTAAAAAATGCCGACTCAGCATTTTTTCAAAGTTCCGAAAAAGTTCCCTATGATAAAACCAATAGCAATTTTTTTTACCACTCCATTCTGTTGGTCCTAAGGAAGCTTCACACCAAATAAGAATTCTCAGAGTCGTGTAGTTTTGGAAATATAGGCGTTTGAATTTTTTCTATTTTTAGCTCCTGTGGTTCCCATAGGGAATTTTAAAAACTTTTTGGGCATAAATCAAGTACCTATGACCCATTAATAATTCATATCAAATTTGGTTCACATCAGCCTCTCGGTTTGGAAAACAGAAATGTTGTGCGGGGTAAAAATTCTTGTCCCTCCTGAAACAACGACAAATATTGCCCCTCGAACTTCTCTTGAACAAACTTGAGTCTATACCAAATATCAAGTCTCTGCTAAAGCTAGTTCATGAGAAGAAATTTTTAAAAAACAGAGGCATTTTGGCCCCACCCCCTCCTCAATATGAGCAGAAACCCAATTTGAAGAAAAACCCAAATGCCCTTATATAGCCACTACTCATGTGAAATTTCATTAAAATGTGGCCAGTGGTTTGGGAGAAAAAGTCTCAAACACCACCTTCATGACAGACGACGGACAAAAAGTGATCAGAATAGCTCACCCTGATTTTCAGTCAGGTGAGCTTAAAATACCCAGCTCTAGTGGCATATTGAAAATTCTGCAAAAATGTCCAGGCTTTTGTAACTAATATAAATTCACCTGTCAACTGTTAATGTAACTTCATCTGTTTCCTTGTTGTATTTATCACCAACTAGCCTTATGAATTTGTCCTTTGCATGATAGTCAAGCTCCAATCTGGACAATTTCAGCTGCAGATAAAATGATAGAAATGTCATAACAAAACAGATTTGAACAAGAGCTATTGCTGAATCCATTTATACCCTAATCACTGATCCAATGTCGAGTTGTGACAGCACAAAAGTGGGTTTAATCATTATCAACTTTTCGTCCGGAAACCAGTTGTTTACAATTTACTATGTGAAGGGTCACTGTGACCTTGACCTTTGACGTAGTGATTCCAAAATAAATAGAGCTCTTTCTTGCACCAATGCCAACCTACCTATGATGCTTCCTGAACGTGGGTGGATCCATTGTCAAATTATCATCTGGAAACAAAGTGTTTATGATTTATTATGTTCAAGGTCACTGTGACCTTGACCTTTGACCTAGCACATCCAAAATAAATAGGGGTCTTCCACTCACCTGGGCCAACCTACCTATGAAGCTCCATGAATGTGGGTCAAACCATTATCAAGTTATCATCCGGAAACCAATTGTTTACGATTTTACTACGTTGAAGGTCACTGTGACCTTGGCCTTTCAACTAGCGAGTACAAAATAAATAGGGTTCTTCCTCTCACTGATGCCAACCTACCTATGAAGTTTCATGAAAGTGGGTCGAACCATTATAAAGTTATGATCCAGAAACTAATTGTTTTTGATTTACTATGTTCAGGGTCACAGTGACCTTGACCTTTGACCTAGCGAGTCCAAGGTAAATACGGTTCTTCCTCTCAAGAAGGCCAGCCTACATATGCAGGGTATCACGATCTCAACACATCACTCCTGTTCTGAGGGATATGCACTGGCTGCCAGTTAAGTACAGAATAATTTTCAAAACATTATTATTACTTTTTCAGACACAAAACAACATGTCACCAGCCTACTTAGAAGAACTCCTTAATACCAAGAATGTGTGTCAATACACCCTGAGGTCCGATGGTAAAATGCTACTACATGTTCCAAAATATAGTTGTAAGACATTTGGAGATAGGTCATTCTCATTTGCTGGCCCTCACTTGTGGAATAATTTACCAGAACACATAAAAAGACTGTCAAATGTCAACCTTTTCAAGAAAGATCTCAAAACATACCTGTTTCAAAAAGCCTATAAGTGATGTTGTGGACTGTAAGATACTGTATATATTCCGTTTGTATATTTGCACGAGCTCAGTGACATGTACAGCACCTTAGAATATGGTTCTCCATCTTCTGAACTATAATTTTGGCACTATATAAATGTGTATATTATTATTATTAAGTTACCATCCGGAAACAATTGTTTACAACTTACTATGTTCAAGGTCAATGTGACCTTGACCTTGGATCTAGCGAGTACAAAATGAATAAGGTTCTTCTTCTCACAGATGCCATCCTACCTATGCAGTTTCATGAACGTGGGTCAAACCATTATCAAGTTAGCATCCGGAAACCAATTGTTTATGGATTTACTGTGTTGAAGGCCACTGTGTCCTTGACCTTTCACCTAGCGAGTCCAAAAAAATGCCGCTCAGGATCACAGATCCAATGTCGAGTTGTGACCTTGACCTTTGACCTGGCGAGTCCAAGGTCAATAGGGTTCTTCCTCGCACCAAGGCCAACACACCTATGAAGTTTCATGACTCTAGGTTGAACCACTATCAAGTTCTCATCCGGAAACCAATTGTTGCGATATACTATGTTCAAGGTCACTGTGACCTTGACCTTTGACCTGGTGAGTCCAACATCAATAGGGTTCTTCCTCGCACCAAGGCCAACACGCCTGTAAAGTTTCATGGCTCTAGGTTGAACCACTATCAAGTTATCATCCGGAAACCAATTGTTGCGATATACTATGTTCAAGGTCACTGTGACCTTGACCTTTGACCTGGTGAGTCCAAGATCAATAGGGTTCTTCCTCACACCAAGGCCAACATACCTATGAAGTTTCATGACTCTAGGTTGAACCACTATCAAGTTATCATCCGGAAACCAATTGTTGCGATATACTATGTTCAAGGTCACTGTGACCTTGACCTTTGACCTGGTGAGTCCAACATCAATAGGGTTCTTCCTCGCATCAAGGCCAACACACCTATAAAGTTTCATGACTCTAGGTTGAACCACTATCAAGTTATCATCCGGAAACCAATTGTTGCGATATACTATGTTCAAGGTCACTGTGACCTTGACCTTTGACCTGGTGAGTCCAAGATCAATAGGGTTCTTCCTCGCACCAAGGCCAACACACCTATGAAGTTTCATGACTCTAGGTTGAACCACTATCAAGTTATCATCCGGAAACCAATTGTTGCGATATACTATGTTAAAGGTCACTGTGACCTTGACGTTTGACGTAGCGAGTCCAAAATCAATAGGGTTCTTCCCCTCACCAAGGCCAATCTACCTATGAAGTTTCATGAATGTGAGTTGAACCATTATCAAGTTATCATCCGGAAACCAATTGTTTAAGATTTACTATGTTCAAGGTCACTGTGACCTTGACCTTCGACGTAGCAAGTCCAAAATCAATAGGGTTCTTCCTCCCACCAAGACCAACCTATGTATGAAGTTTAATGAATGTGAGTTGAACCACTATCAAGTTATCATCCGGAAACCAATTGTTTACGCCCGCCCGCCCGCCCGCCCGCCCGCCCGCCCGCCCGCCCGCCCGCCATTCACCAAACTATAAGTCGAGTTTGACTTCGTCACAACTCGACTAATAAATAGGGTTCTTCCTCTCACTGATGCCAACCTACCTATGAAGTTTCATGAATGTGGGTCAAACCATTATCAAGTTATCATCCGGAAACCAATTGTTTTGATTTACTATGTTCAGGGTCACTGTGACCTTGACCTTCGAACTTACGAGTCCAAAATACACAGGGTTCTTCCTCTCACAAAGGTCAGCCCACATGTGAAGTAATGTGGATTCAACCATAGTCAGGTTATCATCCGGAAACCAATTGTTTATGATTTAGTATGTTCAAGGTCACTGTGACCTTCACAATTGACCTAGTGAGTCCAAAATAAATAGGGTTCTTCCTCTCACTGACACCAACCTACCTATGAAGTTTCATGAACGTGGGTTGAACCGTTATCAAGTTATCATCCGGAAACCAATTGTTTATGCCCGCCATTCATCAAACTAAAAGTCAAGTTTGACTTAGTCACAACTCGACTAAAAGGACTGTAATTCTGGTGAAAATAAGCGACAACCTTTTTATAACATATACAGGAGTGGGTTGTCACAAGTATCCCTGATACCAAATGTCACTGAAAGCCATCCATTCACTGAAAAGATATCACCGTGGACAAATGGATGGATGGACGTACGGACCCTAATACAGACAAATGGACAGATACCAAAAATCAGTATACCCTCATTCTGTTCAAAAGTGTGGGTATAAAAATAGGACATTCATCCATTCATCAGTTAGTTTATCCTTTCATTTGTTCATTCACCTATCAATTCTATCATTCATGTGGCAGAAAAAATGGGAGGAGAAGTAGCTTCACCATTAAGAAGGTTTTGGGGTGGAAATTGGGTGTTCTTGGCAACTGATGAGTTAGTGATTCTGGGAGAAACTGATGCAGGGGCAAAATTTCGATGAAAATCCAAGAATCAATTCATGTAAAGATTCGTCCAAATTTCCACAAACGCGAATCTTAGTAGATTCGCATAAAAATGCCGTTTTGATTGCCTGTTCTATTCTGGAACACTTGTTACTTTCTGCATTATGGCTATTTCATGACTGCAATACATGTATAAAGTCAAGTTTATCCAGCCGGTGTATAATTCATACTTTTTCCTTAAAAATGATAGGACAGATAGCTGGGATAGACTATCCAATTTTGGGGTGAAAAACTCAGGCGATGTTCAGGGCAGCTGAGTTCATAAACAGCTGACAACATGGTTCTATTTTGGGCAATTAAGAATTTAATAAAATTTACTGTATTCGCTACCTTATGTTAGGCTGAAACCAATATTTTTAACAAAGCATTTTTTACAAACATGCACAGTGTAATGTTATTCTGGTTTAAAATCACAATATACAGACAAATCAGACATGAGAGAAAACAACTAACTGCCATGACTTCTTCAAAAAAATATCCCACAATTTGTCATTGTAGTGTTTATTTTACTTTGTTCATGAATATTAATCAATACAGATGTTTATGGAGTGTGGGGACTTTGCATCCTGCATTTTCCTCTCCATTGTTTGACTTTTCTTATGACCTATTGTGTTTTAAGTGTTGATAGATTATTATGCCCAATGGGATGTTTGTTAGTGATTAGTGTTCACATAAGTGGCCATTATTAATTTCTGAATGGATTATTATTGTGCAGACATGCCATTCCCTTTGAGTCTGTTTCTGGAATGTGCATGCACACATTAACCAAAACCAGCAACTGATGTGATGCATGGAAACACAGTGCTTCGGAATGTGCACGCGCACATTCCCCAAAACCAGCAACTGATGTGATGCATGGAAACACAGTGCTCAGAGATTTAAGAATGAAATACTATATTTATTTGAAATCAATATAAATTTCTGGGTTAGCATATGTAAAAAAAAATATTTGAAGTGATAAAAAAAATATTCTGCTTGAGATCGTTGGTTGTCATTATTTTAAACAAGAGGCCTCTCGGCCAAGATAGCTCAGAACAGAGCAACTACTTTCAGGGGCAGCCATATACAGGGTAACATTTGATCCCCAATGTCTGATTCTGATAACCCTTTACCCAACACGGATAGCAGACAACATCATCATTTTTTGTCTCAAAAACATAGCTTATGGCCCCTCATTGGAACAAGTTTGTTGAGCTTGTTCAATGAAGGCTCATTAGCTTTGTTTGTTAGACAAAAATTGAAAACATAATAAAATTTGGCAAACACATTGGTGTTACTTTGACCAGGTAGTCTGGGACCTTAACATTGATGGATACAGACCTTATTGTGATTGATGGCACACTGTCTATTGACAATACATACTGTTATAAATTTTTGTTAAAAAATATCCAGTGGTAAAGAAATTATGGCTCGGACAAACAAAATGTTGACGTTTTCCTGAGTGTTACCGTTACCATGTCGCCTGTGACCTTGACCTTGATGGATACAGACCTTATTATGATTGATGGCACACTGCCTAGTGACAATGCATACTGTTATAAAGTTTTGTTAAAAAATATCCAGTGGTAATGAAATTATGGCTTGGACAAACAAAATGTTGATGCCGGACGACAGACGGACAGACGGGCGACTGACAACTCGATATCAGAAAAGCTCTGCTGACTTTGGCAGGCGGAGCTAAAAAAACTGGTACCAAAAGTGACAGGGACATCTTACCCTCGTCTTCATTGCTATTGAACCATTTCTTAATATTCATAAGTTCACAATGACAGTGTTGATGGAAATGCTGATCAACTTGGCTCCAGGATTTATCTGTTTCTGAGATGGATAGAATAAAACAAACACTTCCTATAATGATATTGTGAGTAATTTTATTATCTACATGACAAAATGTGGGATTACAAACACAAACGTGTCTAAGTAGACATTCCTTGAATTTGACGCAATCCTGTAATTTTCAATTTTCAAATTGTTTGTAGTGGTATACTTAGTAACTTACACAACTCAAGAGTTCTTGAAGTGATCACTGGTTCAATGTAACAGCGACTTATACAACAGTTACACGTAAAAGGGGGCAATTTAGCTGAAAATCTTCTTTTTTTTTTTCTTTTTTTTTGGGGGGGGGGGGGGAGGTGCGGGGTGGGGGGTGGGGGGGTAGGCGGGATATTCACCTAGCGAGTCCAAAATAAATAGGGTTCTTCCTCTCACTGATGCCAACCTACCTACGAAGTTTCATGAACGTGGGGCATGAAACTTCATAGGTAGGCATATTTATTTATTTATTGGTGTTTTAAAGTCACATACTTATGCACAATGGCTAATCGTGACTGTGACAGTTTTATGGGTGGAGGAAGCCTCAGTACCCAGAGAGAATCACCGAGCATCGACGAGCAACTGTCAGCTCCTCAACATTCTAACTCTGTTCAAGCTCCACTCAAGCAGGGTTACAGCAGCTGAAGACATGTGCACCATCGACGTGCAGTACGCCTTAGTACACGGTCATCATGCCCCCATGTAGACAACCGGGATAAAGTGCCTTGCCAAAGGACACAACGCAGGTCGTCCTGGATGGGGATCGAACTCGGGACCTCTAGCATAGAAGTCCAACAGTCTACCACTGAGCCACTCCACTCCCCAGGGAGGGGGGGGGGGGATATACACTAACCGGTACAATTGGGTGACACCAGTGACCATGACGCATAGTTTGAACCCCACCAATGAGTTTTGGCCAGCAATATGTTGATATCTGATATCGTTTCCCCTATGTTGGTCTCGCGCCATACTAAAGGACATCAAAATTCAATAACTGATCCTTCAGTAACAGGTATCCGGACAAAATACCCTCGGACAAAATATCCTTAGGACATAATACCCTCAAACAAAATATCCTTAGGACATAATACCCTCAATGGGTAGGACAAAATACCCTTGGACAAAATACCCTCAGACCAAATGTATATAAAGTTGGATTTTTTTTTTTTTTGGGGGGGGGGGGGGGGGGAGGGTAATTGCATCTAAGGCACTAGCCGGTGTTTTGTTTGAAATAACAAGTAAAAATATTTTTATATTTTTTTTATTAAACTAAATAGATATGAAGCACAATACCAATGGCAGATAGCAATTGAATATGAAGCACAATATAAATGGCAAATAGCACAGAACATGAAACAAATCAATGAAAGTGTCAATGACACTGTAGCTCAACTTGTCAAGACAAAGACAAAGACATGTACATGTATAGTATGTGATACAGCAATGACAAACATCTAGGTAATGACCTGATAATAAAGGTACATATAAAGTATTGTAACGGTCTGTACATAAATACTGTCCGTTGCCTGTAACAAACGTATAGGTAAAGTATTGTAAAGGTGGGTGACAGTCAGATGCTAAACTAGAAAAGAAATCTTTGCGTCCCAGAATGGGTCTGACTGAACCCCAAAATATTTGTTCTCATAGCACAGTGATAACAAAGGCACCCCAAAACACACTCATTCCTGTCCCAAGGTGAAAACAAAGGTACCCAAGAAGTTTCGTGAAGATCAGTTCACAAATATGAGCTGTGTAGAAGTTGTGACAAAAAACTGATTGGACCTAATTTCGGTACAAAATGGCCACATGCTGCCATCTTGAATTTTGGACCGCACCCAGAAACACTCATTCTCGTCCCAAGGTGATAACAAAGGTACCCAAGAAGTTTTGTGAAGATCGGTTCATAAATACAGCCTCTAGCCTGAGCCGTATTGACATGTGCACTTACAGTGTATAAGTAGCACTGAATAAATCAAAGTTCATCTAATTTGCATAATTTCTGCACGAGAAAAAAACCTGTACTATATGTGATGTATTCCATGTTACTAAACATTCATACAAAAATTTATTCAAATCAGAACTTTCATACAGAAGTTCTGTACAAAAGACTGATTGCACTAATTTTGGTACAAAATGGCTGCTCTTGGCCATCTTGAATTTCAGACCACACCCAAAAACACTCGTTCTCATCCCATGGTGATAACAAAGGTACCCAAGAAGTTTCGTAAAGATCGGTTCATAAATACGGCCTCTAGCCTGAGCCGTATAGAAGTTGTGTACAAAAAACTGATTAGACCTAATTTCGGTACAAAATGGCCACCGGCAGCCATCTTGAATTTTGGACCGCACCCAGAAACACTCGTTCTCGTCCCAAGGTGATAACAAAGGTACCCAAGATGTTTCGTGAAGATCGGTTCATAAATACAGACTCTAGCCAGGGCCGTATTGACATGTGTACTTACTGTGTGTAAGTAGCACTGAATAAATCAAAGTTCATCTAATTTGCATAATTTCTGCACAAGAAAAAAACCCGTATTATATGTGATGTATCCCATGGTACTAAACATTCACACAAAAAATTATTCAAATCAGCGCTTTCATATGGAAGTTCTGTGCAAAAATCTGATTGCACCAAATTTTGTACAAAATGGCTGCCATCGGCCATCTTGAATTTCGGACCGGACCCAAAAACACTCGTTCTCGTCCCGCGGTGATAACAAAGGTACCCAAGGAGTTTCGTGAAGATCGGTTCATAAATACAGCCTCTAGCCCAAGCCGTATTGGCATTTGCACTTACAAAGCTGAAAGTAACACCAAAAAACATCAAAGTTAGTCTAATTTGCATAATTTACACACGAGAAAAAAACCCGTATTATATGTGATGTATCCCATGGTACTAAACATTCATACAAAAAATTATTCAAATCAGAGCTTTCATATGGAAGTTCTGTACAAAAAACAGATTTCTGCATCGTTGGTACAAAATGGTGGCTGGCAGCCATCTTGAATTTCGGATCGCACCCAAAAACACTCGTTCTCGTCCCACAGTCATAACAAAGGTACCCAAGAAGTTTCGTAAAGATCGGTTCATAAATACGGCCTCTAGCCCGAGCCGTATCCAATTGTTGACGGACAGACGAACAGATGGACAGACGGACGACAGACAACGGGCCATGGCATAAGCTCAAATTTGGCTTCGCCAAAGTTGTGCTAAAAATGAAGTACAAAACAAAGATTTTTAACAAATCTTATTTCTTATGAAATATCTAATAATAATTTGGTGAGGAATAAATAAGTGGGTTTTTAACAAATCTTATTTCTTATGAAATATCTAATAATAATTTGGTGAGGAATAAATAAGTGAATTTTGATATTTTTAATGAATGAATTCTTTATTTCTAACTTAATGATTTATTCACAGATGCTGTTTCTTTAATAACAATTTTTAACTTTGACCCTTCTATGAGCTCTTCATTTTGCCCATGACAATGTTCAGTAACTCTTAAAATACTGGTTATCTCCAAATCAGTAGTTGCTAGAGCTTTGCAATTGGATGCAATTCTGGCAGAACAGTTCCACCGAATGCTTGACTTATTTGCTGCCTTTTTTGTATACATGTAACCTCCATAACATAATTTTTGGCCTCCTTTGTTACTTTTTATGATCTCTATACTGAAATGATAATTCCACCAATTTGTACCCTCATATATAGTAAATGTATGTTTATACTTTACAAACAATCAAAGAATGTAACAACAGACTACTTCAAAGGTAGACACATCTTTAATTTGTCTAGGCAGCTTGCCAATTAAGAAGATGTTATTATATCAGCACAGATTAGTTGATCCCATACACCCCCCCCCCCACCCCCCCCTCCCCCCCCCCCCCCAAAAAAACAAAAAACAATCCAACTTGATATACATTTGGTCTGAGGGTACTTTGTCCGAGGGTATTTTGTCCTACCCATTGAGGGTATTTTGTCCTAAGGGTATTTTTTTTTAGGGTATTATGTCCTAAGGGTATTTTGTCCGAGGGTATTTTATCCTACAATCGAGTAACAGTGAAAAATATTCGGACAGAAAGTTTTCAATGTCTGACAAAGGCCATATAACTCTGACAAGGTTCTAACTCTGGAGGTCAGGTCATAACAATCGGCAATCGGTTCATGTCCCTTCCTAACTATCAATACACCACTATATTATTAAGAGTTTACTTACTTTAACAGTTACAACTCTGGCCCTAAGATCTCTCAGTGATGGACTTGAGAAGAGATAATCTGAAGAGAGTACTTCAACTGGAAAATGTTTCTCACACTTTTCTTCGGTCTCCAAACCAGCTGGCCATGGTGTACAAAACTCTGGAATAAACAACTTTTGATACAAATTTCACATCTTTTCAATCATACCATCCTCTGGATTACAATGTTCATGAAATGTAGTAAGGCACATTAATTGTTGGTGCGGTTGTTTAAACTGACCATATGGTAAAATAGGAAAATGTTTATCCGGTCAGTGACACAGCCTGTTAATTTATGAGAAACTATCTTATAGGTACATTGGTGGTGTGCCTTTGTGTACAAAATTATCAAAAACTAATTAGTAAAGACACTTTTGTGTGTTAACCCTTTACCCAACGAATCGACCACATCCACCCACGTAATATGCTATTTCAGCAGCTGAAAAAATATTTAAAAAAAAAAAATTCAACAAAACCGATTAATTTTGTGGAAGTTTTTGGAAAAATTGTAAAAAATGATTTTTAAAATAATAAATTTTGATATCGTCTGTGTTGGGTAAAGGGTGAAATTATAAGAAACTAATTTATATGTTCAACTTTGTAAACGATACATTCGTAGTAGGATCCGGCGAATCACGATTTTTCACTCAAATCGAATCTCAAATCAAATTAGGAAAAAGTTCAAAATCAAGTCAAATTTCAAACTGAATCTGCTTTCCAATTGTTACGATACTACAGTTGTCTTACTAGTACTATCTATCTCCCATATGAACCCAGTATGATTATGTGACCTGCTCAGACTATTTCACACCATCAAACAGCAAGTACAGTGGAGCCCACTTAACTGGATATCTCTTAACTGAATAACCCTGTTAACTGAATATAATTTCCCAAAACAAAACCACTTACCATGCATGAAGTACAAATTTGACCTGTTAATTGAATATAGCTTATAGTGTAAACTCCAGTTAATTGAATAAAAAATCTTGTAACTTGTCGAGATATTGCCCTGACTCGTCCCAGTTTTCCTTTGTTTGTAGACCTATTTGGCCTCAGTACATCCAATACAGGCATTTAATCTATTATATCTTGTTTGACAGAGCTCATAGAGCTCTGTCAAACAAAATATAATAGAGTAAATCCTAAGTTTATCTCTAGAATACAGGAAAGTGACACAATCCCTGTTAATTGAATCCTCCTGTTAATTGAATAATTTTCATTGGCAAAGTGGCTATTCAATTAACAGGGTTCCACTGTACAAGCAGACAAATTTTATCACTTGTTTCTGAAAGGTTGATCAATTTATTCATAACGCCATCAATGTATTCCATGCAGATCTATCGCCATGGGCTAGTGCATGAACCAGATGTAGGACTGTCACGATTTTTTAATTTAGGAATCGATTAATCGTCGCAAATAATCGACGATTAATCGTACCTAAATGCCCCCCCCCCCCCTCCTCTCCCTCTCTTTGAAGTCGATGAAAATGAAGTTCAAGTCAGTTGACCTACCTCATGGAAACAACGAAGACGAACCTTTTTAGGTGCATTCAAAGCTTTGATGTTCTGAACTTTTGAACCGTCAGTGTAATAATCAAGACCGGTCGGCAGTTGCGAACTTCGCAACTGCCGACCGGTCTTGATTATTACACTGACGGTTCAAAAGTTCAGAACATCAAAGCTTTGATGAATGTACCTGGAAGACTATTGCTTCCAACAGCGTCTTGGGGTTTAACATCGATGTTCTTAACTCTTTACCTTTAGAAACAATAGTTTTTTCACCAAATTTTCTTTTAATTATTAAACGTCTAAAACGGGATACAATTTACCGATTATTCGACAACGAAAAATACTAATCGATTTCGCCGTGACCGATCAACAGTCGATTAATCGATTAATCGTGACAGCCCTAACCAGATGTACAATGTACATTCATTAATATTAGAACCGCATAGGACAAGGTTCTGGAATGTTGACATTCAAATTACTTGAAGCTATCGCTTTGAATATATCTTAGCAATGGGGCACTTATCTTAGCTATGGGGCTAGACCCATGCGAGATTTGACCAGTCTTTCGATTTTGAGGCGCTCTGTCGCTCTTGCACGCCATGGCGCCCGCAATGTTAACTTCTTGCGAGCCAACAACAGCGTGCCTCGGCTCTGCTAAGAGAGCGATCAAAATCTGGTAATTCATTCCAGTTGAGATATAATTTCTGTGTGAACAGCCAATTATTTTTTATTAGGTAACAAGGGATGAATATTTGGCCGTGGGCTTTAGTAACAGTGTGAATGTATTCAGCACAAATCCTGTTTAATTCTACTGTTTGGAAAAACCTGGTGTTCTTGAGAGGTTCGTGCTCCCTGGACCAATCAACATTCAGTATTCACCGATGAAGCAAATTTACTAGCTCTACATAAATTATAGCCGCAGTGTGCTCTTTTTTTGTTACTTGGAGCATAATACATCGTCATGACCCAAAAGTTGGGATTCCTTTAACCCTTTATGTAGCGTAATGACCAAAATCGGCCAGCGCTGTAAATGAAAATCGCCATTCAATTTTTTTAATATTTTAATTTTTTGCTTCCAAAACATAGGTTGTGACGCACTCGTTCCAATGAGGGGTCACAACCTATGTTTTGGAAGCAAAAAATGAAAACTTTTAGTTATACGAGACTTTTTTACGAGTGTCGTCTGCTACTAGCGTTAAGTAAAGGGTTAATGAAAATCTAAATTTTATAGTAAATTTCCTTTCTTATTATACCTACCACAATTGTTTACTACAGGCTTGCACTACAGTGGAAGTCCCTAACTCGGATAAAATACTCTCTATTTTTGTCTTTCCCAAGCAAGTTGGGAAAGAAAAGTGGTGCAAAAGCACCAATAAAAATAAGCCAAAACTGGGTCGAGTGCAACCGGCGTAGACCCAGTACGGGACGCTCTCTCCCAAGTACAACTCCACGACTTCCATTGCCAGTGCGCATATACCGTCTCTAAAGACTCATTCTTTTTGAATCCGTAAACGTTAGAGTTATGTGATCAGCGGGGAGGAAAGATTCTTTACCCGTAAAGAAGACGGGAGGACCTCCATGTAAACAATTGTGGTAGGTATAATAAGAAAGGAAATTTACTATAAAATTTAGATTTCTTATCAACCTACTCACAATTGTTTACTACAGGCTGAATAAACAAAAGGCTGGAGGGAATCGCATAACCAACCC
This sequence comes from Pictodentalium vernedei, assembly GCA_031216915.1. Classification (NCBI taxonomy): domain Eukaryota; kingdom Metazoa; phylum Mollusca; class Scaphopoda; order Dentaliida; family Dentaliidae; genus Pictodentalium; species Pictodentalium vernedei. Next base: position 782,437,780 of record CM062296.1, on the reverse strand, counting down.
CCACATAACCCTAGTGCACTGGAACCGTGAAGTAGATGGAAGAGGTCCCGAGGCTTATCAACCATAATGTCTCAATCATTGGTAAAGGACAATGAAAAGAGACATATGAGCCTGTGTGACACACAGACAGAAAAAGGGCAGTAACAGCACAAGGCTGAAACTGACCTTCAAGAAGCCTAATGGCTATGGCAGACAACAGCCTGAGCAGAAGAAAGAGGACCCAGGGCAAAAAGGTCCTCCGACTGCTCCTGCAACTGGCGTAGATAAAAGGTGGAGAAAGTAGAAGCATTTCTCCAGTAGGCTGCCTGCATAACATCCGACAACTTGACAGAGTTAGAATAAGCCCAAGAGGCAGACAGTGCCCGCACCTCGTGGGCAGAAATACGATTGGTAATACAATCGCCAGCTGCTAAACGACCATAAGCCGTACGAATAGCAAGACAAATCCATCGAGAAATGGATTGAGGAGAGATCTTCTGTCGACCCGGAATGAGAGACAGAAAAAAACGTTTTCTGCCTTTCCGTATGAAGCGTGTCCGATCAAGATAAATGCGAATAGCACGGACCGGACAGAGCAAAGGGTGAGTACCCTCAACAGAGGGAAGTGCCCTGATACAGATAGGAGGAGGAGTAGTATCTGGTAACTGATTCTTAGCCAAAAAAGAGCAATCAGTGGTAAAAGTAACACTGTTGGGAGAGCTCCTAAAAAAGGCTGGGTCAACCGAGAGGGCGTGAAGCTCACTAACCCGTCTGGCCGAAGCAAATGCCATCAGAAAAGCCGTCTTATATGTGAGAAAATGCATATCCACCTGGGATAAAGGTTCGAACGGCGCCCCCCCCAAGCAAAACAGCACCCACGAAAGATTCCATCGTGGAGTAAGCTGCAAAGTCCGAGGCCTTTTCAAAGAAAAGTGCCGAACAAGCTTGGAGAGGTAAGGATTAGTGCCGATACGACGCTTCCCCACATAAGAAAAAGTATCTGAAAGCATAGACCTGTAACCCTTGATGGTAACAGGTTGGAGACCCCGAGAATCAAACAGATATACCAGAAACTCCGCAATCTGTGAAATCGAAGGATTGGCATAATCAACAGAGTGATCAGCACACCATCGACAGAAGACCTTCCATTTAGCTGCATAAGCTAAACCAGTGGAGTGCCTCCTTGAAGAAGAAATGCACTCCACTGCTCGTCTCGAAAAACCTCTACGGAGGAGACAGGACCTGACAAAAGATATGCGTGAAGGCACAATGAAGTCGGGTCGACGTGAAACCTCCTCGGGCGACCTTGACAAAGAAGGTCGCGACGTAGCGGGAGACGTGCCGGAACCGCCGCCATCACCGAGCGGAGCTGATCCACACCCGCTGAGGCGACAGGGGAGCGATCAGAATGATTCGACAACTGCAGGTTTGAATTTTAGCGAGAACCTGAGGAAGAATCGGAACCGGCGGGAAGGCGTAGCCGACTAGACCGTTCCAATCGAGTGACAGAGCGTCCACGGCAAAAGCCAGAGGATCTGGACACGGGGACACGAAAGTGTCCACCTGATGGTTCCAATGAGTCGCAAAGAGGTCGATGTGGGGACGTCCCCAGAGATCGCAAAGCGACTGGAACACTGCCCTGTGAAGCATCCAGTCGGTGGAAATAACCCTGCCCTGTCGGGACAGGGAGTCGGCTAGGACGTTCAGACGACCTGGAATGTGACGAACAACCACTCCGGCGTGAACATCCTGAGCGAGCAGTAAAAGATCCCGAGCTAACTCGTACATCGGAAGCGAGTGCGTGCCGGCCTGGTTCCGAATGTAAGCAACCACTGTCGAATTGTCGGATAGTAGAAGGACCTGGCGATTCGACAGGTGAGGGATCCACTGCCTGAAACTCAGAAGAAGAGCAAGAAGCTCCTTCTGGTTGATGTGTAGAGCTGCTTGATCCTGGTCCCACATCCCGTGTAGGGAAAGACCGAGAGGATCCAACGTCGCACCCCATACGAGATCGCTGGCATCTGCCGTCAGAACGCGATCGGACGTGGGTAAGTCCAGCGGAACACCCTGCGTAATCCACTGAACATCTGTCCAGGGAAGAAGGTGAGGATACAGAGAGTCCGGAAACGGAAGCACCTGATCCAGAGGATCTACATTCGGTCTCCAACGACTGAGCAGAAAGTGTTGGAGAGGTCTGACACGCAGCCGACCTAAAGGAATGAGATCCGTCACCGAACCGCAGAGACCGATCAGCCGGAGAAAACTCCGAGCGGTCGCGGACCTGGACTGGGAGAGTCAGAGCAAAAGCTGAGAGAATCACAGCCTTGGCCTGGGGAACAGCCACCAAATTGAATTTGGTTTGGAAAGACATCCCCAGATGACAAAAGGACGGAGAAGGGACTAGGTCCGACTTCTCCTCGTTGACTCTGAATCCTAGCGACGTGAGCAAGCTCAACAGAGTGGCGACATCCGATTCCAGTAAGGCAGCATTGGAATGCCTCTGGAGGATATCGTCCAGATATGCCGAAGTAGTCACCCGGGACTGTGTGCGATGGAACGCTATCACATGCGACATCAGTCTGGTGAATGCCCAAGGAGCCTGGTTGAGGCCGAAAGGCATGGCCTTGAACTGGTAAACTCGCCCCAGAAAAGCAAACCTGAGATACTTCCGTGACACCCGATGCATCGGAACGTGGAAGTAAGCGTCTCGCAGGTCGATGCTGGCTGCAAAATCTCCCTGGTGAATTGATTGGCGGACCGACCTGAAAGTCTCCATGCTGAACTTGGGAGCAATGATAGACTGGTTCAGGATACTCAGATCGATAACCGGTCGGAGTCGGCCGTCCTTCTTCGGCACCAAGAACAGGCGGGAATAGAAACCCACTGACTGAACGTTCTTGACGACCTCGATCGCCCCCTTTGCCAGGAGATTGGCAATCTCCGTGGACAAAAGTTCCCGACGTAAAACGTCTGAAGGAACTGTGGTTGGAAGAGGCACCCTTGACAGAGTGGGGTGCCGTCAGAAGGATATGCGCAGCCCGGACCGAACAACATCTAACACCCATGGATCGGATGTGATGGTGGTCCAATGGTCTGCGAACTCTGCTATCCTTCCTCCAACCTGGGACGAGTCGAGGTGAGGACCTTCATTTCGAGCCCTGACGAGGCCCGCGAGAGGAGAAACCACCTCCTCTGCCAAATGAAGAATCCTGAGACTTCCCTCGATTCTGCCGACCCCTACCTTTACCCCGTGAGTAAGAAGTAGAGGCGGCGGCAGAAGGACCAGCCTTTTGCTTCACAGAGGAAGCAGAAGGATACTTGTTAGGCTTGGAACGGCCCTTGCCTCCCCGAGAAGGCTGATCAAGCTGACGAAACAGCAGCTGATCTTTGGAATGACGTAGGACGTCATCCCGGACCGTCGACACGGAACCATGGAAAAGTTGCAGACCTGCCAAAGAAGCAGATCGAAGAGTAGCATGCTGCTCCTCGGGAAGGGATCGTCCTGTGTCCAGCACAGCGTCCCTTCGAACTAATTCCAAATTAGCCGTGTTACAGGCATGCGCGTGAGTAAGGTGCATAAGCGCCTTGGACAGCACACGCAAAGGAGCCTGTACCTCGTCAAACTTATCTGGAGGCAGATAAGCAGCCAAAGCTGAGACGACGTGATCTGAGAGAGAAAGCATGCCAAGCATCTCTCTAGATAAGCCCAACGTGGACTCCAGAGCCGTCATTGGAATGACGGCAGACTTGGGCTTGGAAAGCCCGAGGGAAGTGGAGTCCTGATCCAGAACCGTCAAAGTCTGGCAGACTGACGGATTGGCGGAATCGTAGGAACGATAACGCACAGGAGGCAAAAAGGTGTCAACCCTGGTGAAGAACGAAGTCTTCAAAGCCTTGGAATTCAGCTTGGCATCCAATGCTGAAAAAGCTTCAACCACCTGTACCGACTGGCACGGTCGAAGGCGCCCAGAGGCAGGTTGCTCCAAAGGCTGTTGGCGCGCGACCGATGATCGCGGCCAGGCTGACACTGTCGGCTGGTTAGCAGGTTTGAGCTCAGGCAGAAACCCAAACACAAAGTCAAGAGCCGCCCCCAAGTCCGAAGACTGCTGGCCCTCGACCTCAAGCATGTCGGACTCCTCCCCAGAGTCGGAAGACACATAGCCCATCGTGGGCAAACCAGCCGACGCCTCCCATGGTGTCGGGACACCAGAGGAATCGGAAACCGGCCTGTTTCCAATCCCGGGAGGCGGCGCCATAGGAGGCGCCTGGAAACCACCCATAGCCTCGCTGGAAGCAACAGGAAGGCTCTTAGAAAGAACCTGAGTGAGTAAGGAGAGGGCCTCCCTAAGCTCACTGCCTGAACCGACCGGTTCGACAGGGGAGCGAACCGGCAAAGTGGCTTCACCTCTGACCCTCTTAACCAGCGAAGGGTCACGTTCCACCAAAACACCCGACGCGGGACGACGGGCGGCAGCCGAAACATCTGAAGGCAGACGTGTATAGGGGTACGACGCACCCCGAGGATCAATATTGCGAGAACTCATGAGAGTCATCGCGGACCTCTGCAGGGCAGAAGGTCCAGGCTGCACAAAAGGCGTTGGTCCCCCAAAACTGGTCGTATGACCAGAGTGAGTAGACGGAAAACGCCACGGAAGCCATAGTGTTTCCACTACGAACATCCGAATCCAAAGACACAACTGTGGTACTCGACGGCGAAGAGACCACAGCGATGGGATCGGCCGGCAGCCCCTTCCGACTTCGCCGAGTTGAAGTCAGGGAAGGCTGGGGCCGATATCCCACATCTACAGTATCGGACAGTCCTGCAGTCCCCTGCAGCGAAAAGCCGAGGCCGGCTGAAA